>CM076649.1:5545901-5626766 GCA_038496675.1 Rachycentron canadum | reverse complement strand
GGGGGGGGGGGGGGGGGGGGGATGTTTAGTCAACCAGAAGAGAGCCAGAGTGAGTCACAGAGCTGCAATGTGAACTGCAGCAGCATCCTAAGATCATCCTGGCCTACATGTTTCATGACATACACAACACATAACATGTCTCCCCAACAGCCATTACATAACACCGTGTGTATGAGTTCAAGAAATTACACAGGCAGAGATGAAGAAAAACACTGCTTATGTATTAAGATTAAATAGTGGCATTTTGTGCATTACAGGGAGCTCCAGTGTATATTTGTGATTATGTACTGGAGTACAAAATTATAGCATCATGCCCTCTGAAACATGAGGCACTCTACCTACAAAGAGATTATATCTGTCCAACAAGGAGATATAATCTGCCTTGTGCTGCTGCATTGGAGGAAACACAGTAAAGAATATGCCAGGGACATCGTTCCTCTGTCATCGCACCTGTACTACAAGGGCACACTAAAACGCACGTGTGCAAACACAATCCTCACATATAAATGCAGATGATGACATGCAAACACATCCAGAATTCATTCAGCAATTCAAATGATTCATGTCATGCAACTGCTCCGAGACTGTAGTTTTATAATAAAAAAAACAATATTAGGATATGTACACGTTTCATGATCTGTTGGTGTGTTTGTGTAGCCGGCATAGTCCTGGTTAAATGCTGCTTTGGGGGGATTTGCTGCAAATAGAGTGTGCATGTGGGTGAATATGTAAGTGTCAAACCCTCTGTGGCCTCATTGGCTCAATTTAGATAATCCATACAAAATCTGAACATTTGGGCTGTGTGCTCATCTGGCATCCACTTTGGCTGCTTTTGTCGTCGTGAATGCTACAACCTCAGTAGGGCACACAGAGAATTGCCAATGTTAGTATTTTAATGAATTGTTCACATTATTCAGTTAATTTAAAACTCAGTCCAGGTTTTATTAGATTCATAAATGCCTTTTTAATGACCAGATGCAGTGGGGCTGCTAATGGTAAATAAAAAATGAATAAATGGAAGTTGGAGTTGGAGTAATCTCGGATGTACTGGCAGGTTAATTGAAAACACAGGGGGCACAACCCAGAAAGCAACAAGGTTATTTTGTGCCTGTGCTATTGTCTTCTGTGCTCTGTTTTATAACACAAGATCTTATGATACTAGACATTCACAGATGTCATCTCACTATGCTTCCTCCATCACAAGTTTTACTGAAACATCAGAAAAAAAACAAGGAAAAGTCTGAGTCAACTTCAGGGAATAAAGTAGTTTCGGAAAAGCTATTATGAACAATCGTTCTTTTGATGAACTTTAACAGCGCTGTGTGGATGGATGGAGCTACAAGATTAAAACACCCACACACAACTCAGATACCTGAAGCAAATCCCCCAAAACACTATTTATCCAGGCTACACACACACATACAGCAAAACTTACTTTGCAGACCATTTGGTGCTGAAGAGACTGATGCTGACATTTGTAATCGGCCTAGTTGTACTGTATATTTTAGGCACAGCATGACATTCAAGATTCAAAACTACCATGGCAACAAGTAGAGCAGAAGCTGGTTTAGTGAGCACAACAATAAAAGCACCACATAAAATGATAAACATATTGATTAGCAGTTCATAACAAGCAAAGAAAGTTTGAAGCAACAATCTAATAAAACTTTTGTGTATTATGACCATTTCAATTCAACTCAATGTTATTCTTATTTCATATTAGTGATGGGATGGGATGGGTGGCCTGGCCTACGCTAGCTGGTGAAGCATTCAAATACATGTCCCACAGACAGAACTGCGGCAGTGGTAGAATAGTCAACGCTAAGTTTAATGACAAATTAAATTGACATATTGCAAACTATGGCGTACTGTATTAAGCAAGTGCCAATGAAGACTAATGCAAAACAATTTGTATTAGTAGTCCAGGTTTTAGAAAATTAAAATGAATCTGTTTGTTTTATCTGTTTCAATCACTATCCAGGTTCATTTCCCAAAATTTGTAAAGTGAATATGTTAAATACCGGAGGTTTGCGATATTAGTTGATCACAAGAATCTGTTATCAGCAGGTATTTATGAGGAGCTAGAGTTAGGCTCGAGACGTGTGTCTTTACGTGGCTATTGATTATAGATTATAGCTATTGATTTTTGTCTTACTGTATTGGATGAACACTTAGGGTTTGTGACATGAGAAAAAGAGGCACCTGTCAGCCGAAACAAGTGGAAAAGTCACAGAGCGCTGAGTCTGATAATCATCCAGCCAGAAATCATGTATTGACTTTATACTAATTTCTATTAAGTGCCCTTATGTGATGGTTACATTAACACTTTCACCAACATACATTGTTTACTTGAATAATGTTTATATACAATCAATATTCGTTCCATTGCAAATCAACTGTAACTATTTCAAATTGTGAATAAAACTGGTAGTAAGATTGTCTCTCAAACTCTGACATCACCTCAACTGTGCAGTTCAGTTTGGGTTTCGCTTTCTCCTGACTCCCATATTGAATGAATATTCAACATTATTATTGTTATTATTGAATATTATTGACTTACTCCCTGCTTGGTGACATCATAACACTTCTCTGTAGTAAGATAAAAGTAGCAGCGTCTGTTCCCCTCCTCCTCCTGTGGGGCTCTAGAGCAGCTGTGCATCTACACAAGTGTGTGTGTGTGTGTGGTTGATGGTGCATTCTCGTTTGATCCTCCATCACTAGGCACGGGCAGCAGAGAAAATCTCCATGGTAACAGGCGTGCAAAAGCTGAAAAGATTCTCCTAGTTATAATGCATGTGTGTGTGTGTGCATGTTTATATCTTTGTTTGTCCAACAAATATGTTAATATTAGCTGAGCTTTGATCTGCCTCTGTGGATTTACATGATTCAGTCAGTGTTCATCTGCATTCCTCTTTCTATGGTTTAGTTTTATTATAATTAGGCCTCTGAAATTCCTTTAAACTAAGGGACTCATAGATACTTAGCAGCGAAAAGAGCCTCAAACTGCAGTCTTTGCAAAGTCATACCTGTCAAAGCTGTTGACATCAGAATGAATTATTCCTGAGGCAGCCACTTACACTCTTGGGGAGCCACTGTAAGATGAAAATCATGTGGCACAATCAGACTAAACCAACAGATTGAAGCACTGCCCGAATCACTTCAAATTGGAAAATCAATGTCGATCGCAACAAACATTGATTCAGTCTAAAAGGTTGTTCTTGTTCCATACGAAAAGTTAACACAGGCAGCCTTTGCTTTCGTTCCTATTGCTGCAGTCATTTTCACACAGGCCCACACAAACACTATGAGGAAAGATGGAGGTGTGATGGAAGAATTTGCATATTATGGTAATATAATGTTGCATTGTAACTGCTGTGTAAATAAGGACTAGGGCAGGTTTGTCCTATCAACTAAAATGTGATGATTTTATTTTATTGCACTGCCACCAAGTGGACCAAACTATCAGTTACTGCAGGTTAAAAACTGGACTAAACACTATATTGTGCATTTATAAAAGAAATTATGTGTCAAGTGAAACGTGTCTGTTATAGAAACAAACCCAGAGAGAATTACTACAAAACGGTACAGTTCCCCTGAGCTCTACAGAGAGTTTTAGTCTTTCAGCTCAGTGTTTCAGCCTTTAAGCAAGTTTTACACTTTTGGCTCAGTCTCACTGCTTTTATCAACCTTGTTTCCAGCTGTATAACCCACTATATGTTACCTGCACAGTAGGTAGCACCAGACACCTGACAGAGAAAAGTAGAAACTAGCTGGTTAACATAGTCACAGAAGAGTCAGATATTTCCCTGAGGGACTGGCAGAAACCAAACCAGAGCCAAAAGGAGGAAAAACACTGGATTTGTACGGTGGCCAGAAACACAACTCCAAATAATTGCTAATGTTCAGTCTCTGTTTGATTTATAAATAAAAAAAAACATCAACAGTTTTGTGGGTTAAGCTACTTAATTCATTCAAACAACTACTCCAAAACTACATAAAAACACAAACACAAAACAGAATGTATCCTATGATAATATTATAGATGCATTCACGTTAATGCAGTCGTAGTAGTTACAGCCAATAGAGAGGGAGAAATAGCCAGAGGCTAGCAGAATACATACAAAGTAAGGACAAATCTACACCTCATACTACATGATGTAGTATAGTATGAAAATGTACCTTTTAGTCCTACTGGTGTTTCACTGAATTAACGAGGCACTTAAACACAATGACTGAGCTTGTTAGTCAAGATTCGGTGACCTTATCAATATTCATCTGGCTGAAAAGATGGCTCGCGGCAATGACTAAGAAGATAACATTTGCTCCACACTTGACAATCTCCTAATGAGCTGCAGACATATTGCTAACTTTAATGAATCTACATTTTCAAAGATTTAAATATGTAGTGCAATATGAAATTTAGACACCAAATAAAATAAAGCTTGTGAACAGAAATCAGTCCTGACATTTACTGATCCTTCACTATTCTTTACTTAACATGCGGCTGCTGTTACTTTACTCTGTGAAAAATAAAACCTAAATGTAAGTTGAACGTATCAGTGTGTATTTAAACACCACCTCAATTAACATTGAGTTCTGGAAAATGGAGGAGGACCAAAATCATAGAAACGCCTGCCAATATTATGCAATTGCAACAATTCAACCGCACCATAAACTGCAGACTCCAAAAAGACCACACAGCAAAAACAATATGAAGAAAAGCTGAACACTGAGCACAAACCTTCATGAAGGAAGCATTTATTGCAGGACTGTTGTATTAAACTGCATTAGCTTTAGATTGGATATATATATATAATAAACTGCGAACTTTATATTGTGTGTCCTCATGACACTTATATTTTTTAAATCCCTTTCCATAGGACTTTCACAATGAGTAATGAAGCAGGAAGAGTCTGGTATAACTGCATGTAACTTCTGAGTGCATGCAACTATCATAGATTAGCATAACCTCAGTGACATTTAGCTAATCTTGGTAGAGACCCGCCCTCTGCCGGCTAAATTTGGCGTCGGTCAGATTTCTCAATTGTAAATTACATCTATGTGTTGTATATTTTATATCCCAAGACAATAAGCAATTATAGACTTAAGTGCGTGCAAGATAAGTAGCAGCTGAACGGCAGTTTCACGGTTCACGTCACTTACCTGACTCCATTTCCCATGAGCCTTCAACCCGCGGCGGAATCTGTGACGTATATTTTAGTCGACTTTCAAGCGCCACAGCTGACCCAAACTGATCTGATACACGCACCTGAACGACAAAACTTGGCATATTTATCGATACCCGGGGGCTGTTGTCGCGCTCAGCGGCGTCGAGTCCCTGCGTCTGAAATGTGTCTCCTACTTCATGGGCCTGAAAGTTCGTTTTACTCGGTTTTTAGTCGGTTATTTTGCTCATAAGCCAAAAAGAGCCCTAGCTAGTAGAAAATGACTCTCCCAGCTCTGCACAACACCGGCGTGCTTTACAGAAGAATCCTGTCACAGTTTCCCCAGGATATTAGCTTAGCCTTTGCCTATGGATCTGGAGTTTTCAAACAGCATGGGACCAGCCAAGGTCAAATGGAGGTAGGAGGCACCTGTCCTGACAGTTTCCAAACAACCCTTCTGATCAGACACCATTTACAAAACCTTTACAAGCTGAAATTAATGTCTTTTATTAATGTTTAAAGAATCGTTCAATGATGATTTACGGATCAGTTATAATAGAGTAATAATTTTACTTTTAGGTTGCCAGGTTATGGAAAATCCTCCTCCAGCATGACACTTTACCTAGCACTTAAAGGGAGGGAGAATTTATCTAATAAGTCATCTTGCAAACACTTATTAAGGTTAGTAAGTCATTAGTAAGAGGTAATTGGTAATTGGTAATAAGCCATCAGAAATAGAGACTCCTCTAGACCTCTGAGGGTGTGCTGTGGTATCCGGCCCCATGACAGATGCAGCAGATTCTTCAATTCCTGTAAGTTGCAAGGTGGGGCCTTCGTGGATCGGACTTGTTTGTCCAGCACATCCCACAGATGCTGGATTGGATTGAGATCTGGGGATTTTGGAACCCAAGCCAAAACTGGCCATTCACGTAGTGTTAAAGAAAAGCTGATACTTCAGACCAAGCTACTGTCTTCCATTACTCCATGGTTCCAGCCATTGTAGGTGCTTTTGGCAGGAGACAGTGGTCATCGTGGGCACCCTGATCGGTCTGTGGCTACGCAGCCCCTTACGCAACAAACTGTGATGCTCTGTGTGTTCTGACACAGTTTGTGCTACAGTAGCTCTTCTATCGGATAAGACCATAGCGGCCAGCCTTTGCTACCCATGCATATTATTGACCCTGTCACAAGTTCATCTGTTTTCCTTCCTCTGACCACTTTTGGAAGATACTGACCACTGCACATTAGGAACATCCCTCAAGAGCTGCAGTTCTGCGCTGACCCAGTCGTCCAGCTATCACAGTTTGGCCCTTGTCAAAGTTGCTCACATCCTTACACTTGCCTATAATTCCTGCTTCCAAATTTCAAGGACAAAATGCTGACTTGCTGCCTGATATAACCCACCCACTGACATGTGCTATTGTAACAAGATAATCAAAAGTATTCACTTCCTGTCAGTATTCATGATGTCATGGCTGATCAGTGTATAATAGTTCTATAAAGCACTAGTAAAGTTGAGTTTTTCATAAGGTGACATTTTTCATGCTGTACTTCTGTCTTTGCAGTGTCCATTGTAATGGATATTAAAGATCCATCTCACTATATTAATGTATATATAAAATCAATAACTCTATATTGATATTGGGATGTTTCAGATATCTATATCAATATTCCAAATATCTATTTTCAAAAAAATTTTGTGTTCAAGAAAATGTGATGTTCTCACTTTGAATATTTATAGAAAAACATGCTGGACTTTGTGTTTGCGGTGGACGACCCAGTGACGTGGCACACCATGAATCTGCTACAAAACCGCAAACACTACTCTATCCTCAAGCTGTTGGGGCCCACAAAGATAAGCTCCATACAAAATGAACACGGGGCTGCAGTATACTACAACACACTGGTGCCTGTGGATGGGAGGGTAAATGACACATCTTGGCATCTTTCTTTCTCATCATACCCTACTGAGTCCAGACTGATTAGTTTTTCTTGATGAATCTGTCCAGTTCTTACTTTCTTCTAAAAAAAAGTTCATGTATAACCTGTCATAGTTATTCACATGGTATCTGCTTCTCATGAGAATTTGATTAGAATGACTAATGTGTTTATGACTTTAATGTTTATTTACCCAGCAGTAACCACTGTTATCTGTGTCCGGTTGATCCAGAAATCAGACCAACCTTGTCTTTAAATACAAAAAGGAACATGAATGTAATAACAAAGTTGATTTTATATTTCTAGGGACAAATTCATAAATGTAGTAATAAACAGTGGTAGAATAAACAGTACCTTCTCCATGAACTTGACATCCAGATATCCATATATTACAAAGTTGTTTTTTTTTTTTTTTTTTTTGTCGAATATAACTCTGCATGTATAACTGACTTTCATCTATAACCCTCTCCTCTTCCTCTCAGATAATCAAATATGGTGTGATTAGTACAGAGTCTCTAATAGACGACCTGATGCACTGGAAGACCTTGTACGTTGCTGGACGGCTACACAAACCAGTCAGTATCACAATCACAAGCTTTCTAAAGCTGTTTATTTTATTGTGTAAACTGTTGGTTTTCTGAGCTTTTGAAGAAGAAACTGTATTTTTCCAAAAGGGCTCACTGCAGTTGCTTTTGTCCATCCCATACAGGTGAAAATGTTGGCGCAGAGTGAGAATGGAAAGCTCCGTGCTGCTCTGGTGGCCAACCTGAAGAGTGCAGTGACGGCCTCCTTCCTCATGCTGCCAGAGAGCTTCACTGAAGAAGACCTCTTCTTGCACATAGCTGGCCTTTCCTATGCTGGTAACTAACCCACACAACCACATAAACGGAAATGAAACACAAGCACATGTATCACATACAATACACACTTCTTACTGCTGTGTTACTGCTCAAAGTCAGCAGTGAAGATATCAAAGCCTGTTGTTTGCTTTTCTAATCTGTGTGGTTTAAAAACATTGTGTTGTAGATATGCGTGCGCATAACATATTGGACTATTCTTTGTCATGGCTCTAACTGATGGTTGAAGTACCCTGAGTCACAACACTAACCTGATTGATTTGTTTAGATGTAATGTACAGAAACAGAGGCAGGTAAACGAATGCCCATGTGCTAACCCTACAAATGTTTACATGCTGACTGAGAATGTGCTAACAAGCATGAGTGTTGCCATGTAGCTTTTTCTCACAACAGAAGTAGGAAGTAATGAACAAGCTAATGAACGCTAGGAAATTTATACAGGAAACTGAACACCAGATGGAGTTGACTTTATTATTGCTATGGTATTACAGCAAAGATAAAAAGCTGTAATGCAAAAATGATAGCAATTAAATGTTATGGGGAAATATTTTGGTTGTTGCCTCTGAAGGGGATTTCAGGATGGTGATTGGAGAGGACAAATCCAAGGTGGCAAACATCGTCAAAGATAACATTCAGCACTTCAGGATTCTGTACAGCAACATCCTGAAGGACTGCCCTCAGGTGGTCTACAAACCTCAGCAAGGAAGACTTGAGGTAAGACATGGTAAATAAACATATTCAGAAAACAAACTTACTCTAACTACACTATAACAGCTCAACTTCAACACTCTGTTTATCTACACTTTTGCCTTTTTCTTCTTAATACCTGTATTGCATTATCTTTAGACCAAAAAAACAATTGGCAAGTTTTAATGTGAAAAATTTAACTTCAACTACGCCTCTACAGTACATTTTCATGGATAACTTTCATATGCAGTGTATTTGTATGTGTAATATATTGAATTGCAAGAATATACATTCCTCTGCTTTTTCTTGGTATGGTACAGTTTTCTCCTTATTTTTTTAATTGTTTAACTGCCATCACACCCAGTTATACCAAAGAAATACTCATCACCCCAGGCATCACACCATCCTGGAATAACATGTTTAGTAAGTTGTTGAGGAGCAGCGAAGAGCTAAGCACTGTGTTCCTATTGTTTGTGTCATCTAAGTGAGTAATACCCTCTACAGTGAACAATGCTTTGGGGAATTGTGAGCTGTGAGCCCTGCATGTGAGAGATACACTTGTGCTCTTGTGCGTCATTAGGCAGAAGTCACACAAGCAGGAACCAGCTGCAGAGAGATGTACAGTTGATTCGTACGGCAAGAAGATCTTTCAAACTTTAGTGGCCGTGTCAAATCATTAACCAGATATTTTCCTCAGTCAGCACAATTTTACCTACTCCCCTCGTTCCTACTGGCTTCCCAAGCCAAACACTCTACATGTCCTGAATATTGATGTGCTTGAATTAGGACTGAACAATTAATAAAATGTTATTGAACTCATTAGAGGTCAAATGTTTCGAAACATATAACACAGAGACATACTGGCCTTAAAATCAGATTCTCCACAGGTAAAGTACCAAGACCCAACAAAAATCTCATTCTTCGTTCTTGCCTTTTATTTAGTAAAATTAAACGCATAAATGACTGAAATTGTGACTTGTATTGCAATTGAAAAACAACTGAAGTTTTAATTAAAAACCTACCAAAATAATCTGCATATTGATTTGACTTATATTTAATTAATTAGGGTCCAAGGGCAAGAAGACATTTACAGGATCTGGGCTGAACAGATTCCCGGGCATAAGGTTAGAAGTTCAATACAATATTCTTGTGTACCTGCAGGTAGACAAAAGCCCCGAGGGCCAGTTTACCCAGCTGATGGCATTGCCACGTACCCTCCAACAAAGGATCACAAAGCTGGTTGACCCACCGGGGAAGAACCGAGACGTGGAGGAGATCTTGCTGCAGGTGGCTCAGGACCCGGACTGTGGAGCTGTCGTACAGCAAGGTACGAAAGAAGGAAAGGGTAGAGGGATAAAAAATAGAAAGATGAATGGAAAAAGTCTAAAATATTTCATTAAAGTTTACTAAGTGGGATCTGATGTTTAATAACAAATTAATGAATGGACAAATAGTGAATAATATAATAGTGACCTTTATATGGCAATATGCATAAAAAGGTTGTTGTCCAGATGGAGATTGGTAGAGCACATAACACAGAGGCTGTCTCGACTGCAGCGGCCCAGGTTCAAATCAGAATCTTTGGTCTGAATAAGATACTAAAGAAATAACTTTTATAATGATGTTTTCTTGTGCTTTCATAACATCACATCACAACACAGTGACATGATTACAGATGCTTGTGTTTCTCCTCAGGTATCTCATCTATTGTGAAATCCTCCAGTATAACACAGAGTATCAAAGGCATTGCTACAGCTGGTGAGAACTCTTTTCTTGTCCATTTGATATTTTGACAGAATCCTGTGTTGTGTCTCTGATTGGATACTTCAGCTCACTTACATGTGGAGCACTGTGTACACAGTATCCGCTCTGGCGTAGTGCCTCAATTCCAACAGAGTGGAGGTGCCTCTTATCAAACTCGGTCATTGTGCACGCACTGCAAATGACAATAGCAACATTTTTTGTGATTTTTCGCCACACAAAACCAACACACAGGGCTCTCTCTGACAACAGTATAGCCTTATACTGGGACCAACACATTAGGGTCAATAACTTACATTTGTGTGGTGCAGTGCCCACAGTGACATCTGAAGCCTCCTTCGTCACAATTTTGAACTTTGACAGTCCCTCCCCCTTCCACTACATGGCCAAGATGGCAACTGTTGAGGGTGAAAAGTGTCTGCTGTTTTACACTTAACCTTTTGACTGTTTTGAGTGCACCTTCCAGGTACTTGTAGTGCACTGCATGCTTCCATACTCGACAGTTTGAACACACTTGTACTCAAAATAGCAAGTGTGAGTATAGAAGTACACGATTTGAGACACAGGACTAGATTATACATTGTCAGGTTGTGTCATTACTATATGGTCTGGTTTGGTGTTTCAAATCCCTTCAAGTAAATTGTTAAAGATAGTGTAGCATTACGGGAAATACACTTTTATGCTTTCTTGCTGAGATTAATGCCTGACGATCGATGCCATTCATGTTTGTACGCACATTTTGCAGCTACTGCCACCAGCTTAGCAGAAAGACTTGAAACTTCTAGCTTGGTTCTGTCCACCAAAAAACAAAATCCCCCTGTTTTATATCATTTAAATTGTGCAGAAATCAAAGATAATAGTTTCTGTTAAAATGTCAAACTGTTCCTTTAAACACTGCCTTTAAGTATGTCTCACATTTATTTAGAAAAATAGACAATCCCATTAAAGAAATGGAAATATTGTTTTGAGCAAATAAGCTACATTTTCAATGTATCTTTAAACCTTCAACTGTGCATTAACAGATGTTTTAATTTAGACATAATGTTCATTTAGTTTGGCTGTTAAAGGTCAGTGCACTCTGTGTCCCCCTCAGGTATGTGGAAGACTGTGTCATACAGCTCCAAGAAACTAATGAAGATGTGGAGGGGGTGGAGGAGGAAGCCGTCTGTGTCACAGATGTCCTGAACCAGTCCGTTCACCAGAAACCTGTTTGTCTTTGGAACTGTCTGACAATCGACGTCCAACCTTTGATTTTTACTCTGACAAACTGTGGCTGGATGAAATATCCCCTAACCTCTGGTTGTGTCACTCCGTAGTCTGTATGAATGGAAGCAGTGACAAGGTCTAAGTCTGTCTGAATAGTTTAGAATCACCTGTGCAACTGCCCTTTATCATGCAATTCATAAAAGTTGTAGAATAAAGGGTGACATTTCATGAGACAGGCTGAATTATGGCTGACATTTCAGAGTAATACACACTGGACCTTTGTGTATGATGACACACACACACACACACACACACACACACACAGACTCACAGAGAGACAGTGACTGGCGAGAAACTGCTGAACACCACAACAAGTATATGAAGAAACAATGAAACTTCTCATCTGGGTCATGCATGTGTCACTTCTGTGTGTCAGTTTCTATGTGACAGGTGCTGCCTAGATGACAAGTGATGGGCAGCTACAATGTAGAGATGCAGAACGTGATATTTTTTCATGCACAGTTTTCATCACTACTCACATACACTAT
This sequence comes from Rachycentron canadum, assembly GCA_038496675.1. Taxonomy (NCBI): domain Eukaryota; kingdom Metazoa; phylum Chordata; class Actinopteri; order Carangiformes; family Rachycentridae; genus Rachycentron; species Rachycentron canadum. Next base: position 5,614,604 of record CM076649.1, on the reverse strand, counting down.
ACTTGCTGCAGTCTAATGTAGTTACAAGAAATAGGTTTAGTTTTTAACATAACAGCATCTCTGGTCTGTCTTCAGTACCAAGATTTACTAAGTCCATAAAAACCCCAAATTGATTTGTGAAAGTTAAATTAATAATCAACTCCACTGAGGGGAGTAATAATTTACTTCATTCTGATTATAAACATCACATTATTCTTGTGTGATTTTGTTTGAGGAAATGTTTATAGTTTCTATTGAGCTGTTTTCATGGCAGACATAATGACCCGATATAGTAGAAAATGCCTGGAACATAAAATGGTCAGATATTGCATATTGTAGAAAAATAGAACAAGGCAAAAGAAGCGTTGTGAATATATCAATATGTACACAAATCTACAACAAAGATTGCACTATTTTTATCTCCTTAATTGTTCTGGAACATGTTATTGTGTCAAAATATACCTATACATTTATTTTTCAAATACAAGGGAAGGGAGTGTACATTTATGGATGTAGAAATTGGCTATTGAAAAAATATAGCTATTAAAAAATATAATCAAAAAATATATATGAATGTTATAAGTCAACTTTGTTTCCATCGTAAAACAGTCATAAGTGAAAGTATCAGGTACTTCCTGTTTTGATTGTCCACCTTTGTTTTCACCACTGCATCATTAGTCATACTTGAGAGTGTCATCAGTTATGGTCTCATGAATCTTTTTTAAACCATGCTCACATCACCTCCTCCCTCCAGCAGTCTACAAACCTTTACTGCATTTTATTTATTTATTTTTATAACCTCTATATACTTTGGGATTGTTTGCTGAGTTCACGTGCTTTTCTTTGGCACTTTTACAGCTCCACACACAGTCCAGCTGGTAAAACAACCAAGCGTGCCCCCACAAGACCCGTAATTACGGCCAGTTTTTGAGGTCCTTGAATGTTACATCACACTGAGACCTTTCATCACCTCGAGCCCGGTGACAGCAGCCTCACCTTCAGAGGATGTGATGTAATGCCTCATTATCATAATTTATGCTGATATCACTGCCTCAGCTCTCCGCCAATCAACGCGCTTCACTTTCACCACCTGCTAGGAACAGAATTCCATCATTCCAGGCATTCCTCCCTCCCTCCCTCCCTCCCTCGTCTCCTCTCCTCTCCTCTCCCTCCTCCTCTTCCTCGTTTACAACCAAGTTTGCTCCGACAGCTCTGCTACTATTGTCTTCCCCCGTACAGAACCGTCTGGTTGCGACTCTTTTTTTCCGTTTCTTCTATATTTCTGTGGAATATATATCCTTTAAAAAAAAAATCTATATATACATTCATATAGATATATATATTTTTTTAAATTCATCTCACGTGTGGACATATTCACGCTGGAAGATACCAAAGTGGCGCTTGAAGGAGGTATGTGCTTCTAAACATGAAGTTGTGTGCGACTTGACGTAGTTTCGGGTTTGGAGGATGAGAGAGCGCTCTTCGTTTGAGCCGTGTGGGTCAAACTCGGTGAGCATGTGTCGGGAAAAAAAAAAAAAACCTCCGTGCTGGAATAAGATGTACGATACGAGATAGTTGAAATTTCATTCACGGTATGAAGCGGCACTGGCGGGTTCCCAAACTTTCTCATGTCAACCCCCCCCTCGTCTCTCTCTACCTCCCTATCTCTCTCCCCCTTTGACCACATGCTTTCCCCCACGGATTTCGGGACATGTCGCTGTCTCTCTGTTGTTTCTTTTTGAGTGAGGAGGAAATGAGAGGAGAGAGTGAAACCTAAAATGTTCTTCTTCCCTTGCGACAGTCTTAGGTTACTGTCAGGCTGTTTGGCCCGAGACCTTCCTGATGCCTCTTAAGGGAGCACTGATAAGGAAGCAGTGAGTCAGGCTGATATAAATACTATAGGCTGCTGAGAATAAAAATGGACGCACTTGCTACTAATGTAATCGCTTTCATTTTTGCCGTCTCAACACACAGAAGTTTGTGTCTTAACGCAGACTGTGTGTGTGTGTGTCAGAATAAACTGCACTTCAGTCTTAAGTGTTTATTTGCAATCCTGCTCAAAAACGCCGTTTTCTCTGAGAAATGAGGGAAAGTTATCTGAAGAATGCAGAAAGAGGGAAGAGAAAGGCGCTGTTTTTTCTTTTTCTTTTCTTTCTTTTAAAGAAAAAAAAAAGAAATACCAAATACCTTTCATAGCACAGCCAGACTGTAGGCTCAACAGTACTGGGCAAAAAAATCCTAAAAACGCTAAAACAAGGTAAATGACTGTACAAACATCACAGGAAGGTCATAAAGGATTGAATGACTGAAAAGTAGCCACAGCCTTTAAAGGAGCAATGCAACAATTGAAATACCACTGAAAGTCCTGAATTCAAAACCTTAGCTCAAGTAAAAAGTACATTAGTTTTATCAGCAAAGTGAAATTAGACTGCTGCAGGTATTATTCTGAAGAATGGTCCCCAGCTCTTATTAGAGTCTTATTATATAATCTATTATGATGGTAATTTAATTTATAGTGATGGTACATTATGCTGTAAGCAACAATTTCATATTGTCGCTGATTATGGGCATAATTATAGCTGCCACAGAAAATGAATTAACTATTTAGATAATCAGACAATCCTTAAAATATGTTTGTCTTAAGGTTTCCCTTTCTCGTACTGTTATATGTTTGTACAAGTTAAAATATGACTAAATAGTCAAATAATATAGACTTCTGGCTTTAACTTAAGGCTAATTGTTTGATTGAATTTCTGTTAGACAGGTTTATTGTGATTGGTTTCACCTCAATAACAGGATTGAGACCACTGCTGTCAGAGTAAATTTTGGTCAGTAAGAAATTTCCAACTGCAGCAGTGCATATATTATAGGTACGATTGTGTCTAATGTTAATTCTTTGTTTTGTGGGTTTGTTATGTCCCAACAGTTTGCTAAAAACTGCAAGTGTGCCAGCAGACCACTAAATGTAGTTAGTACCAAATTAAATGATTCTTTCTAGGAAAGATTATTTGGAAATAAATTGGAATTTAGTAGCACAAAGTGGAAATGCTAAAGACAACTAAAAATACCTCAAAACTACACTTAAGTACAAAACGTGTAAATACAGTTATTTATTATCATTTTGTGGGTTGGTCTGCACTGAAAGTCAGTGTCATATTGGCACCGTTATCAAAAAATTACAAATGATACCCAGCCCTTGTCTTTATAAAAATATTAAAGGCTTTATTTTTCATTCAAAGCAGTTAGATCTTGGAAGAGCTTTGACGCTTTTAATGACGACACATCAAATTTCCGTTCAGTTTCTGTATAAAATTCTACAAAGCGATGACAGTACATTCTCAACACAGTGCTCTCTCTCCTCTGTCCCTCAGGCGTCCAAGCATGGAGACCCCGCTAGATGTTCTGTCAAGAGCAGCATCATTTGTTCATGCGAATGAAGAAGAGAGTAAGTTTTCTGTATGGTCCCTTTTGTGATGGTTGTAAGTGAAAGAGACACCTATCCATTAACCCACCCACCCCCGTAGGATTTAGAGGTGCATTACAAATCGATGAAGTGCAACATTATATTCAGTTATCAGCTGCAGCTCAGCTTCAGTTTTCTGACATGCGTTACTTTTGCAGATACATAGGCAAATAAAACCAAACGCACTCAACTGCCATCAGGACTGCTATTTAACCAGCTGCTTTGTTGTGTTAACCTGCTTCCACTGGAACCAGGGAGGGGTGTTTTACTGCCTCTTCCTCTGTTAGTTGAACTCTCTTTCTTGAAGTCTTTGTCACTGCCTCGTTGATCTCTGTCCATCTTCATCTCTTTTTCAATCACTTTAGGGTCTCCCTGACTCTGTCTTTACTTTCCTGCTCCATCCTCTACTGTCTTTTTCCTTCCTCATCTCCTAATCAAGTTTAAGGAATTATGGTTTTGCTAGAAAAAAAAATTCCTTCCAAGATTAAGCAGAAATGGCTGGTCCTTCTCAGCAGGCCTCTCTGCAAGCAGCAGGCTCCAGAGCTGAGTAAAACATACAAGGACACTTAACATTCAGTGGATACCACTGATAAGTGATCTGCGCCGTTAAGAGGTGGCAGTCATGTTTTTATCATTCTCTACATCAGCTTTACGGATCGTGTGTGAGGTATTTAATTTGTGCTTCAGCACTTACACCTAATGCACTATTGTAGAGAGAACAAACAAAGAGTAATAATCAGGTGGCTTTATTACTTTTTATGAATTTGCTGCTATCAAAGGGGACACTACAGTTTGAATTCTTTAAATGGGGTTAAATGACGCATTGAATTCCATTAAGAACAGTTTGTGTATTTTAATTGAGTGAAGCTTGCTGTTGTTGAACCCATTTCACATTGAAAAAACATATCCCCTAACAACTTCCTAAATGTTGCATAATAGAACTTGGAGCACACAGTCTATAAACAGGGTGAAGTACTATTAGATAATCACTTGTGTTCATTGGTGAACTGAAAGATTGGGAATAGAGAGTTTCAGATGTAATGCCTTGCATGTCACCAGCATGTTCCCATAATGCTTCAGCTTAAATGAGCTGAATATCAGCTTCCTTGCACTTCTGAGTAAAATGGCATGGGAGCTCTGAACTCCTCCTCCTCTGCTCCCTCGCTTCCCTGCAGTGTTTTTGTTTTTTTCCTCTGCACTGATGTCACTTTTTGTTGTGGGTCGTGCATGGCCTCTTTGTCCAAAGACAATGCTCTCGACCCGTTTCCACAATAGCGCAGGAGAAATGCTCGAGCTGGTGAGCCGACCGACCTATTAAGCTACTCAACCAACTAGCTAGTCTGCCAAACTAACTAAGAGTCCATCAGCCAACCAGGCACAACAGGCAGTTGAGTCTGCAATTTCTGGCTGCTTGTTTGCATTTATGACAAGCCTTTGTAATGCCTGTGCAACACTTGACACCAGAGCACTTGCCACAGAACAGGGAGAGGCTTGGTCGAGCCTTCACAACAGCCGCTTAAACTCAGATGGACTGAGTGGGGCTTGTCAGGGCCAGTGCTGCATAAAACTTGAAAAAGAAAAGCAGTGGTCAATTTTTTTTAAACCACATCCCGGCAGATAACTCATTTCTTTGGGACATGGATTTCTCATATAATTACACAAATGCTCTCTTATAGGGAAATGAAATTACAGCACATGAATAATGTATTGGTCCAAGGTTGTGCTGCTTCAGAAATGCTGGGTCTGAAATGGAAAATATCTTGCAGTAATATCCTGAAATAGAGTTGCTGGCTTCGGCCCAGACCAATTAAGGCAGTTTGAATAGAAACTCTTAGAAAAAAACATTAGTTTTTATTAAAATGTACTCTTGACTGAGCACTTTTTTGTTAAACCTTTGGGATTTTTTTAAATTTACAAATGTGCAGTGGTAAAAATAGTTTTAACACGTGTGATAGAGGTTGATTTCACAGAGTAGATGGCAGCAGCTCACAGTTAGAAGAGTCTGAAACATCAGACATCTGTACTCTGCATTGCACGTTCACAGCAAGTCGTTTTGTTTTGTTTTTTAAGATATCCCAAAATCACAAATTTTCCTCCTGAAGGGTTAACAGTCTTTACAATGTCTGACCCATTGTGTTTTGATCCTGAATAATTCTAGAAAATAATTCCCGAAAAATTATTTAGTAGTAGAAAATAATGGGGGGAAAAAACTCAAGAAGAACAAAGTACAAATGGACAGATATGCAGCTGGTATTATATAAACATAGACAGTGCTAAGAAACAGGCTGACGATGTTGGGTAAGTACTAACAAATAATAAATTAATATTAAGTGCATCAAGATAAATATTGAACTGGCCAGTTGGGAACAGTTTAAACAAGAGTTGAGCTGAGTGGAAGTGTAGAGTCAGTCATAATTCATGTTGTTGTCCATTGTTTTGATAAAAATTTTAATTGTATGCTCTAAAAACAGATCAGAGAAGATGTGAAACAAGTCAAGGTTTTTGCACTTAGGACCAATAAAGTGATTATGATCCCAGAAGAAGACATCACTTTCTCTCTTGGGCCGATTCTTGCTGTTTGTGAACTCTCACAAGTTGTCTGCGAGCAACGCCAACCTTAAGTCAGACAATCCTGACCTTGAATATAGAGTAATTACACACTTCTAAAAAGGCAGTGAAGTAATTTGTGCCTTTATATTCAATGGTGAATGTGGGGAAATGCTTAATACTTGCCCTTACCCCACCATAGCAATTTTGGGTGGCTACTTGGAAGATCTTGCAGTGTGCTCCACCCTTCCTGGAAGCAAACCTGTGTTTGAAACCAACCTTAAACAATCAGGACTGCACTACAGTCTTAGCTGCAGGACAAATCCGGATATTTTTGTTTGTATGTCGGTGTTTTATCTCAGTGTCTTTCAAAAAATACAGCATTTTTAATACATTTTTTGATTAATTTCTTGGCTCTTGGATGGTAGATCAAAGCCAGTCATTCCAAAGAGGTCCAGTGTTTTGGGGCCCTCCAGAAAAGATGAAATCTGGCCCTTTTGTTTTTGACAGGAACCACAACAAAAGAAGGATCAGTGCCAATAGAAGGTGGTCGACTGAGGTCTGTGCAATGCCCTCTGCTCTAGTTCTGTATACAGAAATACTGCTTGTTGTTTGGAGAAAACGCACAATGACAGACACACACACAGAATCTCCCGTTGATTGTTATAGTTTCCATGGTTTGTTCAAACCCCGGTAGTCTTTTCCTAGCTCTTAGTGAGGGGCTTTGGTCTAAGGGAAGCAGCCCATTAAAGCAGGCGCCTCTATACTGTTTTCTGTTAATCTTGCACTGAATGCTCAAACAGAGAATACAGGTGATGGAGCAAATAATAGGAGCATACTTTCTGATAGACCACAAACTGCAGCCTTTGAAAAGCTCATTCAAAATCAGTCTCGCCAAAAATGATACATTATTTTAAATTGTTTTATTCATTGTATGGTGGGTTTTTTAGATTGTGAGCATTAGACTGGTCGCTAATTTGATTTAGAGATGGCTGGATGAGATAGTTTAACCATGGCATAATAAACCTTGCTTTTCTTTTCTTTTTTTTTAACCTATGGAAGCTGCACATCTGTATGTTGGTCTGTTGTTTGATCGGTTAGTTATTCCACCACATTTATCCAGACTGGATTACTTCAATAGCTATTTGATAGGTTGCCATGAAATCCTATGCAAATGTTAAGTAAAGGTTCCAGGATGTTTCACAAAGCTGTGCCTGTGCTTATGTGTCGCACTGGGTATGACCGAACAAATTAGCTGTTACACAAAATTGAATTGAATCTTGAGTCCTAGATTTTCTGCTCTTTCATTGTGTTGTTTCTTGGACAACACAATGAAAGTGCTTTGAAACTTTGGGGCTAAAACAGTGATGTAGCATTTGTGTTTTTACTTTTTATATCAGTAGATTTGAGATTATGGAAGCCGATTTTTATGTGGGGCAAACAAACTGAAAATAAATCTGCTCAAGATGGTCATGTGCTGCAAGGTGCAGCACATGACCATCCTTTCATGGTCCCTGTCTTCACTGTCCACACTGAATGCTGCATTTGTAAGAATTTATGGTTGGTTAATCAGACTTACGGGGTGATACTCCTCTCAGTAAGTGAGTGCTCGAGACTAGTCAGAGCTTGTTGGTGCATGATGGAGTATACTCAGATGAACACTGAAAGTGAAATCTGAGCTCTTGCATCATGACACTTTGTCTAAACCTAACTTGCGGCACACAGTATTCTAGGTGGGAGGTAATTTGACAAAACATTAATGCCCGAGGATGGGATGGGTTGGGTTTTTTTGTGTGTGTGTGTGTGTGTGTGTGTGTGTTTGTGTGTGTGGAGCTTCCTCAGCAGGGAGTGGGTTCACCCTCCAGCCTGTACAGGGTTCTGACAGATGTCTCTCTGCACATCCCGTGTAATGTGACACAGTGGTTAAACAGCTAGACCTGATGGTGTATTCATTCAGAGAGCCAACAGCCTAACTCATCTCAGGAACTCATCTTCGCTGCATGGCCTGTTAAGATGTTTGAAAGTCAAGAGACCTTTAACTTAACACATGATCCAGGAATTGCATTTCTTTGTAACCCAGCTCGTCACAACACAAGAAAGCGTGCGCCGTTGGCTATTGATGATCATTGTGAGCTCTCCTTTACATGGTCGTAAACTCTCAAGCTGTGGCACATGTATCATGCAGACAAGTATCTGTTGTTCATCCAGCCTACATCAGTTTAACAATATCAGGGGAAAAGTTTGATCGTTTGAAAAGTCTCTGCTATCGGGTTGGAAACCTCATGGTGACAACATGACCCCACAGGAAGTCACTGCTCCCCACTGAGAATTAGTCCTGACCATAGTAGGTGGATGTTGTTGGACAGAGCCAGACTAGCTTTTTTCCCAGTGGTACTTTTACTACATGAACAACATGTGAATATTAAACAAGTACTTAATCTAAGTGACCCATTCTGATAAAATATCAATTGTACTGGTCCAGAGTGTGAGAACTGCCAGTGAAGGTCTTAACAGTGTTGAGTCTTCAAACAAAGAAACATTTACTGATTTTTATTTTTTATTTTTTTAAACGTTTGCTCTGGCTAGTTTGTAGCCAAAAAAGCTACAAACTTTCAAAAGATTAACCCACTGCATTTCTTCCTGAAGTAACTGAATAATTATTCTGCACCTGACAGTCGTCTGTCATCTAAATTGAATAAAATGTGGTGATTTAAGCTGTCAACAGCACTTTTTACTTCATGCATTAGTCCCTTGGCACAGTTGTGCCGCAACCTACACAAAGGCTCAGTGTTTTTATTCTGTACGCACACCTTTTTATTTGCTGATTTGTGTGTTTCCTGAAATGCCCTTCATTTTTATTGTCTTTAAAAAAAAAAAAAAATTAGATAAGGTGCACCTGCCACCACAAACTAAAGCTTGCTTTGTAATGGAATGAGCAGTACCTGTCTACTAAATGTCTGATTAATTGGCTGACCTTAATTTATGGCTAAAGGTTTATGGTAGACGTCTGCAGCACAGTCAAACAGTCATAAACAAAACAGGGATTGACATTGTAGGTTGTTTTCATATTTAATGCTACTCAGTTTGCATTGTATACAGTAGCTTGCTCAAATTCTTGTCTGTGTGCAGTAAAAATCACAAAACCGTCGTATATGCATGCGATATTGTCTCAAACATCACTAGTGTTTTATTGTTATTCCTTTTTACAGTTTGTTGCTATTTCCTTGATAATGGGATACTATGATGTCATTAAATGTCAACACTGTGTGAGATATCACCTCCTATCAGTGTGTGTGTGTGTGTGTGTGTGTGTGGGTGGGTCAAGGAGTCTGCAGGAGATAGGCACTGGTTATCAGCAAAGGGTTTATCAGTGTCATAAAAATCTTCTGGATGACTGGGTCAAAGTGATGTACAGACAATGTACAGAGTACCACCCTTTCCACTTTAACATTGACTTTATTGTTACACTCATGCTCTTGTTTTCTCACACCCATTTTATCTCTTTTTTTTTTCTATTCACAAAAAAGATCTATAGAATGTGAGGTGTCACTATAGGAATTGTGTCATTACCTTTGACCAAATCCTCAGAACAGAAGTAGATGCTCTGCTCACTGCTCCTTCATGGTTAGGACGGGTCAATTGACAAAGTATAACAAGGGTTGCAGTGTCACAAAGTGCAACACAATGATGAGCAGAGCTGACACAAGCATGTCGATAATCTTTAATGAACCATGTATTTGTGTGCAATGAATAAAAAAGACCTGAAAATAATCACACACAAAGCAGGCGCTCCCGATGCAGGAGTGGATGCAAGACTGCCCGCAGGTATGGGATTTCTCCAAATAATCAAGGTACGCTGCTTTGTTAAAGTATCAAAGTCTAAAATGCTTTATTATCATGGCCTAATGATTCATCACAAGATCAATGTATTGACTGTATTGTAGCTTTCATACTCAAACAAAGCAGTGTCCTTGTGTTCTTTCAGGGTGGTCCATTCTTTCTTGTGAACAGTATTTCACCAGTATTATTATTATTTATTTATTTTTTTTGTATGAATATGATTGGTTTCCGAGGACATGGGTGCGGGTTTAAAAAACTGTAGTAAATAGACTATGCGAGTGAACCATGGACCATGTTGTTTTTATTTAAAAGAATGGGCAGTTGGCTGAAGAAAGGCTTGTCCCATGCTCACCGGATGCTGGTCAGTCTTAATATTGAAGGAGACCTTGATTTAAAGCTAAACTGAGTATAGACAATTTCATGAGGTGCTTGGCCAAGGTGTATGAAAAACTGTTTGAAACAAGTGACAGCTTCACAGTCGCCTTCCTTTATCATCTGTCTGTTTCTAGTTGTCTTCCCCTCTTCCCACTTCATCTTTTTCACGCTTCCCTCTGCAGTTTTGCTTACTTGTCTGTTGACTGCCGTGTGCGCATACACATGCACTGACACCACCGCCACCGCTTTGTTAGAGTCGTGGTTTAGCGAGCAGCATTTAAGACCAGGGGGGCAAGGAGCCACCATGGTCACAAGGCTAAAGTTTAAGTGTCAAAGGGTCACTGTGCAAAGTCAGGGGGTTAAACACAATTGACCCTTGTTTTTCTCTGCAGACAGCATTTCTGTTTTGCACAGTATGTACTTTTTTGTCTTTTTCCTTCCACATGTAGCCTGCATATGCATGCCAATAATCATTGTGTTTTTCTTTCTAAATAAGACATGCTTTTTTTTAACTTGTGAAAGGACAGTATTATTGTTTAATTTCTAAAACCTTTCCTTTTTTTTTTTTTTTTTTAAAACTTACCTATGTGGAGTTTTCCATCCTCATGGGTACCTCAAATTTTCCTTAACAAGGGCCTGAGTCGAATAGTTAATAGTGGTTGGTTGAATTCTGGGCCTTGGGGCAACTTTTCTTTATATTGGCATCCAGACTCAAAATATTGAAGCATCCAACAATTTGTTCTCAGTAAATGCCACGCTTGCCAGTCACATACCAGCTCTGCTGTGTCAGTGAGGCAACTTTCTCAGAGCTGTGCTGACCACACATACTTTACATTCCTCTCTTTTTGATAGCACTCGCCATAGTTACTCAAAAAGAAATGAAAAAGGAATGCAAAAAAAAAAAAGTTAGCCTTTTATAATGCAAAAAAAAAAGTATGACTGAGACATACAGATCAATTGTATTTGCAGCCTTGGCATTCAGTGGTAAGGTTGTGTTGATGACATCTCAGCATACTGAGGCTGTAATCCAGGCACAGATGCAGATGAGTGGCACTGGCACACAGCTTGCTGTCCCATGTAGGAGGAGTCTTGGCCAATAAATGATAAGCCCCTGGGGTCAGTTTGCTACCAGTTAATTGTTAGCATGGCAAGAATGTTGTCATAGGTCCCTCTGGTCAATGAAAGCAGTGATCATTTTCCATTACCAGAAATAAGATCAGTTAGCTGTGATATATTTGAAGGGGTTGATCTCCCTTTGATTAACAACAAAACAGACATTGAACAACCTTAATGTTGAAGATGATTATAGACTAAAGGTTGATGGTGAATGTCAAAAGCTGATGTCACTGCTGTACACAAGAAAAGGTGTTTCTTGTTATATGAGGCATCTAAGTCTCAACCTGCTGCTTAGGAAAGATTTGCATCTTGCAATCTGATCTGAGTTGTGTCAGTTGCATATTTTTAAAAACACACTGTAGATATCCAGCCTTGCATCACCACAATGTGAGAGTGCAACATAGAGAGAATAAACATAAGTGATTATTGTGTTTATGTTGTAAACAACATTTACCAGGAAAGCGAGAGGCAAGGAATGGAGGAGAGCACTTTAAGGTGAGAAGAGGCTCAGGATGATGAGGATTTGCCTGTTATTGCATCAGAAGAGAGCCTTTCTTTAATCAATAGGCCAAAAATGCAGATGGCGTGAGAGACAGAAAAAAGAGGCGAGGAAAAGGAGCAAATAGACAGTAGGTCAGTTTGAGAGAAGAGTTGGACAGTTTGCCAAAAGAGAAGCAGGACAGATAAGGGCTATAGGGGCGAGTAGGTAGATGCCTTCCCTGAAATCCTTACACAGCACACAACTGGCTGAGCTTGTTTCTGTCACAGCAGATTAAACGATATTTACGGAAAAATCATGATGATTGTTGAGAGTGTGACACGACAAGGTGGTATTAGAGTTCACAAAGTTCTTCAAAACATAAACATTGGAGCATCTCAAACTGCTGTAAAATCTAAACACCATGGGTCAACACTGATGGAAATGACATGGATGCTTTCACTTGACGTATTTGAAAGGCAAAGTCCCTGCAACATCTGAACAGATTTGTTTTTTTGTTTTTTTTTATTTTATAACAAAGGACAGTGAATCTCCATTCTGAACGGTTCAGCCCATGTGGTCAATATTTCAGTTAGATACCACATGTGGACTGATTAAGACTCTTACTCAAAATATATGAATTTCATTATGATACCAATAATTAAACTACATGAACAACTGTCCGTCAAAAGCTGTAGCCATCAGCACCCTACAGCATGGATCTACTCCTGTAACAATCACAGCCAGTAATGCAAACTCCCACAAGGCATAGAAATATTTATATCAGGGGGTGTCAAGTGGCCTATAGTTAAGTCATGTACAGTATGTGGCCTGAAAACTAAGCAAGTATTTATCTTTTGTCTACTATGCTGTCTGTGTTTCAATATAAATTATATACCTAAAAAGACATGTTAGAATTTGGCCACTTTAGTTGGCTCAAACTAAATAATATTTGTAATGGAATACATCCACAGAAGGTGAGATGTCAGAGAGCACAAAGGTGAGAAATGACAGAATGGCTTTGCTTCCGCACAATCACCTGTTGTTGTCATTGTTTTGGTGTAAGAACCTGATATTTCCTCCTCTGTGAGTGTGTGTTGAGGATATTGTCGTCCAAACACTCCCACAGACCTTCTGTGATGGGATCTTGTTGCAGCTCTGTAATTCTGCCCCCGAATAAACAGAAAAGGTGCACGTCTTTACTGAAAGCTGAACTGAAAAATGCGACAAATCCATACAGGGTTTGTAAATTTGTAGATGGTTAAAAATTGTGGAGCACCAACCCATAGATCACACCTGAAAGACAGGTCTGTCAGGTTTTTGGAGACAATATATCTGCAATCAAACCTTTTACAGCCTCAAGGTTTGTAGAAAAGTCACAGTTAAGTAACCGCCCTGATACCAAGAGCTGAGACAACAGATGTCAGTGGGGATAAACTTTCCCGATCCATTATGTCACCATGTAAACAAAGCTAGTAATGATGAGATGGTATTTACAGAGGGTGCCATAAAGTAATTGATCTCTACCAGCATGAGAGTTTTTCTACCACCATGGCATATTAAGATCACGTTTATACTCAAGTTTAAGGCCAAAGTCTTTCTTCCTTTATCCATTTTAATGAGGCAAAAAGTTAATTTCATGAGATAAGTAAATGAACAGAAAGACTGAAATTGGGAAATGTGAGAAAAGTGAATGCAATTTAACCTTTCTTTTCTTGTTTTTAACATTCTGCCATCATCCACGTCTTTTCTCTCTGCCGATGTTTGTGTCACAACACTGCAGTGTGTTAATAAAGCATTAGGATGAATCACCACCTGGCCTGTGTGGTGTTGTTATCCTGACACACCTACTCCCTGGAGAAGCCCAGACCTGTTCCAAAAGAGACACACGACACCGCAGGAGATTAAGTGGGGCTGGTAGTGCCTTGTCCTGATAGATTAGACAAATAAATACCAGCCAGGAAGTACAGGGGATGATGAGCGGAAAGGAAGGATGATGGGTTGCAGTGAATGAAAGATGATTGTGTGGGTGGATGTACTTGTGGAAAGTAAATTCTTGCTGAGCCAAATTCAAACCTGATTACCAAGGTGTAACTTCAAGCAGACCATATTTGGTATGGTGTGGTAAAACAGCTCATATCTGTGTCTGTATTAATAGGATTATTCATTTATATAATTAAAGTTCAGCAGCAATGATTCTTTTTGTATGTAATCATGCCGATACTTATTTTTATTTAAAGGACAACGCCACAGCTCGGCTCTTCCTACAGCTGACATCATTGTCAGTCATCAGCTCTCACAGCGAGCACTTCATTTTGACACTTGTGAGTCATGCTGAAAAAAACAAGATGGAGAACCGGTGGGAAGAAAAGGTTATTACCACAGTAGTCTAAGTTATGTGTAAGAACTTGTCCCTATGGAAGAAAGAGGTGGAATTTCACCAATTTGTTATGTAACCATTAATCTCCTTAGTATACTTATTCGATCTTACAGCCTACCAGGCTAGAACAAAGACACTGTGTTAGAGCGTTGTTTGCCTTCATAAGTAAATTTGAAGTCAGGTTTGTGTGATAACTGCAAGACAAATGTGTATGTTCAAGTAAAAACAGCCAGGCACATCAAGGAATAAAAGGGCTGATATACACAAAACAAACTAAGCTAAAAAGAAACAAGAACAATTGATAATGATGATCAGTGTTAAAATTATGTGGTCATCTTATTTATGATGATTTTATTAATATATAGAGATTAATTGAGTTTGCAGTCAGAAAGTCTCAAAGTCCTGACAAAAATGAAGATGACAGACACAGGATCCCTTTTAGGCAATTTGAGGAACCAAAGCACTCAATGTTACATTTCTGTCATTTTTGACAGTTTTAATAACCCAAAAAGTTTTTTGGTTTTTTTTTTTCTTTCTAGGGCCATTAAATCTTTATCCTGCTGTAGAAGCTTCAGTGAGCCAGCTCCAAGCCTTGTCAAGGACTCAGTTAAAGTGTGCGACAGAGCTGCTGTATTGAACTGTTAAAATTTTATACCTAGCTCATTGCCTGCAGATGCTGATCAAAGTTGTAAAATAAAACAATTTTTTGTTACTGAGGAACGTGCAGCCTAGATACAAGACGACCTTCTCAACCTGATATATTTTTTTAAAAGGTGCTGTGATTTTAATTGCTTTACCACTTGCAAAACACTTTTACCTTCTTGCCCCCTTTACTTAATGATTTATAATCAAATTTGTTAACCCTGTGACAAAAAAATAGATTGCTCTGTTTTATCTAAATTAGGCAAAGGACTCTTGTTTAAAAGAGGTTTCTATCTTCTGCTTTCCATCTCTGGTTGTAGTGATAAGGTTTTATAGGTCAAGTGAGAAATCTGTTTGCAAATGGCCATTGGGGGGCGCTAGTCAGTTTTCATCCTGTAGTGAAATAAGTGACTTGTCTCCATCAGCCTGAAACGTAAACAGGTTAATGTGGTGGAAGATGCATATGTGGACTGTACTTGCCACCTGGACTAGTTGTGCTGTCTCATTACAGCTGTGTGCACTAAATCAGGGTAATAGTCACTGAACAATCCAGAGCTTTATGAATAAAGCTGCCAAAAAGGAAACTTTTCCCTCCTGAAACAACAGTTTGTAGGTCGTCAAGCAGTAGTACAAAATACAATGTAAGCTGAGCTTTAGTCAGCAAAGTTCATTTTCAGGACTGCTACTTTTTAGATGCACTTTATGGAGTTTAAGCCTGTGTTGTAACATGAAGCACCAGCTGTAGTAGCTGCAGTAGCTCTGAATGGACTCTCTGTCTGAACTCAGCCTTGTTATATGTGAAACTGGAAACAATGGCCGTCCAATGAGACAAGAACCATGTTCCTTAGTTCTGAGCCAGCATGAGAGGGGGAGGTTGGGAGGGAGAAGGGAAGAGGCCATTGTGTGTATGTGTGTGTGTACAAAAAACAAAGGGGGGAGGTGTCTAGAATGATGTGTGTTTGTCGGGCAGGGTAGAGTGGGTGTATGGGTTTTTTTTTTTTTTTTTTTTTTTTAAAGATATGGATGCACATGCAATGTGTTTGTGTTTCTTTTGTAGCTGTGGCTTGTGCACGTGAATGAGAGTGTGGGTGAGAAACTAAAAGGTAAATTCCTCCGTATAATTAGTTTGTTATTCCAGTTTTGAGCAGTGCTTGAAGTAAGGAGAGAGGCCTATGTAGTGAGACAGAGGTCAGTGAAACAGCCATGACTTTGGAGTTGAATGAGGCTCAGCCAGTCTGCTGATAAACACAGTCTCCAGTAAATCCACCTGCTTGAAAACTTCAGTCTTTTAGGTTTCTTACAAGACCTGGAAAGAGGCTACACACGAGGCTTTGTTTCTTTGATATTTGAAGTATATTTCATTTTGACTTTAACACTGGATTATTCATACCTATTGAGTTTACAATAACAGTTCACAGGCTTTTAGCCTCCTTTCTGAACATGTTGTGACATTTCCCATTTCTTGGTCTGCATTATATGTCACGCGAAGACATGCACATGGCAAATATGTTTTTGTGTGTAAACTCATACCATGACATGCAGCCACACCCTGCTCATTATGTTCTCAGTTACCCAGAGGAAGTTGCTCTCTTTTCTTTCCGCAAAAACCATGTCGTTCCATGACAGTCATAATCACATTCTATTCATCTATCATGAATACTGATTTCCTCTTTTCATCCCATTTGTCTCCTGCTTTTTCCTGGGCCTAGCCTTTCTCAGGCACCAGGTGGCAGAAGACAGCCACTCTTGAAGAGAGGAGCCCTCACTGGGCATGGGGTAACTTTTATCCATTATCAACCCAGTGAAACTTGTTTTTCCTTCAACAATTGACAAGCATGTTCCCATATGGCCTTCAGCATGCACACACTACCTTCTTAGGAGTAAAAGTCTGTTTATATGATCTTATGACTGTCTTGTCAATTCATCAGACCGTTGCTGTGACCAGCTTTTTAATTAATTGTGTAGTCAACAAGAATAAAGAGAAACATATTTATCCTACTGGCCCCTTTTTTTTTTTTTTTTTTTTTGTTTCTGTCCAGGAAGAACTTTAAAGTCACAAGACTTTAAAGTTCTTCCTGCTCCTTTTATCTGTCCTTTTCTTTTTCATATCGCCCTGTTTAAACTATCACAGCATTATTCCCACACTGTTTTATCTAAGTTTATAGCCTCTGTGTTATCAATTGAATATTCCTACAGAGACTCACGCGCCGCCATAACTTTATAGCCACCTTAACGTATTTTTTTTTTTATAACTCCTTTAATCTCCCTCAGTTATCAAGTTTATATCCCTAGAGGGACTTGCTGTGCATCTGTTACCTTATCAATGTTGGGCATGTTTAATAACCTCTGGCAAAACTGCAACACCGATCTCTTTTTTTTTTTTTTTTTTAACTGTGTTGTATCCTCCCTAAAAAGACAGAGGGAAAAAAAAACACACACACACTTTAATACGAGATTACTGCAGCTCCCCCACCTCACTCTTTCTCTGGATGTGTTTGGAGAGGCTGATCTTGCGCGTAAAACATCCCTGATATTTGAGGCGCTCAAGGGATTTAGCGAGCATGCCCAGTGCGCCCCTCGCCGCAGCAGAGGAAACCACTGGTGCAGCATAGGACTCATACCAAGCATAGCCTGCGTGTCAGTGCAGTCGACTTACAGCTGGCTGTGAGGAGAACTGACGCTACTCTTTTTTTTTTTTTTTTTAATTTTTACTCTTTATTGATACACATACCCGTATTATCTTTTTTTTTTTTTTTTTTTTAAAGAAGAAGAAGAAAATAAAAGGTGTCCTAGTTAGAATAACTGGGGGAAATCCGGTTTCGATATTCTTCGTGGGGTTTTGTTTTGTCCAGGGCGGTTTGTAGAAAACTAAAGTTGGAGGCTGGGCCTTTAGCTTTTTGACCGTCGCTTGAGCGAAGAAGAAAAAAGAAAGCTGGTCTTTTTTTTTTTTTTTTTTTTCTCTCTCGGTTTAAAAACTCGATAAATGCTACTAACGAAAATGGACCTGTTGAACTACCAGTACCTGGACAAAATGAACAACAACATTGGCATCCTCTGCTACGAAGGTAAAAAAAAGGAGGAGGGGGGGAAATGTCTGGACTGTTTGTGGCTTTTTGTGACGGTTGTTTTTAAAAACTTGGACGCGTCCGCCGCCGTTAGGCTGCGAACGTTAGCGACGTTTGTTGATCCAAGTTTTCACTCCAGTTTCTGCTCCGCTTTTAGCGAAAAGTTGTCTGTTTTCAACATCTGTGTTTTAGTTTATTTTACTTCTCCTTGACTTGAACTGGTTGGAACTTTAAAACGGTTATTTATTTTTATTTTATTTTTATTTTTACCACGGAGCGCAGTTGTAACCCTTCAGCAACGTTAGCTTCAAATTTCACTTATAACCACTTAATCGTTATCTTAAAGACTGGAACTGTGTTCATTAGCCTCTCTTATCGTTTTCTGTGTTATTGACTGCTTCCCCATAAGGAAGATTTGACTAATGATTGAGCTCAAAGGCTGCACCAGAAGTCTGTAAGCGATGTGTGGATTTAATGACTCCTCTCCTATGGCTGACTCACTCTGTATTACTAGTTGCTAAATTATTCTGATTCTCTCTGCTCCCTTGTTATTCATATCAACCCCATACATTCCTAAACCTGATGTTTGTGGTTAAATGTCTGCTTTAGTTGAATCATACTCAAAGCAAGATATAAGTAGAATCAACAAGTAGAACAAACAAGAAGTTGCATTAAAAATTTCTGTCTTCTCTTCTCCCTGTGGACTTGAGTTATTTCTAGCAAGTGTAGGATTTCATGTTATGTCATGGACACAGAGTAGGAACCTCCATATCTTTGAGTTTGGAGTAGTGTAACTCTCCTCCTGTCTGTCCTCTGCTCTTATTGCTCACATGGCAATAGTTGTAATATCCAGTCTTTCTTTCTTTCGTTCTCTATTTCTTTCTGGGGGATAAATGCAAGTTCTTTTCTCTTTCCTGTCTGTGGCTCACGCTGCAGCATGCAAGTCAGTCAGCCCAGAGGAAACCTTTCTTTAACTTCACATGTGATTTGAGCTTTTCAGATTTGTATATGGACCCAAAAGCTGGTAGTAAAAGCAGGGATGAGCTCTCTGCCATCAGCGAATAATTAACTAAAGCACTCCTGTTTTGTGGCTTTGCAAAGATGAATGGAGAAGTTTCCTTTGCAGATAGCCAGCCTTCATTTATTAGGAACAGGTAGAGGTAGAGATATAGCTATAATGATGAGTTACCAGTAATGTCAGGACTGACTTCTACTGAAACTACTCGCAACAGAAGCACACTAAGTTTTTTTCAGTGGTTAGGCATGTGATTCAAGTCTCTTGCAACAGTGTTTTTATTTTTATGTTTCTAATGCTTATCGAGGAACAAGTGTTATGTTGCTGTAATTCCAGTTTGGCAAACTGTAGGTGAAATTCTTGCTTTTAGGCATTGCTCATTTGCTCAGGGTAGGCACACATGCCATTCTTGGAAAATGTTAGTGATGGCTTTCTTAAAGCCCACTCTTCTGTGCAGAGATGGTGTATGAGATAAGACTGCCACTGGCTTGGGATTGAAGCCAATCAGAATGGGGAGTATCTGTGTCTCTGCAAAGGTTCACCTTTCTCAGGTTTCCTTCTGTCTGTCTCAGCAAAGAAAATTACAGGAACAAGAGGGGAGGGGACTTGCTTTTTAGTGGTATTTTTATACTTGTATATCCTCTGGGTGTCTCTTAGACATGAATTCAGACACAATACTTTATTTATATCTCTGGAAGCTCATCTCTGCAGGATTAGCCCATTATTTGTTTTTCTTGGTGTTTTTAAGTGTTTGTTTTTTTGTTGTTTTGTTTTTTTTAGCTGACTAAGCTAAAATCTGACTGTGTGCCTCATGATAAGAAAACAAAGATTAAAATAACAGGGAAAAGGGCCAATCAGTAAAAAGAGTGAAAGAAAAGCCCTTCATGTTCAAACATGTTGAGCCAAGAAGGGGCTGGAGGGGCTTTGTGATATTGTGGGTGTGCTGACTTGTTAGTATATGCATGAGCACTCCTACTCAAAATACGTTCCCACAAGCACACATGGTAATATGCACTGATACGCTGTCCAGAGAGCAGCTTTTATAAGCAAGTGCAGATGTGACCCTCCACCATCTCATACATGTACACACAAGCTCTTATCAGGACAAGTGTTGGGTGTGTTAACATGTCCTGTTTTTATAAACATCTTTATCATGACATAAAAATCTAATGTACACACTATTAAAGTTATAGTTGGATTTAAGTGTTATAAAATGTCTCCAGTGATCTGAGGCATAATGGTTTGTTTGAGGATCAGGTAGATATTTAGAAGAATGTGAAGTGACATACAGCAAGTATCTTGTCAGTGCTGCATGTATCCTTTAATTCATCTCAATTCAGAGTATAAAAATCACATATAGCATTGCCCTCTTGTGTTTCAGTCCTCAGTGGATGAATGGATATACCGGAAGATGATGGGTACAATAGGTTTACGTATTTTATATTGGTTTTGGGAAACGGCATGCTAAATAGGGAAAAACGACCCAACCCTATTCATGCTCAACACACTCCAGTATTAGTGAACTTGTGTATAGTTGTGGCCTTAAAGTGCTGGCACCTAGTGATTACGATGCCAGGTCATGTAGCAGCTAAGAAGGTCTGGAGTCAAACCATGTTGTAGTGCTAGAGTATAGAAAATAAGTGAATTTCTGGCGGGGCATAAAAAGCATGAAGTAATCACATTAACATTGTTATAATAAAGAAGAAAATTCATTGATTTCCTCATCAGCTTACATTAGCATCATTGTAAACAAACAAATCTAACTCTAGGCTCCAGTGTCCTGCAATACAATGCCAACCCATTGCTCCCATTTAATTTCAAGTCATTTTGTTTCCCAACCATATTAAACTGTGATGTTTTTGGTAGTTAATTTGCTTTCAGACTCTGTTAGAGTCTTATTACCCTGTGGTGTTTTAGCACTCTATTCCCCTATTTCAGTTTGCCAGTATATTCATCTGTCTCTCTTTCTCCTGCTCTCCCCTTTTCTCTCTATAAAGCTACTATCAGTTGTAGGCCTGACGGTGAGGGGTGCAGGGGAATGCTGACTGTCCCTTTTTGCTGCTGAACAGGACAAAATAAACAAAATTGAAAACCTCCTCAAAGCCATGCATTTTTTTGTCAGCCACTCTGCTTTTTTGTCTCTTTCTTTCCTCTCCTTTCCTCTCTCTGTCAGAGATCAAACCAATCTAACATCCGGAGGTATCCTGTCGTACCATACAGATAAGAATTTCTAAGGAAGAGCTTTTTTTGTATGTCCTTTAGAGTATTTAGAGCCTAAAACCTCTACGGAAGGGTGACTTAGAGGGCCGATTCCAGGTTATAAAGAATCTCAGCCAAAAACAATAATTTTGCTGCTACACAGAGGAAGGAGAGGAAATGTTATGGCTCATCTTTTTAAAGTATCTGAAGAGGGAAAAAGAGGGAAAAGGAGAGATAGATGGGTTCAACTCCATTTGTAATCCAATCTCATCCTGACTTCAAGCTGTTTGAAGTTCTGTCAAGACAAATAGGCTTTGATCATGTGGACCTAATGAACTGAGAGAGCAGAGGGGGAAAAGGCGAGAGTGGAGCTTTACTTTTGTGATACAACCTAATTTCTACTGATTGCCTGCTGGTATAACAAGAAAATAAAAAAATTGTATTATATTGTAGGTTTCTTCATATGTAGCTATGTAGTAATACAGATATTCTGTGTCCATGAGCTGCTGTACTGAGTCATTTTTTTCATCATTATTTACCATACACACGGTATAACTGCAGCTAACTTTTGCATTTACTGTTTGCACGGTTTATTATTTCACATACACTTATAAACACTTAACTTCTCATTATCATCTCTCTAAACCTCTGTCAGATAGGTGTAGCTAACTGGTAACTAACTGGGTGTAAAGTTGAGTTGTGCTCTGAGTTTGGTCAACAGTGTTTGACTGCATACGGTCAACACTCACAGATTCACCCCTTGTTGAGAGCTTCACTCCTGTACCTCTGATAAGCTCCTCTGTGTCGTGGATCCTGACTGGACAATGTGGTGTCACAGTCTCCTTTCTTTTATTGCCACCTCTCTGTCCTGCCAAAAACAATGATGTCACCCTTGTTACCATGGTACACACTGGGGCGAGCAGGAACATGCCAGAGAGAAGGGAGAAATGGCTGCTGTGTTTCGGAGGCCATGGTAAAACTAAACATACGTGGGGAACGGTGGTTGAATAGAGCACACATATCATTACATTACAAAGTCTTTTCATTGTGTGTGTTCAGGCTACTGCCTCCTGAATGACTGAATGAATATTTGTTTCCAGATTGGCTTAAACTGGTTTGTATTTTTTTTTTTTTTTTTTTTTTTAAACCATACGCTTCAAAAAGTTGTTTTCCTCCTCCAAAAGATTTTAGTTTTCTGTGGTTTACAAAACTTCCTCTTTTGATGAAGACAGCTTAGAAAAATGTTTTCAGTAAACAAATTAAGTGTTACGATTATTATAATCGCATTATCGTAGTATTTTAAGTCCAGTTTTTGTCCAGAATGTAGAGATTTTTTTTTTATCAAATCTGACTATAAATTTAATTCAAGATAAACACAACTTCTTAAAACAAAAAAATCAGATAAATTGCTGCTATGCGCCTTTGGTTTATGTATGATTGCCTACCTACTCAGTAATAATGCATATTTTTATTTGATTCTGCACCACTAATGCAGGATAAATAAATCTCCAAAATATAATAATCACTAATAACTTAATATGACTTTTAACTTCAAATAATTTCCAAGTTGTTGCATTGCAGGGGGTTGTTCTTCCAGTGTTATTAACTTGTTTTTTAAGTACTGAAGTAGTTATAGGGAAAAGCTGTGATTTGTAATGGGGGTTTTAGTCCAGCGTTTATGTTTTGTTTGGGAAAAGTCAGACAGATACACAAGGCCGAAGCAGTGGAAAGTCCCCGTGCTGAGACTGAGCCAGTGGTAGTTTTCCTGATTCTCTTTTGCTCTTACTCCCACTCACTGAGGACTCTGTAGGCCTTCTGTATCAGGGACCAGGGGGGAAGCAGAAAGAGTCGGACACAGAGAGAGAAATACTTCACGCTACACACACACACACACACACACACACACACACACACACACACACACACACACACACACACGCAGAACCCATCCACAACTATTTCTTCCAAAACATTCATAACCAGATACTCCTCTGCCTATGCCAGAGGTTTGTGCCTCTCTCAGCAAACTGTATGTCAACAAAATCCAAAATTTGAGCTGAAGCACAGCCTGTACAGTAAAACACTGTCATGAAGTAGTTTTTGTGGTTGGACTGTTTAAAGAGGCAATAAAACAGTTGCCTTCTTCTTGAAAATACCATCATTTTAACTAATTACCATAATTTACATTTATGGCTATGCATCCAGCTTGAAGTGTAAGCACGTGAGTTGACAGCAACTTCTCCACTGCCAATTCAGTCTTATTCATGTTTGAAATGACCTAAACTATGGTCAGATGTTTTACAATCAAAATTAATATGTATAAAAATCTGTATAATAACACAGTTCTATTTTTGTTATGTACTTGAGCTGAAGAGTTTCAACATAACTAAAAACTCTGCTCTGTCTTTTCCCCCTGTTGTCATCCCACCTCAGGTGAAGCAGGTTTGAGGGGGGACCCCAGACTCCAGTCCTTGTCCCTATCTTCTTCCTCATCATCATCGTCCTCCTCTTCGTCGTCATCCTCATCTTCCTCCTCCATTTCCAGCCACAGGACAGGTCCTCCTCCAATCAGCCCAACCAAGAGAAAGCTGAATGGGGACCAGGGAGACAGCGACATGGATGACAACGAGCATGTGGCAAAGATGAGCCGACTGTTTGCTGCACAGCTGTGAGTATATACACTGAGACACACTCATTTGTAGATGCACGAGTGAACAGGCACTCACACACCTTAATAAAAATATGCATCTTCAATTTTCTATCACTGCAACTTTCTCTTGTTTTTTATCTCTCTCTATGAAAAAGTCACCTTGTTCCAGAAAGGCTACATATACATACACAGAAAACTCACTGTTTTCAGAAGTAATTTTTTTACTTGTGCTTCTCTTGGCCGTGTGTTTGCGGGCTCCTCGCTTGGTGAAGTTGTGCACAGGCAGGCTTTCTCAGAAGTCCCAGTTTGGACTCCAGGGTGCTACGCCAGGTTTAGCTGGCTCCACACTGTTCTCCTTATAGCTACAGATCTCTGGAAGCTTGGAAACAGGGACTGCACAACAGAAAGATTACTCACATCTCCAACATTCCCACATTCCCACTTCCAGAGATTCCAGAGATTCTGGAGTGCTGATTGGTGGTGAAGGAGTGCTGGGGCCAGGGGCAGTGGTGTCAGAGCTCTCTCTCTTTCTCTCTTTTTCTTAGTTTAACTGAGTCAGTCATGGGACTCCAGCCATGGCTATTTATTGCAGAGACAGTCAAGAAGGTGTTAGGTGGTTCAGTTTTTCCTGCATGCTAGCTCTTACCAATACAGTTTGTCGCTGAAGACACAGATAACATCCAGAATAAATGGTTGGTGTTATTTTCAAGCCACTTCATTCCCACCTGTTTGTCAGCCACATGGCTGTGAGGTGACACAATGGAACACAGTAGATTGGAGTAGACTGGATATACTGGAAGCCCTGGATTAAGATTGGGGATCATTTACTTGCAGTATATTTATGTCACTAAGCATTTGCAAGCACACAGATGAATGTTTGGATGTACATGTAGTACACATTGTCATTTGTATATGCTGGCACGATTTGCAAATGTGAAAACAAAATTACTGTAGCAATTAGCTCACCATTTTTAGACTTTGATGGTAAATCTGAAAAATGGCAGCAGTAGTCAGTTTGTATTCACAGAAATCACAGTGGATTCCAATGGCAAACCAGAGAAATGTCAGTTTCCACAGAGGTTCTCAAATCCCCCAGCAGTATAATCCAACTGCTCTGCCCATGAGTTGTATGTTCAGGATGTACCATTGTATTTCCTGATCTTTGGTGAAGCAACATACTGAGCAGCAATACATGTAATACATAAATCACCAGATTCTCTGGGGGTCCAGGTTATTCCACAACAGTTTAAGAGCTATTGCACAAGCAATGTCCAAAAAACAATTGCAATTGCAAAAACTATATATGTTCACCTGACTGTGTGACAAGGCAGGGATATATTGTGTTTCAGGCAGGAATCTTATGACTGTCAAATGAAGTGGCAGAAGGGGAAGGGTCTTTGTTCCTTCATCTTGTGCCCCTTTGGGCTCACATAACAGAGGATTAGCTTGCACATTGTGACATTTGTGCAGACTCATCTTGTTTTCTGTTATGGATTTGTCAGTGGTGGGAGAATTAACATTATACTCTTCAGTCAAACCAGGCAGTAAATCCATCTTCCCACTCTGTGTATTATTCTGTTGTTTCAGTTGTTTGTCACTCTTTGTGAGATATTTTTCATGTGCCATGCGGTTAACTTCTGCATACATTGATAAGCAAATGCTCCCACTTGTGTCTCACAAGTTGGATTTGTAAGTTGGTGTACCACAGTACAATGGGACTTATTGTCATATCAGCTTTCAGTTGGTGTTGCAGTTTTTAGGTTCTATAAAATAAAACTGATGCAGCTTAAAAAGGAAAAAAAAACTTTTAAGCTTTTTATTCCATCCATGATTATTTTGTAGAAGTAACCAGTGATAAGACATACTCCCTTTACTTAATTTTTTATTTTAATTATGGCCATGAAGGCATTTGACCCTCTGAGCAATGGGTTTTTACCCAGGAAACGTCAACTGCCAGTTGACTTGCTGGGTTTTCTATTTTACAAAGCTTCATCAAGACACTTTTTTGACGCTGCAAATGTCTTTGCCTTAGGGCCATCCTAAAAGTGGCTTATTTTTAGTAATTTAATTCAAGGTTTCGCTGAGGGCATTCTTTCCCTGGCAAAGGTAACTTGTTGAAACCTGCAGTCAGAGTCAGTCTCTATAAAGTTCTCCTCCCCATTGCCTGTCCAAAAAACAGTGATTACAGTAAAGTGGAGAATGATTGGTTGCCATTGCAGAAAAAGCTAAAAATAATGGATAAAAGAAAACACTGTATGGCCTTTCACAGTCGGCTCATCTTTATTTCACATATTTTAGCTCTTTTTTTCATTTAACTAATTTGTCAATTGTTGGAACAGTGATTAGAAATAATTTGAAAATTATGGACTTAGTTCTTGCGAAAAATCTAGAGAGTAAACCAGAAAAAGAACCCTTGCAAACACCACCACCACACTTAGACACACCAGAGATGGTTATCTGACACCACCATTCTAGCTGTTGGATTTTGCTGGCTGCTTCTGTCTGTGTAGCTTGTTTTTTTTTTTTTTTTTTTTTTTTTGATCTGCTCTGATTGCTCTGCTCAATGTCGACCGTTTCTGCATGTTTAGAAGCTTTTGTGTTCATTCTCCTCTTTCCAAAAAAAAAAAACAAACCGTTTTGCTGAACAGCAGTTTTCCTGTTTGATGACTGCATCAGCTCCTAAATAATGTGTTTTTGTCAGGTTGCTTGTCATTGGCTTGTCTATTGTCAGTAAGTTCAGTCATATTCTCAGTGAGTGTTAACAGAGATGGACACCTGACACCTGGAACGTGGGCGGGCTATAAAGATGGAAGGTTTCCTTTGTTGTCTAAGTTGAAGTGTGGGGGTTGAGCACAAATGAGAATTTGTAGGGTGAGAGAGAAAACTGTGAACAAACCCAAGCTTTTTTTCTACATGAGTCAGTATAAACAGGCAAGATAAAAAGTTTATGGCATGGTAAATTCTGCATATAAAAGTCTAAATAGAAATATTGGTAGTTTTAGTAGAAAGCTGATGTCTGCTCTGAGTGGGCATATGTTTGTACAGGTATGCACATGTGTCATTGTGTGTGCCTATACATGCATGTGTGCTTGCCCATCTGTGATCATCTGTGTGTATGTGTATGTGTGGTGAGTGGGCTCCTTGTCAGGCAGCAGGGACTAGGTTCTCATTTTCTCTGAGGAGTAGGAGGAGTCTTGAACAAAGAAGCCTTATCCTGTCCACTGGCGTCTGCGGGCTGGAAGCTTGCTGCTGCCTGCTCGCCTGCCCGCCACTCTAGAGTTGTAGACCCACGAGTATAAAAGTCCTCTTGCTCAGCTGTTCAGCATTCCTCCTTAAAAATAAGAGTCAATCACAGAGCAAAGTTTTCATGTATTCTCTTATATATAACTAAAAGAAAGCATATTTGCAGCAGCCAAGTTTACATGATTCAGTGGACTCTAGGTTCGTTGACCTCTTCAGATATAAAGCTGGGAAGTAGATCAGAATTCAGGATCTATTGTCTTCCATGGCAACCATATTGTTGACAGTATGTTTTTCAATTCACTGTGAACAGTTTTTCATGTTCTTCTTGGGCTCGGTCTTAAGCCTAATAAGACTTATTTGCCTTTTCTGTTCACATCACTACTTGAATTGCACATGTACAACCAGAGACTTGAAATAAAGCTACATGCCTTTAGTAGTAGTCTTTCCCATTAATTCTGTGTTACTATGAAATGTAATGATGTGAATATAGGATATACCTATAGCAAAATCCAAGTGAGTTTGCTGCAGTAAGTATTATAAATACAGAAACTGCAGCTGGTTTTCACTGGGAACTTCATCAGTAAGTTGTTCTCATGAAAGTTTCTCCAGAGGCCAAATGGGGAGAAAATAAGAGAGGGGAAGAGTCTCTTTTTCTCTCTCTATGTGTGTTTGTGACTGTGTGTGTGTGTGTGAGAGAGTGTGTGTGTGTGTGTGAGAGAGAGTGTGTGTGAGTGAGCATGGCCAAAGCTGAAGTCATTGTTATCCTCTTGTTTTACATAGGACTATTTATGTAGTGTGTGAGCATGTGAGAGCATGTGGGTGATTTTTTTTTTCTTTTTTTTTTTTTTTTCCGTGTCTGTGTGTTCACATGTTTTCTTTGCCTTCTTGTTGTGGTTGTTCCCATATCCGATCTGTCCCAGCTCTGATAACAAAGGATTTTCTTTAGTTCTTTTTTTATGCAGTCAGTAAACTGGCAAATATGTGCTTGATTTCTATCAGTAATCCTGGATGAATGAAATTTTGACAGATTTAAAAGAGCTGTACCAAGATCTGTTTGGAAATGGTATGTCTGTCTACTTGTTTTAGGTAGGCATGATATAAGATTTAAAACAGTATTTTCATGATTTTATTGTAATATTTGATATTGCGTAATGTATGTTAAGGAATATTTCCTTTGGGATTTAACTATTCATTTCTAACGATGCAAGTATATTTGCTAGCTTCCATTCAGTCTCACTGCTTCATCCTGGATTGAGCTAATTACACAGCATTGAGATTGTTGTATACTTTATATACATATCCCGGGTAAACCCTGTGGCTCAATTTCTATATATGTGTGTGTGTGTATCCACTTTGTGGGTTTCTGCAGACCTCGCAGAGCTTGAGCCTGGTTGTAACCTGTGGTCGAGCCTTCATCATCCTCCTCCTCCTCCTCCTGTTTTTTCTTTTTTTTTTCTTTTTTTGTCAACGTCTTCTCTCTACACCCTGATTTTTCCCAGATGTTTCCTGTGTGTATCTCTTTCTCTCTTCTAGCGCTTTCTTTATTCATTTCTTAAAGGAGTAGGATATGAGCTTCTGCCCAACCAAAGATTTGTAGTGAGGTTTTCTCTGAGGACGCTGGAGCACAATTGTGAGAAAATGCCTAGAACTTTTATAGCTTCTGTATATTTGCCACAAAGTAAAATATAGCTAACTCACCAAAATGGCTCCTCCTATATAGCTAAACCAGGAAAACCAAACCATATTTTTAAAGTTTGTTGCATTTGCTTGTTTCATTTGTTTATACTTTATTTAGTTTTCCATTATTGTATGTCGGTAGGTTAGCACATGCAAAGATGATTGTAATGTTGAAAAAAACAAATTACAACAGATTTATTGACAAAGTTTTCACATGGTACGAGAATACTGACCTACAGCTGCTTTTCTTTTCTTTTTTCTTTAATTTTAACCTGTCAAACCCGTGATCCCAGTGATGATCTTAACTTGAGGTTAACTTGAAGACACAATGTCATGTGAATGGTTACTTGAAAGGCAGCACTTAATGACAGATCTGAGTAGTGTAATATTGTTAAAGATATATGACTATATCATTTATGTATTTAGGGCTGGACTCCCTGAGTTTTAAATTAAGGGATCTTTCAGTGAGTGCCCACCACAGTGACTACCACTAATACCAGGCTGCGCATAACCCAGACTCTAGTAAAATAGATTCAGATACATCAACTCCCTATTTCATTGTGTCAAGCTATCCATTCAGATGTCAGTCATACGGAAAATGTTACAGATAATCAGCCTTCTCACTCTTTGTACTTTGAATCGCATTTTAGAGAGGCTCCCACAATGTACCCAAAATAATTTCTCCCATAGAGGCTTACTTATAATTAACCTTGTAACAATTAGCTGAAAAAGTCAAAAATAATTTTGACTGATTAATACTATCAGTTAAAATGTCAGGACATCAGGACCATCTGCACAGGTATTCTCCTCCACAGGTCTCACAGATAACACACTGTGCACCAGACTAACTGGACAGCACGTCAACACATTGCTATTCAAGAAAAACCAGTAGACAAGCTGTCCGCTATGCTGAGGACTGAGGTAGGCCGGACCTCTTTATTTTTCTGTTTAATGCCAGTCTGACTCTATGTTGCGTGAGCAGTAGTCTGGCTGTTCACATAAATGTGCTTCCAGTGTACATGCACATTTCAAACACATGTAGAGCTGAGCTTTATTACAAACTCCTGAATTTATCATGCAGAGTCGTTCCTGGGTATGCAAGGTGTCCCTTCTTCTGCAACAATCAAATTAAAAGGACCATTGCTCTGTGTGATGGTCGGGCTTCTCTCTAGCTAGTGTCACTCTCTGTTTTTAGGCCGTCCATATCGTTCCATTACACTTTAAGCCAAGTGCATTGGTATTTTTTAATTGGGTACAGACACTTGATTATAACCTTGTTGTCAGCTATCCATCAAACAAACAAAGCCAAAATGGACATCCCTACTCTCAAGCATGTTTTTTATGTGTTCACATTTGTGAATCAGAACCCACTCTTAAATACACTTTTTTTTTTCTTTTTTTTAAGCAACCATCTTTAGCCAAGTGTGAAAGGGTACAAAGTGCATTTCCCCCTGTTATGGATTATTTCTGCTGTCAGAAGAGTTCAGTCTAATTGATTTGACCTGAAAATTTTTAGTCACCAATATTCAGCCATTGTGAGAGTGAGGATGGGGTTGACGTCTATTTGTTAAAGGCAAAAGTTTCATTTTGTTTGGCCAAACATTTAGTCTCAACTGGTTAACTCTGCCAGCACAGTTACTTCAACTGGAGAAAACAGCAGTTTGGGCTATCGATGAGAAGCCTGAGCTTCTGTCTTCCTTTCTCAGTCTGTCCCACCTTTGTGCAAGTTATTGGTGTGCTATGTTTACTCCATATTTGATGCTTGATCATCTACATCAACAGAGATTAGTTTCAGTTGCATCTTTAACCTTTTCCCCTGCCTGTTTTTCTACAATCTCTTCTCTTCTTGCCTCTTCGTTTAATTCAATGTCTCCCTGTACCCTGTGTAGGTGCCAAGTCTCATGGTTCTTTATTTTTCAATGGCTGTCTCCCACTTTTAGCTCTCATCCTCTACTCTAGCCTTAGACCTGGTAACCCTCTCTTCAGCTCTAGTCCTTTTTACCACCCCCATGCCCAGCTCTTGTGTGTAGCCCTCGCCATTCGCCCTCTCCATCCTCCCCCTCTTTCCCCAGCTGCGACCCTAACGATAATTGAGAGGTGAGTAAGAGAGACAAAGACACAGAGAGGGTTTTGAATGCCTGATCCCTGGCATGAATTGTGGTCCATGGTTTGGTGGGCAATCAGGCGAGGGGAAGGCGGGGGCGGTGGTGGATTCGACAGCTACACCATTCATTGGTCAGATTTGTTGATCCCGTTCATTGGCTCCTGCGACGGCCCCTCTTGTGTGAGGATGTGGGCCTGCCTGCTCTTTGGCAATCATTAAAGTTTGGAACAACTTCCACAACCTAACTCAAGACCCAGCTGCTGGGTGGGGATGAGAGAAAGACCTTTATTATCTGTTTGCCTTTTAGCTAATCGAGGTTTGTTTATAATTGAAGATAAGAGAGGCATACAGGAGGACTTGGACTGGTTTGTATCATTTGATTAAAAGTTGACATTTCCTTTTGCAATAATTTAAACAAAAACTTGAGCAGTAACTTGAGCATACTTTCATTTTGTTATAAGCTAATTAACTTTAGAAAGTAATTTTTGACTGTTTGATAAAGAAGAAAACCCATGAAATTGATGCCACTATGGGAAAACATAAAGGCTTGTTGGTTAGCTGTCAGCCAGGGTTTATGTAAGAGCTGCCAAGTCTCTCCCTCTTTAACCCTCGGGAAGTTTGCTGCCGATTGTGAGAGAAGAAGAAAGAAAGAAAGACAAAGAGAGGGGGTCTCTGCTAATGTAAGCGCTCGGCACAAACGAAGGAAACTACCGACCTCACTCTTTTCTTATGTCCGGACCCCCCACCCGCTGCCCTCCTCTCATCAGCTTTTCCTCTCCCCCTCTCTGTATTCTGTGGAGACTTTTTATTTGTGAGGGACGGTGCTGTGGGCTCCAGATGCTTAACCCAGCAGTCAGGTTGCCTGGTCACATGGATCTACAACTGTTTGCCTGAACTTATTGTTTTGCATCCAAACAAACCTTAAAGGGCTGCTGCAGTTTTTCACTTTGAATCTGCTGTGCATTCTCATTCAGACTTTTTTACATGGGTGGGGAAATGCTGCCACACTGTTCATGGTGCAGAATAAAAATGGAATAACATGCTACATTCTGTTCCCCATTGCTTTGGTTTAGTTCACTTGAAATATTTTGTTTCTGAACTGAAGCATTATTGTCTATGTATAACATATATATAATTATGTATAAAAAAAGGAAGGAAGGAAGTTGTGTACATATGTAGATTTGTGAATTGATGTGTGCTTGGGTGCTTGAAATTGGAGAGAATAGAATAGATAGAGGAGAGAAGCAAATACAGTAAATCTTGCTCCCTGTAACTGGGCCTCAAATTGTAGGAAGGGAGGGGAGCTGCAGGAAGGGTGTAATACACAGTCGAACACACAAGCACATACACACGCAGACCACATTTGACGTACTGAGCAAAATAATTGCTACCTGTTAAACTGCAAGCAAGTGTGCACAGCATCGGGCACAACCACTTCACTACACATTAAAGTCATTATCATCAGAGCTGCAAGATGGAAAAAAGAGACCAAAATCTGTGTTGTGTTAAACTGTCGTTACTTTAAATCCTTATCCTTATCGCTGTTTTTTCAACGATTAAAATATGAGCTCACAGTTTGGAGAGAGCAGGACTTCTTTGTGGTGGGAAGGAATTCTCTTTCATATGGATAGTTTGTGGCCAGCCCACCTTCCTTTACCTCTAGTATTCAATTCATGATTGTGTGTTGTGGGAAATAAAATCTAAAAACACACACACACACACACACACACACACACACACACATATATATATATATACAGACAGACAGACAGACTGCAATGACAACTTTGTCTGATACAATCAATGTCGACAGTGAGCTGCAGCTAGAGATAACTCCTCAGCCTGCAACTCTGCTGAGGTCACACTGCAAGATTTTCCAGGTTTTCTTCTGACAGCAGTGAGTGCAGTTGGCTATAGGCTGGAGAGATAAAGTTGATTTTGGTACTGAGGAAACCCTCTTGTGCAGGGCTAAGTGTGGAGTTCATCCATGTTGGATAATGTTCCTTCCCAGAAACAAGAGTGTGTGTGTGTGTGTGTGAGCAAGTGCTTTTGCAAAATAGTCTTATCAAACCCTCCAACAATCTGAGAAGCAGGAGTATGAGGTCACTATTAATAGCATCTGCTGCTCCTGCAGTATTTGACGCAGACTGCCATTTACAACAGTTCTTTTGTTTATTTTTTTTTGTTTTCTTTCTCATGTCTTTATTTTTCTCTACTGTTAATCTTTTTTTCTCTGTCCATTTAGCACAT
The DNA here is from genome assembly GCA_038496675.1 of Rachycentron canadum. Classification (NCBI taxonomy): domain Eukaryota; kingdom Metazoa; phylum Chordata; class Actinopteri; order Carangiformes; family Rachycentridae; genus Rachycentron; species Rachycentron canadum. The sequence goes on along the minus strand of CM076649.1, from coordinate 5,581,581 downwards.
TTACATTTAATATTGGCCATCAGTCTTCCCTTATCCTGTTTGGGTATTTGATTGCGAGCTTTTCAGATCCAATATCATGTTGATAAAATACTTTTTTCTGGCTAATGTTAATTCACATTTCCTCTCTTTTTGTTTTTCCTTTCTACTTATTTCCTAGGAAACCTAATGGAGACTATCGCAGCTCGACCGTAGCAAAGGACCGTAGCCGAAGCCCCATCGAACGCGTGGTAGTGCCCAGCGTTCTAGCAGTCCACAGCAACCACATATACAGTCATGCCCACCACCATCATCACCACCTTGCCAGCTTAGCCGGCATGGACCAGCCACTGGCACTCACCAAAAACAGCATGGTGGAGTCTGCACGTAGCAGCACAGCAGCAATGACCACAGTGCCGCACACAGTCAGTGCCGTGGAACGCCAGCAGGTAATATGCACATCCTGTTTCTGACTGATGCTTTCATCGGCCTAGCTCTTTGGTTGGATGAGAGTAGTAATTTCCTGTTTGGCTTGTTCGCCAAAAATGTTTTTATAACCCAGGTGGTAACTGAATCATTCCCTCTCCCTCAAACTTCAAACATCCTTCTGGACTGTATTATTTACCGTTTTATTTCCCACTTTTTTGAATTTTTGTCTTTGTGTTTCAGAATCGTCCTTCAGTGATCACATGTGCCCCAGCCAACAACCGCAACTGCAATCTGTCTCACTGTCCTGTTTCCCACAACGGCTGCTCAAGCCTCACAAACAACTACAGGCGAATCAACAGTGAGTGCGCTCATGCAAATGCTTTTGGATGAACACAAACATAAAGACAGTGAGAAATGACATCTGAATTCTTAATATTCTGTTCTATTAGTAAAAAAATTCCATAAATTGGGTTTAAAGAGCAGTGATGGCCGAACATGATATCTCAATAAAGAATTGATACTGATCATTGCCAGGTGAGGTTTATTGGGCGCATTTGTGTCTAAAAGTGAATATAGTTTTGGCAACAAACTAATTTCCCATCCAGTGCAGTTTGTGGGAAAGCCTACCACGAGAGCAAATCACCCTCCAGAGAAAACACAGCAGCTCATACTCTCCACATTAAGAATGACTTATATAACTGGTGATGTGAAAAAAATTCATCCCAATTTTCTCTCAGTAAGTCACAGTGTTTCTATTTATAGCACATCAATTGCTTTATTTACTGCCTTGCCTGTTATCTCTGTACTTAGTCATTTGAGGCTTCAGCCAAACACATATCTGTTTTATTTGTTCTGTGTGTGAGTGTCAGTCATGTTTTCTGTGGGTTGATAACTTTACTGTGGCTGTTTTTTATAATCCCAGTGAAATCCCTATGATCTCATTGAGGTTAACAGTGAAATTTAAAACTGCAATGAAAAAGTGAAGTAGATGTTGGAGTTAGTATTTTTCCATTGACCTAAAATGCACATTAACAGTGTTTAAGCTGATGTTGGGCAATAAATAACCCACTAACCATTACACAAGTGAACTTTAGAGATGTTTCTCATTTCATTATGGGAACTAAAAACTCTAACTCTTGCCTTCTCCTATCCTGTGTTTCCTATCCTATCCTTTTAGCCAACACAGCCTGTGACCCAGTGATTGAGGAGCATTTCCGCCGCAGTCTCGGGAAGAACTATAAGGAGCCTGAGCCTGCTGCCACCAACTCAGTGTCCATCACAGGCTCGGTGGATGACCACTTTGCCAAGGCGCTGGGCGAGACCTGGTTGCAGATCAAAAATAAGGGGAGTCCCTCATCGTCTGGAAGTAGCCCAAACTCCTCCCCCGACAGTCACATGGTCAATCACAACCACTCCCCTTCTGTGGTCTCCTGAAGGGGGAAGGGATTTTAGAGGGATTTACCCGTTTCCCCAGCCCTACCAATCACCCAGGCTCCAACATCCATGCCCCTGTCACTCCTGGTCTGTCACCAGCATCCCAGAGGGAATGCCTGCCTGCTGGTCTCCTAAAAACATCCACAACCTTCAAGCCTGCTCTTTCTCTATACACTCATAGAGGATCAATCAAGCAATAACAAAAAAGGTTGTTTTTGTTCCCTCCTGTCCTCTGGTATGCTAATGCCAGTAAATAATCAGCAATGAGTGATGAGGGCTCGACTTGGGGACTGATTGGAGCATCAAGCTGCTCCTTCTCCTCATTCATCATCCCTGCATATCAAGCTTGGAGCTGAGCGAGTGTCTGTAGTTATATGTACATAAAGAAAGAGAGGAGAGGTGGTGTTTTAATTATTAATTTTCTTTTGTTCTTTGTATTTTGTTTCTTTAACAGTAGTTTTGTGTACTGCTTCTGCATTATGAGATGCCTGACATTAGATAGAAAAGATAAGAAAGAGAAACTCTGGAGAAAAAGATCACAAACCACCTGACTGTGCTACCAAAGAAACCTTAGATGCCGTTTATCAATGCCCACATCAGAAACAAAACAACAAAAAAGACATCTTATAATCCCTCTTATCTTTTTCATTCTCTCACCTTACATCTCTCCCCTCTCTCTTCTCTGTATGTGATTGGATCATATTGTAACTGCATGTGTATACTTAAGCGATCGACTTGGTCTGATATGCACTACTGGCGTAGAGGGTATACGGTGGCATGTCAGTATTGTAATCTGGCACGGTGCACACTGGGACTGATACACCTGAGCTAAAACTTTTAGTGGGACCTCTATTTAATGTCCAATCAATTCCTGTGCAGTTTACTTGGGAATAATGTCATTGTGGCCGTGACAAATTACACACATTCTCACACATCATCATTATGCATTATTTATTGAATGCATGTTTGAAAAATGGAAAATACATATTAGCTGGGTTGGACAGCACAAAATAGAAAGGTGAAGTAATATGGATTTGTGCGTGTCCCAACATAAAAAGTATTTTTGCCACATCACTGCATGTTAATTATTACATCTGTTTAAAAAGAAAAACATGTTTTTATCACAAGAAAAGGTGGGTGAGAAAAGGCTGCTTGTATTGTCATTTCTGGCAACCACTGACAAAAACCAGCTATCTAAACAGATCCCTGCCCACCAGCACTTGACAGAGTATCAGCCCACACCATTAAGTCACTTGCAGTGCAGAGAGCTCTTCATATTAGGGGTAGGGGTATAAACAATCAGGTGCACTGTGGGAGTAACTGGCCACTCTTCAATTTAAGCAAATATCCATCACCATGGATACTGACAGAAGCATTAGTCACCCAGCTGCTATAGCAAGCCACTTCCCAGGGTACCATCCCTGATACAAGGGTGCAGGTCAGGTGAATTAAGGATAAACTCATGTCGCACCTTTTTTATATAGTTACTTCTACTATAGTTAAGTCTACAGATGCAGTTTTATGTGCAAGTGCAAAATATCTAAAGATGAGACAAGCTCATTTCACTTCCAGCCAACTGGAGTGGAGAGTTTCAGGATGCAGTGGGCAGAATTTTCCTTTCTTCACCCACCTTTCTTCACCATTTTGTTGTGGTAGTACTGCCAGCCCTACATGCATAGCCAGTTATGTATGATGAATGCAGGCAATTTGTGGACTAATTGCCCCTATTGCTGCCCCATCAGAAACATACAAAGTTTGAAAATTATGCCACATTGTTGCCCGGGGATTCTCCCAGCACAGTCAGGTTCTCAAATCAGTAAACTGGTGGTGTTGATGGACATCACACCCATGATAGGAGGAGATTAAGACTGAAAACAAAGTTGTACAACCTGCAGTGTGTTGAAGGTTGGTTTTTGCTGAACAATGTGCTTTGATGTGTTTCACAGGCTAAGCTGCTGACAGTGATGAGGGGATAGATGACACTGCATGTCACTTTGTGGTTGAAAGGAGAGAAAAAAAAAAAAGAAAACGTCTGGTTTCTCGACCTGGGGGGAGAAGATTATTCAGATCACTTCAAACACGCCTTTGTTTTTGTAACTCTTTGAACATGGGTGTTGTAATTATATTTGGCTTACACCCTGCTATTCCTCCCTTCCTCCCTCACCTACACACTGTGGTTTGGTATTTCTAAGGTTTGAAGGGTAAACTTATGCTTTTACAGATGCATGTTTTTTTGTTTTGTTTTTAATAGCTGGTATCTATTAGTGTTTTTAAACATTTCAATCTTAACTACTATTATCCTTTTCATTTGGACGTTAGTTGTTACTTCTTTCGTTGTTAGTAACGGACATAGACACTATACACTCACTGCTGGGTCAGTTGTACTCCGTATTATTATTGTTATTGTTATTATTACAATTTTGTATTTTTGTTTTCCATTAATATCAGTATGGTAACAAACATCTATAGTGGAACAGCCTCCGGACAGGCTCTGTTTAATGATGAGAGCTGCGTGTCTTCAAACCATCTCCGCACGAGACTCGATTAGCTCATTCCCACAGCAGAGCCGGAATCGTTCCGGTGTGGAGTTGGCTCTGGGATGCGCAGCCTGTTAAGGTTTTCTCAAGATGTTGATCCATCGGTGGTACAGGATGCTACAGCCTTCAGCGTGATTGAGCTGAGACACCAAACTGACACAAATTAGTCCATAAGGCCTTGTTTTCCACAAAAGCATCTCAGCCTGAGATAAAATGGCTTAATCCAGACCAGCGTTCACCTGCATTTTCACCAGTCTGACAAGCACTTCGTAGAGGACAAGCTGGCAGGCTAGGAAGCTTTTGGGGAGTTATTGTTTTCGGTTAGTGATGACAGCTCTCAAACATCTTTTTGACCTTCACAAAAGCAACTTAAAATGATGAACCTAAATAATAATGACATCACAAAAACAACATTGTAGAATATTGGAGAGAAGCTAGCGAACAGAACAACACTTGGTTAGTGATTATCTAAATTTCTAATATGCTGTCAAAGCTCTCTCAGCCCTTGATAGTTGACTTTTTGTGTCCTGACTTGGTGTCCAGACTTTTTTTTTTGTATTTCACTGCTTTCTTTTCTGAACAACATTGTATTGTTGCTGCAGTTAAGCTAGACTGCTGCAGTCTGAAGAAACAGATTTAACTCGAGCCTGCGCCAAGGTGGCATACATTCCTCCAATAGGGAACTTTGTACAGGCCTCATGCACACTCTCCAGATTCTTGCATGTTTATTACCAGAACAACAAGGTGTCCATGTTAGCTCTTTTTGGCCACAAATCCATACCACAACACAAAGGAACAACCAGTGCCACACAATATTTAGGACTTTCAGAGCGTAGAACTTAGAGAACTGGGGTTGGAAAATGTTTGGTGTCATTCTGTAGTAAAAATACAGAATAATTTCATGTTTGAGTGGAAGTTTACCCTTTGCAGAGTTCTCTGGTGGAACATCACTGTACTATAATGCCCACACATTCCATCCTCAACCATCCGAACAGACGTGACAGAACCAGAACTGGTGCTTAATGATCTAGGGCCCCCAAAATTTGAAATCTTAACCCAACTGCCAGTGAACTCATTTCCAGAACAAATAAGTCGTCTCCAGTTTCCGAGTGCTTTCTGTGACAGGCTCAGAGTGGCTTGGATGGTGATTTATGGAGCTTCGGGAGCTGAGCTTCTGTAAGCACAGGTTGTGAGTCACAAGTCTTTCAGCTGCCACTCAGTCTTTTCACAGTGACACCACTTCCTCCTCCTTCTCCTCCTCCCCGTTGGATTCAGTTGACCTTGATTAAGATTGGAGGTAGTTAGCAACTTGCTAGAAAACATGAGGGAAAAGGGCTCGGTGTCCAGAACATTTTGTTTTTCTATTATTATTCTTTCTCATTATTATTTCACTACCACCCCATAGGTAGGAGGCTCTCTTTCTGCTTCGGCACACACTCCCTACACGCTGTAGGAAAATCACTTAAAAAATACTTTTTTATAATAGGTAACTATAAGACCATCATTACGCTGTGCGTAACGAATGTACAGAGAAAAAAAATCGTAGGTATTTTTTGAGGAACAATTAATTTGTTAATGATATGTAGCTATTTAATTGTTGTTTTTCCCTGTCCTTATATTGTAATCATTGCATTTTCTTTTATGTGAAAAAAGTTGATCTTTTTTGTTTATAGAGTTTGTCTTGTTAGAGTAAAGGTTCAAGTGCAGGAGCACAATAAACGTATGAAACCACAATAAGCCACTGGTGTGTCGGTGACAATCGCTACTTCCATTGGTCCCCGATGTTCTGCAATCATTTAAATTGTGTTCGATCGTGTGAATTCTGAGACATGTGATCAAAGGTTTGACTTGTGAGCTAAGAGTTTGTCCTTTGAGCAGGCTCTGGATCGGTCAGCATGTTTTGCATTGATGGAACAGAATGATGTGGCCTCTAGCCCAGTGCAACTGGTCAGCCATTTCCATTTAACTATTAAAAAAAATGAACATTAGTCATGGGCTAGCAGGCAGGTAAAATAAACAATACAAACTGTGGGTTTTGAAAGTCTTTTGATGACTGCTTTTGGTTTACAGATGGGAATTGAACAACAAGTAAATCCAGTCTATTTCAGAACGTGTGGAATTGGTTTAGCATGACGAGCTTACTGAAATCATAACACTAAAGCTTAAGTCATGGAAATCTGAAAGCATATTTCTTTCATTTTTCGCGCTCAAGCTCACACGCTTCATTGCCTGTCAGTGAGGCTGAGATGTGCTAAGCAGAAAATGAGCTTTGGGGATGTCACAGTTCCCATCTGTGGAGGCCATTTTGCAACCGTAAACAACACGAAAAATTGTGCAGATAAATCAGAGGAGTTGGTCTTTGCTTTTGACTGTACCACATTTTCCAGGTCCTTTTTTGAAGTGGAAGTAGCATGTACTTAGTGGTAGTAGTACTCTGAACTGTAAAAGAAAAAAAATGTATCAAGAAAACAGTCAATTTGTGGCTCTGTGTCTCCTACTAAAAAGGTTTTGGCAGGCCACCTTTTTTGTACGTAAAGTAGCCTTGATGAACAATAAAGTGCTTTTAAACCACTGTCTGAGTGTGTGCGCCTCTGTGTTTGTGGCTGTGTATTGGTTTAGACCGATGGTACAAGGTGATAATTATTTTGGACAAACAAGTAGGTGCAAAGATTCACATGATCTGAATCTGGAAGGACGTAGTAGGAGGTAATAAAGAATACAAATACACCACAGAATCACAGGCATTTAAAGATTGTTAACAGAGAAATAAATTTTATTCCAGTTTTAGTTTCAATACACAGAGAATTAGGGCAAGAGAAACAGCTGAGAAAAGAGAGGTTCAATCTGACTTCACTCTGTTTCACACAGCATTAATACTCCTCCACAGGTAGCCAAGCTGCTGAAATATATTTCAATACACTAATCGTACACAGGGGTCATCGTAAAAAAAAAAAAAAAAAAAGCACATGCAAGCATCAACACATACAAATCATTAAGACCTTTGTTTTCTCTGTTGGTTGTTTTACATTAAACTGAAGTTTTAAGCTCCAGGTTTTTTTTGTTTTTTTTTACAGTGCCAGTAAAATGTCTCAATATCAGCAGCCACAGTTGAGTTGAGGTACAGCAACGTCTTCAGTGATACTTTGACAGAAACAAAGCTGGTATTGGAATTAAACTGTACTGTACGTATCATAGTCGCTGGTAAACAGACGGGGGGAGGATGGATGGATTGGCAACCGTGCGTTCTCCATTTTCTATTTTCATAATTCACCTGAAGTGCTTTTTCAAACCGAATGAGTGAGCAGATGTAGATGGCCAAAGTCCTGCCAAAACACTCTTCAGCAAATCCATTAAATGTGTTGATGGAGCGACTGAACCTGTGACCATTCGGTGAAGCTTATTTTAGTTCACGTGGAGTGTTTTGCTGTGTTTTCCCTCAGGGAGATGAGCTGACTCCAATCTGTGAGTAAATGTGACTGAGAACATAAAGTTATAGGAGCAGGTGCCTTCCCTCTTTAATATAACTTCACACACACAATGTTGAACGTGGACTTGATCCCGTTTCTAATGCCACACCGGAAAACAGATATTCACTGGGTAAGATTATGTTGCTGTTGACTAATGACTAAATACCCTTTAAAAGGTTCAACCCCTTGGCTGAATTAGAGTCCAAACGAAGAACAGGAAATTTAACGCTTTTTAGCAACTTTTGTGGAGCAGCTTTCGTGATGTGCTTGGATTTGATGTAACGTACTTGGTGAATGATGTGAATTTTACGATTGTGTCGAGCTTTGTCCACAAAGCCCTCGCTGAGCCGTTCACTCCCCTTGTCTCCCCTTGAAAATGTAAGATCCATTCAGAGGAAACAAACAGCAGCAGCCATTGGAGTGTCAGGGGCCTTTGGTGGCTCAGTTTTTGTACGTCCAGTCCTTCAGATGCTCTCGTCATCGCTCATATCCCAGATCTGATAAGACAGAGACACAGAGAAATCTTTTTTTTTTTCCATAAACATACAAGTTATGTTTACATTCACAGTTTCTCATTGACTATTGTGTGTGTTGACCTTGGTCTAACAAACATTTCTTTCCTCATAAAACACCTACAAATATTGATTGAAAATAGTAACTCAACAAGTCACACTTAATGTCAGTGTGTAATATACAGTGTGTGGTGCACGTGTCCAGGCACAGTATGTGCGATTGGTCATAAGGTATCATCAACACAACAATAATAGCTCTGTTGAACTGTTATTCTGACATAAGAATGTATGCAAACATCTACGGTGCATGTTTACATGAATCCTTATGTCAAAACAAGTACCCACAATTATACAACACAAACTTTATTGTAATACAAACCAGTGTGGATCATAAAGGGCTGATTTAAGTGTTGGGTCCATAAAAGCTGCACAGATTTAACACAAGTCTACTAACAGCCATGGATGTTTGGATTAATTAAAACAACAGGAGGAGACAGATAAACAGAACTAACAGACAAGTGTCTGATCAAACAAGTGACAACAACAAAATGTTCCTCAAAGAACACGCAGGCAGCTTTCTTTTCTCTACAAACACCCAATGCATAATAATGTTGAAAATAATTATTTACAATTAGAGCTAAAAGCTTCCTTACCAGGAAGTGATAGAAGCATGTGACTCACACACACACACACACACACACCTGCTTTGCAGTACTGTGTCAGTAAACAACAGTGGCTTTCTCATGGCAGCAGATGCTTCACATTCTCGCTCTGTAAGACGTAATTCACATACTTCTAACACTGGAATGTTTCACACACTCACTCACACTCACTCACACTCACACACACACACTCACACACACTCACACAGTTTTGACACAGACATGCAGGATTCCTTTGAATGTGCTGCTTCACCACTCAAAGAGCTGACCTGGGAATTCCAGTGAAACAAATACAATCAAAAGAAGATACAATAAACTGTTTCCCACCTCCTGATCTGACATTGTATAATCTCTGCAACACAGAAGCAAGGTCATGCACACACACACACACACAGACTCCACATATGACTTTTTGACACACCTGTACCTTCTGAAGTCAAAACAAACAACCAAAGTTGGGTTACACACAACATAAAGATTATTAATTATTATTAATTGGTTGAAAAAATGCCAGAAAAGCCAAAGGTGATGCCTTCAGATATCTTCTTTTGTTAGACCAACACCCAAAATTATCCACTGATCAATTATAAAAATAGTGACTGAGTAATAATTTGTTGCCTTTTCACACTAAATCACACACACAAATGCACATATCAAAGTGAAAATCTAAAGTTTGAGAGGTTGAACTTATGAATGTTTACTGAAAGTCTCCAAACTAATTTTGACGACACTTTCCTCTTTTTCATTCATCTTCTGTCATTTTCCCAAATCATCGTCACAACAGGTTTCCCAGGGGAGTGTGCAGAAGCTCAGCTGAACACGGAAAAACGTGAATTGTGTCAAGGCTACAACATGCTGCACTGTTGTCTTCTTCCCAAATACTTCTACTGTTTGTGAGGAGAGGCTGGGGTATGAGAGAAAGAGCCAGATTTGAGAGGTTAGTGTGAACCAATTAATATTAATAAATCAATTTAATATGAAAAATCCAAACGTCACAGCATGTCAGCCTCAGTAAAACAGAGATGAACCTACTGTTGATGTCAGGATGACATCTTGAATACATCGATATTTGGAGAAATTCTTTCATAAATCATAATGTTGAGACCGATATCACTCAGTGTGGAGCTTAAGTCAGGCTGTAGTTAGCCTAGCTTAGCATTAAGACTCCATCAGGGTGAAACGATCAGACTGGCTCTCTCTCTACAGTCCTGTTCAAAGCCGTAGGTTTGCCTATGGACCGTAGGGACATATCGCACTATGTTTAGACTGAAGTCATTACATTAATTTGACCTGCCCTCCCAGAGGCTACGTCGAGTATCAGTATCATTTGTCAAACTGTGTCAGCCTTAAAGTTATCTGACATTCCTTACATCAGTAGTATGACTGACACAAGAGTCTGTGACGCCCTGATCCACTCCTGCCTGTAACTGACAACAGACACAAGACATTTTTTTTTGAGCCACAGAGTTTTCAAGCTATAAATCTCTAATGGTGATTTTGCGCTATGGACAATGAGAAATTACAATTAATGCGTTCTTATGTCTTCTTACGAGGAAGCCTGCAGTTAGACTATGCTGTGAATAATCAGTCACCACTTTCACTCAGTATGCTAGGCATACTCGCATTTGATTGGCTGAAAGGTGCGGGGACCATGTGGAGGGTCACGCCATTCGCAGATACCACGCTTACCATCAGGTATGGAGGAGTCAAACCAGTTAGTAGTGTCAGATTCCTCAAGCATGGCTGAAAATGTAGCATAAGGTAATGTAGATTACGCCCTTTGAGACCAAATCTACACCCTTACTGTTCTTCCTTGTTTGGTAACTCTACAAAAACAGAAGTTTCAAAAACTTCAGTTCAGCAGCGATGGTGTGTGTTGCCTGATACAAGCACAGATTCCAGTGCTTAGCAGTAGGTTTCTGTACAAACACACTGGTATCATCTCACAGTGTCTGGTGTTGGTGGTCAAGAGAACGTAACAAAGTGTGATTTTTAATTTTGTTTAGATATGTTGAAAAGCTCCCATGAGATTAGCTTTGACTTTTTTACCTCACCCTCGAGTAGAAAGGGGGTACAAGCTTTATATTAATGTAATGAAGATCTGAGGGGCAAAAGCGTGACTACATACTCGACTGACGCTGAGATCTTCAGCTAAAAACTGAAGTTAAATAGAGTCAGATTCTTCCATTTATTTAGATTTTTCTTAGCCTTCTGAAACTATTTCAGCGAGGATGTTGTTGGTGCCATTTTGTTTTAGCACGAGAGGTAATTCAGCCAGAAGCTGTCCAACCTGTTCTGCAGCACGATAACCTGAACAGCAGTCTAAGAGAGCACACATGAAAGCTGAGTGTTGTTCTGGTGTTAAGTCCCTGTTGTCTTCAGGCGACTTTTTTTCAGAAACCGTGTGTAGTTGGAGAGTTGTGGGGCAGCGTGGAGAATTAGGGACAAATTCATATCAAAGCTGGATGTTCGGCATTTCTGCTCCACTGCTGCTGGGGAGCGAGCATCAAAAGGACAGCAACCAAAGAGCTCTTTGAAATGAAGCGACACTGGAGCCCCTCTCTGGACGGCTGCCATGCCGCACTGATGGTGTGTGTGTGTGGTTGTGTGTGTGTGTTTTGAGGAATCTTTTGTGCAAAATGAAAGAGACAGGGGGAAAAGAAAGGAGACCTTATGTAACGTGAATAGCTCCGGCAAACTGAAGCCAACAACTTTACTACGGTCTTTCAAGCACGGCTGAATACTTGGGATGTTTCTCAACCTTTTACCTCTGTTGCTGCAACGCATAAGTAGATTTCTGTAAAGCACAGATCAAAATAAATTACCTCTCTCCTCACTCCAGTTAGGGAGCTTACTGAGATCAACCAACTTCTTTAACTCAAAGATAACAAATAATGTGGACCTCAATGTAACCCATTGAAAAACTAGTAGTAAACTGTAAGGCTTAGTTCGTTTTACAGAGGCTTGAGTAAGTGCTGAATCCAGTGGTTGAATCACAGAAAATTAACCATTTCAAATTGATTGTTTAATTTCCAAAGTAACTTTTTTTTTTTTATTAGCAGCTTTTGTACGTATAGAGTAGTAGTAGTAAAATTGTGTCTAGTTTTTAGCCTCTCCAAATCCCCAAAAAAAAAAAAACAACCCAAAAAACAAAAACAGATGTTACAGGACTTTTTTGTAAATTTTGCTATTGCTACATGGCCAACTATAGCATTAACAGCTGTTAGAGCTGTTGAGGAAAGTTATCCTTTTGTTTTGCCTCTGTTTCTATCACTTCTTTACTTCTACTGAAGTTAGCATGCTAACCAGCTAGCATCTGTCCAGCTGGACCCTCTTTTATCTCTTTCCGATACAGAGTCACCACAGCGCCCGGTCTGCCCTGAGGAAGTAGCTGCTCAGAGGACATATTATAACCTCCCATATCGTGAACGCAACAATGACTGAAGCTCTTGGCAAGACTGGGGGGCAAACAACTATCAATGATAACGTTGGCTACGTGGCCATAGTGAGACTTGCAAATGGCTCCTTTAAGAACGTATGTTATACATAACGTAGCATTATCCCAGATAGCGTTGCAATTGTCAAATACATGGGTTTGTCCTCATCTTCAGAGACTCTGGCAACATCAAAACTTAATTATACTGATTGAAAATACACAAAAAAAGCAATACAAAGTAGAAACCTAACCTCGCGCCTGCCCAAGTATGTGAGCTACGCAGCCAAACAAATGAAAAAAACAAAAGGTTTAATTCCAGCAGAACTTTCACAAGCACAAGTAAAATCTTATTTTTTTTCTCATCCTAATATCATACTTAAAATTCTAGGACTTACTAGCTTTGATTTAAAGATGTTGGTTTGGGCTCAGGGAAATTTTGATGGGCACTTTTCACTATTCCAAAAACTATTTTTTGACAATTTTACAATTCATCGTTAGTTGCAGCCCTTGCCTGGATTAACTCACTCTTAAGTGGTTGACCTCTACACTAAACACACAATGTACACAAAAATACATACACACCATGACAGCACCTCAAAGGGATTGGCAGAAACACAATCGACGACACATCTTTAACTTTGAAGCAGCCTTATCGCTTCAGGACCTTCAGCCACTGCAAGTTAAAAAAAAACAAAACAAAAGGCTTGCTGGATGTTTAATAAAGTCCAACAGTAAGCTGCATGTAATCATTGTGTGAATGTGTTTGTGTTTGTAATCAGTTGGGCTCCGGCTGATATGACAAGTATAATCCAGGCTAGTTGTTGAAACAAGGCTGGGATCTGATCAGATAGAGAAGGTTTTAGCTGGAAGCCGAAGCTGGTGGAGTCACAGCCAACTCTCTGCTGCTGCTGATTATTGCCCCCCCAACAAATACAACACAAGCCTCAGCGTGATAGTCTTTAGCAATATTTACCACTCTGCGGGCCTTAGTCAAAGCACTGCTTCTGGAAAAGTAACACCACAACTAAAATATATTTGCTGGCATGACAGTTTATAACAGGCAACTGCTCAAATCAGTGGGATTTCAATGACATAACCAGTGGCAGGCACATGGCTTAGGCGAGTCGATACAGAATACTGAGCCCACTTACAGGAATACATCCTAAGTGCGGGTGGCCCCAGTGGGAATCCACCCTCTGAAGCCATTCAGCTTCAGCAGTGCTACACAACCACTGATGGGCTTTGCTGTTAAACACACATCTGCTTTACATATTAGACCTGACACCAAAGCACAAAGCGCAAAGTCAAGCTTTCATCATGGAGAATGGCTCCATCTGATATGCAATTAGTGGACCACACAGAGTGACGTGGTTTACGGCCGCTGGGTACAATAGTGACTGTGTGCTGAACACGGAGGGCGAAAAGTAAGGAATTTTGTCAAGTGAATTTATGTTTCATTCTTGCGATCTTTCAATAGTTTATGTGAGTTTTTACAAAACTGAAGAAAACTGTGAAGGGACTTTGATGTCTGTCATTAAAAAGAGTGCGAGCCACGCTGCCATCCAGGCTGCTCACTGGAGAGATAACACAACTTCAGATCCTCTCAGATGTGGAAACATGACTGTGCTGGCTCCATCTGTTTGTTCAAGTAATGGCTTTTTGTCATCAAGGCATGTGTTTATATTGCACACATGTTCATTATGGTCTCATTCAGAGATGATAGGATGTTTATCGAAAGAGTCAAGTTAAGTCAAAGTTAAAAAGTACAATAATATGAAGATTAAGCGTTTTTAGTTCTCATAGGTTTAAACTGCTTTTGCAGTAGAAGCAATTTTAATAAACAGGGAGGGAGTGTTGGTCTGACTATTCGTATGACTGTTTGAAGTTGAAGTTGTTTCTGGTCTTACGCAGCACTGTAAGAGAAGAGGAGATCAGAGAGGGATCTTTGAACTAGCCATTTTTTTTTCTTAGTTTTTAACAGCATGTATATTTATTACTCTTTTAGACTTTGAGCTATTGGCTGTCACAGTAACATGGCAGCATTTGAGTAAAACCTGTGCTGCGTTGGAAGTGTTATGGAAATTTTAGAAAACCTGATGTAGTCAGACTGTCATTGTGACCTGAATTGCAAATGATGAGGGGCATATCTGAAAGTAGCTTTAGTCAGCACTGCAGTAAATTAAAACTTAGAGTAAAAGCTGATTCACTATGTTTGGAGAAGGTCCAGAATACGTTGATTCTTAATATCACTAATTGTATGTTTGGCAGAGTCAAAACATAACTGAGAATGATTTAAATACAGGGCTATGATGATGTTTCAAACTGTCTGCTTCTTGAAAACTGTAAAAGCATAGTTCAATGAAGGCCAAATGTGTTAATTCCTGCTTTCTGATCTATAAAATAACCATTAGCCTGTACAAATATCAGCACAGGGGAATTAGTTCAAACAAAGAGGTGGCAGCCAGGGAGATTCTTGTTTCCCCTAACATCTGTTCGCCACAGGGATGCGTTTGATGATTTGTGTTAAAGAGCTTGTGGTAAGATGCTTCCCCTTTCATCCCTCCCATTAGACCCCCTCAGGGCAGGTTTTACATCAAGAAGGGGGAGGAAGACCCACGCAGCTACTTCTACAATCAAAGAGCGATGAACTCGTTGGCAAGTCAATAAAAGAAGTAAATAGACATGTTTTCACATGTTTTAAGCTCACGACAGTTTGACAGTAAAGGTGAAACTCTGTGGAGTTTAAAGTTTCCACTCTCCATCCATTTTTCCCTTCACAGCTTCCTTATCTCTTTTTCCACAATTCTCCTTTACATTTTCATCCTCTCCACTGGCTAATCACAAGCCACTCATCCTGGAAACACTCGTAATACCTAGAAAACACACCACACTGGAAATTACCTAGACAAAAAAAGCAATAGCAAGTGTGTGTGTGTGTGTGTGTGTGTGTGTTTATTAACATGTGTTTCTGCTGCCTTAATAATGCTGAAAAAGTTTTTGAATGACCTGTCTGCTAATCCACTCACACACACTGACAATACACATGAATCTCACACTCACACTCCTACTGATGAGCACATGCCGAGACATACACACAACCCGATAAGCTGTTGGGTTCAGGCTAGTTGATGTAAATAAATAATGTAGTTTGGGTGTAGCCTTTCTGGGGATTTGGTTTCCGGTATGGACGAGTATTCAGCTGTGAAACGGCAGCACTTTGAAGTACAAAGGTGTGATAAGGTCTACAATCACCTGAGGGGAAGCTGAAGGTACAACTTTTATCTGGTTTGGCTGGAACCTGAGTCTTTTAACTGGAAAAAAAAAACAAAACAAAAAAAACCCCCAAAAAACCTGATAGCCATTTTTTTCCCCAAATCTCAACTTTGAAACTATTCAAACTAGGAAATAGCGAAAGTAACGTAGATAAAACAGTGGGAGCTTGAGTTTTATCTATTGAATGTCAGTTCCCTTCACTTCCTGCTCACAATCTTGTTGCCTTTGTTATTTTCATGTGGCAGACAAAGTTTTTTTGTGCGTCATCTACTGAAGCACTGTCCCCCTACAGAGGGCACTTCCGGGATAAAAATGTCTGTTGTCCTATGGACTTTTGGGATCCTTTTATTTTTCATCTAGTACTACAAGGTTAACATTTGTGTTTTTTTTTTTTTTTTACTTGAAATGCATTTTGCAATAAAAAAGTATCCATTTTATCTATGCCGTTGTGTTTATTATCAAGAACAATTATGATGGGCCGCAGGACACACAGGCCTAAGATATCACCCATCCTGCAACACCCTGTCCACCCGTCACCAGGATGGAGGTGCTGCGTGTTATCTGGAGTAATGTGGGAAGCCTGTGAGAGTGACTGCAGATCGAAGTGGCCCATTTCTATCTCAGGACGTGCGCAAAGGCTGGATATTTATATTATATTATACATTTGTCCTCCAGGCTCAACATAATGTTTTGGTATCCTCCACCTGCCCCAGTGCTGCCATCTCTACTGATCCTTTAAAAATGTTGCCATCCTGTGTGAGATGTTGTTAATAATATGTAGATATTCCATAACCATACATTGGTTTTGGTTGTACCAAGTGTAGTGTGGTTGTAATTGAAGAAGAGAGTATGATGTGAATTTGTATCCTACTATACCTCCTTTAAAAATACACTCTCAAAACTAAGCTAAATGTCCACATGCTCACTGATGAATGAATGAATTACTTGCACAATGACATTATGTTGTAATGGAAGTTATATGCAAATGTAGAGCTAAGGAGCTTTGTATCTGTGTGAGAATATTAAGTCTGGGTCCTAAAATATTTAGTATTAGTCTATTTTGTGGCTTGTACAACAGGCTGGCAACAAATCAATTCAAGGCCATAATTATTCATTTGTCTAGCTTTTCTGATTTATTATGACTCTGGCAAAATCTATAGTAAAACCCTGCTGGAAATGTGATTGGTTAAATAAATATTGGGAAGACAGTGTGTCATGTTCCAGTAAAAAGATTAACAAGAATTAAGAGTGGTGTCCCACTCTCCTCTTCCAGTAACACGCTTAAATCCGCATACGCATATGTGCAAGTACAAATGCGCACAGACACATACTCTGATGAGTGCATTGGCGATGATGTCAGCAGAGAAAGTGACCTCAAGCTGCCCAATGCAGCACCAACTGCTGCTGCAGCACGCTGCTTTCCCAACTGCATTCCTGAATTCCCCTCAGACATTCCTGCACAATGTGGCGGGAATTTGCAGTGTAGTGATTTCACCGGCAAGGAGGGTGAAAAGGTAAAAAGGTCAAATCCGGTTAAAAGTCGGGAAAAACAGTAAGGCTCTGACTTGAATCTGTGTGTTTCACCTACCCTTCAGGTCTTATTGTGGAGGTGAGAGGCACACAGATGCCGAGAGAGACACAATGAGAGAAAAACACTGAAACAAATCCTGCATGAATGTCCAGTATCCAACTGTGAAATACAGATGAGTGACAGATTCAAGATAAAATGGAAAAAGCAAGATAAAGCAGAAATTGACATGGGACATACTGCAGTACAAAAAAAAAAAAAACAAACAAAAAAAAAACAGGTGAGGGTCAAGGCAGAGTGAAATAAAAATAAAATATAAAGCAGGCGTAGAAATGAGAAGATGTCAAGCTGTAAATTGTTGTATAATCACAACACACTGGTGGTGGATCAATCAACTTCTTAAATATGACTCGTTACAATGGTTAATGGAGTAATGGCGCCACAAAAAACTATCTAACTAATCTAACATGATCCCGATTTCAGAACCAGACATCCAGGAGCTACGGATCACAAATTACAGCAACGTTTTACCTTTTCTTTTGGAGGGAAATCCTATGCAAACCGAAATAAATGTGTTGAAAACAAACACTTATTTTCTCTTACGGTTACCAACATCTTCCTACCTGCGGTGCATGCTGTAATCTAAAAATGCCTCCATCACAGCTGTGAAACATTCCCATTGGGAGTCTTTTTAGGTGACACAAGTCAGAGCCCATGTGAGGAGAGTTGTCATGTTCTTCGTATCCTGCTTTTTTCGGGCCTTCATTTTCTAATCATTACCACTGCGGGCCATCCGAAGCCACCCAGCAGTAACAACATACAACTGAAGGACTCTAAATCTCCTAATGCCTTCTGTTTAATAAAGTAATGTCTCCAGGCAGCATATACAGTTCCACACAATAAGCAGAGCTTTGGCTAACATTGCTTGGCAGGAAAAACACTCATTTGATAAAGTAGTTCCAGATGCCTCAATGCATATAAGATGTTGGGACTGTGCGATCAAGAGTCCAGTGTGAGAGTGAGTCCGATTTGGATGTAGAGATGGGGGGGCCTAAAGTTTCAACCTCTATCAAGTCTAGACATCCCACACAACAATTATTCCTCTAACACGCATAATTGTTGTAAATCTTGACAGTCAGAAATCAGCACATATTGGACACCCATAATGCATCTCTTCTTGCCTGA
This sequence comes from Rachycentron canadum, assembly GCA_038496675.1. Lineage (NCBI taxonomy): Eukaryota > Metazoa > Chordata > Actinopteri > Carangiformes > Rachycentridae > Rachycentron > Rachycentron canadum. Next base: position 5,563,142 of record CM076649.1, on the reverse strand, counting down.
AGGGCAGTGTCTCTACTGTTTAAACTACTATTCTAAGTCATCCTCTGGTTGTGTTTGTTTGTTTTACGGCTGCAGCTATCAGGGAGGACAAAGTGGACAGGCTTGGTGTGTGTGTGTGTGTGTGTGTGTGTGTGTGTGTGTGTGCCCCAATGGGAGACAGGATGAGGAAGAGGACATGGGTGGAGATAGGAAGTGGAGGGGCACCCACAAACCTAACCTGCCCTCTCAGCAGCAAATGTTCTGTCCTCTGGGTTAGAAAAACTGACCCATGCACACACACTGAACTCGAACGCCAATAACAATAAATTAATATCGATCACATGAATCAAAATTGATCAAATTGTGATCTTATTGGTCAAAAAGTGTCTGGTATTACATCATGATGCTATACACTGTCTTTGAGTACTGCATCTGTTTTTGAGTGTTTTTGTGTTTCTTAGCGAACTTAGCAAAACATAAAATCATTGCCTCTTAAAACCTTCTTGATTCCTTTCATTGTACTGATAAAGTTGTGGTTCACCGTAAGCTCAGGGTAGAAAAGCTTTCAACAGTGTGCTTTATAAAGGCTAAACATAAACACATAAAGGCATGACACAACAAAGGCAGACTTTACAGGACAAATGATCACATAGTACTGAACTAAGACTCTTGATAGTAATTAATATATAATTCTATTCCATATAATGCAAACCCAAACATGAAAAAACCAGTAGCAACAATGCATTGGTCAGTCCCTTAATACTTTCCGACTTCCCTTCCCTCTCTGTGGCTCTCAATCCTGAGGCAATTTGTTCCTGTTAAGAACATAAATCTTTAAAAATGGGTCACATACATAGAATATGAGAAGACACCAGTCAGTGCAACCGCGTGGCTCGTTGGTGTGTTTTTAGCAGATTTTGGACGACACAGAGGAATAAGTTATATCAGGCTGTGGCAATACAGACGATACATATTTGATTTTAAACACGCTGGCCATGAATCAATGCAGCAGAACCAGCGAGATCATCTTTAAAAGACAAGAAAACACGGGTTTGACTGTATCGGTTCAGAGACCTGAGTGAATTTTGCTAGTAGCCACGAATGCAGCTTTGAGCTGCTAGCCTCAAGCAGACACAAGGAGAGAGCGACAAGGTCGAGGTCTAGTCAGTTCACTTCCTGCTAACTACAAACCCACAGGACTTTTTTCTTTTTCTACTTCAGCCCAAACCAGTACTGTTCACCATTAACAACTTTTCCACCATATGCTAGTTGCTCTGTACTTTAACTGTTAAGCTGTGTGGTTCATTGCACATGATCTGTGTGTTTCATTAGTTTACCTACCATAAACTAGTTATCTATTATATACTGTACAATATGTATATGTGTATATACTGTACAATAAAGTGATAAAACTGGTTCTTGCTCTGATGTATAAATTTCACTATTCAAATTTGGAGGCAGAGGGGGGGTCCAAGAGTGATATAAGGGAAATGGTGACTTGCAGATGAGAGGTTAAACTTATCACGGCCAAAACATCAGAGGAAGGGTGAGGGATAACAAGGCTGGGAGTGAGAGTGATTTGTCTCTGGTTAAAAGAGGAAAAGAGTTGGTTTAGAGGAGCTCTGGTGGGAACAGTGATAGTGTGTAGGTCCCAGCTGAGGTCATGTCCCCTGACTCTGTTTTCATAAACTCTTGAGTCCTGAGGTAATCAAACAAAAGCACCGACACTCACAACACTCGCCCAGATAGTAAAGCTTGGAACCAAACGTCATAACAGAGAAGCGGCAAACTAGGAAGTGAGGCAGCATCCTTCTTTCTTTTCCCTCCTTTTCCTATTTCCTAATAAAAAGGCATCCGCCCGCTTCTCTTCCCTATTTTTCTTTTCTTTACAAAAAGTCGGTCAGACTCTGTGACCACCACCCCTCTCTCCGTCTTTTCTCTCAAAGTCATAAAGGCCAGCTACAACAACAAATGGAGTCTCTCTCAGTTGGGTGTGGTGGCCTGTGGAGCAACAGCTGGGTCCTGTTCTTTCTCCCGAGACACCAACTGACTGCTCACCCTGCTTTTCAGGACAACTCTCCCCCCATGTCCTGTTCTTTTTTTCTTAAATATTTTGCAATTTTTCTCTCACTTTTTCAAAATTCCTGCCATTTAAGTAGCAACTCATATCTGCTTTTCTCTAAACTCCACTGATTTTCCTAGAATGAACCCCTCTGCTCCCCCTCCACATTTTAACTTTCTTTGCCAAACAACAAGATTCTCTCTCTTTTTTAAAAGTATGGCGAATCTCATCTTCCATCAGCCTCGTTCTACTCTCCTGCTCTTTCTCCGACTTAATCTATCAGTCCCCATCTCCCTCTTCCCTTCCCTGTTCCTCTGTATGTCCCCCTGGGCCCCCTTTCCCCTCTGACACATTTCCTGTATACTAGAGAGGGTTATCAACACAGTTTCTGAGTCATACCAGTGTTTCATAATCCTTCAAGTTTCTAATCAGTGTTGAAAAAAAGTTATTTGTGTGGATAAAAAGTATCACAGTTGCTGTAAAATATGAAATAAAAAAATATGAGATAAAAGTCCATAACTTGAAGCCTCCCTTTAGTTTAGTTGCTGTGGCCTTTGGTGAAGCAGTAGCGTGAGTGTGAGTGTGTGTGTGTGTGTGTGTGTGTGCATGTGAGCAACCAGTACAAACTCTTCCTAATGAACCGCTTTGAGCATGGACCTAACCAAATGGCAATAACAGATCAACTTCAGAGACAGTGTGTGTGTGTGTGTGTTGCCAGTTCAGACCTGCCCTTGGTTTAATTAGAACTGTGAGTCAAAGCCAACTGACGTACTGACGTGTGGTCAGAGGAGCAATCAAATACAAGTAGCAGAGGCAGGGCCCCATGGGCACGTGCACAAGCACACGCATGCACATTAAGGCATCCATGCGCACACATACACATACGCTCTCTCACGTATGCAACAAACACCTTTCAAGAGAGTAAAAATTCTGAAATCAAAACAATTTCCCCCTTTTCTCGCTATGGTGTTTTAAAAGGTCTCTGTTCTCAAAGGGAATGCAAATGACTTTCAAACTAACTAATCTTTATGAAGCAACATGCCCAGACATACACACAGTTCACAGGAGAAAAGTGGCAAAGCCTGCCTAGTGAACCACAGTCTAGGCAATTGTTTGATCTGATGCACTGTCAGTCTTTCATTACAAAGACTTCTTCCTTCTACAAATCAATCACCGACAACAACTACTGCTTCACAGAATGGTCAAAACTTCACATGTGAACACTTCAGAGATGGTGACCGTGACAGCACATTTCGGAAAACACAATCCTTGTTGTTGTCTGTTGATCAAACAAACCAAAACTATTTTTAACATTTGAGAGAAAACATTGCAGCAGACAGACAGAAAACAGCAGACATGGGCCTTTTCACAACTAGGAACCATGGGGCTCCATAGGCTGCACAGAGAATGGCAAAAAACAAATGCTGCCTTTGTTACTTTTTTTTTCTTATGGTTTCAATATTCACTGTCTCACTATGTTCACATATTCAGTACGAGCTGACCTTCACATTTCCAATTTATTTTATTTTTTTTTAGCTCTTTTGTTTTTCACTAGGAAATTACATCAGAGGAAATGATGCCAGTCACAGATGTTTGTAAAACTGAAAGTGTCGATGTGTATCAGAAAAATAGGGGCACACACACACAAACACTCACATAAGGTATAAACACAAATGCAAACATGCATATATACATATGTACATGTATTATTCCTGTTAGTGTGTGTGAGAGAGAAATTATCTGAACCAGAGGCTTGATGCTATCACTGCCATCCATGTGCCGGGCAGAACAGCATCAGGGGAAAAAGATAAGACCTGGCACTGTGACCAGATGTACGTCGTGTTTGTGTGCGAAGTATGTGTGTGTGTTTCTTTTTCAGGCCAGAGCTTCAGGGGAGATTACCTGTGACCAGCCAAGCAGGCCAGAGTCAGGCTATATGAGATCCAGACACACACAAACACACAGACACACATGCACACACACACACACACACGCACACACACACACACACACACACACACACACACACACACACACACACACACACACACACACACACACACACACACACACACACACACACACACACAAAGTGAGAGGGCCAGTTCTTATCTATGTCTTTGATGCAGCTGCAGAGTTTTTCTGTATCAAAGATTAGCTGAAGCAGGAACAGAGGAATAAACAATCCTGTACTCAAACAGGACACAACCAAGTAAACATTCTCTTCACATATGGAAGCTTTTAATAATTTAACTTTGTTATGTTTTCATTATCATCTTTTAGGAAAGAAATTATAAGTTGCAACAATTGTGATTAAGTAGTCCAGGAAAGACAAAGAGAGTGAGACATAAATGTGTTACTTTACATTTAGACTTTATATGTATGACTATGTATTTAGGCTGTTGGGATTCCTGACCATCAGTCTTAAATACAAAGTGAGCGCATGTTTGCAGTGTATCAAACAATAGAGCATTAGCAGGACACAAAGTGTGCTTCATATACTGATAACATTCACTTCCTGCCCTTTTAATGAAACAATCTATCACCTCCATATTGGTAGCTGAAAAACGACAGACCCCAAAATGAAAAAATAAAATGAATAAATGACTCGATAAATAAATGTATGTCATTAAAATGCACCAAAAATAATAGTAAAAAAAATAAATACAGGCATTAATTGAGTAATAACATGTGACTGAATAGCATGGGCACACCAGAAACCAGAAATGAGACAACATGTTTACTGTATCTTGACAGTATAGCAATAATAACCCTTTTAGGAAATAAAGGTTTTCTCTTCAACAACAGCAAATAAAAATCAGGTATCGCACTAAAATACCACTATGACCATTTATACATATCATTATGTGAGAGAGGTCGTCAGTCTGTCAAAAGGCATCAAGTTTTCCTCAAGGTGCTGCACTGGACAATCATATATATTCATATGTTCATTTCAGGTAGATTGCTTTGCAACATGAGCTCCGCATTCCACTTTGGAAGTGAAAGTCCATTCTAAAAGTGCAATGCTGACACAGATACAGAAATAGTCCTTAAAAGCTGCGGAAGAGAAGGAAGAGTAGGAGCTAAAAGGGACAGCAAGACTACTACTCAGTCTGTCACAACCCAGTCATCTGTCTGTCTGTCTGTCTGTCTGTCTGTCTGTCCATGCATACAGCCAGCTGGCATCACTCTGGACTGTCTGGCGCCAGAGAGCAGAAGCCATGTATAGGAGCTGGCCCGCTGTAAGTTTTCCCATGTAGCGAGGGAAAAGTTTGCTTTATGGGTCCTAAATATGTCTTATGAAAATAACTTCCCTATGATTGATGATTGGTAATACTGTATGGGCCCCCTCAAGACTCAAAATGTGGGACAGCTGTCCTGGGTGCCAAAGCGTCCCCTTTGCCCCCCACCTACAGAACACCTTTTGACCGGCTCCAGCCCTGTGTACAAGTGTATTAATAATGTACAGCCCACCAAAGTAGTATCTCAGTAGAGTGAAGTAATGCGCTCACCAAGGAAGAAATCCTATCACCTGCTATTCTTCACACAATCCCCTTCATCTTTCTTTATCTCAGTTTTGTCCTTTCTGTACTGACAAGCCTAAAAATAAATAAATAAATAAATAAATAAATAAAAATCTCTAAACATAAATTATGCAAAGCAGAGTTAGATGTAAGGTAACAGGTATTCTAGTAAGTAACAAACCTATTACAAAGTACAAATATTTTGCTTATTGAGGTGAGAAAATGAGACAAGCGAACAAGATACATCACTAGCTGGATATTTAAATATTTATATTTTTTTAATATCCTGGGTATATATATTTAACTAGTATTTTGCTGAAGATAGCCCCCTGTAATATGGGAAACACTGAGCGGCTATGCTATGTCTGAGACTCATATTACCTCGGCTACAGAAACAGAGGCAGGGGAGCACGGATTAAAGGATGACGTAGCTGTCCCACCTGACCTAAGTCCTGAGTGACTGGCTGCCCTGACACAGTATGACTGCTATTTAACATAGTGACTGGATGGAAGGAAACTGACTCATTTTCAACCATAAGTAAAAGAAGGAATGTCTAGTTTCATTTGTCAGAGATAACAAGATCTGAACTAATTACAAATTTTGCTTTTGTTTTCATTTAAATGTGCCTGTATGAAATTATAAGATTGGAAACTGCCAGAAAATTCACAAACCCTCTTTTTTTTCCCAGTGTCTTGTTTGCCATTTGTCAAACTGTTTTTACTTGTAGTATTTTCATTTCTGTTTGTATATGTTTGTCATTGCTCACTCTGATGTTGGTTATCAGAGCAATGGAAAGGATTTGTGTACATCTAGGTTGAGTACATACACTGAAAAATAAGACTCTGGACGGAAGCTTAACTGCAGTGATTTATACAAAGAACTGGTCTGTAAAAAGTTAGAGAAAGAAAGGATAAAAAAAAAAAAACAGCTCATAAAAAGATGGGAACATTAATATTATTTAATATGGTTGGCATGGTACTCAGTGTAGTAACTGCAGAATCACATACTATCAGTGCACCCTTGGATTCTAACTCTAAAATGATTTTCTAAGCCTATTTCTATAACAAAAGAAACAATATATATAGATAATTTTTTAACCTGGGAATCTGTGCTGCCAAATACATACATACACAAGAGAAAATAATCTTCAAACACTCAGGAGAAGGTTAGGAAGGTTACCAACTGAGGTTAGAAGTCAAGCCACTGACTGACACAAAGCTTCTGAATTTAGCCTGTAAAGAACTAGGGAGATTTAGCTAACTATGTATAGTGTTGAGTGTGTGCATGGACGTATGAGCGATAGAAACTATGTAGGAAAGGAAGTATAGGAGGCGCGATGTGTCTGTACATAGCTGACATGCATCCCTGCAAGTAGAGCACGCATTTATAATTAGCAGTGCAATAGATGTCAAGCGGGCATAGCTAGCATACATAAAGTACATAAATACACACGTGCTTAGGGAGCAGTGATACATGATGACACTGGCATGTATGAACATTGCATGCCCACTTTAACATATAAATTTATATGGAAATACAAGTGCCATGCAAAGCAAAAGTGAGGAAAAAACAGGTAAATATTAATATTATGTATTTTATGAGTCTGTAAGGTCAAAATATTTTCCTATTAATTTACTAAAGAAATTAGTGCTAGAATTAAAAATATTTCTAATTAACTGATCTAGCTAACCTTTAATTTATTGTTATTCCTTTAATACATTGTCAGCTGAAAAGTTCACGATTCAACATGTAGGAGGAACAAAGTTTCCAACAGTAAATTCATAATCAAATCAATCATTTTATTTTTGTTATTTAGTTCTTTCTGGGAAATCTGAGCAGTAAATCACTTTTAAAAATTCAACACAACTAACTAAACTAGCTGAGATAACTTTCTAAGAAACACTGAATTTATTTTAGGACCAAATGACATATTTCTTTCCAAGAAACTACAACATGACAGCTACTGCATACTGTGAGCCAAACTGAAGATAAAAACGCCTTCTCTTCTCACTATGTCTTACTCTAACACACACTGTAAATCAATTAAAAGCTTCTAAGAAATGGTGTTGAGTTGTTAGTTTCTTCTGTGCTTTCTGCTTGGAAGGAGACGTTGGCTCAGGACACCGTTTTAAAAGGGGGACATCTGATCTGAGATGTAAGCAAGACAACAAATTCAGAATTTACACTGAAAGTGGTCTTCACTACACCCTTGAAGCTCATACTGCTTTTCCATCGACTCCCTAACCCATTTACAAAGAGAGAAAAGAGGATGAAGATAAGGGGTGTGTTTTGATCCCACGCCCCTTTCATCATTTAGCCTATAAAAGGTGAGAAAAAAAGGGAACCCAACGCACTTTCCCAGGTCATGAGGTGGCATCTTAATATTGTTCAATTTGTCTCACAGTTCAAAATTCAAAGGGATTCAATTTAGGGTGATGGAGCGAAGCACGTCCCAACTGAGAGGTTTGTTATTTTTTAATAAATGCATGTAGCAATCAACAAATCAAATGGTCTGATCACATGTTTTAATTACATCCCATTGAAAAGACACTGGTCTCTATAAATACCCAGAGTGGAAGGAAAAAAAAAAAAGAATGAATGTCGATATAAACAGACATAAAACACGTGTTTTGACAACAGGAAAAATGAAAAATAATCTTTCATTTCATTTTAAAATAAATGGGAATGGAAATATACAACCATCAGGGACGAGCAGTCAGTTACGCTCAATTTAAAATTTGATAAGAGCACACATTTTGAAACGTCTCTCCATCCATCTCTCTCTCCGTCTCGCAGGCGGGTGAGGAGTGTGCTAATGAAAAAGCAGACCTAATATGTTTTCCCTGAGCCCATCTGGTAATAATTGTAGCATGTAGCAACCGTAGCTGTTTGGATAAAGCTCTGACATACATGGGGCCCTCTGACGCTACAGGAGCAAATGTGTGTGTGTGTCTGTGCGTGAGCAAGTGACTGGTGAGGGGAGAAATTGTGTGTTACTGTGTCCGCACATGTTCCAGCTTGTATGTTTTCCAAGCTGTTAGGGTGGTGGGCTAGTGTAACTAAAATCATTTTTATCGTTAGCACACTGTTTTACGTAGAGAAGCACAGACCAGAGGAGCACAGAGCATAGATGGTTGAGTAACCTCTCCTTCAGGGCATAAGTATGACTCATGGTGATAATTAGTGGCATCTGATGGTGCTCAGACTGACTATATTTTACTATATAACATATATATATAATACTAGAATCAGGCCAAAAGAGGAAAGAAGATTTTTATCAAGACTGAGATCATCTTGGATGGAAGTCAAGTATGGGTCAAACTGGTGTCATCATCTGGTAAACAACCAAAATAATTTCGCTAGCAGTCAACAGAGAAATTATCTATCGTGTGCTCGATCCTGCCAACTGTAAATGTGTCTCATTGTTGAACTCTTCTTGAGCAAGACACTGACTCATGATATGTCACCCTGGATATCTGGAGAATCAGCTAAGAAACAAACGGCGGCCTAATTGCGTGCCTCAGACCCCAAGGAGTCCTTGAAGTTTTAATTTTCAGGAAAGGTCCATATTATCAAATAGGGATTGAGGTAATTTTTCAATGATTTCACTTCGAAAAAGGATGATGTTATAAAAACACAAGTCACACCCTCTTTTTGTGCAACTAAATCTGCAATCTTCGCTGTGATACCCAGTTCTGCACTAAACCCTGAAGGACTATGTCATATCAAGTGTGGGACTGTTTCTCCTCACGTGTCCCTTACATATGGGATTCCTGTCATGAAATTGTTATGAAAATCAGAGGAGCTGTCACTGTATTCAAATGAGAATGACAAAATTCATGTCACAAGATCGAGCCCAAAGAGGGCAGAGTGACAAGTGACACATTCATCCCTAAGTTCAACGCAAATGTCCCTATCTTGTGACTTACTGGCAGTGCCAGTGAAGTAGGTGGAAAGGGAGTGGAGTGTGAATACTGTAGAAAGACTCTTTGTCCTGAGAGGGTCACACATCCTCCGTTTGGGACATTTAGTTGGACAGATTAATGTGTTTGGGAACGCACAAACACACGCAAGCAAACAGCATCCATTACTGAAAATGACGACAGGGAAGCTTAATGTGAAGAGTGAGCAATGACCACGGGGTTCTTTGGATATCATGTAGAAGTACAGTAGCCGTTAAATATAATCACTGGAAAATACCTTTTTTTTAATCTCATTGAATTATTTAATCCAAGTTACTTCACAGCAGCATGGCAGTGTATTTTCTTAACAACAAAGGAGTTTCTTTAGGGTGACATCTCACAGCTAGATTTTAACTCCCAAAAATAATTACAAAACCTGATCTAACTCTGGCTTTGTTCATTCTTTGTTATATTACATTCAATTCTATTATATATATCAGATTGTAATGTAACATTTCCCTCACTACACTTACAGCATGATTTCAAGTCGGTGGAGCAGAACATTTATTCTAAAGCAAAAGGGACCACATTTTAATTATATGTGTTTTCATTATGTTATAGCCCTTTGATATTGTACTGTCATAATAGAATCTCCTTTGCTCTTTGTCTTCTTATGGATTAATTTCATCCCTGTATGTGCCTGTATGCATAAATATGTGCAGTATTTTATATAACTTCATATGCTAAGCCAAAGACAGTGGGTGGGTGTCATAGGAGAGGCACAGCATCCTGTACAGACACTCATTTCCTTTCAGGGTCTCAGTGTGTGTTGTGGTTGTGTATGTGTGTGTGTTGATTTGTCTGACCCAGCCCTCTACACTGAATTTACGCTCAGGAAGGCCAGTCAGCCAACACAATACCCTGTTCTGACATGCTATCACGCATTTGCACTATGACACATTTGTCTGGTTTGAGACCAAGGTTGAGCTCAGTTAAGCTAACCTGTCTGATTAAACTTGCTTCAGCGGTGGAGGTTTTTTAGTTTAGATCTTGTGCTAAAGCAAAGCAGGACAGATTTGGATGTGGGGAACAAGTATTTCTGTCAGGCATAGTAAATAGTGTATGGTAAGTGTTTAATGGAGGGAAAAAAACGACTGGAGAAAAAAAAAAAAATTTAATACGATGTGTGTGTCCCAATCTCTCTCCATGATTGTCTTTGGAGTCTTGACATGATCAGTTGTACAAATTGGGTTACCTGCACACACTTGTGGTGGAGGACACCCTCAACTCTAAGACAGTCAGTGATTATATACATAAAAAGTGAACAAAATAGAAGATAGTTTAAGGGACAAGTTCAAACCCTGTTTAACTTCACACCTTTGCACACAAGCTAGATGCTGCACAAAGTTTGTATGGTTGTCAGATTTAGTGTGGAGGTAAGAAGGGTTCAGAGACTGTTGGATGAATGTGCTGTAAGTATACTGGGGACAACAGTCTCCCATGGCAAATAGAGGAGGCAACAGTTACAAGGAGTAGGGTACAAGAGAAACCGGCCATATCAAATTATAGAGTTAGAGGGTAAAAAAAACTCAAGTACAAATACAGATCAGGTCATGAATATTTAAAAACCATTTGTCATGTTTGATTTTCCTCGCCGCAAAAGTAAATGGTCTCATGAGGCCAAAGACACAGCATGTTGCATACTGAAACAAATGTTCAACAAAGCTTCAAATGTATGCAACTAATTTGCCAGACGCCAGATTCATAGTATATTCTCCACCCTGCCATGCTCCTACCAGAGTTTGAAATCTCAACAGGGCTGATCTCACAAAGAAGCCATTCACAGTGACGCACGCACGCACACACACACGCACACACACACACACACACAGTCTAAACTTTTACCGAACTTGAACTTCCACAAAACCCTGTGGTGACCGCATAAAAAGCAGTTCTCAGGTTACAAACTCGCCCAAAATAGGCCATAAGTACATAGTACTGCTATCTGGTGACGTAGATTATAGTTTAGAATGGTTACACACACTTGCACAATCAAAAACACACATAGTTACACACATGGTCTGTAATGAATTCAGTAAAATGCTTCAGTGCAAGAAGAGAACATTGTAAAATAACAACTTTCGAAATAAAAACATTAATGTCCACTGTAATCCATGCTTGAGCATTTTGTAATAAGTCACCAGTGCTACAGTGTTTATAGCTACAAAGTTTAAAAATCACAACTCTAAAGTATATCAAACTTCTAAACAAAGCATACAGGAAAAGGGCAGATATTGTTTGAGACAACAGAAGAGAAGACTCTGAATCAAAGAAACAGGCCATCGAAAAAGAGACTACTAGAGACTACTACCACTAGAAGTGATAATCACCATCCAATGATGACTCATAGCTGTATACAATTCCAATATATACACATAAAAAAGGTATCCAACATCGGCTCTTTAAACCCCTAATTTTTACATTGAGAATTATCATTATTTCGGGCCAGTGCGCCTTAAAATATGGGTGAAGTCTGTAGACCTGAAATGAGCCAAAAGCCTGTTTCTAGTGGGATCCCGCATGAAATAAGTAATAATATGCTTTCACAAGCGAGGGAATAACTTCTGTCCCTTCCTGGAACTGGGAAAAAAAAAAAAAAACTTGAAGGGACGTCCTCCAAGAGCAGTAGTTTTCAGAATAGCTAATCTGTGTACAGGAAACAGGCGCTAAGACTTCTGGCGCTATGTGGGCTGAGCAATCAAAACAATCTCTCCATCTTCTGATTGATGAGAAAGGGACCTGTGCCAGACTCTTCAACACACTTCATCAGGGAGAGGGGGGTGGATAGAAGGCTCAAGTCTTTCAATATATGCCACAAGATGCTCTACATGTCCAATGCTGTGGTTTGCTGGGGACGAGGCATCACAGCAAGGGATGCGAACAGACAGAAGAAACTCTTAAAAGAAGGCCGGGTCTGTCATTGGATCCAAGCTGGTCACGCTGGAGGAGGTGGTTGAGGACAGAATGCCTGCAAAACTGCTGCCCATCCTGGCCAACGCGTCCTACCCCCCCTACACAACATGTTAGCCAAGCTTAAGAGCACCTTTAGCAGCAGACGTATTCAACCCCAGTGCATAATGGAGCTATACAGGAACTAATTCCTGCCCGCTGCCATCAGACTCTACAATTCATCTCCTTCTGCCAGGCTAGTTGACATTAGGGACTAAAGTTGACTGAACTGCTTTTAAACTGGGATTCACCTTGTCTTTGTGCTCTTTAAAGGGGAATGACATGCTCACTGCTCAGAGCATTTATGCCTATGTGTTATGCACCCTAATCACTTGCCTCTTTTCCCTATTATTCCCTTTACTCACTACAATATTGACTGGATATTGCTAATGTCCAGCATACTCTCTCTCTATCCATCTATCTAGAGAGAAGGAACAGGCGCAAGAGATGGAGAGAATGATGGGGAATGAGGTGGATTGATAGCAGGAGAGTAGATGAGTCATAGAGACAATAAAAGTAAGGAAAAAGAGAAGAGGCCTAAGGGAGGGAGAAAGAGTAGGAGACACGATGCAGAAAGACAGACAAAGCTGTAATTATTTTCTTCTTCAACGGTTTTTACTTTTCATCCCTCTTTTCATCTCCTGACCTCTTCTGTCTTCCATCCTTTCTTCGTCCCCTCCATTACTGTTTCTCTTATCTACACTACCCCCCCCCCATCATATCCCTCCTGATTCCTTCCCCCATTTCTCCTCTCCATCTGTGTGTTATGAGTAGCATTTGGGGAGAAAGTACGTGGGATTTTCCCACAGCTCGGCAGGACCAGACCCAACCCCCACCACCCACACATGCTCATTTTCTGTCTTTTCCTCCACTCCCTCTGTCTCATGTCAGAGGGGAGCCTTGAGGAAAACCACCCATATTCCACCACTAAGTGTTCTGGATGTTTGCTGGAACTTTATGCCGCTCGTTGTTCCATAGACAACAACTGTGAGGTGCTATGGCAACACAACAATTAGAAAAAGGTTACAGCACAAAAATATCTCTGCCTTTGAATGAACACCACATATCTCCTGTTAAACATTTAATTGGATATTTCCTGCTAATGAAATTGTTAAAATCAACCTTCAAGAGGGAGACAAAGCTGTTTTCAAACCATATGAAAAGTCTTTTTTAGTCTTTTTTTGTCCACTTAACTAGGCCATGGTTCCAGCAGGCTAAGGGACTCCATGTGGGCTGTCCATCCACTGCTTTTGCAAATATTGAGTATCCAGTTGGTTCATCAGGTGGTGGCACTAATTCTCCAAATTGTCTCATAAAACTTAGGTGCGAGACAAATACATACACTATACAAAATACAAGCACACTAACACTCAACTAAAGAGCGTTGTTTTGCGCGTGCGTTGAATGTGACATTGTGTACATGTAAACACATACATGCTGACACTGTGGCTTGTGTCTCATATTACAGCAGGTTTGTGTGCATGTCTCTACCTGCTACCACAGGTGCATAAGAGGGTGGGACTTACCTCTGCCGCCTGTGTCTCCTGGTGCAACAATGTCAGCCCTGTTAGGTCTTCCAGGAAAGAGTGGGATGAATTAAAAACCTTGGACAGGAAGTTGAAACCTTCTCTCTCATAGTGGTCCAGGACCTGGACAAAAAAAAAAAAAAAAAAAAAACATGAACAAAAGACAATTACAGATTATTTAAGGGAGAGGAAATGTAAGATCCACAGTGTGATACTGTAGAGCCTTTGTTTTACACTTCCACAGTGTGCATCAGTAGTAGTCCAGCATCACTTTTGTACTGATTTACAACATTCGAAGTAGTTGCAATATAAACGAAAAGATAGAAAAATACCTAGAGGTGTGTCTTTGTATGTTTCACATACACATAACCTGTGACGGCAGGAGACACGATGTCCTATTTCAAAATGCTTTAAATTTCTCTAATATGCAAAAGTTAAAACTCAAATTAAAGTCTCAAGGATAAAAAAGATACAGATACCTGTTCAACTTTCAAGTCAAATATTACAGTTTGTGTTTTTCTTCAAACATTACATGCTTGCTGGGGGCCATTTGAGAACCTGCAGTGCAGGTTCTCAAATTCTCAGGTGCAACTTTCTCTCAAAAGCAGAAATTTATAATATTGCATATGTTGAATTAAAAAATGCAGCTTTGTCGCAATTGGTCTTTAGGCACAACCCTGCAATACCACAAGTCAGCAACATTGACTTTGATCTCCTACCAGTCCTGACTTCAAATACCCACACCTTCCTTCCAAAACACACAGACACACAGAGATTCTCTGCCCTCTTGACTGGCTTCCTAAACCTGGCCAAGCCTTTCATGGACGCCCACAGACCCTCCTCTGCAGGTGTAGGGTTACCTCTGCCTCAGACATCAACACACTCTGCGTGCATCACTGCCTGTGCGTGTGTGTTCGCAGACTGACCTGGCGTCGAGTCTTGGAGCCAGACACACCGCACACAATACACACTGACGTGTCCCCTTGTTCATCTTTTCAACCTCTCTTTTCTTTCCTTCCTTCACTTTTATTTCTTTGATTCTTCACTTCCATCTATGGGATCTGTTACATGAGACGCCAACGGCCAAAATGCACCTTGTTGAAATATAGCCGCTCACAGCACAGAAACTTGATAACTGTGATGATCCTGTGATAACGTTAATAAAGTCACGACAAGCAATGCACACAGACAGACAGTTATACAGACAAAACACACTAACATCATTCACTGATGCTCATTTCTGTGGTAGATACACAAGATCATGAAGAAAACTGAACGGGTTGAGAGTAAACATTAAAAAAAAAAAAAAAAAAAAAAGGAGTGAAGCATCTAAAGCATTACTAATTCAAACTACACTGTGATTCAAACATGCTGTGGGAAATACACAAGACATGAACATATGTATGCTGTTGACACAGTTATCAACATCTGGATTGCATGGTATGCTACAAATAAGTATATAAATGCGCACATATGGGATACACATGCGTACAAATGCACTTGTCCTAAAGCTTCCTTCCTCATAAAGCCACATAAATGTCTAGTGTCTGGATTTATTTGACAGTGGTAATGTGTCTTTTTGAAGATGCTTGTGGATCCAAACTGTGGATATTAATTGAAAGTGTCACTCACCACAGGCTGTGTTATGTGTGAGCTTTTTTGTGTGTTTGTGTGCAGCATCCTTAAACATATCAAACATACATGGGGTGGTCTGGTGGCTAATGGGGGTTTTAAGTTCAGCTGTAAACATACAAACATCAGTAACAGATGTATAGTTACTGGTATTAGCAATAAGTATGTAGGAATGTGTGTGTGGGGGGGTGGGGTGGGGGGGTGTTAGGTAGGTAGTGGTAGTGGTTTTGCAATGATGTGACACTTAAGCAAAGAGTTCATGGTGACACAGTGGCTTTGACATGTATGGTCATCAGGTTAGACACTTGCCTTAAAAACACACAAGTGCCATACTGACTCATTTAAGTAACCGTTTCTCAGAAACAGCCACAGGAAGCCCATAAAGTCTGTGTAGTTAACTTGCTGTGGTTTCAGTACACACATACATGTCAACAGTATACATAGAGAGAGTCTCTTCTAAGATGTAATATATGAAAGTAATGGCAGCTATTACTGCCAAAGGCATTACTGAAAACAACTGAAGTTGTCTTAAAGCTGTAATGTACAATACAGGGCAGAGAAATCTGAATTCAGAAATACTGACATTTCTCACAGGAGAATGATGATGAAATTGATTAAAAAGCATCCACAACCATTAACATCCATTTTTTTTTATGAATAAAGCAATTGTTTATAAATCATCAGAAAATATTTCCCATAGCCCAGGGTGAGCTCTTTATACAGCTTATTTTGTCTAAGAGTCTAAAACCCCCAAAAAATGTAATTAACAGTTATATAATATTCTATTTGAGAAGCTAATCTTTGATTTAAGCGATTAACCTACTTGACAACTTTGTTGGTTTCGCTGTTGAATGTGATTTTCTCGGGTGCAAAGTATAACAAACAGTATATATGCAGTATTGAGGTTTAACAGGTTTTATCTTAATAGCTTTTAATGAAGGAACTGTTATCAAGGATGCTGCCAAGTACTGCTGACCACAAGAAAAGACGACAGAGTAAAACTCATTTCAGCTTAATCACGTCTCAAAATTTTGCCAAATAATTTTCTGCTAGCCAAGTAATGGATTTATTGTTTCAACTATAAAATGGATAATTATTCAAAATTATAAGGACAAGGATTTCATAGTAAGACTGCCAGGACACTCAAAGCCAGCTATTCCTGTAATGAAACAAATTCTTCAAAACAATCACAAATTAATCTAGGTTACTGAAAGGTTTTAAGTCATGTGCACATCAATCCAAACATCAATGAGATACAATATGTGCTGGATACACAAGCAAAACAGTTACCTGACTTCTAGAATCGAATCTTTGTCTTTAATATGATTGAAAGGTTTAATAAAAACAATTTTGCTATAAATAGTGGTAGCATATTTGGTAGTGTTAGTACAAGTAGTTGTAGTAAGAAGCGTCTGGCATGGTTTTAGACAAAGCCACGTCAGCTGTGATTTACTCTCTGGCGTGTAGCTTTATTGGCTTTCAGCCCCAGAAAGAGTTAGGAAATACACACAAATGCGCGCGCGCGCACACACACACACACACAAACACACACACACACACACACACACACACACACACACACACACACACACACACACACACACAC
>CM076649.1:5528548-5545821 GCA_038496675.1 Rachycentron canadum | reverse complement strand
CACACGCACGCACACACACACACACACACACACACACACACACACACACACACACACACACACACACACACACACACACACACACACACACACACACACACACACACACACACACACACACACACAGAGTAAAAAGCCCCAACTCTACAGGAACTGCTCCAGCCCAGACAGGGGCTGAATTGTTTTGTTTCCATAGTGACCTGGCAGCACACAGCTGACTGCAGCAGAGGGACACATAGACAGGCATGCACTCACTTGCACGGGCGTGCGCGCACACGCACGCACACACACACACACACACGCAAAGACAAAGACAACCACACACATACATTACAGTGAACGGACTGATAGATAGACATGGGGACACACAAAGCAAGGAGAGAGACGTGGGAGGGTGAACAGGAAGGGAGAGAAGGTAAGAAACAGAGCTGAGAGATGGAGGGAAGAGGGGAAAGTGAAATAGGAGAAGGCTGGTAAAAAAGAAAAAAGTGAAAGGCAGATAAGCAAATGCAAAACAGGGAGGGAAAAGATGTGTGGGTGGAACTGAATAGAAACATATTCACCAATTTCACTACATAACCTTTATCCCTGCCTCAGCAAAGGATCGTATTTCCTAAATCATGTTGTTCATTGTTCCTGACTACACAGGCTTCACCCAATCCCTATCAAATCATATGAGCCCTCTGTGCAGAGCGAATAATCTCATCAGTCACACAGGCAGAAACATGACACCTTCAGATGGGGTGGAACTTCATACTTCTTTTTTTTTCTTTTCAGAAGCGGCGTAGGTGGAGAAAAGTTTAAACTTTTAGAGGACAAGCTAGCCAGCTCCCTCCCCCCTCTGCCTCTTGGTTTCTCGCTCTGTCTTCACATGAAAGTGATAGATCTGGGGCTTTATGACCTCTTTATAGACACAAAGGCTGCATTGAGATCAGGGGAGAAAGAGAGAGAGTGAACCAGCCCTCCACTCATCACAACACCCTTTCTTCAGCCCTGCACTTCCACTCTTTATTTCTTCCCCCCACCATTCTGCCTTTTCTCCTTTTCTATTTTTTGTTGCTTTCTCCCTCTCTAAGTTGTGGTTTTCTCTTCCTCTCCCCCAGGTCTTACACTAATGTACACCAGCCAATCACATTGGTGGATGCTGCTAATCGCAGGGCCACCTGGGGCACTGATTGGCCATTTGCATGTGGACATCACTGACAATGTGGTTAAAAGACATGAAGGCAATTTCTCCCACCCAACTTGGCCACTCCAGAAGACTTAGACCCTTCAACAACCCGTCTCTACAAACACATATATACACACACACCCACACACACCCACACACACACAGTGGTGGGAGCTAATTCCAATCATACGACAGTCACTGACATCAATGAGCAACTGCTGCCTGATTGTTACCATATGGTTTTACCAGCTTTTCTCTCTCTGTCTCTATGTGTGTGTGTCTTCAGTATTCCTCAAGGAGCAACATTTCAACACAGCTCCACTGACTTAACAATGTGGAAAAGGGAGAGATGGGAATCCCCCCATTTCTGCTAAAGCTGCAATTTGTGTTTCAAAACAATGTTGTTACATGGTAACAGAACCTAATCTTGATAAGTAAATCAGAACCTGTCCATCTGTATCTATGTTTCAATCTTTCCAACAAACTGTAATTTACCTTGTATACACGCCCTCCTTACTATTACAGAAAACATAATTCAAATAGTTGAGTTACAATTTGTGCCACTTACAATGGGTGAGCAGGCAGTGCATTTGTCAAAGGCCAGACTGGCAGGCAGGACGTTGTCGAACCTCGAAAGAAAGCCTCGGATCTGTGGAGAAGACAACACATTACAAACTTGGCAAAAGAGAACAGATGAGCAGTACATACTCTCGAACTCGTATCAAATCACTGCAAATTCAAATTACGTGATGAGAAAAAAAAAAGTCTACAACACAAGCTGATGAAAACAAGTTAACTAAGAGGAATAATAATCAGCTTTTTGCATGTTAAACAAGTGTCTCAGATAGTCCATCATTTGTGAGAGAAAGTATATTTCAGCTTTATTTCTCATACCTCACAACAGTAAATGTACCAGTAGTAGAGAAGTAAGCATTAAATTAAGTTAGGAGGGAGTTTGATTTTTCTATTTTCCACATTTTAAAAGTAACCTGAGAGTGCCCTCTGGTGCCCGAGAGGCTAAAAAGCTTCTTTCTTCAGCACATTTCTCACTGCTGAAAGCCCTTATTCCTATTTATGGCTGCAGTTATTATGGCTAATTAACTGTGATTACCGACTTAAGAGCCACACACACACACACACACACACACACACACACACACACACACACACAGCACCAGAATATTCCCCATCACTTTCCTCCTCCTGTTTTATACCCTCAGCCTCCTGTTTTTTAATAAAACTTCACCACTTACGTTTTCTCATGACGCACACAGACCAGAGGATGCAATGACTTCCTGACTATAATTATGTGGCAGTGAAAGTGACAAATACATGGAACATTTGTGACCAATTTTGGCACAACACACAGCAAGTGAACAGGGCTGGAAATTAAAAACTCTTCTTTCTTTTGGGTGCAAACTACGTGACATTTCTGCTCACACTATTTTTAAATCATACTTCATGTGGCCAAAGTTGCACAAGCCCAGGCTGTTTGGCAACCTAACGCTGTTGGGTTAAGATGTAGCAACGTCTCAAACTGTGTGACTGATGAGCAATTAGCATGGCAAAGTGCTTAATCTTGCACAACATGCCAATTTACCACTGCACAACAGCCGCAGGCTCATTTTTACATTCATTTCTTCTTGTCCTTTACATCTTCACATCTGTGTGCTGATTATTTCAATTAACACAGCATATTCAGGGACACACAGAAAGAGGCATAACAAGGAGATGGAAGGATTGAAAGAAAAAAATTCAGGACGAGGTAGTACAGATATAACATGAATATGTGAAGAAAACTGGCACAGGAAGCATGTTCAGTGAATAAATTAACAAATGATGGGGTCAGTGGTGGATGAGTGAGTGATGAGTAATGAGTGAGCGTGGGCAAGTGAGATGGACTTGAATGGACTGGTAAACGTACATGAAGTTGTACAGCCTTTATCATACATTGAATACAGGAGCCCAGATATGTGTGTATTGCAAAGAATTCGCTCGCCTGCTTCTCACTGTCATTATTCAGATATGCATACGCATAGCCCTAATTTATATTTTCATTGTTATTATTGCAGGAAAACACCTAGAAGGGAAGCACAGTGGTTCACACACTGCACTTCATTTTAGGAGCCAACTGCTTTATGGAGTCCTGCATTTAAACTAATGTCTCTGTTTATACAAAATGTCTGACATTATTTCAATATTTTAATATTTTATTTTGGTTGAATTTATACAAATGTCATCTATTGTGTGTCTGGTGGATCCTTCGTCAAGCACAGACCATTTCCCTGGATTGTAGAGAGATTCCAGTGACAGAGACACAAATTTCAGGACCCGAACTTGGAGGTAGAGACTCGCTTCATTTACAAGAAGAAAAGCTTTAGTTAAACCATGTACTTATGGTTCAATCAATGTGAATAAACTAACTATGATGTAGTTTATATAAATTACCACAAGCTGTCACTGTGGCACCACAGAAAACACAGTCTGCGTCAAACTACTTGGCTGGGTGTACTGTTTCCAGTCGATTGGTGGTGGAAAAGACATTCCAGCCATTATATATATATACAGTCAAAGTCTGTAGAGACTTACACACACACACACACACACACACACCTTCACATCATTGTGCATATTATTAACTCTGCATTTCTCTCTGATGATCATTATCTAATTTCCTCACCTTCACTCTATCTTTCCACACATTCACTACACACAACACCCCATTTGCATGGTATTTTTCTCTGGATTATTTGGTTGAAACACTGTTAGCAGCTGAGGTGTCATGTAAATGGTAGAAATTCAGATTGTTGAGGTGATGAATACTGATAGTGACATCAAGCTCTGAATTTTCCTCATTAAACACCAATGACCTAGTGTTTACGGCAAATTCTGGTCTGACCCAGACTGTAGTACTCCTTGTCCTCTGAAACCAAGTTCTCCTCAGTAATAAAACTGAAAACTGAAAATACACAAAAATCACATCAAATGGCCAAAATAGAAACTTCAAATGCAGAGAAAGTAATACTGCCTCCGTCATTTTAAATGGTTGTCAAAACGGTCATGTGTTTTTTAAACTCTATAGCAGCTTCCACATTTGCAGGGATGCTGTGCTGAGAGATGGCTCAAATTTTTTGCCATTCCACATGTTCAAATGAGAAGAACAAATTAGAAAAAAGTGACAATATGATGCAACAATATAAAGGATCAACGTCAGCCAACACCTTCAAATGTACCACAGAAATGAGTCGCAACACAAATAACTGAGCTAGTTCTTTACAAAAAACATAACATTTTACGTAAGGCAGTATTTATCGCAGGGCTGCATTGTGCAGCACTATATTATACAGGTGTCTTTCTGATTATTCAGTGTACACAATAATAGAATAACAGAAACTGCCCTTTTCACTTGCAGAACAAAATTGCAGTCGTGGTCAAATTCAGCTTGTTGAAAATGCCGAGGAAAGATATGAAACCAGGGCCTCAATGTCACATGAAACAACAGCCTCATTCATGCAGCAAAAACATTTTAAAGACTTCATGGGCTTGTTACATGTACCTTGTTACACCATACATGTCATTGAGGGTTTCATAAAACCCCACATTTAACTGTATTTGATTGCCGTTACTGGTCTTTATGGCCACCATTTTCATGTTTGTTTATCAAGAAATTAGTAAATGAAAGCACTCAAGTACAACACCTCAGCCATGAAATTGCCATTTACAAAGGTCATCATTTGTATTAATCAGTAGTATTAACTTCACAATATAGTTATTAATAAAAAGTTTTGCTTGCAGTCGTGCTGTACTGATGTACTTTATAGAGAGGGGTGTCGGATTAATTCTGTAGGTGTATCTAATACAGTGGCCAGGGCCAGGAATGGCCAGCACACTGTTAAAGTGGCTGAAGTACGTGACATTCACTCCCTGAAGACTAAAACCTTATCAGTGAGCCTTGTTTCTAAACCAGCCTCCATTTCAAAAAGGAACCGTTTTTGCTTGTGGTTAATGTACCAACAATGAAACAAAAATGGAGAGAGCTATGTTTTCTAAAAACTCAGGTGGTCAGTGTGTATGATAAAAAATATTCTGAGCTAAAACAAGTGTGTACACGCAAGCACGCGCACACACACACACAAATATAGAAGAGTGTTTATCGACAAGAAAACTGCTTTTATTTCTATAGCAACACCATCTGTAGAAGTTTATTTCAGACTTTCAGGTTTATAATAACACACTGATATGGGGTAACAGCAAGCACAGACACACTATACATTGGAGGGGGCCCGCAGGTGGAGGTAAACAGCACAGAGTGTTCTTCGTTTTAAACATGTCGATGCGTGTATGTGCGTGTGTGTCTGACCTGATGTGGCACTAGACCCAGAGAAGTGGGAGGTTCGTTCATTCGATCATCGCTGCTGCTGGCCACTGCGTAGCCTCTGAATGGAGAAAGAGAGAAAATTTTGCTTTCATATTCCTTTATGCACATGAATGCAAGCACATTTTCTATTCCAAAGATAGAAAAAAGGAACTAAACCTCCCTAAATTACAAATATACTAAAAAAAAAAAAAAAAACAATTAAAAAAAACATTAAAAAGTTATCAATAAGATCTAAAAGCTCCTGCTTACCAGTAAATCTAACTATGGTTTAAAAGATTTGACTCTTATATATAAATAACAAAAATATCACATTTCACATTGAGCGTAGAGTGGTTTTGCGAAGTAAGAAAAGTCTGTCATACTGATGCAGCATTAATCCCTCTGACAATTTTCTAAAGCCCCTGGTTGTTACAAAGTAAATTCTCATATGAAAGCCAGGAACTCAAAACTGGATAAAGACATAGTAGACAGGAATAAACCCAACTATGAAGTGAAAAACAAGGACGCAGAGAGGTCAGATCCAAGAGAGGGAGATCTTGTGAAGAAGGGAGCCACACGGTGATGGGGTACAAGGAGTACATGGAAACTCTCCTTCTCTCCTTTGCTTTCTAAGTTATATTTATATATTTATCTGGCGTAGGTGGAGCAGCTCTCTAACAGCTTATAGCATCTCAAAACACAGAGAAAATGTCTGTCTTATTGGGCTCAGCAAGCAGCCACTTTAGTATGACTTTCACCAAAACACACACTCACAATTACATTTCCACAAAGACACAGCTGTGTACATGACATTCCACTTAGTTAGCATAAAAGCATGCTCATCACTGTTTGAAAAAAAAACAAACAAACAAACAAAAAAACCCACAATTTTTTCAAGAGAATATTAAGCTGCCAAGCAAACTTCAGAGCTGACTTTATTGCAGTAGAGATTTTGAAGCATGAAAGTAAGATAAGGACTGGGAATTATGACAAAGTTTCTATAGTAAACACAAGTAAATTTAGGGAGCTGCGCTACAACCGCATTAAGGACAAAAACTACCTGTGGCGGTTTAAGACGTCGCCTGCAGTGCTGCACCACCAAAAAGCAAACGTAAGCAAGTAAAGCTTCCTGAAAGTTTAGGAGCCTCAAAGGCACCATCTTCTTTAGTTTTAAGCCTTGAGTGAGATGCCAGCATGGAGCCTGGATGGCAGGCACCCACTGGTGATCAGGGCCGCTCAGTAAAGTAAGCGTCTGACCTTGCAGGACCAAAAGAATCTTGAGTCAGGTGGATTATAGGAGTTAGTTGGGAAAAAAATATTTGTTGAGGAGTGAGCATTTATCAGCACACTTCTGAGAGTTGTACATCTCTGGCTGCAATGACCTCTGTTTTCATGCTGTTCCCCAGTTCACATAAAACTGAATATGTACTGAGTGTGTAGCGGCGACCCTGTGGCTCACCTGTTAAGGCGCCTACTATTAATTCCTAGCTGCATCGGCCCACTTTTAAGTTAGACCCACGGCCCTCTGCTGCTTTTTATTCCCTCTCTCTCTCTCTCTAACTGTGATAAAGGAAAATAAATCATGCATATGATTTATAAAATAACATTTAACTACTGACCTGTCAGCAGAGATATAAAGAAGAACCTTCAACCAAAGTGCACATGATTTTGATTTAATCAAGCAAAAATAATAAATAATAGATAAATAATGTTCCTATAGAATGTTACACTTTTACTTTAGACCATGATAAAGTATTAGGTCTATTAGGCATAATACAGAACAGCTTTCATTTGTTTTAAACAAATTTCCCTTTTTACTTCTCTTGTTTATTTGTTGGTGAGTCAAAGCGTGCCCATACAGCAGTTACTACAACTCAGCTCAAGACTACATACTGTGACTGTACGCACTGACTTACTAACAGTATTGATACTATACTATTGATACAGTGATTCCATAGAACTAACCTGCAGAGGTTTTATGACTCTACTCTTCTTACCCTTCACTGTGCTGCAGAATGGACACCATCATCTCAACAGCCAGGGCTCCAGCAATCATGGCAAGACCTGGTCTGCTGACTGTGCACTGCTGATCCAGAGTTCGATCCCTGGTAGACTGTGACAAATACAACAAGAGAACAACAGCAACAACAACAACATAAACAGCTGGCAGAAATGGCAATGTACTCAGGCATCATGTTTTGATACCCCCTGAACAAGACAGATTCAATCCATTAAATCTGACATGTTTAAGGAGAGAAGAGGCGATGAGAAGTTTGGGGATTAAGATTAATTTTATGTTAAATAAGTTTAGATGATGCTCTTATCCAAAGTGACTTAGGTTGAGTGATTCATCTGTCTTGATCGCAGACCCGTTAAGTAGCCTTTACGAATGGCATACTATTTTCATGAACGGTACTATCAATGGTCTGCACCATATTTTATTGTTATTCATTTAATGGTTTGTGTATTCAATGTAACCACCTCATTGCAACCATGAATAAGAAACAAAGCCTTGTAATTTAGATTCTCAGCCCCAGTTTGGCTTTGTTAAAACAGCTGATCAGTGATACTGTGATGACAAGTTTGAAAACACGAAAACCACTTGCATCATTAGCATTATTCACAGTTTTCTTTTCATTCATTCAGCAGACTGGTTCATATATAGCATTTAGAGGCGTTGGGAACCTCTAATTCAAATGTTAATATTCATATAATCTGTGACAGCGGGCTGGAGCCATATGGCATTTAAAGCAGAAGCCAGAACAGAGCAGCACAGTTTCCAACAAGTGGCTGTGGCCTTCACTAACTGATCAATGGCTTTCATAAAGACACCTTTTATGCCCAAGCAGGCATTTGATCAGTTAATATAAAAAAGTTGATGAGCTTTAAAAATAATTTTTGGTTCAAGAAAACATCTAAAAGAATTTGTATTTTTTCTTGTCTTGTTTTCCATTCTTTTCATGTGTGTTTGTTTCAAGGGCATGAAGTGAGTGAATGACTGTGATGTATGCTTGATATCGGTATGTTTTCCTCACATCTCCAGGTGCCACAACATCATTGCAAAAGTAGCAGCCCAGCTTGTGCCCTGGGATGTTAGAGAACAAAGAAGACCCTGGGATGGAGGGCGCAGAGCCGGCTGGTGTGGAGGATGAAGAAGAGGCAGAGGAACAGGAAGGGGAAGACTCTGCCCCTGCAGAGGTTTTCTGAGTGGCAGGGGGTTTCTTCAGGCCATGGCGCATCACGACAAATGTGTCAAAGCCTAACGCAGCATTCACCACAAGCTGGAGAGTAAAAGAAAACAAATCATGGTAACAAATAGTATGTATAAAGTAGTGGTAATAAAAGAATAGGAATATTTCTTCTAAACACTCAGCACATTTAAACCAAATCAAACTATATAGCTTGTTTTACACAGACAATAAGGGTGCAATGTGCGGAATCATTTCAGAAAGCATTGACATAAAACATTAATAGGGTCTTTAAAATGTTGAAAGCATCTCGACTTTCACAGAAGCAAGGGAAATAAATTGTATAAACAATTTGTGTCTGAAACAGCCCCATGGCACAAATGGCCAAATAACCTCTGAATTGAGCAGGCCATGAGGAAAACCTAATCAGCAGCCCAAAAAAACACTTTACTGCATATAGCAATATAAGAGCTGCATCAGTGATACCACTGGAGGCATTACAAGTCCTCGACACAATGTTCAATAAATCTAATATTGCCTGGCTACTAATACAATTCCATGCAATAAACAGAAAATGTGGCCAATCTTATCAAGCAATTTCAATTTCCTGGAAGAGAAATCAAATGGATTCCAAATTTTAAGTTCCAGCTAAAAGTAAAACAATAAAGTTACAATAAAGTTACAAAGTCATAAATGTCTTTCACTATAGTGCTGCACTGGTGCTGGTCCATTTATCCTTTAGGCAAACTTATCTGTTGAAAGTCTCAGTACCTCCATGAAAATACTCATACTAGAATCTTCGTACATGTATTTGCATATCTGTGACTGCAATGTTAAATTGCAGATAAATCGAGGACATCACTCTCACCGCACTCGTGCCATTTGTGACCACAGACAAACTGCACATCTGCTCAGCACCAAGCTGCAGACACACGCAGTTAACAACTAGCTGGTGAACATAGTGGAGCATTTAACAGGTAAAGAGCCAGATAATTCCCCAGAAGTTGACAGAGACCAAAAGCACAGCTAAAAACATGTGAGTACTGAACTTACATCCGTCAGGTGGCCAGAGAAATAATTCCTAATGACAACCGTCTGCTAACAGGGTCACCATATCAACTTGTGATTATATGTTGCGTTTACAACTTGTTCCTGCTGCCCCCAAGTGGACAACAGTCTGCATTGTTACTGCAGGTTTAAAAATAAGTATTGAACAACTGGCTCATTTTTTAGGAACACAATTACCCATTTAAACATTTAGCATTTGGCTTCCTACTCAGTATTTGAGTTATCTTTTCTTTTTTATTTGACAATATATTGGTCTTAGGCTTTTAGGGACTAGCAAGGTGATAATGTAGTTTCTCTGCTCTTTGGTGGTAGACAGGTAGTGTACAGTCTTTCTGAGTGCTTTTAGCTGAAAACAGCTGCCTCCTGCTGCGAGAAACAAGGCTGGTGAGTGCAATGACACAATACAGTTAATATGCAAAACCCCAAGCTAAAACATATTTCCATGTGCGTTCATCACTAGAGCTGCCTACATTCACATTACACATCATCATTCCATTCACCGTGTAAAGTAGAAAAAGTATAATTTTAATTGCCCCTACTTCTCACCCCGACCCCACATGTTGGTGACAGCACAGCTGTTCATATTGCACATACTGTACAATGTTCCTTTTTACCTTTCTTTTGCTGGCAGCTATCACTGTCGGTAGCCAGCGGCTCTCCCTCGTGTCCATTAGTAAGAAAACCACATCATGGTCTGAAATTAGTTTCTCCAGCTGCTCAACATCCCTCTGGGCCTGGGATAGAGTGGCCTGTGAGAAATTCACTGGGTGGCCAGGCATTGGGATGCTCATATTGTAACCCTCTGAAATCTGAAAGAAGATGAAAAATAGAGGGGAGAAAGCAAGACAGGTGGGGGGGGGACATTGCTTACAAATTGAGTTCACATGTAAAGTATAGCCGACTACTCCATGGTATTTGCAATTTCAAAGTCTGTTTCATTTTTGTTTTTCTTTTCTATGGATGACGATGGTTTCAAAATCAGCATGAAAATGTCATTACTGAATTTCAATATTTAAGAAAAATTTAATGACTAATAAAAATATTGGTTGCTTTTATTTTCCTTGTGCCTAGATGCACACCATACATGCACATACATTTAAACATCAAAACTGCTGCTGGTCTTACATTCCTTGCATATGTACACACAATTTTTCTTAATCTGACACTGGTTTCTACACCATATAAAATGCCATATAATGTGTTTAAGTGTTATCTTAAAATGGGCTGCGGAAAATCTGGAAAATGTAAAAACTTATTAAAAACATATTTCTAGGTCTGACGAGCTGCTATATGAGAGGCAGAAGCTGAAAACAAGACTTGTTGCGTCTTTTGGCATGCTTGATGCTGTCTGACAAGTCTAGACAAATAAGTAAGAGCATAGAAGATGCAGTCCCTAAACATTGCCTCATTGTACTGAGTAATCACATCATCATCACAGCTGACTTGAGGCCAGTGTGCATTTGGCTGTCCTGTATAAGTCAATAGTATCAGTATGAAAAGGAAACTTTAAGTCATTACATTCACAAAAAAATCTTTTAAAAAAAATGTAAAAAATGAAATGGGTTATAAGTGAGGCTTCTGTGGATTCAATTACTTAATGTCTTTTATTGTCCACTGCCAAAATTGTATTACTGTGACTCTCTGCAGCGTTGCGGACTCGACAGTGAGGCAAATGGAAATGTCAAGAGTAATTTCATAGTCAAGAGAAGGATGGAAAAGGGCAAAGATGAGGTGTGAGATCTTAACAAGTTTTTACTGAATCAATGGCTCTTTTGCCTTCACTCTCCATATTTCAAGAGTGGAAGCTGTTGACCAAGTTCTAAATTAACATGTCACTGTGACGTTAGTGTTACTAAGCAATCACAGGGTGATTTCAGGCTGCAGAGATAATAATCATATTTCAACTTCCACATCCTCAACCTACAACTGAGAAAGTCAAAAAAAAACCCCTGAAAAGATAAACAAGATTTCATGACAATACAACAATGCCACTGTTGATATCTTCAACCAGCTCTGACCCGACTGTTGACAAAATTTAAGGAGCCAAAAAAAAGTTGGTGCCTACACTACAAACTATCCTGGAAATGACAGTATTTGTCCCCTGACAAAATATGAAATATGCTTCTGACATTTTCAACACAGTCACCCTGTTTGAACTGGGTCCTCACAGTTCAAGTAATGCATTTCTGTGCTTTCAGCTCAGAGTTCCTTGTTTTTTTTCTTCGTTTCAAACTGGCACCTGATCCCCCAGTGTTTTTATAAGACAAAAATGAAAACATGAGGAAGAAAGAAGCAGACACACGCCCACACTGTCAAAAATAGGAGGCCAGGTATAGATGCAGTTTGTGCCAAGGATAAACAAAGTGTCTAGACACATCACGGCAGCACAGGGCTATACATCAACTGTTTCGCCTCTGTCCCTTACTTTCTATTGAACTCCCACTGGAACGAGAGAAACAGAAATGGAGAGCAGAGAGAGGTGCTTGGATATGAAGTTGATGACGTCATTACATGACAATTGTTTGTGTGGGTGGGAGCTTGCGTTTACATGTATGTATGCCTTCTTGTCTCTGACACCGGCCCACTGAGGGGCCCATCTCATTTCAGGAACAAACATGAGTCATGATTGCAAGCTTTGCGTGGTCAATAACTTGACTTAAAATGATGCTTCAGTCCTACCAAGTTCAGGGCAAATTACATCACAGCTTACCAGTCATACAGTGAGTGATTCACACTGCGAGAAAATGGGTGAGGAGACATGCGAGCTGGGGGAAGGAGAGCTCTGTGATTCCTGCTCTTAGTCAGTTTAGGTAAAGCTCACAAGTGGACCAGAGGGTGTAAACATGTCATTACATAGACAACTTTCCTGATTCAGGATTCCGCACATGCATTCAAAAAGAGAGAGAAGAAAAAAATGTGATGCTTCAAAAGACCTTAACACTAACTCTAGATCAAAAAGCTGTAAAGGTCTGACTAACTTCACACTGTTTTAGCCTATTTTGGCCTCTACAAATTAGAACAGATTCAGTTTTATGAAAGGATCATATCAGAGGACAAGTATCATTTTCCCTCTATGAAGTTTGTGCAAACAGAGTTCCAGCAGAATTAAATAAAGAAAAAAGATACTAATCCATGCAAATGTTTGCCTTATGTTGCACTACAGGACTTGAACTTCAATCGATAGGCTTTCCACACACAGCGAACAGGGCATTCATTCAAAAAAAAATATATTGCTGCTGTGGACAAAAAAAGTCAGCATGCCATTTCTGTTCAGTTTGTGTTGGACATCCAAGTCATTTATTATTATTACTAGATGTTACAAGGTCATTTTTATTGGGATTTACAAGTAGTGTATTCAGGCTATTGAATTTGAACTTTGTGAACCTTTGTGACCTGCTTAATACAAGTATTACATGATATTGGGAGGGCAAGCGAAAGAAAAAGCGAATCATCTTGTTATGAACTACCTACAGCTCCTTTTAGAATTGAACAGACATACATCAAAACACAGGTATAAACATGATTCACATCATAAATATTCATTCACTTTATGTTTTTCCAAGTGGCTTAATAAGATATGGGTGCCCTCTTTCACACCAAAACAGAGCCCTGCTGTGAGTGTCTTGCTGCTTTTTCATTCAGTAATATACCGAAATAGAAAACTATGTCCCCTGAGAACCTGCTCATTAATTAACAAAGTAATGAAACCATTAGCATTAATATGCAAGTAACACAACTCTTCATTTCTTGCATGGTTTGGCTATCATATCTCAGACACGACCAGTCAAAGAGGAATATGATTATAAACCAAGCATAAACAAATTCAGATTTCTAATTCAGAGTTGTACAGTTGTTTCTGTAAAATTCTGCAAAAACCCAGAGAGGAAATCTAAACATCTCGATATCAGAGGAGGAATTGCTCACATATAAGGTGAGATTAAAAAAATATCATATTCCACAGTTTGAGGAGTTTCATTTGACTTCAACTACTCACCACGCCAGGAAAGATTTTGGTGAGTCGGTCAACAGCTGCCATGGCTTTGGACTTCCCTCCTCCAAGACAGTCCTCAAACTCATAGAGCGGCTGCCGAACTGGATTGGAGTACGAGATCTTGGCATTGTCAACGAATGTGATGTGCCTCACGCCCCATCCCTGGAGCACAAAGGAAAAAAAGTCAAATAAGAACATTGCTTTGAAATACTTAACCATTTATTGTCATGAACTGTCATGTCTTGTCCTATCTAGCATTTGCAATGAGAAGGAGGTTGTTGTGCCCAGTGTGCATTTCAAAATGAAGTTACTGCAGTTACATTTTTTATTTTGAAATGATAGATGTAGGTAATACCACCAGCTGCCTCAATACAAACTCTAGCCACACCATCAATTACATTACACCAGAGATGAGAATCTGGTCAAACATCAGGCCAAATAAAATAATTAAATGTTTTTATGTGTCTTAACATTCTGCTTTACTTTTAGTGAAGCTGAAAGTGACACAGAACAGCATATGGTTCTTGTGCTAGCTAGAATTATGTTACTATGTACAACAATGGGATCCTGAATTACAATGTTATGAATCTAAAGAAACAGGGAGGAGGGAGGAGACACATTTTTAAGTTTCTGGTCTGTATATGAAAATTAATTCTAATACTAATATCTTAGAGAATATGGTGTAAATTACACACAGGCAAGACAACTATTTAAAGTATACACGAAATTTCATTTCAGTGCCTTTGGGCAGAGCCTGGGGAAAGCGAGCGAGAGATAAAAGTATGATAAATTATTAGTCTGTCTTTAGATCAATTTAGTGAAGGACATCTGTCCTATCAGTCCTGAGACAGAGCTTACATCTCTAGAGCAAACAGTAAATGTGACTCAGAAAAATCTGTCCAACATGTTGATTATTGTGTAAATATTTAGTCATGGTTCACTAATAATTATCATCAGCTTCTAGTTTTATAAGGTATTAAAGAGTTCAATGACATTCTGACCTACAGCTTTAACTCTCCCCTAAATGTTCATAACAAAAGTTGGTTTAACAATATCAGTACTTTCTGCCTCCATCTGGAGGTTTTGATGTCATTGTTAGACGCCAAGATTATTCCACTAAATTCAAGACACTTTGATGATTCAGTTCACTTCAGTAAGTGTGGTAAAATTAAATGAACAGGGAACATTTCAAATTTACAGAATAATATGATCCCTGAAACAATGTGTCTTATTCCAGTAAACTGTCATCCCTTCCCTGCCCTTCACTTGGTTTTCCCACCCTTACCATTAGAGTCCTGGCTACATTGCAGCCCAAAGTCCCAGCTCCCAGTAGAAGACACTTTGTGTTGACCACCTTGTCCAGGTCCAGAGAAGGAACCAGCCTCCATCTCATTAGCTTCAAGTTCAGATCCACTGAGGACTCTGCAAGCCTGGAGACAACCAAATAAAACAACTGAAGACCTACATTGCCATCGACAGTCATTTCAGCAGATACAGAGTTTGACTGTCTGCTGCAAAAGATCCACATCCTATAACAACCACAATACACTTACACTTCAACATATTTCTATTGTGTATAGCCACTTTTCCTCTGGTCAAAAAAACCCACTAATAGCTGCTAACATGTGGCTTGGGAAAAGCATTCACACCCAGGTCAAATAAAGTCTGCAGTAGACATGGGTTTTTACGGCTTTGATGTAAACACAACGCCTGGCTGAACATGCTAAATTTGTCGCAGGCAGACCTGTCACCTGTACAGTGCAGTGTTGTTAAAACAGAAACACTGTGGCTCTGCTGTGCTTGGGGATGACAGAGAGTGAGCTGAAATCATGATTTAAGTCTTTAAGTCTTTAAAAAACTCATTAACAATTGCTAATTTTGGTGAAAAGGGGGTATATGTTACCTTTTAGGATCCATGCATTCACTAAGGTTGACCATCCTGGGTCCCATGGCCCCTTTAGGGTTCTTCTCCCAACCCACACTTTTAGGACACACTGCAAAAAAAAACAAAAAAAAAAAAACAATAATACTGTAAAATAAGCACAAGTTGTGTTACAGAATGAGAGATACCAATTAAACATTGCAGTACAAATGTCATTGCACCCTTTTTACAAAAAGTCACTTACTCCTTTTGTATTAATCCATACAAAAATTTTCATTTTATTTTCTTGTGTTTTACATCATATTAATCAATCAATCAAATGTCATTTGTACAGCATTTTTCGTATAGGTTTGTGCTGTTTAAAGTCCTTCACAGTTGACTGATGAGCTAAAAAGAAAAAGGATAAACCAAGTAAAAAAACTGACAACAAGCAAAAAAAAAAAAAAAAAAAAAAAAAAGTAGTTTTCATTGGAACTACTTTGTCCTGAAGAAATCATCCAATGAGAACCAAAGACAATGTGTCAACACAGTGAGTGCATTTGGGTGAACTGACTGTTTAAACATACAACAACTTGTCTTGTGACATAAACAAAAAAAGCAGAACAAAAGTGAAAGAAAAAGATGCACAAAACCTATGACTTATACCTTATACCTATACCTTTTCTTCACAGATACATGAAGTATTGTATTGTGGATTTCAAATACTCATTTCCACCCTGGGAATTCATGCTTTCCAAATGAATGAAACCCATACCTTTAAATCACACTTTGGCGTGATATATGGGATGCCAATTCACAAAATCAGGGATATATACATGAAACACTCTGTATGTACAGGCCTTTTTACACAAAGTTTGGGTCATATTGCCTTTAATTGGTGGCAGAGCTGAGCCTGATGTATCTAAAAAATTGGGCCAAAGTGAATTGGTTAATCTCTTTTTAAAATAATACCAAAGTCTATGCAAAACCAAACAGAACTGCTGAATCATTTTTTTCTGCTTGAGTATATTATCTGTGAGTTAATTAAAACCTGTGATGTGCTGAGGAGGTAGACATAGGTAAACAAAGACACCGCATCTGAACTCAACAAAACCTTCACAGATCACAGAGCTACCCCTCCTCACTATTCTGCTATTACCATTTAAATTACTTTCATCCCTTTATCAGCAGATAAAGGAATAATGGAGAAGCTGTGTGAGATTACTGTGGCTTGAAAAGGAAGCAGACAGCTTCTGTGGAGAGTGAACTAAGACTGTGGGTTTATATCACTCACAATTGACATATACATTCACACAAGTGCACACACATTCAAATAAGCATGTACTGGCAAAGACCTATTATGTACCAACACACATGCACAAATACAACTGCACACACATGAAGGAAACAAGATTACCTGAGTTGTCTGGAAGATCAGGCAATTTGACCTGGAAGATGACACTGTGCTGAATGGAGCGGCTTCCCTGCAGAGTTCTGTCCCTAAAACACAGCACCTCCACTGTGTCTATTTTAGAGCCCCTGACACACACACACACACACACACACACACACACACACACACACACACACACACACACACACACACACACACACACACACACACACACACACACACA
>CM076649.1:5454273-5528529 GCA_038496675.1 Rachycentron canadum | reverse complement strand
CACACACACACACACACACACACACACACACACACACACACACACACACACACACACACACACACACACACACACACACAAATAAAGGCAATGTGAAAGACAAACAATGAAAACCCACTTGAAGTACAGATCACACTAGAAACTATGAATAACAAAATGTGACGTAATTAACATCTCAGATATTTGTATCTAAACTGTAACTACATTGGAAATGCTCCGTTTCTCCCTGGAGTACCATAAACGACAGAAAGATTGATGAGTATTCACAACAACATAATCCACACACATCCACATACCATCACATTTCCCCTAATATGGTACTAAATGGGAAATTAAGAACTCTAGTGAAACAACTGAACAAGGGAGACATCAAGGCTACGCTGTAATTCTTTACCCATCTAAGCCAGTATCAAGAGCTTATGTTTATCACTGATAGAAAGAAGGGTCGAGTACAAGACTGATGTGGTTTGTATTGGATGAAACCAGAGAAACAGAGAATGAAGTCTAAACCATCTAAAAGAATTTGCCGCTGATAAGCCACTTTTATCACAGAGCGCTGTTGCTAATGACAATTCCCTGTTTAAATAATTATGCAATAAAAATCTTTTCAAAGTAGCACCATGTGCCAAGACAAACTAAGCTTTCTCAAAAAAACTGTGGCAGACTGACCCGTGGAAATGAATTTAGAAGTATACTTTTATAGACTGGGTATCTGTAACGAAACTGGTGGTTTCACCTCACTGAGAGTGAAATATGCAGCACCAAATACAGTGATAATTTTACACATTTTTGGATGATGGAGTATAACAATGTGATGTAACAATGTTTTCATTCTTAGACAGAAGATTAACTTTGAGAGATTATTATAATGGTTGCTTGTTCTTGTTCACATTATGCCCAGTGTGTTTTTTTTCTTTTCAAATCAAAATCATGTTACTGCTCTTTGGTAAATAGATTAAAACTTCAAGTTGCATTACCATACAATTTTAACTTTGATTTCTCAGGTGGCAGAACAGCTATTTGTTCAGCATCTGGCAACAGAGCTTTCATTGTTAATGCTCCTGAACAACCTTCCTGCTGATTTGAGGTTTGTACCTGCACCATTTATTTTTTCAAGCATAAACCAAAGACAGACTTGTTCAGTTTAGCTTTTACTCCTGAACATGTATGTTTATGTGTGTTGTCTATGTGTGAACTCTTAACAGTCTGTAAATAACTTCCTGTTTGAGAATGCAGTCTACCATTAAAAAGTGATAAAAATAGACATCTAACTGGAAAGTAAAAAAAAACAAAAAAAACATTCATAATAAATATGAAGCATTGCAGCATTGTTTAAAAATAGCTGGCACTAAATGTAAATGATTTGTCATAAACAGAAAAAAGTTTGATAAACTTTTGCTGAACACAGACAGCTACAGTCTTGAGGTACAGCTTTGTTTATAACTAATATTAATTTGTATTTGTGAGTGCTACAGGAGCCCTGCTAAATGTATTATAATCTTCAAACTACTTCAGGCACAATTGCTAACTAAGCTCTTCCATCAGTGGCTAACAGTATCCTTTAATTAAAATCTCCCAATATTGTGTCAGTCTTTCGAAACTGTTTCCCATTTGCACTCTCTTTCTACTTTGTCTTGTTTTCTTTCATCAGAGCTCAAGTGTTGGAAGTTGAAAAATAGGATTTCATGACATCACAAGAACAAAGATGTGTGATGTGAAATGTGAATGCGCACATGAATTCATGGCAATCTCGCCAAATGGGATTAAAATGCCTGAGTGACAATTTAAGTGTACATCGCTCGACCTTTGAGTAAATATTTAAAAATGCTTAAATAATGATGCTTGGATCAAATGTTTAGAAATAATTCTGATGCACCCTTAATTCCCCAGTGGTATGCTGAAAGATTTCTTCTGTAAATATTTCAGTAAAATTGAGCTCTCCACAAAACATATACAAGCTTCTTCGTACCACCACAATTTCTGCAAAAATATGAGTCAGTCAACACTCATGGTCTTGCAGACATTATGGTGTAATGTAAAAACAGTGCAGCAGGTAACCTCGTCATTGTCCAGTCATCACGTGGGTTTGCTGGAGTTATATACAAATCCCTCCTGTTCCCACTACTAGACTCTGCAGTCAACTTTGGTGTGTTCTGGTAGACATTTAGTGTAGTCCTAAAAGCATCAGTCATGTTCTGCACGTCAGCAATCCTTAGAGGCACGATTGTAGTTAATCAGGTTTATCTCTTCCTCTTCCTCGCTAAGCTCTTAGGACACAAATTCTGACTAAGCACCATTCAGACAGTGCTTTTTCACTCCGAGTGTGACAGAAACACTTTTGATTTTAGATTTTTTTGGTAAGATACCAAAAGTATTTCAGAAACGCCCTCAGCTTTGGAAGTTGATATCAGTATACATAATCATACCAATGTCAGTGGCCTCCTCCTTACACTTCAGTCAGGAAATTAGTTAAGCAGGGATTTCCTGTCTTTCACATTGTGGCTTTGTGCCTAAATAAAGGACTCACTGTGAGGTGAAAAACATTCATAATTAAATTGATAACAAGTGTTTTAAATGCACATTGAAGGTCTACAGCTCCTCTAGAAGACTTCTTCATCTTTTACACTGTTCACAGAAACACACACATGCAGAGAAGTAGGGTTTACCATCGGTTGGCTAAGAGGACCAGTAGATTTCTCAGAGGCCAGCCAGGATGTTGAGACAGAGTACATGGATCATAGACGCCCACAGTAACCTAGAGAAACCAAACAAGGTGTGTTTACATTACCAGAACAGTGTGTGTGTGTGTGTGTGTGTGTAATACAACAGACTAATCTAATGGATGAGTTAAACCACTAAAATTATAGTAACAGTCCAATTTAAAACCATAATACAAAATTAAGAAGTTGGAAATCTTCTTATTTGGGCTATAAAAACATGACTACCTTCTTAGTATCAGTGAAGAATGCATCCCAGTCCCCAAGTGGAGCCAACTGAACAGTGTCATCCGTGTACTTCATTAGGAAATAAGGAACTACACTGGTCCCTCTTTTGCACAGTCCATCACAGGCCTCCTGCAAGGCTGAAATCTGAGAAAAATTGAGGCATCGGTAATATGGACACAAACCACGATACTGTCCACCACAGACATAGGAGCTTTATTTCAATTTTTTATTGTGGTATAGATAAGTCCACAAAAGGCATTGAATATTCTGTTATAAATATAACAATTGATGAGCAGATATTATGGCACTTATTACATGGAAAACTCTTTCTATTGGCATAATATAGCTTATTTACAGTGTATATTTTACAAGTTACATAAACAAGGCCATCTGGTAGAGAAAATGCTTTCGTGGTCTTTGCATTTGCTAAAGTTACACAACAGTTTTTCACAGTCCATGCTGAAATGATTGAACTTTGTCAGGTTCAACTGTCGTTTTGCAGCTTACAAATCTCAGTTAGAAACCGGCAAGATGATACAGAACACTGATTATTTTAGTCGAGACAACAGACACAGTGAGGGGGAAGAGGGGAGAAAAATTGAGAAATCGCATCGCTTATGCAGCCCGCAGCTGGCGTCACACTTTTCGTGAAACACTTTGATTCTCTCCTAATGAGGCTTTTTCACTCTGTGGATGCATTTTATTTCATTATTAACTCTTTTTTTTAACCTGTACAATTTATACAAGATTATACCTTGAGCTGCATTTTTCTTAGGAAAGAGGTTAGGAGAGTTAGAAGGGTCTTTGACAGGAA
Source organism: Rachycentron canadum (assembly GCA_038496675.1). NCBI lineage: Eukaryota > Metazoa > Chordata > Actinopteri > Carangiformes > Rachycentridae > Rachycentron > Rachycentron canadum. The sequence goes on along the minus strand of CM076649.1, from coordinate 5,524,770 downwards.
ACTAGAACAGAAACAGGAGTAATATTAAATAAAAAACAGTTAGTTATGCAAGTACTGCATAGCAACGATTTTGTAAAACCATACCTTTAAAAAGCAATGCACCTGCAGTATAATTTAAAAGTGTAATTCCATTTGTTGTATTATGTCCTTTTAAAGAACCAACCTGTTTTGATGAGAAAACTTGTTCTAGGACAGCAGGCTGCTGGACAATCTTTATTCCCTCAGGGAAGCAGAGTGCAGGGAAGCAGAACCAGTAATAGAAATGGTACTTTTTCAGATCCTACAAAAAGATAAGGATAAATGAAATACAAAAAAAAAACAAAAAAGAAAAAAAACAGAAAGATAGTCACAATTTAATTTATGGAACTAACACATTTATAATATACTGTTTATACGCACTGCAAATGTAAGCAGAATGAATCTACAGAGGATGGATGAGTCCTTCAGTGCAGCACCAGACTGTATGGCATCCCATATCTACAAGAAGACATGAAAACTTCACTCATTCAATCATCTAATTTTGACCATTTCTGATGCCCATTTTACAGGATTCTCTACCAGAGTCTGTATGTGAGCATTTGTGTCTGAGTAAATTCCCTCTAGACATCTTTTACCTCTTTGGCCTCCTTCTCCAGCAGAGCCTTCTTATCAGTGGTCTTAAATGCATCGAGTGTGTTGGTGTTATACAGCGTTCCAATAGCTGGACAGCAGCGTGCTGGGGTTGGACCATCACTAACAATAGAAAAAATAAACATTAGATGTTCCCATTTCAATTAATGAATGTCCAATAGATGGTACACAGTTTCTTTGTTATAGACTTACAAATATCTGATGTGAGAGCTAATAAAAAATGTGTGTATTATCTGGCCTGGCTGATAAGCATATGAAAATAAATAAATAAATAAATAAGTTTATTTAAACACGTATATAATATGAATAATTTTGGTAGATAAGTGTGCCTTGTCTTTTGTTAAACACACAAGTTACTCATGGCTCAGATTCATTAGATTTATTAGCTTCACATAAAGACCTAATCTGTATTTGAAAGTTTAAGTAAATTCAAATTAATGATTTGAATTAAGTTTGACTTTCACTTACAGTGCATTTGGAAAGTGATCAGACCCCCTTTCGATTTTTCAAATTTTGTTATGTTGCAACCCTAATGAATCTACACTCAATATCCCATAATGACAAAGCAAAAACTGAATTTGAACAGAATTTTAGACATTTTAGCAAATGTATTAAAAAGGGGAAAACTGAAATATCATATTAACACAAGTCTTTGTGGTGTTTGAACACTTTATAAGGCAAACATCTGCATAACATCTGTTTTTGTAGGCTTCCCCAGATCAGTGCCTCAACACAATCCTGTCTGAGCTCTGCAGGCAGCACCTTCTATCTCATGGCTTGGTTTTGCTGTGATATTCATTGTCAGATGTGAGACTTGTGTGTTCTGTCCCAAATCACGTCTTCCAAATTGTGTTTTGTTGGTGGCATCTTTTATTTAAACATTTAGTAACAAACAAAAAAATGTAGGATTAGATGTTGTTTCTGCATGCAAAGTACTGCATTATACGTACACATCAAATGCACTGAACTCCAAAGTCAGGCGCGTGGGCAAACCAACTGGGTCACCTATGGGAGAGAAATGCTAGTATTATATAACATACTGATCTAGATTAGCAAACTGCTCTCTGCTGTGTAACTTGTTTTTATGTGTGTGTCACTGCATAATAAACATATTATAAAATGCAAAGACTTATTGAAAAAAAGTGTTGTCATTAGAATGGTGCCATACGGCCACACTACTCACCATTGTAATAGTATCCTTTGATACATTTGGGGCTCTCATCCAGTCTATAGTCGTTGAGTTTCTTCTGAGTAAGCTGGTGCCAGAAACCTGCCTCCAGAGCACTGCTGAAGGGAGCAAACTGCAGCTTGAGGTCTGCAGAGGAAGATGCTGCTCCACTGGTGCCTGATGCCATCATAACTTCACTAACAGGCTGCACAGCCAAGTTCTATTATTGCTCTGAAATTAAACAGTGTCAGACACTATAATCTGTCATCACTTTCGCATTCATAAATTGTAACTGAGAGGGTTAAAACAAATACACACAACCAACATTATGATGATTTATGAACTGCTGAGCTAATGGCCTCTAATGGTGCTGTTGGAGACACTATCCAGAGAAGCAAAAAAAAAAAAAAAAACAGCAAAAGGTGGAAATCCCATAAATCAATGGAGTGTCATATGTGGTACAGACAATAAAGCTGTTTGATTGATAAGTGAGTCTGTGCTGTAGACATATCTGACTTGAACTGACAAAATGTACCATGACATGACATGTTGGTTACTGACAAGAATAAATAAACAATTCAGACGTTTTTTTTCTAGCTTCAGCTTCTTTGTCTGATCATCAAATATTTAGTTTGTAATTATATAAAGTAGAGATAAACAGAAAAGCAGAGGCGCAGGAAAATTAACATTTTTGGCATTCTAGCTTTGTAAATGACTTAAACGATGAATCAACCATCACACCTGTGAATCAATTTTATAACAATCAAATCAAATCAATTATTCAACTAATTGTTTCAGCTCTACACATTTTTTGTGCCAACTTCTGGCTAGTAATTGTCATTGCCTTTGACATAGCACGGGGCAAACTGCAAATCAGTTTCTCCCAATGTGAAATGTGAAATGATTTTTTTATGTGCACATCCAATTGCTGTTGCACCTCATAATATCTAACACTACTAATATAAACACTTTGATACATATTTTGGCTAAAAATACAAAGTTAAACCCAACCAGACTGGTTTTAATTGGATGATTTCCTACTGGAACAAATGTAGCAGCACAAACTCTTTTGAGATACACGAGAAAGTTAATGTATGTTTAAATTTCGATTGACACATGCTTTAGGACTTTCACATTTGGGAAGTTACTGTAGAGTGAGTTCACACAGACACACATGAAAGCAGCAGCTTTATCTCCTCTATCGCTTCGCACGCACGACCAGCAACTGCACCAACACACGCCACAATGACACGATAAACCGATTTACGACCCGGGTCGGTCCAGGTTAAACGTTAAAATACCGGACCGGCGTGTCTTTGCCAAATTTTCACAAGCTGAGTTTTGTTGACTTACCAGAAATCCTTACTTCCTGGTGATGCTGGTCATGTGACACGAGGAGGCGGTGGGGGACTTGTCAATAAAGCGGTGCAGTGTGGGTAGGCACCCTGTCGGGTTAGCCTCGGTTAGCTGGCGCCGAGACGTGTCTCCGTGCTTTTACGGCGCGAGCATCATGGAGTAAAATATGAAGAACCAAAATAAAAATAGGAACAGGCAGACGACGAAACAGGAGAAGACAGACAGGAACCTGTACGCCCCGTTTCTTTTCATGTCGGACTGAACAGATGCGCTCAAGATAGTGAGGCTGCAGAAAGTCACGTCTCTACGCTTCACTATGTTTCCGTAGCACCTCCGGGTTCAACCGGTAAAACCGCAGACCAAACACACCTGTGTCGAAACAAGTGTCAGTCTACCCCTTCCGGGAATGTAAGGGGAAAAAAATGCTACGAGCTCATTTTCACCAGGATAGTTACAAGGTGATCGAGACTTGGCTCCAGCTAGACGTCCTGCTGTGCCTCTATGAGTTAGGGGCCGTCTCGAAACTCTACTGCTGGGGAAAAAACGCACAGTGTGTTGACCAAATAGTTGATTAAAACCAAAGCAAATGATCATTTATGAAATTAATGATATCAGTAATGAAATAAGTTATAGTGTGTGAGTTGTATTTGAACATTTGAAGTTGAGAACTAATAGATAAATTAATCTGCAAAAAAAAAATTATCAATATTTAGATGCTTTTCTTGGTCATAAATAATTAAATAAATCATAAAATTAAAGATAACTGGATTTTGGACTTTTTTGGACACCCAAAACAAGCCATCTTAGACATATCCCTTGACTGAGATATTTACTTTTTATTTTCTTATATACTCTAAACAAAAATAACGAGTAATGAGTTAATCATTATAGAAAATAATATTTGAATCCTTCATCTACCAAGAGCGGAATGTCTCATAGCCATAGTCATACAAAATCAACTCTGCCAATGTGTATTACTAGCCTGATTTCACCACTATATTACTGGTAAAGACTATTTAGCTCTCTCTTCGTTTTCTGGTAGTGGAGACAGACAGAAAAGACGGGAAGAGAGTAGAGACATGCAGCAAATGAGCCACCAGGAGTCAAACCAGGACTCAACCAATCAGGTTGCCCCAAAATCAAGAGCTCACATGTTTACAACTAGGTTTCTTGAACTACATATTGCAGCAATAATTGTAAATATATTACTTAAACGGTTTGAGCACTTAAGTTGCAGGTGTAATTGGATTGTGGCAGTGAAATATAGAATAAAAGTAGAAATCTGGAGTGGTGAACTCACTGAACTTGGACTCAACTGGGTCATCTGAAGTCCACTGACATCCAATGAGTTGGTCGAGTGAAACAAGGCAGCACATCCACAGCAAACTTCATGTGTACACCGTCAACTGCTGGTCGAAGCATTGTGCTTGTATTGCTGGACTGGGTTTAAGTTGAACTCATGAATCAACTCTGCCAGTTTTTTTTTTTAGTAATTGATAATTAATTGGTGTTTTTAGGGCTAAGGTTGAAGTTATATGGGTAAATTATTTTTGTTAAGATAACTATAAACCACTGTAGTTAAAGCAATTGTGGAGTCTGGAAGGAGCCATGGGCAGAAAATCACATGAGCCCCTCTTTCTTTACCCACATTTGTTATTACCTTCCACAAAGGCATATAAATAAAGCACATCAACAAAACTTATGCAAAAAATTTAGGATGTCATGAGTTCCTCAAATATGTAATTTCCTTGGATCTAACTATACAGTTACTGATAAGATGTCTTTGGTTCACATTTAATGACTGTCTGTTTTAACTCCTCTTTTTTCACACCCACCCACCTCTTCATTTTCCATGAAGCATTCTTCAAAAGAAACTAATACAAGTCACAGTACCGTTTGCTAGAATTAATGGGGCCCCTTAAAGGAGGTTTACAGGTCCATGTTTTGCAGAAGAGCTCTATATTTTTAGACATTGTTATAAATGCAGCAGCAAGGCAGTTTGCAACTGGCAGGCATGGCAATTTTCTGCCATGCCATGTCAGATAAATTTCCCTCATGCAGCCAACTCCTATTTATACTTTACACACACAAAACATATTTATTCAACAAATAAGTACAAATCCACGAAACAAACCTCTACCTCATAGGGATGAAGAAAGGTGTGTTTGAGGGTCAGTGGATCCATCTCTTTTAAAAAGCCCTTTTTTGTACTTCACAATTGTTCAGAGCAAACAGTTTCAATACAATGACTTAACTAAAATATCTCCAACAGACTCAATGTGGCACACAGTACAATCAACTGATTTATTTAGGTTTAGGCAAACATGGATTCCTATTCATAAATCACCTACAATAAATCAAGCAAAAAAATGTGGATCAAATTTCACTGTTTTCATACATAAAGAAAAAATGATGAGGAGGTAAAAAGTGCAGAAGTCCTCCCTGAGTAACTCACTGAAAGAAATGAGTGCTGACACTAAAGGTGATCATGTTATCGCTTGTTGAACTGGAGCTTGACAGGCTTCCTTACAATAATAGCAATAATAATGAAATATAGTGATGTTTGTTTGGTCAAAGGGACATTTCAGCTGCAGTGCTTGAGCCTGCATGGACACTATGTCCATGCAACATGTAGTGAAAGCAATAGGGGTTGTGTGATATAAAAACACATATCCATGCCAACCTGTGGATTCTTTGCCATAAACTGAAAAGAAAGATTAACATTTAATTCCACTGCCAAGTAGTATATTACTACACCATATTTCACCATATCAAATAGTCTTACAGTGGATATTGCAGTTCAACTGGGTATATAGCCCATAAAGTTTTACTTGGTTTTATTGCTAGTGTTGGTTTTGGAAAGCTGGCCAGCTATATTTGCACAACTAGTGCTTAAGTTCCTCTCTGCCAGAGTGCTGGTAATGTTTTTATTGTTCCCACGGTAACAACCAGCGTAAAGCTGTTTCCTGCTGGTGGCATCTCTTCAGTCATAATGAAAACAGAATTGTGCTTTCTATGTTGACATGATCTAAAAGGTGTTTGGTATAAGGAGGGTGATGCATGTTTTACAGATTATGAAGCTCTTTGAGCTTCATAGATAAAATTGACTTGGTTACAGCAGGTCAACAATGAAAGAGCCAGGAGTGTTGATAGGATGGGCTGGATTACAGTTTGGGCAAAGTGGGAAACTGCCTCAGTAGCCCAGAACCCCCAGGGTCTGAAAAGGTTTGTGTCAGTTAGTTTGTTGTTAGGTTTTGATTACTTGGGAGTTTGCACCATTCAATTACAAAAACCTACTAAGTCCTGTACTATAATGTAATCAGATGGTCCCATTTCATAGAGTGTCAATCTGTTCTGTTTCCATATCCTTATTCTTTTTAACTGTGCTTACATGGTTTCGACTCCAAAGTCCGCAGCCCAATTTTTTTGCCCTGGGTTCCCAAAGACAGGTTAATATGCATAATGTAGATTAGACTTCATGTCTATACACTCAGTTGCCAGTTTATTAGATAGGCCTAGCTAAAACTGATTCAATCTACCCCTCTTAAAAATAATTACAAAGATTAATCTCCCCCAATATAAAACAGTTTCAACCAAATGTGAACATTTAGGACCTTAATAACTGGCTCATTTTGAATGGTGGCGTAAGTGACTATGTGACAGATATGTTCTGGTTGTCTGGTTGCATTATTAAAATGCCATTAAAAGCTGATTAATTAACTGATCATTAGAATGCTATACTAGGACATTTGCTCTCTGATCCATGCTGTAATTTATTTGCAAAAGTGTCCATATTAAAAAAAAAAAAATCTTGCAGAAATGTCCATGATTTACATGAACAACTAAACATTTAGTGACCACTATTAAACATAATGATGGTAATGTCACAATAGGACAGAATGTGATGTAAATATGCAGTTATTTGTATCTAATATAGCAGAATGTAAGAGCTTTTATTTGTAAAAACATAGCAAAAGAACATCTCTAACACATGTTTATCCTGAAGACCAGCCTGACAATGGCTCAATTTTGTTGACAGAGATGTACTCTGTGCAATCACACACAAGCTTCTTCTCATCATCACCTCTTCCAGCTCAGTTCCACCCCCCTCTGATGTGTTTGATTTGGCTAAGTAGTGACTCATAACCCGTCTGTGTTCACTGTGCACAGGAAACATTGTGCGTTTCTTGAGCCACATTTTGTCAGAGTAGGACATGGTACCCTATTTCTTACATTATTCTTAAATAAATATGTTTTGGAAAATCAAAACAGATTGTTAAAATTTATATTGTGGGAAAGGTTAATTGTTGATCATTTGACTTTGTTTTTCTCAACAGTAATTGTACTATAATTGTGTTGTGATGCTTTGTCCCTGGAGTCTGACGGATGCACTTTGTGTGTTTGTTCCAAATATGTAATCAATACAAATGCATTACAAGGGTCTCTAATTTATGGTTGTTACCAAAGCATTGTGGAATTATACTTTATGTTTCTTCTGTAATGACATGAAAAGAGGTTATACGTCATATCATAAAACAGATGAGCGTGAAAAGCTAAAGGGCAGCTGCTAAAAGGCCAGTTAGAAAAACCCTTCTGTGGTTTAATAGCAGGATTTAAGTAGTTGCCCTGCACACAGCTACTGCACAGAGTTTATAACACATGTATATAGAAATGATCTGTTAATAGTTTTTTTCTTTACCCACCTACTCTATATAAGACATATGACAGCAAATGGGATGATGAAACACAAACACAGCACATTTCTATAGGTTATATTTCTTAGAATTTAATTTTTCTTATGTTGAAAAAACTTTAGAGGAATTAACTATAAGGACAATTGAACAGATCCCAAATCAGCTCAGTAGACAGCAGCCAAGATTTGTGTTTTTCTTGGACTGACTGGTGTCTCATATCCTGTTTTAATGATTATGTGACAAGTGACAAAAATACTTAAAAATGCATGGCAGTGCTTCCAACATGCAGCACCCTGTTTTATTACAACATTGATAATGCAAATAAATAAATTTAAAAAAAGAAACAAAACACTTTTTGAGCATAGTTCCTTCACTCTGGACCAGACCAAAACTGTTTCCCTGGTTACAGATAAAATATCTTTGAGGTTAAAGGCATTTTTCTCCTAGACGCACTTCAATATCATTGTAGCACAGACTAGACAAAATAAATAACATTAGATTCCAGCATCATCCTAAACTGTTGCCATAAATGAGACGTGCAGTAAAGTTACAAAAATAATATCTAGAACAACTAGAACAACTGACATTCAAAGTACATGTAAGGTTTTATCTATACTTTAAAGCCTCCAAGAGTGTCTCATCTGTTTAAGTCATTCAGTTGTTTGACTTTTGTCCTGTCCTCACCAGTGAATATCAGCAGCACCTCTGATTTTGTTCAGTATATTTTCCCATCACAATCTGTCACAAATGAATGTTCAGAATATTTTTGAAGACCCGTTTAAAGTTCCCATTGCAGAGCGGGTATATGAAAGGGTTGAGAGTGGAGTTCATGTAGCCTAGCCATATGGTGAACATATGAAGGTCATGGTGCACACACTCTCTGCAGAATGCCATGACCATGAAAGCTATGAAGTACGGTATCCAACACAACAAGAAAGCAGCAATTATAAAGCCCAACTGTTTGGCTGCTTTGTGTTCTTTATGGATCCGCAGACTTTGGATACGCTGACGTGATTGGTCAATAAACTTTTGCCACGTCTGTCTCAGAGTCACCACGTTAGCGCGGTCCAATTTGGCATCTTCAACCCCTTCTTCTGTCCAGGGTAGAGCGTGACTGTGGTCATAGTTGTCATAGAGTGCAGACGCGTACCTCTGGACGTCTGAAACCTGACTGATGTCACAGATGCCACTAACTGAGTTGGGTACTTTGACGTGACATTCGTTTAAAGAGGCTTGGAGTTTGTTCTCATTATTCTCCTCCGAGCAAATAACATCCTGTGGAACTGAGGGTCGACGCAGGGGAATCTCTGCATCTGTCTGCTGTTCCTCAGGGGACAAAGAGCACCTTGTGGACTTTCGTGCCATTCTGAGTCTTTTTGTTGTCATGACAAGCAATGACGTCTTTACACCAATTTTTCTTTGAGAGCTAGTTTCTTCGAAGGAATATGCCTGATCTAAAGTGTTCTGGTCCAGTAAGCGTTGTTTTTTGAAGAGTTTGACTGCAGCCTCACACTCCCTCTTGGGTGATTTGGAGTCATTTTTCTCCAGCATTTTAACAGTGTGCCCTATCTCATTTCCCCCGAAAGAATCAGTTGGATGGATGATTCGCTCTCTGTCCCTCAGGTGTTGCCTCACAGCCAAGTAGATGTGTGTGTAAAACCACAACATCAAAACTGAGGGTACGTAGAAGTTGAAAACGGCAGTGATCACCTTAAACCATGTGACAAAGCGGAAATCCGTGTCACATTTGTTCTCCTCCTCAGGTTTAAGGTCTACGTGTGTGAAAGACCTCCATCCTAAAATTGGAATAATCCACATCATTGACAGTAACCAGGCTCCACAAATCATCACACTGGCTTTACCACGTGTTCGATACTTTAAGTACTTAAGGGGTTGTCTGACAGAGCGGTAACGGTCCAAACACAGGATAAACAAGCTGAAAATTGAGGCTGTGCTTGCCACATAGTCCATAATAAGCCAAAATTGGCAGACAGCCCGGCCCAGCTTCCATTCATCCTCCAATAAATACACCAAGTTCAGAGGCATAACTGTGGTCCCTACAATCAGATCTGCCACCGACAGACTGACAATGTAGAGGTTGCCAACGGTATGGAGGCTCTTCTCTCTCTTCACGGCGCAGAGAACAAGCAGGTTCATGATGATAGTGAGCAGAGAAAGGAGTCCCAGAAAGACTCCCAGCAGGGCGTTGTGGAAGCGGTCATGGAGGGTGAGGGTGTGATTGATCCTCAGCGAGTCACCATCAAGGAGGCCACTCCAGCTGTTGTTGCTATCATTGACATAGCTGCTAGTGTTGAAGTGTAAGTCTGTGGAAGGTAACACACCAGATTCCATCATGGTAGATGTGATGGCCACCTCTAGATCCAGTCACATTGTGGAAAACCGCTGACCAATGTATCTTCCACTGTGGGCCAAAACATGAATGATCCAGTAGATTTTTTTATCAGACGAGGGAGGTGAGGAAAGTGTATTTCATTAATTTGGATCCAACAGTTAAAGCATAACTGCCAGTGGAAAAAAGGCAACCCTTATCAGCTTATCAGCGTTGTGTAGACCTTTAGTCCCTTTTCATGTAAATCCAAATGGTGAAAACCTGGGAAAAATAAAGAACATTACAGATTATCTTACTGTTACAATTGGTCACATTTCCTTTCTGTCTTTTCCTTAATCTGTAAAAGCTGTAAGAATTCAAACTGCCTGGAAAAGATTTCAGATCGCAGACCGATGAAAGATAAACAAATTATAAACACAAGTGTAAGTGCGTATAATGAGAAACCTAAACGTGTAACATTCAGAAAACCTTTCTTTTATTAAGGACTCAGGTAGGTTTGAGTGATCATTCTGGGCATTGGCCAAAACAGTGACGTGACCTACATGAGGCTGAAAGTGTCAGCATAGCTAAATTTACTAGAAAATAACATTTTGCTGAAAGAAGTTTTACATAGATATCAGTGCACAGGCTACATAAAAGTGTTTCACATGCTTATATACAGAATTTTTAAATAACGCTTGACATGTCCTGTAATCTATTTGGATATACAATATTACTAGGCAAGTGTCTCTTGCTCCTTCTCTTTCACTGTGCAGCCAGCTTTCTTTAACACTCACATGAGTGGAGGGTGGCAAATCCCATCCACAACACAGCAGCAAAGTGTGTGAGTGGAGGAAAAGTGGCAGTCCTCGCTGCAAGAGTCTTCAAAAAAAGACCATGTTTCATCCACTATAGGTGAATACCTACCTACCTACCTATCTATCTATCTATCTATCTATCTATCTATCTATCTATCTATCTATCTGTTTACTCAATGATGAAATACTCAGTGGGAGCTTAGTTGGAAAAAGCAAATCACTCACAGCTGTAATGGGGGCTGAGAGGTTTTTAGCAGAGTATACTCAGAAAGTGACTCATTTCATTATCTTAGTTTTGATATTAAAGTGGGGGCAATGCTGGAAGACTAATGATTTCTTTACACTCAGAAGCTCCCACCTTTACATCTCCTTCCCGCCACCAAATCAGTGAGTAAATACGTAAATGAATAAACCAGGGAGCCTGGAAGTATCAGAGGCAGTCAATGAACTATGGCATTATCCTGCGGACGTTGCATGATGGATGTTGAGTTAAGGATGTTTAAGATCCGTCCAGATTTGTGGGCTCTTTACTCCACATATTCCAACAATAAAAGCTTCAAATCAGTGGGTCGGTTAAAAAAAAACAAAACTGTTCTGTTCAAATGTACAATCACAGGAGATGTGAAGGGCGAACTAAAACCCACATGTAAATGCAGTGTTGTACCTAGATGCCCTCTTTCATATTTTTAGCTTCACACAAGAAGCCTTAATAGAAGCAACTCAGTTAATAGAAACATCATTTGAATAAATCTTTTTGCCTTTTAATCTGAGCTGAAATGTGTGACTATGAAAAACGTCCTCGCTCTGTTTACAGTCTGCGTTTATACAACCACTGCCTCTCCAACACAAATATTTAGGAGCTTTATTACTCACCGAATCATAGATGAATAATAAAGGGATGAATAACAGAAGGGGGGAAAAAAAAACAGATCTGCTGCGCATTTTCAGCATATCGCACCAGAAAAGGACAGGATATTTATCCAACACTAATTGTTCAACGTGATTATCTGTAATGACCCCTGCTTGTCTGATTTAATTACGAATGAGCACAGGACACAGATTAATCGTGCTATCTTTTGCCCCGTTGAGAGCTGATGGAGTCTATCTCTCAAAACACAATGGCTCTCAAGTCGGTGCGCGGAGAAACCACCTGTTGAAGCCGCGGCCGGATCGTGCGTAAAAACTTCCAGGCTTTCAAATGGCAGGAACACCGTCGACAAATATCTATCCATCGACCTATCTACAGATAGATCGATGGATAGATAGAGATATTGGAATTAATCGGACAGTAAAATTGGCCTTTTTCAGTTCTCGTAAAAAAAAAAAAAAAAAAAAAAAAGTTTACCACTTCAACAATTATTTTTGTTGTCCGTGCAGTTTTCAAAAAAAGTGGAGATTTTCAGACTTACCTACTAAACATAAATTTCCAGGACAGTCCGTTTTTAATCCAGCTTGTGAAAACGAGAAAGGGAGAGAAGGGCAGTTTTTTTGTTTGTTTGTTTGTTTTGTTTTTTTTACATGGGAAAGAAAGCAGACTACCTTCCGCGCCAGCACCGATGTCTCTCCGGCTCTGTGCCCCTCTCCCCCTCCCTCTGGGGACTGAATACAGACTTTGTAATCCACATGCACAAGTGCAGCCGCAAAAAAGAAGAAGAAGGAAAAAAAAAAAAGAAAGACCACCTTGTTACTGACACGGGGTGTTTTCACCTGATGGAGTGGCGCGTCGTGTGCTCCGCTGTGCCACGGTTCAGTGTGTGGGATTCACATCAACACGCATACTGTGGGCAAGGGAATCTAACTTCCTCTATGTCATGATATGTCGAAATCACTGGGGGGGGGGAAGAAGCAATTTCAGGTCGTTGAACACTAAGGTTTACAGCCACACTCCTGTAAAATATTGAGGTTTTATTGACAGCTGAGCCATTTTATGGAAATCCAGCACCAGAGAGAGGTGAGGGTGGGATCTGTGTTGGTAAATGCTGACAGCAGTAACAAGGGACCATGGTAACACAATGAATTCCTCCAATCACATCACACAAGATAGAATTATGAAACTTGCCTAGTTAAACCTGCTGTCATATACACCTGCACACAGGTCTGCATATAGATGCATATTCTATACTAAAGCATAAGGGGAACTGAGTTGCTGACCTCATTTCAGGAGTCTCCAACTATGTGGCTCACCAACTCTCTAAAGCAGCATGTCCACCAACACCAGTGTGTGTCTCATTGCTGCCAGTGTGTAGGTTTGCATATAACGAAAGGATGATTGGGTGTGTGCCATCAGTGTGTTTTGGATGCAAGTCATATCTTAGCTTTAAAAAAGGTATATTTTGTGTGGTTGGAGCATCATCTGTGGGAAGCATCTATGCAATTAGCCCAGAACAGGAATAGCAAAAATAGAAATGCTAATTTAATGTGTCAAAGTCGCAGTGAAAGTGAAAGTCTGGATAGAGGGAGGGCTGCTAGACCTTACCATGGTACTTTATGGCACTTGTTTTACAGCGTTATTGGAGGCGATCCCCAAATTCTGTCATATGTTTTCCAAAACTGATTTCAGTTGAAACACATACATGAAGTGTCCATCACTAACAGCCTGAACCCAAACTAGGATCCTAATATTTCACAGCTGCTTCAAAGAAAGTCTCAAGTAGCTCTTCCAACAATCTGCTAAAAGCTATATGTCCCCAGTTAACTGCTGGAGGATGTTTTGTCTGAACTGATAAGACATCTGCTGACTGTAAATTCTATCCTGGAACAATGGCCACTCTTGAAGGAACTGGGCTGTGCAGTCAGGGAGCACTGACAAAATGTTTAATAACATCCAGCACATGTCACAGCAGTGGCGTGATGACGCTCGTAATGATCCTGCCAATGTGCTGATTCTGAGAATCGGTCTGGATTTCATCTTGGACTCTTCTGGGCTTGGACCCATTGTGAAATGGGGACGTGGTCAAAGGGAAGTCTGATGTGAGTGTGACTGTAGGGGGAAGTTCAGAGGGCCAGAAAACCTTGTGCTTTCTTTCCTTTTCAAGTATTATGGGTACAGGAAATACTGTGGCGTATGTTTATTAAATGCTGTTAGTAGACACACATTTAGAAACTCAGAGCTGAGGCTGATTGTGTCACAAAGGGTAACATTCAACCATTCAATCATGTTTACTTCAACTGGACATGTGAACTGTGTGACAATTTATTGGTCTGTATAATGGTCAAGAAATACAGGCTGTGGAAACTGTGACACAGAGTTGCCACAGTCAATAGATTTTCTTTGGAGTATACAATCTCTGAAACATGCTGGTTATAGAAAGTCTGCACTCCTTGGCACAGCTTGAGCTTTGTACTTCGTACTTATAATGGTTTTAAACTAAAAATGGATGAAATTACTCAAACAAACAATTTGTGGCTACATAAAGTTGCAAAATCAAACATACATACTATTGTTTATTTATATGGAATATATTCACCTATTTTGTTTAATCAGACAATATTAGAAAAAGTTTAATGCAACGCACCTATAGCTTTTCAACCTTTTGGACCATTTACGGGCCGTTGATACTTCTCTCAGTGTTTTGAAATGTGTAAAAACCACTATGTTGTACTTGCAAAGTAAATGGTGCAGAGCAATAAGGAAACAGGGAGCAGCTGCGCTATGTCATAATTCTGTCTCAGCCTATTAGTTTGATATCAGACCTAATGATTCCATTATCTTCAAATAACAAACAAATGGTTTTGCTAAGCTTCTCCTGATAATGGCCAGTGTGTAAAAACTGTAGAGATGATCATTTGAGGGGGAGAGATCCATCTTTTCAGGACTTTCAAACAAAGTGTGACACTTGTGGGAATCCCGTTCACATTAATATGATCAGCATCTTGTAAAAGGAGAACAACTGAGTGCATAGTACTTTTTATGAAAAGAGGGAAACTGAATAAGAAATACACTGTAATACACTCAGGATAGAATCCTCACAACACAAAGCAGCTGAAGAAGACTGTGAGATGAGGTTGGAAGCACCAAAAATCGTTAATTTGCCACCATTTTTCTAATAAGTATGCTATTGCTTTACTCCTATAAGCTGCTTCATACTCTCACCCGTTCTAAATGTATATACCGTGAGTTTTGTTACTGTTTTAATGGCGTTAACTTTTTGGCACCATAAATTAGCCTTCTGGCAACTGATTTCACATTTACAATGTTGCTGATCAGTGTCTGTTGTCCCTGAAAAAAGCAACATTACTTTGACAGTCTCTTAATTCTTAGACAATGGATCAATTTCACTCCCACACATTTGTTTTCAGTTATTTTGGGCTGATCAGACGTTTCCTCAGGGACTGTGTGGGCATGTACAGACTGTGCTTCGATGACATCTCTGTCCTCACTCTCATGCTGTTTGTTTTGGTGCACCTGTTAGTTCAAACTAACAGGTGCACCCAAACCAAATTCAAATTTGGTGACCTGGTGAACCACCAAACACCTCTCTGCTCAACTTCTGACCTCACATTTTCTACACATGGGCTGTGCTGTGAAATCAACATGTCACCAGCACAGTGTTGGCAGCTGTCAGTTTGTCGTTGGACGGCAGAGTCGAAATGTAGAGCATGTGCAATGTGCATAAGAGTAACCCATTTGGTGGGGTGTCGACAGCTGCATCGATTATGTAAAAGCTGGAAACCCTTGAATGAGGGAAAGCTTTTTGGTTGTGCGTGACCTTAAATTCATTAGGTACATTTTGTGTTACTCCTGCCCCTGTACAAGTAGTTTTCTTGATTGCACCAACAAAATAATTTAACAGCATGGTAAATGCATGCCAACATTTAAATGTTGCTACCATGCCTGCTCCCGACTACAGGAAATGCTGCAGGTGAAGAGGTGACAAAAATAAAGCAAGGAAGTAAGAAAGGGTGTGAGGGGAGAGGGAGAAAAGTAGAATGAGATGAAAAAGGGAAGTTTAAAGAAGGCCAAGAATGTGTGTGTTTGGTGTATGTGTGTGCACCATGGGGATGATAACATTCAAAGGAAATGGAAACCAAAATTGAGTCTAAGAACTGCCAAGAAAGAAGCAGAAGGGAGGTGCCTTTATATTGAACTCCTGGATCCCTAAGGGAAAATCCTCACTTTCAACAAATACCATCAAGGTAGCTGAGTGAAGTTGCTCTATGGCCATAAACCGAGCAGTTTGAATGTATTTTCATGAAAACAGAAAAGCAGCCAAGGTCTGAACCAGTCTGAATGCCAAGTTCTCCCCTCTGGGTAGGGAATAAAAAATTAATTTGTTTCTATGAGGAGAAATCTTGAGACAACTGACAGACTGTGATGTGAGTATGCAGTAGTGACAGGGGTTATCTGTTTATTTTCCACAGCTATGTATAAATAATTAGATTTCTTTTGTGCGCACAGTGGATGTGAGAATGTGTGTATTCTAATTTGCGTGTTCGGATGAGTGCGTCAGAGATCTTCCTAATGTCATTAAGGCAAATCTGTACTATGGGAGCCCATAATGACCTGTGATTACAGATTGCAGGAAAAGACACAGGCCAGTTACAGTGCCTTGTTGTGTGGGGTGATGATATCTTTCAAATTAAGCTGGTAATGGGAATCTATCACTGGTCATTTCCATAAAATATTTTAAACATAATATTTTTGTCCTTCTCATCTTACTGCTCACAGTTATTGGTTTAATGGTGAATATCAATAAATCAATATTAACAGCTCTATTATTGAGTATTTTCTACAAGACAATAATTACTATTAAAGTTCTGTTTTGTGGTTTCTTGCTATAGCAAAACATAAAAAGTCATGTGTGTTTTGTAGGTCAACAGGGACATCTGGTGGTCAGGTTTATAAATGCCCAAATATTCTATGAAGGAGAGGCAGCAAAAATGACAATCATCTTACATGTGGCAATATGTGGGGCTTTTACAAGCTAATGAAAAGAATCAAAGCTCCTTTGAGCTTTTGAAATCCACATAACCTTCTGCAAAGCAATGGTAAATTGAAGGCCAGTCTTATAATCTCCGCTATCAATCACACTCACCAGTAGATCAGTGTCTGAAAAAAAACAAGACGAGAAAATCTTCGGCTAATCTCCCTTCACATGTGGGATTTACTGTGCCACTAGCACTCTGAGTTGACTTTGCAACATTTTCTTCAGCCTCTGTAAACAACCAGAAAGGTGAACCTTAAAATCTGCCGTGTAGGAGAATCCAGTCATTACATTCAGACAGTGGGATGTTGTCTTCATTTTAGAATATCTACTCAAGTGTGGTCGACCTTCATTTCTTCTTCTTTATATTACTATTCTATTCTATTACTGCTGGTTCCCTGTCCTCATCCTTCACTCCTCTTCAAATATTCCTCCCTCTTCCTCTCTTATATTATTTATTTATTTAGACACCCCTTTACCCCTTTCACTGCAACTGCTCTCACCTACCCATCCGATTCTGACACATTATATCTGAGATCTTCATACCAGTTTTATTGAAAGGATGCTTTCAGAGCCTTAATTTGAATCAATTACCTAACTTAACTAACTGACTTAATTAATACAAATATCACTAATAACAAATCCTGCATTGAAAATGTTACAGATGTAAAAGTATATATTATGATCAAAATGTACTGCAAAAGCAAAAGTACTCCATGAAAAAGGGACCTTTGACTGTTATGCTATTGTGAGATTATCATTTATACATGTGGTGCGTAACTAGTTTTGTCCAACCAATTGTCCAAACCAGCAAACTGTCCAGTTTACTGTAATTTTAGACAAAGTAATGCATCAATTTCCCAATTGAGAAGCTGAGATCAGATGTTTGACATTTTTGTATGAAAAATAAATTCAATGTTTCTCGACCAATTGATTAATTGACTAATTGTTTGTTCTGCATGTGTATTATGTGACATGAAATAGGTTTTATTATATTAATAGGTGTTTAAGTACATTTAAGTACAAATGTCCTTAGCTACAGTCCACTACTGGAGTGAGACAGTTAGTAGTGAGTTTGCCTTTCAGCCAGAGGAACTGGAAAAAAACCATGTCCTTCTGAAGCGTCCTTGAGCAAGACACAATCCTTGCCAGCACCAATGACTTGGATTGTAATAGTGGCTGCCTTGCATAACTACACATCAAATCTCTTCCAAAAAGCAACTGCAATTTCAGCATGTGGCAATTTTATTTTGATGACACATTTATCTAAAACCATTCAGAACTTAAGGGGAATATGGAGAATTTTTCCCATCACATCTCCTAAATTGTTTTTTAATTGAAATGTGCAGGATGAACAAAAATGAGTAAAAAAAATGATTACAAAACACATTCTGTGACGCGTTGCGTCAGCCAGACGGTTTGAATAAGGTCATCAATCTGCCTTCCAATGGACTTGATTTCACCATTTTGTTGGCACGTCAGCATTTTTCAAGCTGTGCTGCATCTGATAAGTGCTTTTGTCAGGCTGCATATCAGAGCCCTCTTCAGCAGCAGTCTTTTTGCCGTCGCTGAGGCGAGGCAACTGGCATTAACTAGAATGACGGAGGCCCACTTCATACGCCCTCTACATCATCCTCAGTTTCCTTTTTTATAAACCTCTCATCAACCTCTCTCTCTCTCTCCCTATTTATTTCTTTCTTTCTCTCTGGCTCATTCTCCCCCTTGCTCACCCGTCTCCCTCTCAAATCCCTCTTCTCTCCCCTCTTCCACTTAATTTTCTCCAATTTACTCCGCTTCCCCCACCTCCCTCTCCTCTCGCTGCCTTCCTCCATCCCTGAGTCTCTTGGGCATTTTGCAGTCACATAGTCAGGCATGTGAGGTGAAGGACTTATGTAATCTGCTCTCTCAGTACAGTCTCCTTTTGTCTGTCTTTCTCTTGACAGTGCTACTAATTTGACAATGATGTGGTAGCTAGAAATGTCAAATTCACCTCTTGTCTTCACATGGCGGAATCCTGTTGTAAATGCATGTCTAGACTTTTATGCACATAACTGGATATCGAATGCTGTCAACTGGCCCTATTTTTTGCCTGTCAGTCAAAAACATCAAGTACACATCACCTTTAACAGTTTTTTTTTTTTTTTTTATTTAGGATGTTGCAGTGTGATTTTTTTGGTCCCAAATATGAACATAACTATGCAAATATCTTAAAGAGCATTATAGGTACATACATTCTTATATACTGGTAAAAAAAACAGACAAACAAGCCAAAAGCTTTATCCTCCCTGACTAAGCAGAAATATTGAGGTGTTCATATATTGGATAATTCCATCCCAGCAAATAGCCAGCAATGTGGAGGTAGGCAATATTCAGTCAAATCCTTCTGATAGATAGCAGAGAGGCTCATCATGCAAGTCTATCCATCCTGAAATTCAATTTATATTCCTGCAGTTACACCTCAGACAAACCTGGTCTGAATGAAAACCTGCTGACTGAGGGACTTTGGGAATTTTAGCACATTACATACTAAATAAGACTTATGTTTATTTTGTGAATGTGATTTTCTGAACTTTGAAAAATTGTATGTATTGCATTCACCTTTCTTTCTTTCTTCTTTTTTTTTTTTTGCAAGAGGCTAGTTTCTTTTAAGATTATTTACCACTAAGACGAATTAAAAGCCGAAATGTGATGAGGTTGTTAAATTTAAACCTTAAATATGATCGAAAACCAAGATAATGTCCAAACTTTAATTACTTATAGAACTTCTAACACAACTTTAACTGCAGTTTTTGTCACATATGTTTTCTTCCAGGCAGAATTGAATATTTAATTCTCTCTACTATGAGATATACATGATAATGTACATGTACCTTACTATTCTCTATGTCTATTTAGCCATAGAGGTGAAACTGCATACAACCAAAATCCAAAATGTTTATTTCTACCAAGCATCTGACTCAGTTCTCCCAGTCTGTAACAGACACTGTGCATAGCTTGAATGTCTATGTAAGCATGTGTGTGTGTATGTTTGTGTGCAGATGCCTGGGTGGTGGATTGACTTGAACCTAGGGGCAGTCCTGGAATAGACAGAGTCACTCATCTGTTTCTAATGAAGAATAATGCACTGCGCTGGACACAGACAAAAGCATTGCCCTCTCACACACATGAGTACACACAAACACACAAAGTGACAAACATGCATACATACTACACACAACCATGCATTGTACACACATGTACCCACAACACATGCCAGTCGATGCACACAGCAAGACCCTGCAGGCCCTATTAACAGTTCCTGGGCTTTAATAGCTCACACACAGCCACATTATTTGACATTTCAAGCTCTTCTCCAAATATATATGAGATAGAAGAATAAGATATAAGAAGATATAAGAACTGAGTGGGTGAACCATAGTACTTGCTGCCAACTGATATGAAATAAAAATAAAATATTCTTTTTACATCTTTGTATCTTCACTTTGGTGTTTTATTGCTGTGAGGTTTCTTCAGGATGATTTTTGACTCTGCCCTGAGCTAAAAAACTAAACAACAACATTCCTTCAATGTCTAAAATTCATGAAATTCAAAATATTTTGTTTATGTTTGGGTAAGATTACGTTTTCCTTGTTGAGGAAAACCAAAACCTTTAATTGATAACGTGATATAACAAAGAATAGTTTGCTTGTTATTGAATCTCTGTTGATTAAGTGACTATGTAATCCAGCATATAAGAGCATTTATTTAATGTCATTTTACAGTTTTTTCTGCAAATACAATCCAACACAAACATCTCACATTTTTTTTATTATCTTGTTATTTTTTTAAGATCTTACCATGTCCTTGTTCACATCAAAACAGAAAGGTTTCTTGATTTTGCTGATTCTAATGGAACTTGCTGGCTCCTGACGCTAATTTGCTGTCACGCAATTGCTGGCAGGCTGAAATGTGATTTCAAGCAAAGAGTCTGCAGTTCTGAGCTTAGCGCACCCTGCATGCAAAACACCACAGATACAGCCATATATGATGAGCCTCTGGAGAGGAGGCATGATCACATTGATACAATGAAGTTAGTTAGTTAGTGCTAGCTATCATCTGGATCTGTGATCTGGAAAAGTCATCAAGCAGCTTCAACATGATCTTTTGGGCTAATTTTGCTTCCTTGTGATGTTGCTAGGTTAACAATTCAAAAAGGCCTGCCCTTCTTGCATTTTCCTGAGCAAGAGGTGGTGGTGGAGGTTGAAGCCTCCAGTAAATTCACAAGTCCTGGAAAGAGCTTAAGCTATCATTGTGTGTACATGACAAAAGGTTAGAACAAACAGTTGTACTTCTTCAGGGCAACTTGGGCACTGCAGTAGGATGACCAGTTCCCGATTTTGGTGACCTGTCCTCAGCTGGAGCGGTCCCTGTCAAGCAGAGCAGATGGGTAGATGTCTAGATTCTGTCATAATCTCTTTTTTTTTTCTGATGATGGTTCCTACCAGAGTGAAATGACCTGGAAGTATCTCAATGGACGCCATGGTCATATTGTATCTCCTTTAGCATAGGAAACACTTGAAAATGCTGTGCCAATATTTCTTGTCGCACCAACATTCAAAACAATACAATAGTTTTACTATGGCAAACCCACACAAATGAAGAAACATCAGAGTGTCTGTTTTATGTTTGACATGAGTCAAAACTTATGTGATTGTTTGAGGTCCAAATAGAAAAATAACCATTTTCAAATCTAGGCTGGAGCCCACATGAAAAGTGAACATATGCTCTTTAGCAATAAAGTAACATTAGGTTGTTATTTCAAAGTCCCACTTTCTGTGTTAAAAAATAATTTTATGTACATACAAAACAGTCAAAACTCTTATGGCTAATTATAATATATTCTGAGTCTAACTCTTTTATTGTTATTACATTATTGTTTTAATGCCTTTCATA
Source organism: Rachycentron canadum (assembly GCA_038496675.1). Lineage (NCBI taxonomy): Eukaryota > Metazoa > Chordata > Actinopteri > Carangiformes > Rachycentridae > Rachycentron > Rachycentron canadum. The sequence continues at coordinate 5,502,919 of CM076649.1, read as the reverse complement.
TGACCTAGGTTCAATATTTTAATCCTGCTTGATTTGTGTTTGTCACCTGTTTTACAAATAAAGGTGGTTTAAAAAGGAAAAATCAAAGTGAAATGTATAGACTGGGTATAAAAATGGACGTAAACACTGGGGATAAAAAGTGAGCCAATACAGAAGCCTGCATTCTATTGAATGATCATCAGGGGGTGACTCAACTGGTTGTAAAAAGGGTTTCTACCTCCATCTATTTGGATAGATATCTATGAGGAAAATGGCCCTACTTCTCACTTGATTCACTATCTCAGTAAACGTTTTCCTAATGAGTTTATGGTCTCAATTGGTAGTTTCAAGTCCTTTTCCATACAATACAATGTTCATTTTTTGAATTATGGCCAAATTTAAGTGCAACTCATTTCTCAACTCTCTGCACAATGTTTTTATGTTTGACGAGGTTGCCTGGGTTAGTAATAGACTTCACATGACAATATCCATTGCTGGATCCACTGGACAATCAGATTCAAAGCTCCTAAGGTACAGATTCAACATTGTTTATTCTCTAGCTAATTTAAGATGCTGGTAAATATGAAAATAATTATACTTTTGTATTCATGCTTTCTGTAAGATGACCTGAATGACTAGATTGTGAAGAAGCTATTTGGTCAAACGGTGTGTAGCTTGTCAACATTTGAGTTGAAACATTTATATCTTGTTGCTATGCTGCCTTACAGGAGCTTTAAACTGGTCCCCGGTGACCAGGTGGTTTTAAGAGGCTCAGTCTGCATTCTTTTTTTCCCCTCTGTTAAAATGTTCAAAATTTTGTGGGATGGTTGTCAACCCTACTATTATTTCAGTTGGCCGTCACATATTATTAATATTATTACAGTACAACAGTTACCATGGTCAAAACACAAGACACCAGGCCTGTCCTCCATTTTTATTTCATAGATAAAAACATCAGGTATTTCATAGATTTTTTTGACAGGAAATGTCCCTGGTCTTCATTTCAACAGACAGATGGAATTTCTTCTATTAAGGAGTGAAGTCTGAACTGTTTCTTCTAGAGTAGTAAATAGTTTGGTGTTAACGCTAACGTGGGCTATGTAGCAGTAGCACAACTTACAAATAGCACCTTTAAATGTGAACAGATGGACATGCAGATCAGATTGCCCTAAAGATGCATTTTGTCAGAAGATTACATTACAAATAGACATGGTGCATCATGAATGTAACTTGGAAATCATGGCACTCAACGCCAGTATATCTGATGATAGTCCTTTAAACAGTAAGATCGTTTGTTGGTTTATTCCTCTTGAACCGCATATATATTACATTTTTACATAGGAAAAGCACCTTATTAATATGGGAAAAGTAAGAAGAAAAAGCAAAGACGCTTCAGCACACAATTCCTACAGTGCAGTATTATGTGTCCCTGTTGATCTCATTTTGTGATGAAGGTAATGAGGAAAGTCAGGCGTGGCAGGACTTAGCAGAGGGTTTTTTGTCAAACATTAACAACTCTGAAAGGGAAAACAAGCTTATGTCATTCCAACTTAAGCACTACAGTAAACTCTTAAACTGTGTTGTACAATGGCGTCTAATGTAGTTGTGCACAGAGAACAAGAAGACAGGGTTTTTACTTTTGGATATCTCTTTCTATCTAATTTAGTAGGTTTTATTTAAACTGTAGTTCTTCTCCCGCTCTCTCTTTTCATTTGCCCCTTTGAGTTCTTCTTCTTTCTTTCCCTCTTTCACGGCACACACACACACACACACACACACACACACACACACACACACACACACACACACAGCCAAACAGTACCCTATCTTTGCAAAAACATACATTTTGTCATGACACGCATGCTGTCTGTCATTCCCTCTCTTTTATTTTTCGCTGACACCCACACACAAACACAAACCATCAAATCTATAAATTTACACAGTTTCAATAGCCAATGACCTTCAGTGCCCATACTGCATGTTTTTCCAGTCACACAGATTTGTAAAGCTCAATCATCCTGGGGCTAAAAGACATTATCAGAGAGAGAGGGGGGGGGAGAGAGAGGGAGAGAGAGAGGCATACATTATCTTTGCAATTCCAAGCCCCGTTCGTTATGTGGCAGTGTGCAGCTTCTTAGGAGCTACTGTCACAATGGAGTACAGCCAGTCAAAGTCAACCTAATCCCCCCAACCCCATCCCCTTCCCTCCCTCCCCCTCTCTCTCTTTCTCTTTCTCTGTCTCTCTCTCACTCTCTCACACACACACACACACACACACTCAGATATGTCTGGTCTTTATCTCTGTGTGCAGCTTGAAGCTTACAGCCTGCCTCCCCCTCCCCTGCGTTCTCCCGCTTCTCTCTCTTTGATGCTCTCTGGAAACACAGGACCTGCTAATGGAGACAAGAAAGCTTCTCACTACACTGCCGTCATGTCATTCATGCCAATTCATTATAGTAATGTTTGAAAAGAAGGGGGGAAAGGAGGGGAAAAAAGATTTTCTTTGCATTTGCAGAAAAAGTATGTTTTGGCAGAGTGCTGTGACAAATAACATGACAGATAATCATAACACTTTTTATTGATTAGTTTTGTTTGACGACTTGCCAAAGAAAGGAGAGAAGAATAGTGCATTTTCTTTGTCTGTATGTATGCAAAGAGGAAGTGGTTATTGTTGGTGCATTTATCCACTCTCTCATTCTCGTATTCTCTGCTACTCTTTTGCTTTTCTCATCAGAGTGGAAACTATAATGAGAATTTACTTTAATTTGCATAGAGAGTTGCATAGAGAGAAGGTGACATGAGACTACTGTGTTGGAAAATGAATTACAGGAGTGGAGTATTAGTTATTGTTCCTCTGGCTGATCGTTCTTCTCTAAAGTGACTCTTGCTCAGTTAATCTTTGGTACAGCGTTGCTAGCTTACCTCCAACAAAAAAATGCATAGTGAATATTTTGGCTACTTAGAGTTGTTCTTGCATACACATGTTTTATTCTCAGCAATCAAGAATTCAATCTCATTGCAAGGTCCTTTTTAGTAGCTGTTGTGGAGAATTCAGTTCCATGAAACCTGCTCCATCTCCGGATGAAGATCATGTAATATTATCTAGACCTTGTGGTGAGATTGTTTTCTCAAAATTTTATGTTTGATTATAATTAAATTTATAAAGGTAAAAGTATAAAAATCTCCACACATATAAATACGGTAAATGTATACATTTTATGGTTAAAATTATGTGGACAAATATATAGCACATGGTGATAGTTTAGACAAGAGTTTGCAGTCTATAAAGATTTTGTTTCTCATTTTGGCCTGTAAAAGGTTTGCACAGAGCCCACACTAGTCCAAAACCTGTCTGCTGACTGGGTTCCAGGGTTTATCGCCCAACATCAGTGGCTAATTTACTCATCCTCCTCCTCATCCTCCTGCAGGATTAAATCCCTGCTCCCAAAATCTTGTGGAAGGTTTTCCCCATGCCATGTAGTGTAACGATTAAACAGAAATCTGGAGACGTATATAAATCCTTTTATCAAACACACACACATACAGAAAAACAGCCCATCAGTTTGCGCATACATTTACAGACCAAAATATATCACATGACCCCACCCCCAAGTACCACACAAAGACACACACTCTTGCTCTCTTCCTTTTACACACTCAGAGTCAGTGATCCTTACTGTGCAATCAAATTCATCTTTGTTCCAGAGATTGACAGTTTGATTTATAGTGTTTTGTTGTGTGCTGGTTTGAGCCCAGATCTGAGAACAAAGAAGGAAACACTCAGTTATTACCTTTTAGAGCTTTATTCCACCTTGACAATGGCGCTGTCATCCGGAAATAGCACCCCTGTACTATTCAGTATAGCAATCAACACATTTTATGTTGACTGTTTAACATAAGAATTAAGAGGATAATAGATTTGAGATTATTCAAACAAGATTTTGACCTTGCGTTGACAAGGTAAAGAGAATATCAAGAGTTTGCGTCGCAGCAGATGAATTGTAAAACTCAGCTGGACTGTCACGTATTTGTCAGCAAAACAGTTGTTAAATATTTTGCTCCAGGATGAGATTTACCATCTCAGAAAAATTACATTCTCCCTTTGTCCAGTCTTTGTTCTAAGCTAATGTAGCCACCTGTTGGTGGCAAGTGCAGCACACAGACATGAAAACGGCATTGATCATGTCATTCAACTCAGCAAGAAAGAAAATCCATGATTTTCCTAAAATGTCAAACATTTCCCTGTGGGCTAGCAGTTTTCATTGCCCTATCCAACCTTCTCTGACTGTGGACTTGGTGGCTCTATTAACATGGTGCACTGTTGTCTCTGTCTCCAACAAGCAACAGTTTGTGTGTGCAAACAGTTTATCATGATTAGTTGTGGCAATTATCAGCAAAGGAGGAAGTCAGGTGACTTACTATAAAGAGTGATAGTCTGTGTTATGATGAGGCTGGGGTGAATGGATGGGGTCAACAAAACACAAGACTTTTACACGAGCAACCAGGAGGACATGTAGGTGGTGAATAAACAACTGACACAAATGTTCTAGGGAGAAAAGTCTCTTTGGCAAACTATGTGTAAAAGTTGTGCTTGGGAGTGGACTTCCTTCTTAATGTCCAGTTGATGAGTCATTGGCTCTAATGTGGGGCCCTAATGATATGACTGTTCAGGACACTGGTTGGACTGTGTTGTTATTTTTAAAGACAGGACAATGAGATATGCTCTCTGCAGGCAGACTTCTTTTGAAATGAATGTGACCAGAAGTGACAGCTTCCCTGTGCAAGTCAGAAAACAGAGGGGTAAAATTATGTCCTGACCCCCTTACATCCAAAATAATCTGATGGTCATCATGGCCTGAGGTCAGAGACCACATGAGCCTCCGCTGCAGGAGTGCAGGGGAAGCAATGGTGTCAAAACTGAGATTGTTCTATAATTTCATAAACACCAAGTGAACATAATCATACAATATTTTCTGTACTAGATGATGGCCTCTCTAAAATCTACATATTTACACTTTGATTAATCCTAAATTTAAAATTAAACACAGTTTTTACAAAATCATGAACATCCTTGACCCTTTGGATTGTCATGGGGTCAAACATCATGTTGGGACACACTCATAGGCCTGTTAAATGGTGTAGGGTTGGTTTACTATAGAGACAGCTTTAAGAGCCTTTAAAACCTGTAATGGCACATGTATAGAGACATGAAGTGTGCTTCACAACAAAAACGCAAGGTTATTTACATTTTCTTTATTCCATTGTTACACATGCTGAATGTCTATAGTGTCATTTCATTTTTTTCTCTTCTCTTATTTTTTTCAAAGAGAATGTCATTTAAAAAAAAATCTACATTAAAAATGGATGTAAAAATGCCACAAAATGAATACACTGAAAGGTCTTGTGTGACCCGTGACTCATCTGAAACTGTAATCAGTGAAATCAGCTACTATTGTTGGATTGTTGGCTGGAATGGAAACCAGCAGACTCTTGGCCATGATTGAAAACCACTGGTAGCTTACAGTATGCCTGTTTTTTTTTTTTTTTCCTTTAATGACTAGGCTGAGGTTTTTGGGAAGTGTTACATACAATACATTGGTTAGCTAACCCAATGATGATGAATATGAAAAGACATACCATCAAAATCATCAGCTGATCTTAAGTTATGAATGAATAATTGTGATTCATATAATTTCTGATTAGAAAGGCCTGTCTACATTAAAAATTGCGTTTGCAGGCCCCAAAATCACATGGTGTGAAACACAGAATGGAGCACAAAAGATTAAAAAGGACATTTGTGTGAAGACAAACATGTTATTGCATTATTTTTTCACACGTAGTTCCAAGCACTGGTAATATTGAAACAAGATTTAACCAATTACAAGAAAGACGAACGATCCAACAGACAACAGGGTACTCACTTTTGTTCTTCACCTTATTATAAAATATGGTGTCATTTAATGTTACTTCCTCAATATTCCCTGACAGAAAACTCATTTTCCTAAAATAAATAATGGCGATCTATTCACATAATGTTATAATAATGCTGTCATTGGTGACCTACATTTATGGTGGTAAACCATTAATCATGCAGCCTGAGAGGAGCGCAGCAACCTGCTATAAACCAAAGGGGGCCATTCAGCCGGGGTACCAGGGGAGCCACTGTCTCTCTCTGGAACAATAACACACATTACTAACTGCTGGGTTCATAGTGGGTAACCTCACTGAGGCAGCACAGGGATTTGTGTGTGTGTGTGTGTGTGTGTGTGCGTGGGTGTGTAAACCTGTGTGTGTCTTGTGGGTGCATTGTGGTGGCCCACTGGCCCCTCTGATACACAGAGGACTTGTTTTGAAAGTGACAGATTAATTGCTGCTTTCTACTCAACCCTGAATACACCAGAGTATCTGTACCCATGGGTGGTGGAAGGGTGGTCAACGTTTCAAATTAATCAAACATGGGCCGAAAGGGGTAGTGCACACAAAAACAGCAACTGCAAGATTTCAATTCAATAAAGCCCAAGCTGTAATTTATATAGACAAAGGTGTGCACGAGAGCTGACAACTGTTACTTGTAAATTTTTGGAAGTCTGTGGAATCACGTTTGTAACTGCGAATGTATAGGATAAGTTAAAAATGGCAAAAAAAAAAAAAAAAAGGGCAACAAAAGAAAAAAAAGGAAAAAAAAAAACAAAAACAACAGAACAATAGTGTGATTGTTGCCTGTGCAGCAATCACACAATTAGTTTCATCACAATCTTCCCTGATGGAAGCATATTTTGTAGCGCCTCTGGGGGAGAATATTATCAAGTTAATGTAAAACTAACATCATTATGCCTGCCAGCCAGAACCGCTTAACAGCAGGGAGTCGTGTTCTCAATAACCACTCTCCTACTGCTTCTCGTTACAGATTAATGAACTCAGTGTCAAACAGCACTTCACTTCATTTTGCGCTCAGTAAATGGATATTCATCATTAACACATAAACAAACATGGAAACATGTCTTACCTCACTGTTTGCTTTAGGGTGTAGTGTTTTATATGGAATTTTTAATTGCCATATAGATCTTCCCTGTATGACAAAAAAAAAAAAAAAGGATTACTTCATGAAACTTTAAACTCTGATACAATACAATACAAATACAAAGGATCAGGCTTATGTGAAAATCTAGGCTGGTTGATGTAACTGAAGGGAAATTATTACTCTGTAACTGTTTCTCATTTTGTTTTATTGCAAGTATGTACATTGCAATGTTTGAAGTTGCCACTGAAAAGACTGCTGACTGGTCAGAGAAAATCAACACTATTACATCATCATTGTGTGAGACAGGATGTTCTCTTATAGCCAGTGGATCTTGAATTTTCACTCTCATATTTGATTCATTGTTATTAATCCCTCAGTTTTCCTTCTGCACCTCTGATGGTATCACTTCCTGCCATCCCCATGGGACTTTCCCTCCCCTTCTCTCTTCAGATCGTTTTTGTCCCTGTACGTTCCTCCACAAATGTTGCACCACCCCTCAGTTCTCTACTTTGTTTTGGTGTTGTTTTCTCTTCCCTTTCCTCTGGGCTCTGCTTCAAACATAGACAATGTGTGTCTCCCTTGTAATGTTGGAAGCTTGGATCTTTTCAGCTTGTGGGCAATTGCAGGTGGGCTGTGCGATGAGATCATCAAAACTGATAGTCTTCACCTATATCATCAGCAGTCTGGGAAAATACAGAAGGAGCCATCGGTGGCCAACACATCCAGACCAACTACTGTTGGTACAACCCAGGCCAACTGCCAAGGAGATGTCTAGCCCAGGTGTCGCCATCTCAGTCGCAGGGTTTTCCCTCTTTGCAGTCACAGTGTTGTCAGTCTCTGGACCTTCTTCTCTATCAATAGTCAGGCTTAGAGCTAACAGCCAATGCGAGATGGATCTAGGGGATAGATCCCACAGCCCCAAACCCTGCCCGGGCATCATAAGGTGTTTCTGCCCTTCCCCATGCCTTTGCAAACACTCCAAGAAACAGAGGCGTCTGTAGCCTTCACCCACCATTTTTCCTGGTGAATATATGACATCCGAGGTTCCAGCTGCACTTAAAACTGAAAAAGGCCCGGTCTGTTGTTTGCAGAATGTTGGTGGCGTGTGTAGAAAAGCACACGACACATTGTGGTTTCTCATTAGTTCTAAGAACTCTCCATTTAACACATGGGAGCTGTGCCCATCTAGGAGAAAAAGGACAGGAGGACATGAAAAGGACGTGTGTCATCTTTTAGAAGGTAAGTAATGAAATTTCTTCCCCTGTCCAGAAACATATCTGCATTGATCCACCTGGTCTCCTTTGTTTTGTTTTGATTGGTGTGTTGTTGGGAGTCCCGTAGAGCCTTCCCCGTGAGGCTGTATTCACCTGCTGTATTGAGACTTGCAAGTAGGATCTTACCTGTCTCATTTGCAGTGACCTTGAAGCCTGCTGGCCCCATAGAGACTGGAGTATCTCTCCATGAATCCCTGAAACTAACTGTGGGCTGGTTGTTCCTTTCTCCCCTTTTAGGGCATTAACTGTTGTGAATTGAAATGCCAGCTTCTCCCAGGCTTCCTCATTGGAAATCCTTATTTTGAAACTCTTTTAATTAACTCAGGCAGGTTGCCCTCATCCTGTGATGAGGATGAGGATAAGTCTTTCTTCCTTCCAGTCTCTGTATAAGATGTTTCACCTGTCTTTGAAGGGTGGAGTTAGGAATACTCCATGCCCTGGCTAGATAACTTGACTGGGGTATTCTACCATAATTAAATATTCATTGATGGTTCATTCTGTCAACTTGTTGTTCTCACTCCCAGGGGTTTCTCCCTATTTTCCCCCCACCCTCCCTTGCCCTCTCTCCCTCAGTGTGGTTGCCTGGTTCCTAGGTCAAATTCTTCTCTGCAATAGACCATAAATCATTCATGGATAGCGGTTAAACCATGGACTAAACAAAGTTAACAGGGATTCTCTAGGCTACACTTGCATCAGTGGCCACCAACATTGCTGCTTGATTAGACTAAATTCCTTGTTATACCTATTTGCACATTTTAACATACTGAACAATGTTTGGGTTAGGCTTTATAAATGTCAGACTGGAATAGGCTCATTTGACTAAATTTGACCAAAGGCTTACTATTATAAATAATTTGAGGGATTAGCATCAATTTGAAGTCTGTTTGTAAATTAAAACACTGTGTTCTGTGTTGACACAGATGTGTTGTCTCTCTTTCTTTCTGGTTATATTAGTACACTAATGCTGCACTTCATTTCAATAGGCTTTTAACATTGCTCAAATTTGACCTTGAATATCTACCAGTTACCAAATGTTCCAAATTAGTAAACCATGGTAGCTAATTTGGAACACCAAGAAAATGTCTGAATCTTATTTCTTTAAACATATATAAACATATAATCTTTATTTCAAAAGATTATATGTTTCTTTTGGAAAACTATGACATATCAGATGTGGTTGTATATCATTTGCTGTAAATCTACAGGATGTTTTCATTCTAATTCCTGCTCCCGATGGGCCAGTGGACTGTCAAAGCATCTGTGAAGTTTTAAAAGTATATACCAGCATTCGTCTGGACAGATACCATTGGATAACTCCAAGGTTGAATTCCTATCCCAGTCTGTCTGTGGGGATAATACTGATCCGGTTTAACCAAGATGGAGATTCCTATGAGCTGCTAAAGGGCTCCAAGAACTGGCTTGGATCTTTTTCTGTTTTGCATTTGCATTTTTTCTGTTTTTCTAAGTGGCTACAGAGGGAATCATAGCTAACATGCTGTTACCAGTGTTATTAATGTGATTGCCAAAAAATTGCTATTGATACCAGCTTTGTTGTTATCATAGTAATGCTAGACTATATTGTGGCTGCATTGTTTTGTTTTTTTTTTTTTTTTTTGTTTTCACAAGTAACTTATTCATTTGTGTTTCTTGTTGTGTGATTAGTGAGTGTTTTCACAGGACTTTGTAATGTCTTGCTGGCTTAGATTTGTTTTGGTCTGCGATGTGGGTGGTAGTGGCAGTGACAATTGTTTACAAGAGCCTTTTACAAGTAACATTGCCCACTATGAGAAAGGTGTATTAACTTTCTATGTTGCATACAAATTTATCTATTTATCATTTTAACATTTATTTTTACATATTAATTTATTGTAAGATCTGTAAGAACTGTTTTTAAATGTGCATGCATGCATTTCTATCAATATGAATGATTATAAGTCACAACAATTCTTATATGCCCAGACATTTTACAAATCAGTAACAAAAATACAAAATGACATTTCCAACATATATGATAATTCCCTCCAAAGAGTCTATTATGGCCAAAAGCCTCTAAAGCCAGACTTCCAGCTGAGGGAAGCTCTGATGTTAATGTGTGTTAAACAGCCAGGTTAGAGTATCCCATTAAGAATGGTTGGATGAATGGTGAGAGAGCAATGGAGGGGAGACTCGAGGTCATGTTCTCTATACTCTCCTTCCATGAGTCAGAGGCAGTTAGGCTAGTCTGGATGCTCTGGTCCACTGGAGACTGAATCAGTTCGAGCAGACTCCATGTAGAAATACATCTCACACACAAAACACATAGCACAAATAATGGATACTGCATTGTTTGAGAGCAACAGAATCAGTTTGCCTACACATATTATGCTTATAAAATACATATAATGCATCAAATTAGTACAAATACATGTTTACAATAACTGACATATATTGCTCGGTCTTTAGGCTGGTCCCTCAACAGCCCAAGTAACATAACTAGACTATGTGATATTCAAGCAAAATATATACTTGAGTACCGGCATATGAATTATTTGCATCATAAATGTATGTATAGCCCTTGACAGGGCCCTGCCCACACCCCTTAATCTTCTTCTGTTTCTATATATCCGTCAAACCGTATCCTCGGTTTCTCTCATCAGCTATACTAAGGTAGCACTGCTCACCATGACATCTCCTTCTATCGCGTACTGTTTATATTCTGTGTCTGCTTGTTCCAACCCTAACGATTAGAGCAGCAATAAGCTCATACTGAGTCAAAACGTGATTTTTTTTTTCTGTGTATCATTTTCCAGGACTGGCGCAGAAGAGCACATTTCTATATTTGCTTTGCGTTGAACACATTTGTGTTGAACGCACGGCAGTAAACACATTGTGGCGACAATTTCATAATCACTGTTGTAATGTATAGCTCTAATCAGGTATGGACTGAAACATCAATTCAGGCCACAAATTTAACTCCATCCCAGGCCACTGTGATCGCACAAGCCACCAGACTGCTAATTTTGTAGCCTAACCCTGTTTGTTGATGTAGCAGGTACCAGACTAGTTGGACTTGCTTGTGCACTGATACCAGGCGGCACAGATGACATTGAAGGGGGCGGTGAACCCCTTAAGAACTCACTAGCAATACAAGGCACATACAAATTACGCTATTTTAAAGATAAAATGAGATTGGCTCAAAAAAGTTTATTCATTCTTACTAGTTGAAACATATTGCCTCAACATCATCGTAAGATTGTATGTTGCACAGCATTACTATGATATAATTCATCCACAATGACATACAATGTGTATAACTGTGTATGATTGGGTATGACTGGATATTGCCAATGGACAGCTGAGTCACGAAACAACGCTGTTGCTGTGCTATACCACATCTTTTCTTTAGCCAACTGTATGGGGTTAGTCACACATGTATTTGATATAGTGGGAGAGATAGTAACTTTTATAATCCACAGAATAATTCAAATAAGTGCTGAGTACCAAACGCTGAGAAAGGATCGCTTCCAGCATGTGAATAATCAAAGGTAGATTCAACCAGGCAAAAAGTGACTGAACTAATCAAGGGTCTTAGACTTGATGTTGGCCTAGGGCACAATGAGCACCTGCCCTCACCTTTTATAGCTCGCGGTCTTCTTCTGCAAGAGTTCACCGAGTAAGCAGGTGGTGTGAGCTTACTTCCTAAACTTTGGAAATTTTCATTTGAATCCAGTCATTATATTACACACCCTTAGGTCAGCTAGCACCACAGGCTTCTATCACATGCATTGTGATTTTTGAGGGAAAAGAAGCTGCAATATGCAAGTCAATAGTTAGAACTGTTTTATCTTGGGTTGGGCTCCATATATTGGGTCTGGATTAGATTATTTCATGTAAAAAATGCACAATTTCATACTATCAGACTATTTGTTGCAGAAACTATTTTAAGGATTGGAAAATGCCATAGGATAAAAATTTGACAAGGTGTAGAATAGAAGAGCATGGAGTACTTTACTGTCCACTACAGTGGATAATTGTATTAATCTTTCTTACAAACAATGGTCCCCATAGGCTCTCACTACTGTGACAGTGTAGCAGGCACATTTATTTATTTTTAAGATGAGGTACCTCAGATTTCTGTATTTAGTATATTAATATTTAGTATTTGATGTCATGCCTGAAACGAGCATTGTGATGAGAGTCCTGATATCAGTCTGCGAAAATGGCTGCTAGAGGGACAGGATACACAGCTCATGATTTTCAATTTGCCATACTTTTTCCATTAGTTACTGCAGGCTATGCACCCCAGATGTGCTTTTCTATCCACCAATAAAATGTTTTTACATGTCTTACATGACTGGCCACTCAGGGTTCAGGTGAAATCTTGGCATATTATGTGTGACTTACAGTAGGGAGGTGTTTGACAGGCACAGTACTAATGAAGTGGACTAAAAATATATTCACAAGGACGGACTGGCCAAGACATGATCTCTGCTTTAAATGTCATTGTAAAATCTGTCAGACATCAGGCTCATATTTTGGTGCCTCTCCAACACCTCTCCTCACATAATTACTAGTGAAAAGAGCATGGTCTGATGTTGAGTCAGAACTGACGAGACACTTGTTGCCTTACTCCACATCTGACCTGTAAGTTACTCTATATGAAACTTTTGATTTAAGATCCGAGCTGCACAGATTTAGGGCGACAGTCCACTGACAGAGCTCATGCGGCTCTTTGGTGACTCACAACATTTCGTCATACACTCTGGGATAATATTTGCCCTGACCAGCAAAGGCCATTTGGAAAATATATACTTTATAATATGTGACACATCCCCTCTTTGTCATACTGTATACGACTTCCAACTGGTTGAGTTTCTGCACACTGGCCTAAAGTAAAGGTCCTGCAAGCCTGGAACACACAGCAGCCTGTAAACAATCATAAGAGTAATGAGTTCAGCATGCGATCATTAAAACGAGCAGTGCCGCAATCTGACTTGCTTTGCCTCAGGCACTGTGAGTCCAAATTGACTGATTTCGTGATTATGTCTACGCATTGTATATTAGAAAAATGTAATTGTCAATTTTGATACTTTGTGATGATGAAAAAATGAAACAATTATCCTGTGCTTTTCATCAAATGGGGCCTAATATGCTGCGTAAAACAGGCTGGGGTTTACTGATGTGCGTTGTCTGACCATAACAGGCATTTAATTGATTTGTCCTCCAGTGAGACCAAATTTGTTTAAGAGAAACCTGCCTCTGCTCTTGACGTTATTGTGTAGAGATAATTTAGTATTTAATATATCACACTATCAATCTTGATGAGACTGTCAACATCGTTGCTGTTTCATCCTTAAGGTTGTATGACATGATGAGAAAAATCTTCACCCAAGTCATGACCATTATTTGAACCAATGCTCTGACATTTAATTCCCACATTTAGGTCATCTGTGATCTGTGGGGTTTGAAGCCTCCAGAAACCCTTTGAAATGAAGGAAATGGCTTATGTCAGCTAACAATTCCACCAAACTCAAATTGTCTTCTGTAGATTAGAAAAGAAGTGTTTCCTGGAGTGAAGCACTGTTGACTGGTATAGACTTTAGTTACACAAAGTCTAACACACCACAACGAACTCTTATCTAATATCATCTTAATTCTGCCCATGGGCATAGAGAGTCAAAGGAAGTATTTGGTCTTTGTGTATTTTGTGATGTAGGCTATAACTCCCAGTGCACTGTTTGGGAAGACACTTTGTCTTCCTGTGACTGTAAGCCTTTTAGCGGAGAAAAGGTTGCTGGCCTTGGTGTATATTTTGAATCCACCAACAATAGGTCAGTCGGTCCTAAAAGGCTGAAATTTGAAGAAGTATCTGTGTTTAAAACAGCACACTGAGATACCAAATGCGCATTCACATTAAAGCCATTGTGATCCTCTCAGCTGTGTTTGTAATATAAAAATAGGTTGCAGCAGGGTTCAGCGGTGCTCGAGAGAACAAGAGGGAGAAAGAGAGAAAAATAGAAAGCGATTGCTGAAGCAACCAGACATGGCAAGCCTAAAGGAAGTACAGAGAAATTAGAGAGGTTGTGGGAGAAGACTGCAATAGTGGGGGAGGCTGGGTGAAAGAATTAAACTAATGTAATGTAATGTCCATGTTACTGCAGGAAAAAGATTTTAAATGACATAATGCAGAAAATCAAAGACTTGCAAATTGCATCAGCATGGTGTATCTGAAATGTCAAATATATAAATGACTAGGTCTGCTACTATATGCACTACAAGCTAATGCCTATTTTACAAATATAGGAGTTGTTTTTATCAACAGTATTTAGTAAATAACACATTTTAAGGATAAAGGTACAGTGCAAAATTTTTGTACACTTTAGATATTTAGATTTTATACCATCAGGGAGGATCTGATTGTCCCAAATTCATTCTGTAGCAGATGGTCTGACCCCAACAAAGTCCTGATGTCAACTTAATGGAGCAACTTGGAACAACCTATCTCCTAAGTCTATTGAAACAGGGCAAGTGTACTTGTCTGTTTCAAAGACAGAGTGTTAACAGTTGCAAAGTGAGGACAAAATGGTTTACAAGCAGAAATTACAACTAAAAGAACTGATGATGATGTTGGTATCCCTGCACTACCATGTTCGCACATTTTCATACAGGCTTTAATTCATAATGACTGATGTTGTGGATGCCAATTTGCTGTGGAATGAAAAGTAACCCCAAGGAACACGCTTCAGGTTTTCAGAAAGCTCAGTGAAAGAAACAGAGTTTGAGAGATTGTAGAACAGTGCCAAGCCCAAATGTGACACCACGACTTTGGCTCTTATCAGTTACAGTTTAACTGATATTGTGACATCCATCACTTTGTCATGTCATCTTTTTTTTACTCCCCAAATACCCTTTTGGAGCAACACAACACATTAGCTGTAAATGTTGACTCAACTAAACTTTTATTTTCTTTTACCCTCACTGACTATATATGATTATTTGCTGATTTATTGCGTTGTACTTCCCATGGGAATTGAATGTTGCCATGTCACTAAATTTGAAGATCGTTTTTTTTCCTGCCATGAGAGACAATTGACTTTTGACTGTTTCTCTGTATTCATCTACATTTTGTAGACCCTTTTCACTCTTTTCACATGTTGGCTTCCAGTAAAAGCCTCTAAGGCCACTTTTGTAACTTTATAGCACATCTAACATTGTTACTGTTCAAGTACTGTTAAGTGTTTCTGGTGAGGCTAATGTACCTCACTGTGAACACTTAACAACATCATGCATTAGTGAGCTGTGATGATCAGACAGAAAGAAAGACAAAGAACTTGGAGCTGTGAGGGCCTTCGAGCTGATGCTTTCTGGTAATGACTGAGACAGCTCGTCTGTATTCATGGAGTGCAGTCATGTTCTCTCCATCAGCAGATAAAGCTCCAGCAGATGAAGAGGGGGAAGAAGAAGCCATAGTGATGTAGACCAGCATAGCATAAAGGCATCATGGATCATCAGTTCCCAACGCTGCCCGGCCTTGTGCTTTTCTCCTAGCACCACTCAGGGCATTCACTAACTTTATAAAAGGGGCCATGGATTAATTCCTCCAGCCCCTGGTGCCCACTGCACTATGAAATGCTCTAAATGCTAAAGACTGAATACTATCAGAGCTTTCTTTTAAAATACCCATTGCCTTCAGCTTCTTCTTGCGTTATGCCTTAGCTCACAGAAAGCCCTGAGAGCATTACAAACTCTGACACAGTGACACAGAGATCGTAAAAGATGGGTTTCTGCACTGAAGATGACCCTTGTGCAAAATGCTTGCTATTGTCCAAATGTCAGGTTTTTTTGGGAATGAATAGTATATATTTGGTATACAGTATCTCTTGGCATTTTTATACAGCGGGAAAAAAATACAACAAAAAAAAGAAAAGAAAAATTGGCCTCAGATTTCAACCAAGTGCTGAGTATTTAACTCATGATTCTTGATGAAATTATGAAATACAGAAGAAAGAGGAGCAAGGCAAATACTTGGAGCACAGTGAAAAATAAGAGCACACACTGAGACAAATGCAGTAACCCCCCTTCACATATTGCAAAGGTAATTATCTGCAATCACAGTGGCTGCTCCTAAAGAGGGGGAGGCTGAGATGGGGCTGAAGCCTTTCCATTCGGCCTCCCTCAGAGCTTTGACTGACCTTGAACCTGCAGTGACCCCCAGTAATTTACTGGGGCCAGACTTACACAATCACTGCTGGGCTTCAGAAATGAAAGAAAGACAAGAGAAAGAGCATGTCTGATTGCTGGAGAGCAACCAAACACACAAACAGAAACCATGTCTGTGAAGCATTTCAGTCTTATTTCAATAACCTTCACAAATGAAAGACCGCAGAGACACAGTGTTATGGTTACACTGTGAAATTGGTTGCTCCAGAAAATCAAGTCATGCCTTCCAGTGTGACATTCAATTTGATGTTACCTGTTTGGCGACAATGCAAGATGCATTTAGTTTTCTGTGTATTAAATGCCATTTGAAATTATAATGTAGGCTCGTAGGGAGTCTAGATACCATATAGTAATAATACTGGAGGGTGGTGTTTTGGTTGCAGGACACTAAATGTCAAACAGTTGTTCCAGTGTTTTGTGGATCACTACATGTTTAATTCTGTTGTTTAGTTTAAATTACATGATTGCAACCTGGTTATGTTCATCATTATCTTCTTCTTTGACTGAAGGGGGATTAATCAGAAGTAATGAATGGAAAATGAAAAAAAATTTGGATTGGATTCAAATGAAAAAAGTTTTTTTTTTTTTATGCAGTTTTCATTTTTGGTTGATAATGCACTTGTCTTACTATGAACGACTTGGCGCAAAGGTGTGGGCAACAGTCTACATTTGAACAGGGAAAGCTATAATTCACAGCCTGTCGAGGCATAGCCAAAAATAATAACCTGTGACCCCCAACATGACCCCTTTCCAAACTAATGGTCACAGTCACCACAAACACCATGATTCATGAGTCAGGAGGTAGGGCGGAGGGGCAGGAGGTCAACCCCAGGAAACATGGCATTTAATGATTGCACCGAAGCTGGTTTTTCCTACAGTTCCAAATTGGACACCAAACCCTAAACCAAATCAGCCATGATGGGGATGTAGTCTGCATATTTCTGTGTAGTGCTTTTCCAAAACTCAATTTTTCCTTTTAAGTTCCCATGAGGATATTTATCCACTGCATTTGACTTGACCTTACTTCAGTTCTAAAGCCAGCACTTTTGTCAATGGCAGGGGAATCACTAAAAGATTAAAAAAATCGGTGAACCTGAAGGAGAATCATGATACATTCAAACCAAATAAACAGCAACATTCAACAGCATTCAGATTCTCAATAAAATGAATGCAAACATTTTCATATTTTCATTTCATATTCATTTGCATGTTTCTTATGTGACATAGTTAGAAAACAGGAAAATGCATTTTTTTTTAACATTTGAAGTCAAATGAAGCCTCATTAATTCCTCATTGAATGAATAAATGCTGAAGCTGCATTTCTGTAAAATAAAATGATGCATATGCATAAGCAAAATAAAATAAATAAATAAAGATGATGACTTTATTAACATTTGGCAAATCATCCAAAATACATAGTCTTAAGAAACTTGCCACGTTTCATTCAACCTTAGTTTGCTTGCGTGAGCACAAATTAGTCTTTGTGCATGTAATTATTTCAGAAGGGCTGAAGGTTGTGGATCATGATGCTATTTTTGTGTTGATTACCTGTATCTACAGATATATTCCATCACTGTGATACCCAAATAATGCCTGTTGCCTAAATCAACTTAGGTTGGGTCCATTTGTGTTTGCTGGATATTGTTGTAGTTTCACGTTTACGTTTTATGCATTTATAAACTGCATTTTATATGTTGTAGTGTGACATGTTTCTGTGTGTGTGTGTGTTGGTATGCTGCCTCTATTTACTTCACAAAGTGTGTCTGTTTTATAGCTTTTTATATTTAGTGACTTTGCTGTGACTTGTTTTAAAGTTTTTCTTAGTCCTTAGCAGATGTATTCTTCTTCATTAACGCTCATTACCTTCTAAACCATTTTTTTATGTCTAAAGAAGCTTCAAGATGACTTCAAATTGGATGTAAACTTACCCATGCAAGAAATGAAACATGTCACAATGCTGAGATGTTCCTGTACAAAACCTTCACTGTCAACTCATAAAATGAAAATGTCTTTCAACCTTTCTGAATTATGCCAGTTTAGATTCAGTTGAGCTGCACAAAATAGCCTGGACCATTTATCTCTGAGTGAGAAGTAAGCTATAGGTCAGTTGCACCATCTCTCAGTGCAATTCCTCTCTTGGTATGTGATGTTGGTAATGGGACGAAATGGCTCAGAATCCTCCTGCTCGGTTGTCATGGAACGTCTTGCTATGTCTCCACAGCCCACGGCTTACTTCCCCCTCTCTCTGTCTGTCTTGATCGCTTATGCCTTTCTCTCTCCCTCTTGCCTTCCTTTTCCCTTTTGCTCTTTTCTCTCCCTTGCCTTGGCTGAGATAAATAGGAGGTATTTAACTCTGATGTGAGAACATAATGTCTGCTGCTCAGTAAAAACTACATTTGTCAGTGCCACGGTGCTTTTTGCCCAGGGTAATTGTGTGGCATTGTCTTGCGAGGCTGCCTGGAGATATTCCTGCCGCAGAAAGGAGAGCGAGGCCGGTGGGAGAGGGGAATTTTGTGCTATGTGGAAATGAAAAGAATGTGTTGTTCTAGTATGTGACACATTTGGTGGCCTGTATGATTAATTGTGCCATTAGCAGATGCAACCAGTTCCACTCTATTTTCATCATCCAGATCCTTAGCATCTTTGCATTTTATATGTGGTTTATATTATCTACCTTTTTTTTTTTTTTTTACTGTTAAATAGTCCAAATTACCTCCTGTCCAACAAATAGAAAAGTAACCTCATTAACTGTCTAAAGTACAGATCTCAAAACAAGAAGACTTCAGACTGTAAATCACTTGCTGCTCAAATAAAATAAGTAAAAACAAGTAACATGCCCACTGCGCTCTAGTGTTTGGAGTCTTCAGTTGCAGCTGATTAGTTTGCTGATGTGCATTTGATAAAATCTGTATTGTGCCATTTTTTGTCACCATAAAATAAATGTAGGTACCATGTTGAGTATAGTCTTCATGGTTAACCGGGATATCATCACAAACTACCTTTTGGATTTCCCCTAAAAAAGTCACTCTGAAATGTGACTTGAACATTCATGTTCTATAAATAGCACCCTCAGTGGGTTTCCTGCAGGGCTGCAGTAAAGGGCTCTCTCTGTAATAAGGACTTGGTTGATAGGCTCGCCTCACTGATGGCGAAGAAAGCGCATACTGGGGAATGAAGAAAAAAGAAGAATCAGTGGTTATTTTGTACCCCTGGTTCTGTGAGCACATTATAGGGCAACCGACATTCGACCAATCAGGACAGACCCACCCAGGTAGCAGCTATAAAAATAGACACTATCTAAATCTAGCATCCGACTTGAGCAATTTCAGTGCAAAATGGACGGAGGTTTCCACTTTTGCACATAGAATTGTAGCTCCAGGTATAGACATGAAAGTGACTGACTGACATGGACAAAAAGCAGACCAGTAACACTTCAAGCTATGTGAACCACCACTGCAACTGTCTCATGTGCAGAAGTCTCAGAGGAGCCACTGTGTGAGCAACTAACAACATAAACATGGTCGACATCGACACCTCTTGAACCAGAATCAGACAATACACAGCTTGGAAGTAAGCTTAGAAAACAGTCTTGGGGAAAAGAAACGCTCCAAGGCATTAATGTGTTTGTAATAAAATAGGTCAGTTAAAGGTTGTGGTTTTTCACCTGGGTCCATAACAGTTGCCGATTTTATTTCTTTTTTAAGTAGAAAGGCTTGTTAAATAGTTACATCGGGAAGCATTTGTTTGATTTGCCCTCTAGTAGACAAAAGCCGACAAAATTAGATGTTTGCCCAAAAGATTGTTTTCATTTGTTTTGTTAAAATTGGAATGAAGATAATTAACCCACTTGTGAAACCAAATTAGACGTGACAACAATTTTAAATGAGACTTTTTTCTGTTTGTCTTGTTGTACAGTATAATGTCCTTCCACTTATGCACAACATCCTGTGTTCCTGGAAGCAAATATTTAGACATGTAGATGTGAACCAAAGTGCATTTGGTCTGTGAAGCATCTCTTTGTGTCCAGAGCTCGCCACCTTCCCAAGCCTCTCAGTTATTCAAATGGTAAACCAGCAGAACCAACTCTTAATTCATTGAGCAGCATTAACAGTCCGGTCCAGCACTCAGCACTCCAGCCTGACTCACTGTTTCCCACTACTTTCTCCGAACAGAGAAAGGGAAAGCATTTACCATGAGAAAAGAGACAGAGAGGAGAGCTAGAGAGCTGGATGTGGCACGCTTAATCTGTAATCTGTCTCTGCCATTTTTCTTCGAGGCATGTCCTGTTCAGGGTCCGTGTGTGTGTGTGTGTGTGTGTGTCAGTCTTGTGTTCTTCTAGGCTTCACTCCTACCAGTAACAATAGTACCTAGCTGATACTTGTTGGTCTTCCAAAAATGAGTAGTGACACTTTTCTAGATATACACAGATATACACTTTGTCTCTATTAACCAATGAATAATGAACATTGAACAAAATATTTGGAAATAAAAGATAATGACGCTGTGCTAAAATGCTTACAGAGCTACAATTCCTTAAACCTAAACAACCATATAAGTTGTTTCTCCCTACTTTTGGATAAGACCCATAAAGGCACACCAGCAGCTGGGGTAGCATACCTTCTTTGTTGTGGTAACAATAACAAACAGACAGCTAAGGTTGTGGAACTGTCTGGTTTGGTTGGGTTTTGGTTGTCATATGATCATGTATAAAAGAAACAGCATTGGTTGATTTCACATGGGAAACAAACAGTGGATTTATGACCAAGCTTCTCCCACAGCAAGAAACAACAAGACAAAACTTCTTGTCCAACCACATTATCACCACCATAGATGTGTACCAGAACTACAATCAGTGCTTATGTCCCAGAACATCTGTCTGCAAACATAAAGTGACTGCAGGAGATCCGCGACTGGCTTTCAACACCATGTCGTGTGGCGAAACCCATGTTAATATCCAACTGCCTCTCAAACATCCACCTAATTACAACCGATTTCTCTCAGCATGCCCCTCGGCAAAGTTAAAATTGAAGCATGATGCAAAGACAAGTGCATGTTCTGCTCCAGTGGCACAGGTTAAGAGAGAGTGAGAGGGGGCGCACGAAGCAGGATGGGAGCGTGCAATCACTCAGTCATCTACACTAGATTTGCATAGTAACTATAGCCTTCAGAGGTGTACATTAATATCCCCTGCCTGCTATTTCCCGCAAAATTCTGCACACTAGCCTGGATTTAAATGATATTGGATATAGAAAGAAAGGGAAAAGTATCTGGTTCTGATGAGTTATTCTGTTTGTGTTATAAAAAGCCAGCCCATGAATTTAGGATTTTTGGAATTTCAAATAGCTTCATTTATGATAGAAAAAATGAAGAAACCACCAGTCAACATATCAGTTATTCAGAGATGACATGTAGAAATCATTTTGGGAGTCGAAATCAGCAGGATTACAGTGCTTGTGTCGTTGGTCATGTGTGTGGCTCATAGATTTTTCCATCTGTATTATATATAGACTGTTATATACCTCAGTAGTTTGATAATACTGAGTGATGGGCTTGCATCTGAACTGTCATGGAAGTAATTATACTGTAAATAACGTTTGTCTGTGTATGTATGTGTGTTTGTGTGTGTCAGAGGGCTTGACAGCCAAGGGCAGGCAGGCATGACATCAGATTTCTTCCTCTCTGCATAAGTAGCATTAGGGAGAGAGAGGGAGAGAGAGTCTGGGGGGTGTTGACATATGATGCATCCGTGGTTGGTTGTTGCGTTCTTGAGCCATGAATCACTGCACCCATAGACGACATTAATTCAAGGGTCGTTTTTTAGCATCTTTATGTTCTTATTAAATGAGGTTTGTATACTGGTTCAAATGTTGCAGTCATGTGACTTGTGGCCCACAGTCAGAGACAACTGCCCATTGTATCTAGCTATAGTAGCTATAGGGGTTGATTTTTATCCAGGCATCCAGATTCACAGAGAATTAATCTGATTAATTTTGTAGGCCCCCTAGGTTCTCATGAAGTACAATCAGCAGGCCAGTATTTCACTTTTCCAGTATAATATGTCAACATCTACTTCGTGGATGGCACAAACATTTGCACAGATATTTGTGGTTCCCAGATGATGAACAATGATGTTTGGATCTCCTGATATTTCAGTAGCAGTAATTTATCATTTGTGGTTTTGAGTGAAACTGTTCAACATTTCTGACAGAAATGTCAATGTCAAACAGACATTTCTTTACCCTCTTCGGAGGAATTTTGTTCTGAACTTCTCAGGTCAGATGATGTGATTTATTGCATAATTTGGTTTCCACAAAATACCTGCAAATCTAAGAACATAATTATCAGCCTCCTTCATACTTTGTGTTTAATGCTAGCAATTGTTAGCATGTTGATAAACATTACACCTGCTAACATCAGTATGTTAGCATTACAACTTGGAGCATGTTGGGATGCTGAATGCATCTGAAAGTGCAGTGCACAGCCTCCACTTGTAGATTGTAAATTTGCATTGAAAACCTTACAAATCCTTAAGTAAGTCTTAATATGGTGACAGTATTTAAAAAAAATATTTTTTCCTGACACATAGTTTCAAATAATAATTAAATAATAATAAATTGTAAACATGATTTTCTTATTTTGTAATTTTGACTTCCTGAGGACATGTTTCATTTCCCTAATGGGAAAAATTGTATTATTGGTATTGTTTTGCATCCTTTACAACCAGAAAAATTAACACGAGTTTAACTTGAAATATTGTTTTACTTGTTATTTTATTCTTAAATCCATTTTTATATTAAATTCCAGGTTTTCTAATTAGCCACCAGAATGACTGTGACTGACTGTGACTTTTTTTTTGCCACATCAGTTCTACATGCGTGTCACTTTAAAATACAGTATCTTCCAACCCCTGTATCATACTGTGAGGTGATGTTGTAACCTTTCACAAAAGCAATCATGCGAATCCCTTGTGATGGTAGATTTCACAGTGCTCCCACAGCTTGATCTCGCACAAGCTGCTTCCTTGTTCATGGTATTTGATTTCATTTCTCCGCTTTTGCATCATCCTGAAAAGACATACTTCTGATGCAGTTTTGGCCTTTTCTTTCAGTTTGGGTTGAACTCTTCAGACAATGATGTCAAGTACATGCACATATATGTGTTTTGCAGAGACATGAGACCATTAATAATCTGGTTGAGTTGGAGAGCTGATGAGGTGATGCTTCCTGACAGAAAATGGAAGGGTAATTAAACCTTCAATAATAAGATTTCAGACTCAAGGCCTCTTATGTTGACTCATCATTTAGCATATCTCCTTCACAGTTGGAATAAACAGTATGCATCCTTTATACTCTACTTCCTCTTGTGCCATTTTGTTTTCTCCGCTTCATTGTGGAAGGAGATGCCACAATGGGGCTGCCTCTGAGACGCACCGCACCATCGCGTTCCTGGTACATTTGGTGATAAATGTGGCGTGGCAAAAGCCCCCTGAGACTGGAAAACATGAGATGGGTTCATTGGTTTGAGGCTCTGGTGAGAAGAGAAGAGAAGAGAAGAGAAGAGAAGAGAAGAGAAGAGAAGAGAAAAGAAAAGAAGAAAAAGAAGAGGTTTGTGGGGAATAGGTTGTAGAGACTTAGTACGGGGAGGAAGAGAGCAAAGAGAATGAGCTCTGTTTGGGGCTCTTTAGCCTTTTGTGTCAGGAGAAAGGAGCTGTTTCCAGTTGGAAGTCACGCTCCCTGTTTTTGTCACACAGACCTCCTCTGTCTCCATTCATCACTAAAACACAGAGAGGGTGTGCAGACACCATTTGATTCAAGCCTCATACTATGGCTTACCTGCAAATATACACTGATCAGTCATAATATTATGACCACCTGCCTAGTATTATGTTGGTTACCCTTTTGCCACCAAAACAGCCGTGACCGAGGCATAAAGGCCACCAGACCTTTGAAGGTGTGCTGGGGTATCTGGCACCAAGATGTTAGCAGCTGATCCTTTCCTGGAAGTTGTGAGGTGGGGCCTCTATGGATCGGATTTGTTTGTCCAGCACATCCCACAGATTGGATTGGATTGGATTGAGAGCTGGGGTGTTTGAAGGCCAAGTCAACACCTTGAACTCTATGTTGTGTTCCTCTAACCATGTGTGGCAGGGCACATTATTTTGCTGAAAGAGTCCTCTTCAATTAGGGAATACCATTGCAACAATTTTTAGGTAGGTAGTATGTAGTAAGTAACATCCACATGATTGGCAGAGCCCAATTTTCCAAATTTTCCCTGCAGAACATTGCTCAAAGCATCACACTGCCCATGCTAGTTTGCCTTCTGCAATTGTCTATGGCCACTATATCCAAAACTATTCACTTTTTGGGGCTTGTCTTACTTTTGCCCCTCTATTGCACTTGTTGCACCAAAGCAACTTGTGCTTCCTATATAGACAGATTGATGTTGCAGAATTTTGATACTATACACTATACAGGGTGTATTGTATGTGTGTGTAGATGTATGTGTGTCCACATCTATCAGAGGAGGCATGTGGTAGCTCATCCTGTCAATTTCATGATCCCTATGGACACACACATAACAAGCAGACACAGATCAATAGAATAGGGAGTTAATTAATATATACAGTCTAGAAATATACTCCAGAGTAATACTAACACTATTATAAACAGTTATAAAACGTTTTCATACAGAAATGACAACAGTATATTCAAGGTATGGTCTAGGCCAGATACTTTGACTGCTGTGTCAACAGCATCTCTCCTTCTCTTTGACAGGCAGAGTCTGGAGAGACAGAGAGATAGAGGTAGAAAATTATAGATAGTGGTGATGAATTCAGTGGGGATGTCAAAATAAGCGGTAAATTAATTCAGCATCACTTCTCACCAATTGTACTTAATAATAATCATAAAACACATGAGCGCCAATCATTGCCAAAGAGAGAAAAGAAAACCATAAAGTAGCCTGAAGAGAACTAATAATTCTTATTCGGAAAGAGTATTCTGCATCTACCAAATGTGATCAGAGAATAAGATGTGACTTAAAAAAGGCTCCAACAGGTCTTGGGGTCAGCTGCTGCTGAATGGCGAGCGGCTTCACGTTCTATTTGATTTGCAGATATTCGTCCCTTCGCCAGGCATGTCCTTACATAACTTTGTGGACTGAACTGCTCTAATGGTCCATTACATTTCAGAAAAACTAACAGAAAGAGAGTTCCTTTTCACAGTCAGAATATCATTCATAGTACTAAAGGCTCTCTTGCATTTACTGGCTGACACAGCAATGTTGGGGACAGCTTTAAGTAGAGGCTCCAGAGCAGCTAGGGTTCAGGAAGCCCTTAGTTGCTGAATACTTCCTCCTTTCTTCTATTTTAAATGTGTCACACAAATGAAGCAGCTCTGCTTCATGTTATATCTCCAGTCCAGGCGAGGTATGATATGCAGTGTACAGTTCATGACTTGACAATGATTTAAGCAGTGTCATACAAGTCTATGAATCTGGAAGAAAGTTGTGTTGCAAACCCTGCTTTTTTTCCCAGCATTGCTGATGCTGCATCACATGCAAAGGCCACAAAACTCTCAACCAAAAACTGGTCATCATCCATATTTGCTAAGATATACCAGCAATGTCTTTGTGATAACGTTTGCTGTGGTCCCATCCAACTTAAGCAATTAAAAAAAACTTGTCTGGCTCTGCATTGGCAATAGATACCCACAACCAACATTGACTTCTCATCTATCAACACACAATTTTCGTCTGTTTTTTTGATAATTTTTTCTTCATCTCTGTTGCCAAATTATCAATGATGTCTGTACATGTTTTGTCTGAGTGTAAAACTCGTCTCATGGACATGCATGCTTACTAATCTTGTAGGCTGTTCAAATTGCACGCAAATTGTGTCATATTCAACCCTGTGCATGTCTTGAAATTGAATTTTTTTTCTGCTGCTTTTTAGTGTGATCTTGAATCTCTGTATTCCTAGATTTGTGTGTTGTTTAGCTTTGTCAGTACCAAAGGCAGTAATTAAACACTCTTTCCACTCAGCTGAAAGCCTCAGTCATTTGCTCTTTGCAAGTGATGGGACATTAGAACATATTTTACATCCAAGCTTCTTGTCTTTGAATATGAGCCAGTTGTTCTGGGAAATGCATAATTTGAAAAGAAAAGAGCACCATTACTTTTCTTGAATACTGGCAACTTGCCAGTGTGCAAGAAAAAGTAGCAGTATGTCAAGAGTGAAATAAAGAAGTCCAGGTTCTGTGTAAAGGTGTGTAAGGCCAGATCTCACATTGCTGCCTTGAGTGATTTTTCCTCATCTTTGTCTACACGAATCTCGTACATTGACTCTGTAGCAAAACAAGCAAATTCTTTCACATCATCTGCTTAATAATTAGCATGATTGGTGAAGTGGAGTGGTGGAGTGGAGTGTGGTTTGTGGTCTCTCAGATGTTTGTACACGACAAGGCAAAAGGTCAGTGTTACAGTGACAAGAAAAAGTGTATGAACCTTTTCATATGAAATCATAAAATATGATCTGTTCTTCACCTAAGTCAAGAGTATTTTAAGACACAATGTGCTGAAGCTAATACCACACAAACCTTTGTTTTTTTAACTTTTCATGTCTTGAACCTCGTTTTCTATCAATTACCTCAACCAAGCTCTTCTGGTAGTTGCCGATTGGACCTGGATTTTTGACTAAATTTTTATATAGAGCTGCTTCATCTGTGACTTATTCATCAGATGCCTAGTGGGACAGCTCTCTTGAGATTTAGGTCTGGGCTCTGAGTCGACCACTTCGAAAGGAAGATTTTTTGAAGCTATTCTGTAGTAGATTTATATTGATAAAGATTAAAGTTCTTTGTCCATCACCCAACCTCTACTGATTGGACAACCTTACATTATCCTGTAGGATTCCTTGATAAATTAATTTTCGATGGCAATCTATCCAGGCCCGGGGATCAAAGCAGCCCCAAATCATGATTCTTCCTTCCTTTCCATTGCAATGATGTTTTTGGTGGCATACAAATTCAATTTCAATTTCATCAGTCCACAAAACATTTTCATCGTAGTGTTGAGCAGGGTTAAGCAATGTTTTTTCTTTTTTGGAGAGCAGCAGTATCGTGTTTTGTATATAGTAGACTCACAAACAGAGTTTGTTCCAATGAGTCCTTCAAGTCTTTCTCCGTTACTCTCAGGTTTCTCTTCACCTCATTGAAGATTCTGTGTTGTGCTTTGGGAGTCATCTTGCCAGAGCGCCCACTTCTAGGGAGAGTAGCTACAGTACTGCATGGTCTCCACCTGTAGACAGTTTGTTTGTCTACTCTAGACTGATGGGATATTTAAATTCTTTGAGATGACTTCGTAATCCTTTCCATCTTTATGCTAATCCACTGTTCTTGATCGTAGAGCTCTTTATGAGTGATTTTTAGGTTAAAGTAGCTCCAACCCACACCTTCAAACTGGTTTCATTGATTGGAAAGCAGGTATGCTAACTCCTGAATCCAATTCGCTTTCATTGAAGTCATTAGTTGAGGGGTTCACATATTTTTTCCAGCCTACACTGTGAATGTAAAACTGTTATTTGTTTGTTATTAGTTAAAACCTATTGTGTTTGTTCATTATTGTAACTTTGATGAAGATCAGACCATAATTTAAGATGCATTTATGCATAAATGTAGGTCAGTCCGACGAGTTCACTTACTTTTTCTATCCACTGTATAAAACAGTTTGGAGCTACAAGGCTACAAGATGCAATGTGGGTAAAAAAAAAAAAAAAAAGGATTGTTTTGATCAAGCAGTTTGTTAAATGTCAAAGACAAACAAAAATGCTGTGTTGATTATGCTCAATCTGTCCATCATTTGCATTTGTCACTGCAAAGCATACAGCCAGTGTAACCTAAGTAAAATGATGTTGAAACGAAATGTATGCTTTTCCAAATAAAGATAAAATATTATATATTTATAAATATTTTAATCAAAAGGCTGAAAATGCCCTCTGCCCTGCTGTAATCTCAGGAAGGCTCAGGTCACAGCAGTGCTGAAGTCCTGTTGTCACCAGTTAAGCTCCATTGTAACATGGCAACACAAGATAATCAAAAACATTGATTTCACTTAAGTCTGTATTGTGCAAAGGAATGAATGGAGGTTAAAGTTAAATGAATGTCTTCAAACCCATATTCTCTGTCACTTTGTACACCAGTGGACTGGAATGACAGCAGTAATGGTCTTTTTGATGAATACAAATTCTCTATCAATTGGACGCCATTTCAGATGGGACAAATGCGTCACAACCCTGTGTTGTAGAGGGAGTGTGTGTTTATGTGTGTGTGTGTGTGTGTGTGTGTGTGTGTGTGTGTGTGTGTGTGTAGTTCAGGCACTGCTTGGCAGGGTATGACATGCAGGCAATTAAAACTGTTCATTAATGCTTTGTTAGACAACACTCCAGCTAATCCTATCATATGGCAGGCAGTGATAAGAGCATTTGCTCCTCTCACTGCCTCTCTGTCTGTCAGTCTGCTGGTAGCTGATATGCTATCAGTAGCCTGTTGTAAAGGTGAACAGAGGGGAGGCCATGAAGGCTCACTAATATTCTGATTCAGCTTTGGTCAGCTGGAGAAAAAGGGATGATTGGTGAAGGAAAGGCTTGGCAGTGTACACTTGATAGCCTTTAAAAGTTCAGGTTCTGTTTACTAGCTGTTAAATGCTAGCTGCAAAATAATTCTTCCAAAACAAATAATTAATGATATATAATGTAATATATAATGTAATAATATATAAAGTAATATAATGTAAGTCAGCAGGACATAATTCACCTGTGCCCTCCAAAACCATTACTTAAAATAAATAGGTTTCATGACATGGTTTAAGTTTGTTTAGCTCTATGTCAAGTGGGTTATGGATTATGTTTGAAAGCTACTTTGTAAGAATACAGGTTAAAATGACTATTTCATCGATCTTAGGGTGCCTTCGTGGTCATGGTTCAAATAACAATCGCATGGTTGAGGTTAGATTACAAGTATGGTCATGATTATTTAAAAAAATCAAAAACAGAAAATGCTTTAAGCACAGTTTAATCTTAAATGAACACTAAAAAATATCTATGAACTAATGAAGAGACATAGTTTAACCAAATATTGTTATCTCTACTATTGTTATTTTTATAAGAAATGGAAATGCCAATGTTTTTGACCAGTTTTTTTCCTCCTAAAACATGCATTAGTGTGCCTGTCCAGTATTATATGCTATCTTCTGTTGCATAACCCCACTGCGTCATTCACATTGAACTGATGTGGAAAAATACAGCCTTGAGTTTTATTTTTTCTTTCTCAAAAAAAAAAAAAAAAGAAAAAAAGAAAATTATTTATTTTTTTGCCCCTCTGTGCTGCGCATGTCAGTGCCCAGTGATTGTGATGCGATTGGAGAGTGTGCATGCTACTGGGAGCCTTGGCCAAGCTGGCGGGGAGGGAAAGCAGATTACCATTTCCACAGTATGTGTGTTGTTGGGGCCCCGGAGCTGACTTCTGAGCTGCTACTACCTCTGCTAGACTAGAGCTGTCAGAGCTGCTCCGCTCATGTCTGTGTCATCACCACCGCTAACAGTTGCACTCCTCCCGCATACTCACATGAGCAGACACAGACTTATGTATGTGTGCGTACATATATGCATACTCACAAGGACATGCTGACTCACTTACATGCACACAGACTGTGATTTAAACCATACAGTCATCATCACTAGTATAGTACAACTGAGGGTCTGACCAGGTATAAAATCACATCCTCTCTCATCCTGTCTAGATTTGCTTCCCTCCCTCCAGCACACACACATACAGATGTACGGAAACATCATTTACTATTCAATAATTTGCACCAGTGGTTTTCAATGTTAATAAATTATTAACTCTCAAACAAAGAGAAGTTTACATGCAAACAAATACGAGGGACACATGCATTAAACATGCTTACTATGTTGTGGTGTGTTTGGTGTTGTGCAACCAAACTAATTTAAAATTTCACGGTTTTATTATTTTTGCTTTCAGGAGTCAGGAGGACACCCAGACGTAAGCTAAGAGACTTTATTTGCATACAGTTATTTGTTGAAAGTAATCATCTTTCAGATGATCGGAATCGATAAAAATGATTCACCTTACTGCTGTACAACAGCTTAACAAGATCCCTTGCACTTGTATTTCATGGGATGGTATGTTCCCCTCATGACGATCGGCGCCTGGTCAATGTATGGAACTGAGCCTTGCAGTAGCACCAACGCTCACTGTATATGCAAAATGTCCGCAAGAACTGTGCTTCAATATATCTGACATATTCAATATTCCACTTAATATCTGGTGTTGAGCACTGTGTCGAATGCAGTGTTTAGAGGGATGTTACTATCAGTCTTACCCAATCTCTGCAGTGCTGAGCTTGTATTTGCTTGCAAGGAATGATGATGTCATAGCCCATGTACCAATTATAAACTCTATACATATTCGGCATTCACATAATAATCTCTTCCATGTGATTAGGCTGACTGAAATGGAGCACAGCTTGCGAGCGAGTTCAGGCAGATAACAGGAGTTTGCTACTCGTCTCACGTGACACTCAATACTTCATTATACAGTCTATCCAATGCTCCCTTTGCATTCAACATTCAACATTTTAGCTGTCAGTGATCTGCTCAGTCTGTTAATTTACTGTGCTTCAATACAGCTTTTCTCACCTGAATACTGTTGCAATCACCTGATGCCAATGCTACTACAATGATACTTTTTTTTTTTTCATTTCACACCCAGCATCTCCCTTGTGCGTGTCTTTGTGATCTTACCATAGCAAACAAATATGGATAACGCTGCACTTTTGGATATTCCCACCTTGAAGTCTTTCACAGTGTTGTATCAGTTGTACACACTCACAAACTGATTGAAGTGGTTGTGTCAAGAATGACAAAAAGATGATGACAAAAAAACTTGACAGCAAATTGCCATCTACTTCCGCATCTCTGTATGCCCAGGCAATCACTGTGTAAAGTTGGCATGACTTTAGGACTGAAACTGTCACATCCTGGACACATCCTGCTGCAACTTTGTAACTAGAGAGGGGATTTCAGATGTTAGCACTTAGTTTGAAACATATCACATATTCAAATCTGCTCTATCAAAGTTTCCCAAAGATAATTGTTGCTTGAAAAAGACAGAGACCTCCTACTGAATGTACAAGAGGTCTAACAATGGAAAACTGTAAGACAAAGCAAATCTTAAAATAATAAAATAATCCTGTGCAGAAATCTTGACAACATACATATTTAATGCTCTAGACTGACTACAAGAGCTGTGACCCTGATGCATTTGGATAAGATAACAAATTTTCCCCGTTCGTTTGAAACATCTTGAGACCTGGGAGAATTTTTTAAAATTTTCCCTCTCTAATCTCTGCTAAATTGATCTGAACGAACATCTGTTCCTTGAGAGCTGTGTGACTGCAACTGTAGCTGAAGAAAGACAAACAGACCTTGAGAGAGATAGGACCCTGGTGTGCATGGATAAGGCAAACACAGTGATTAAATTGGTGTTCCAAGTGCTAACAAATGTTTGAGAAAAAAATCCACAAAGAGATTTATGAGAGAAAACCAAATTCAGCATATTTCTTTTGTAATTTCTGATGTGTGTTATTACATTCTCAGTTCTCCCTATGTGCCTCACCATGCTTTTTACTTTATAGTCTCCTTTCTAGAGTCCTTGAAACAAAGATTTCCTTACATTCTGTATTTTTAAATTCTGTGCATTTTGTGATGCTTTTGCAGATATTTTCAGTACAACAAACACAGGCTTATGACTGCAGAACAGGAGGGAGAGGACTGCATTGTGACTGGGAGTGATTGGCTATCAGCCAGGGCAGCTATAGTATCTGTGCTGGCACAGCTCTCAGTGCAGGTGTCACAGTGATACTGTTGTGACAAGAACCGTTTTGTCAGAAACAATCGGCTAAGTTCACAGAGAGCATCCCGGTGATGGAGCTAACGGCCTATTCATTTCCACTTTCCACTGCGGGTCAGAGTCACGCACAGCCATCCCACTCAAAAATGAAGAAAGCATTTTTGAAGAGCATTCCTGTACCTCTTAAGTCAGCAGATATTGAAAGAGTCATATCCATTTTACAGATAGAATGATGTTTGTACTTTTCACAGTTATCATCATGGCAAAACAAAATCCTTTCTTGTATGTATTTAACATTGAATGGACAGAAATCCCCCCAAACTGATCACATGACACAAACGTTATAATCTATAGGTCTTTATTTATTTTTGCAGATAACATATATTGCAATCATGCTTTTTCATATAACACCATCTAAAGACATTTATTATATATTTTTTTTTACATAGAATATTTTACATTAGGCCCATGAAACAGCTAGAAATATACAAAACAATATTCTCTGACTAGACATTTCTATTAGATTATTATTATCGTTGTATTTATTATTACTCTATTCTGTTATTGTAATTATAATTTTTACAGTTGAGAGAGATATGTGCTTTAGTTTCTGAGATAATAATATTATTGCAGAAAACAGCAAATAATATCACATTTTTTTGTTCAACATTTAGACAAAAGAAAAGAAAAACTCAGGTTGTACAGACATTCACAGATACATGTATTACACAGTCCAGTTTACAACATCATTCAAGAGAGAAAACTGCAGTATGGTAACTTTATACAAAATTCACGGAACCCTTTGTCATTGCACATTTTAATTCACATATCTTTGAAAAAAAAAAACATAAATAAAAGAAAAGAAACGGGACTGATTCAACCTGATTCCTGTCGCATGTAGCTGCCACAGAAGCAAATTTTCTTAATCGTTCTTCATAGTAATACAGTGATATCTGTGGTCAGTCACAAAGTCAGCTTCTACAGTTATATTTTAATATTGCTGAACAAACTTGATATGTAATAATAGGTTTTCCTTTACCCTATGAAAAGGAGTAGTTTCAGTGGTGTTGGCCTATATAGCATGTGGCTATGTCCTGTTGTGTTAACAGTGCTTGCGCCAGCTTTGTCCTCTGACTGAGCCAAAGTTTCTCTCTCCGAGTCTGATATTGGAAATCTGCACTTGCCACAGGATGGAAACACACTATGGCTTCTACTGAATTGAGTGAAGGCCATCACAGTTCATTTACACTGAAAACAATGCGATGCTAGCTGAATAGCACCCAGAAAAGAGGCAACAATTTGGATTAGCTCTCAAATGTGTGTCTATTTATCTGATGCGTGTGTTCATGTTTTGTTGCTGTAAATGTAGCGTGTGAGATAATTGGGAGAGAATGGCAGATATGATAATATTAATAATATTTTTCTTTTTTTTGTAAATATAGCATTAATTGTTTCAATGTATCATAGTAGTATCTGAGAGAATATGGTCACATCCACCTTTGTTCCTGAGGAGTGGGTTACTAATAAGATATACAAGTAAATGGTTCCATTCAGAATAGTGGTCGTAGCTATCATAGATTTCCATCACACAGTCTCCAGTGCTGCAGTCATTGCAACTTATTCGTTCACAGTTCAACATATGGATCTGAATTTACATTGGTTTTTTGCAACACAATGCTTTCTTTCCATTTAACTGGTTGTCAGGAGAAGGAAAATCTACATTATACAAATAATCCCCCTTGGCCAGAAATGTTGTACGCCCAGTGCAAACGAGTGAGTTTCTGTAATGGCTACACCTTTACGGCTAGAGGTGGTAGTTTACAGATCCAAATTGTGCTTGTAGGCGGATGTGCTATTTACTACCCTGATGCTCTAGTGAGACAAGAGGGGGATGCTTGATTTAATCCAGATATAGTCCATGGGTCAAAGTACTGCACCAAATGATCAAACTTGAGTAATATTTTGGTCCTTCTCAATCTCACATATAGAAAACGACCTAAAAATTATCCTACAAAAAAGATTCAGACAACATACAAAGTTATTGTTCTTTAGAAAACAAAGAAACAATTATAACAGTCTCTTGCTATGTAATCCTATGTAAGTTATTTTTGCTGTGGTCACAGGTTTCAATCGAGTCAAGTTGGACGCTTCAAATTTCATACTTTACTTGTGCTTTTCAAAGGTAGCCCCAGGCATGGGTGGTAAACATTTCAGGCGAACTGCAGGATTCTGCAAGGGAGTGATAGTCTGACTAAATGATATTTTACACATACAAGCAGATTTGGCCTTACCTGTTGCACATTCCCATATTGTCTTTGCCTTATATTGGTCAATATTCAATTTTCATTTTACAAACTTTCAAATTGCATTTTTTCCATCTACACTGCATTCATTTTAATGTATTTATTTCATGTACAAGCAAATGCATTTAACCAATATTTTTCTTTGTACAGTAATTGTAGTTTATTAGATGAATTAATATCTTCAAAGTAGCACAATACCTACTATTGAATCAACATGGGCCTCCAAATTTAAATTATATATTCAATATACAGTAATTTCCTAAGTCACGTTTTCTTTTCTAAAAAGACTATCTTTTTTGCATAATGAAATTCATAATATCACAACAACTTTGCTGGGTAGTTTGTTTTTCCTTTTAAGTTTTATAACTCTGTATTATACAAATAAACAAACAGAAAAACCCCTAAAAATAACTGTGTAATCAGGTTGGTCTCACGTGTCCCCAGGAGGTAGGTGAATAAAAGCAGACATGGAAGTCTGGTGGTCGTTCCCAACCATGATTACGTTTCTTCTGTAACAGAGTGCCAGTCTGGCTGTTGAGACAGAGACAGGAAGAGGTTTCTAGATGTAGGCTTCCTCATTAGCAGGGTTCTGGTTCTGGTTTTCTGTCTGCTGGTCCGGGCCGTTTTCCTGAGCCTTCATCAGTACCACAGGCTTGATCATCATCCGCAGACGCTGAGAGAGGAAAAAACATGGAGGGGAGAAGTAACACCACTAATACCACATGGCTGAAAATGAAATTACAATTGGACACTGTCATGAAACAGCTGCAAAGTTATTCTCATAAGCTGCAAACTCATAAGCTGAAACAAAACACACCAGCTACACAGCTGTGAGTTTGATGAATGCATAGCCTCAGGCTATGCATTCATCATGTATCTTTCTACACAGTGCAAAAACATTTATAGATTTCCCCACGTGTGATATAAGAATATGCTAGGGGCCATTATTTATCACACTAACAAATGTTTCTTAGGCCAAAGTTTCTGACCCCACACATTTGAATTAAAACACAAACTTGGTAAAACTTAAATAGTATTGCACCCTGGCTCTGTGGCATATTAGGCATTTACATGGAGTGTTTGTGAACCTAAGCGTCAGCCTGGGTGCAGAGCACTAATCAGCCGGCTGATTGCTACAATTAGACAATCAGCCATCTGATGGTACTGCAGGATCTGACACCTGCACATCGCCTCTCACAGCCTCTGCTGCACTGTCTGCAATTATGGTCCATTTATTCTGTCAGTGGTGGCTATGAAGCTATCTGTCACCAAGGGCTGTATAGATGCAAGGTTATTATTCTATGCATTGTGGATGACTGCAAATCAAAAAGCTCTTAATGTAAATGGCATGCCGGAAAAGGTATTATCTGCCATTGATTAGGATCATCAGATCAATAAAATTGCATTGCACCATTCTGCTGCATATAAATGAATTTAATTCACTAAGAACTTGGTGGTTGTTATGGCAAAAAGGCATCTAAAATTGTTTAAGAAAACTAATTAGAAACTCTATTTTACTAATCCTTTTATCACCGCTCTACTCTTCATGGCAATTTATCACGTCTTTACCCAGCATGCCTGTGTGTTTGCTCATTACAGCACTATTCACTCACTGTGCCTCAGTGCAGTTTTAATGCACAGAATAAAATCACATTGGGCTAAGCCGACATATTTTCACATCCAGTGTGAAGCTCCTGAATTACATCTCAGGTCAGGAAAAATAATCTACATTGTGACCTTAAATGTTCATTTAAGCTTAAAACTGATCTCCTCTGTGAAATCCTCAGGGTTTGTGTATCACATTTATATTATATTATCCTCAAACAACATCAGCACCCTCTAAATACACCACTGTGCCCCTGTGTTGGATTGGTTTGCCATCCAGCATGTAATAATATTCCTTAGCAAAAAAAAAAAAAAAAATCTTGCATATAAAGTAATCCACTTGAAACTCTTAACAGAGCCTGCCTCGCTGCTGGCTGCACATTAAAATTCAAAGCAGCTAATAGATGTGTGAAATGCTCAGAGGTGGGTACAGTGATGCATATGTTCTGTGAAATCTTTGGCTACATATCCACAATACACCAACCAACTGACTAAGTGTAATAATATTTTCTCTGTTTGTATCTATATTTATTTTCTGAATGTTTACTCTTATAAGCTCTATTTAAAAAAAAAAAAAAAAAAAAAAATCCTATTTGCTTACTAACTAAATTCTGTGCAGTGTAGTGCAAGTATTTATTGTGTCTGATGTCTAATGTCCAGTACATCAACCATTAGACAGAATCCACATTGATCTTACCTCTTTGTATGTGCCTTTGAGTGTGAGGAACATGTAGCCCATGTATCCAGGGATGAGAATCATGGAGGAAAGGGCCATGCACCAACCGACCCCCTGACCCCAGGCTGGGAACACGTAGTCACCCATGGTTAGTGGAACCATCTGCACTGCACTAAACAGG
This sequence comes from Rachycentron canadum, assembly GCA_038496675.1. NCBI lineage: Eukaryota > Metazoa > Chordata > Actinopteri > Carangiformes > Rachycentridae > Rachycentron > Rachycentron canadum. Next base: position 5,465,755 of record CM076649.1, on the reverse strand, counting down.
AAGACTCCCTGTACATGAAGGAGACGGGAGAAATGGACTTCATCATCATTATCATCATCATCTTTGTCGTCATCAGTGCGTGTACATGAACCGCTTGGTTCCAAATTCTGAACTCTAGTTAAATGAAGAAATACTATAATAAGATTGTAGTTTTGAATGATCTTTGGCCCCATCAATCTAAAGTGACAAGGAAACCATGCCATAGATGTATAGTCATCCTCAGTATATGCTGTACCATCGAAAGTATTGTCCATGATAGATTGTTATTTTCCCTGTACGTTGTCAATTAAATCCTGTGTGTTACTTACAGCCTTCAAACAACACTTACAGCCACAATGAGTGGAGTGAAAACAACCCAGCAGGCCTTCCACCACAGACAGGGCCTGTAGCCAACCATTTCTTCAATGTTGTCATAGAATTTGTTCGCACCTAGAACCAAATATAATGCCAAAGGAGCATCGTTACTTTATATTGTTGTGTAAATATAGATACATAGTCCACAAGTCATTATGTTTCTGCTCAGAAGTGTTTACTCCTTACACACATATGATTTGGGTGAAAAAAATATCCTTAGGATCAATGAGACATAAGTGAGTCTCACCATAGAACCATGAAATTGAGATGCACTCAAAGAAGACCAGGAAGAGCAGGGACATTCCACTAGCTGAGTAGTAGTCAAATAGCTTGAACACGTACAGTCCACCCTGTAAGAAGAAAGAAGAGGAAACAAAATAAAATAGACGAAGGAGAAGGGGAAGAAACCATAAAAGGGACAATTATAGTATTGGATGTACAGTACAGTACTAAACCGGTCAAGTGGAATAACATTGAGGGCGAGAACACCAGCGGCCCTGACTGGTGCGTGTTAGTGACGTTTCACTGGTGAGGACAGAATTGGTGCTCGGGCTTCCTTGTGGAAACTGCATTACTGTGATACTGTGGTGCAGACAGGACCAGTGAGGATCAAACATGTCATTGAAAGCACCATGTCAGTCCACAATCAGACAAATCCAGGGTTCAGCTCAAAGGGACCTGCTATAGTTGGTCCACTCCTACTCTGCGAACCTTAATATACTTTCAGCCCGTAGCAGCGATTAGGGTAACTGCCTCACTCTAACAGGGCTGTGCATGAGGCATGATGGGAATCCAGTGTGGCAGAAGTAGAGGGACAGTGCAGCGTCTTCAAGTGTCACAGGCAAATATGACCTTGGCCTACAGTGATTTCATCATTTTCAGCTCCCAAGTAGACAGACACATACGCATCTTTGGCTGACTTTTGGTTGCTTCACATGTTTTATTCTTACTCTTGTTGGAAGTTGCCACAAAACCACTGCTGTGCTTTGTGTAGCAGTTGTTAGTAGTAATTTCAAAGAACAGTGGTTTAAGAAAATGACTTTTTTGACATGCTTACTCTTTCTTGACATGGATTACAGCCTGAGGGAGAATTTAGAGTTTATAATGTAAAATATAATTCAGCTAGTGTGTTATCTGAATTTAATGAATGCATCTCAGGACAAAAAACTTAAATAATTCTTACAAGGGGTTGTAGATAAATATGATTGTTAAAATATGCTGATCAATCAATGATTACTGACAGTTTCTAACTTTTTTAATACAAAATTGTTGTTTATGGCATCATCATAGTAAAATTCTCATTAGGTACAATGACAAATGTTTCTCTCAGATACATGAATATCTTTAATTACAATCATAATTGCTTTAAAACTGACTCTCTAGATTGGAATAGGAATAAAATATGATAGTGTGCTTCCACCCCTTGGACTTAGGTAATTCTCATTTCTATCTTGGCATAATAATGACAATTTTGATATCGGTTCCGAGTCCTGCCAGTTGTGAGTCTACAAATTTCAATCTTGTCCTGAGGGTGGCACTACAGGAAGTGCAGTGGCGTAATTAAAGATGAAAGATTTGAATTCTCTTGGAAAAATGAATGTGCTCAGCAAATTTCCACAAAAGGGAAAAGGTTCATTCTCTGAGGAGTTTGGATGTGTTCAGTAAATTTCATGGCAATCTCAAGTGCCCCTCACACCGCAAACCTTTTGTGAATAAGTGGAAACTGTGGCCTGATGATGGCGAAACATGACAAATGAAACATGATGACCTGTACCACTTTGGCTTGGAACAACCATCTCAGGAGTCTGATCCCTTCCCCTTTCAACTTTGATGCTCTTTGGATCACATATGACCAACATCTTGTGAGCTGAGTTAATGAACCAGCTGAGTTAATGGTCTTGCAGGTTAGTAACCAAAATCAGGAATGAAATACAAAATAATAGTAATAGTAATAGATGCAAATTTTAATATCATTATTATTAGTAATACATATCTTAGCTGATTAAACTTATGCAGTGTTTGTATTAGATTCTGCAAATATTATAAAAGCATGACAAAGCCCCAAAGAGATAATATTGGGGTTCATGATAAACTTCTGAAATGTTATCAGTCAGTTCCTGAACTAACTGGCCAGTGATGCCTTGAGAGAGAAAAAGAGACTGAGAAAGAGAGAAATAGAGAGAGAGAGACTCGGCAGATTATCCAGTAAGAAAGAGGTATGTACCTGTGTGATGTTGGACAGTCCAATAATGTAAGAGACAAGGCAGACAGCTGCGATGAAGAGCTCCCTGCGGTTTCTGAGAGCCCGAGGGAATTCATCAACCAGTGCAGTGATGAAGCCTTCCACGGTGCAGAACTGGAGAGATTGCAGAGTCATTTTGAAACTGTGTTATGTAATATACTTTTCACACTATAAACATTAGGTTGGTTGCTCAGGTTTATAACAACATGAATGAAAAGAGTCATAGTAATGCAACATTACATGATACTGGGATGTGTTAAAACAGTGACACGTTGTGAAGGTTTCAACCCAGAAGCCATAGAATCCTGGCCTCAAACATGTCTTGCATGTTTCCTTGACAGAAGCTGGTACATGATCATTTTGATATGTTTGCAGTCCTGAAATTCACAACTGTGACCGTTTTTATTGCTTATTAACTTTACCTGGCTGTCGATACCCAGCATCAGCAGCATGGAGAAAAAGAGGATGGCCCAGAGAGGAGAGATAGGCAGCTGGGTGACAGCCTCGGGATAAGCCAAAAAAGCCAGGCCAGGTCCTGAAAAAAGAACATATATTATAGATATTGCGACCATCTTTTAAAACAGGACACAAATAAGAGATGAGTTGGATTAGATTTAACAGTTCATGTAAAAATGTGTTGTATATGTGTTTTAACATACTTCATTAAAGTGTAATAATTGTAATTCTTGACAAGACAAGAAGAAGCTGTGTCCTTGGGAGAAAAAACTAAGTGCTGAAAGTTAAACTTGCATATTTAGAAAGGATGGAGAGTTTCGCAAACTCACTGAGCAATTTGTTATTTGTAATAAACCCGGAAACCAGAACTGATACATTGTGACAAACTAAAGCTTTTACTTTCTGACAAAAAAACACATCTCGCAAAATCAAGGCCTAATTTCTGCATGGTTGCAAATATCTCTTGCCTGTGCCTATTGTCACTATCGAGTTTCAACATTGATTGCAATTACCTGAGGCTGCCACATCAGCGATGGGTCTCTTTGTTACATTTGCCATGAATCCCACGATGGAGAAGATGACAAAGCCAGCGAACATGCTGGTGAAGGAGTTGATGCAGCAGACAATGATAGAATCTCTGTAGGGGAGAGACAAAGCACAAGGCAGCCATTGTCACGCTTATATCAATTCCTTATCAACCCGTCACACATTGTCGAGAGGCGTGGGGGGAAGGGACGCTGAAGAGCCATTTTGCATCCTGCAGCAACACAGCAGCTGAATACATTTATATTGACCTGGTCTTTTAAAATGGCAGTGAGCTCCAGCAGTTTCAAAATAGTTGGAGCCATAACTGTATGTATATTAGCTGGGCTGCTGACCAGTGATTACTTTATAGTGTGACCCTGGTCGAGCCAAAGCAAAGTCTGTGCCTATGAATGTGAAACAAAGAGTCGAGCCAAAGTAATGAAACAAGCTTATCAAGCTGGAAGCTCAAATAGTCCCAAAATAGATGATGCAGCAGACACTATGTTGCCAGGAAACCAAAAATAATCACAGGAAGAGACGTCTGCACAGTCACCTTTACAAAAAGCAGGATAGAAGATGTGTCTAGACTGATATTTAAAGGACAATAAAATTTCCTCTGAACAGGTATTTACCTCATGTGGAATTCCACAACTCTGTGAATCACCTACCTGTATACGTTGTTGTTGAAGGGATTGTAGCTTCCGAGAGCAATCAGAGAGCCTAATCCCAGCCCATAGGAAAAGAAGATCTGAGTGGCAGCGTCCAGCCACACCTGACACGCAAAGATTAGAAAAAATGTTGAAAGAACCAGGCGTAGACGCAAGCTTGAACTGAATAGAGATTTTAAAAATCATTTTATCTTACTGGTGATATGACCTAATTTTGAGCCTTTTTGACAGTTATGTTAAAGACATTTTCTGTTATAGGCAAGCGTCTATAACACAAGACACTTTCAGTGTTGGTTGCACACTTATTCAGAATCTGTTGGTCTAAGTTTATGCCCTGTACATGTGCATGCAGTGATTAATTCCAGTATTAGATGCAGGTAAGACACCGCTAACGTGTTATTAGTGGGGCCTGCAACGGTGCAACTTTGTCCATTGAAAGAAATGTTCATTTCTGCAGCCACCTTTATTCTGGTGGATAATACTGAGCTATACCTATTCCTAAACAAAAACAGAAGGGGCTGCAGAAGGAGACAGATGATGATGGAGAGCACATACCTCAGACTGCTTCAGTTTGTCAAAGTCTGGTGTGATGTAGAAGAGGATCCCATCAAATGCACCTGGTAGAGTTATGCCACGACAGAACAGGATGAACAGCATGAAGTAAGGGTATGTGGCTGAGAAGTACACCACCTGTAGGACACAGAGTGACAAAGCCATAACTAGGATTTAAAGACACACAGCTATCAAGTAGCATTGTACATGGGACTCAAACTGAAACTGAAGAAGAAGTGAAAACTTTAAATTTGTTCTACTTGACACTGAGCAGTGTTACTGTGGCACCATCCCCACAGCACAGTGCAGCACAGTGACCTAGTCAGTTATTCCCCTGAGGCAAGATGACCCCAGAATGGTTGGGTTCAGCACACTCCCAGTGCGCTGTTTCCCTCCTTCTATGAACTCATTTCACACTGTGCTATCAACATCGACACCTTTCATCATTCATTCAAAAATCTACAGAACAAGAAGGGGACTAGTTGAGAGTCACTGACACTGACATATCAATCCTACTCTTATTTTTGACATATAAAAATTTGACCAACATGAATATAATTAGACCAACAGCAAAAGTAAAACAAATATCATAATCACCACCACATCACTTTGCTAAGCATGACACCGCAGCAGCCAAGTCTCATCTTTTTTCTTCCACTGTGGAAAATGCATGTGCTCAATTAGGATTAAATGGAAAGTGCATGTAGAATTGTGTAGGGGAGTTGATAGTGTATTACATCTCCCTGGACTGTTTGACTGGGGGAGGTTTCATATCGTTGTTTTCCATGATTTACATATATTTTATTACAGTAAACCTTATTAAACCATAAAAATGTTGTATCTTGAACTTAAATCTAAATCGTCTAATTAAACAAACTAAAATTTTGATAAATAATTGTTTAAATGAAGTTATGTAATCGCAAATCCCTTTATTTGAACGCTAATCCATTATATCATTGGGCCAGTTCAGTGACCTTGAGTGGTGACTCTGAAGGCTTGTTGAAGGATCCTACAAGTGAAACAATGCAAATTTAAATCACAGCAGATTTAGTGTTTCAATTTAGTTTGATGTTTGCCTTTGTCCTCTCTTTCTACTTACTTTGCCAGTCCAGCTGACCCCCTTCCAGATACAGAAATAGACGAGCACCCATGCAATAGCGAGTGTGATAGCCAGTGGAATCCTGATCTCCCCAGGCTTCTCCAGACCATCGGTCAGCTGGTGCATGTTACGTCTGCAGGGAAGGAGTAAAGTGGTCTTCAGCGCACAAATGCAGCCTTGATCTCATACATGCAGCACGCATGGGTGCATGCACAAATATGCATACACGTGTCTGGTTATTCACAAAGAGCCTTTCTTTTCTCACCCCTGAAGCATTTTTAAGGCACCACAGTTAGAGGAAGTCATGCTCGCATGCACACATGTCTACATGCAATTTTTTTTCCCACACATCAAATGTTTTTGTTTTTTTTTTCCCCCTCAGGCTTATTTAAAGCCATTCAATGGATGTGCACCTTTTTTCAGTGGTGGTGATATTAAAGGGAGGTTAGAGTCTATATCCAAATGACTAAATCTGACTCTGAACCCTGATCTGAACCTTCATTATACACAATAGGAGAGATGAGCTTTCTGTGTAGCTAAACTGTTTACACCAGGGCAGTATCCTTGCGATCTAAAAAAGACTCTTATGTCCAGCTTACTCCCAGAACTCCACCACAGCGCTGGTGAGGTTTCTGGTGTCTGCGATGCTGTAGTTGGTGTAGCAGCTGTCTGTGTTCCAGGGATTGCCACAAGTCTGCCATGGCAGATCCTGAAAATTAAGGGGTTGAAAAAAAGAAGAAGAAGAAAAAAATCACACAGACAGCTCTTTTTACTTGGACCACTCTCCCACCGTCGGGTCCCTTTCTCTCTGGCTGTCGAGCAGCCAAGACCATGATACTCATTCGGGACATTGTGATTTCATGCTTTTCTCAGAGGAGTGAATGCCTCATCGCCAAATGCATTTATCAATACCTTGTGTAAGGCGCTAATTATGTGGGAAAGGAAGTAATAAATGTCATACTCTGTTAAGGGCTGTGCACTGTTGTATAAGAGGTGCTGGCAAATACAACCTGCCACATAACTAAAAGGTTTACTATGTAAAAATACAACCTGGGAAAAGAGAAAGAAAGACCTGTGCTTTGTTGTGATTTAAAGGGCCTCTTCTGTGAGGTTTCTCAGTAGAAAAAAAAAATCTAGACCACTTCAGGATCCTCCCTCCTACATTTTGAAATGATATACAAGTCCTATTACACTCAGGATACATTGATTGTTTGCATGAGGAAACAGCATGAATATAAATATCAAATACTCACAGCGGTGAAGGAATTGTACAGATAGTAAATAGCCCAGGAAATGATTACAATGTAATAGATATTGAGCCAGAAGGAGAGAACAGCAGCAGCCAGACCCACACCTGAAACAATGGAAGAGTATAGGCATGATGTTAAATTCTGCTGAAATATGACTAGAAATAAAACGAGAATGAGAACATTTGTAAGTTTTTTGTAAGTTACTGTTAATGTGGGATAAACTTTTTTCTCTTTATTATTTAAAAATCATTTTCCCTTGCCTGTTATTAAACCTGGCCTTCACGAAGCAGATAATTAACATAACAATTAACAAACATCGTAGTGGGCCTTAAATATATCCCAAAAGTGTCTTTTTACCTTTGAACATGGGGGCCAGTTTCCACACTCCAAGCCCTCCAATAGAAGTGTACTGACCGAGAGCCGTCTCCAGAAAGAACAGGGGCATGCCAGCAAATATGAGGGTCAAAAAGTAGGGAATCAAGAAGGCCCCTGAATGAGAGGTGACATGTAAAGGTGTATAAGTGAAGGTAAACCATAAACTATTAACTTTCAACATAATCCAGATGAGTTATTTGGTAAAAGGAGCATTTGGTTTCACGCTGCGCCCAGATCTCGGCGCAGGCTTTTCGCCTGCGCGCAATTACGCGTGGCTACGATGGGGCGCAAATACACTTAAGATTTATTTCAATTAAAAACCTCCGGGGACAAAATGGCAGGTTTTGATGTCGGGATCTTTACAGTCCTTTTGGTGTATGGATATATGGAAAATTGCCAAGAATTCCTGATTACCTCCTCCGTTTTTTCCACATAAATAAGGAAATCTCCAGACATTTCCGAGTCCGATTGCGTATCCAACACAAGACAGAAGAAAGTCAAATTTCCCAGCCCACGTTTCTCTCTCGGGTATCTCCTTTTTCTTCTGCACTTTCACCACCAAGGTTTTGGGTTTGTCGTTTGGCGTGGAGCTGGGCGCGTCATTCACCGTCTCCGTTAAGACGTGTCCGTCCGAGGCTTTGGTCCCGTTGGTGGCCATGGTCACTGTGCGTGTCGGATAGTCCTGACCAGTGGAGAGCAGGCGGTTTCAGCACCGGTCCAGACAGACAGACAGACAGACAGATAGCGGCTTCTCCGTCCCGTGCACCCAGCTCCCAGACAGCAACCGAGTGGAGACGTTTAATCGGGGCAATGAGAAAGATTAGGGGCAGAAGCTGAGGCACCTTAGCAGCGGTCCAGCGACCCTGGAAATATAAATAAACAGAGTTAAAAAAAAAAAAACCATTAAAAACCTCAATCAGATGAGATTATTTTACGTCTTCCCCATGTTTATTTGAAATATTGTCTGAAGAATAAGAGATTCATTGGCGTAATTCGGCTTCTTCATCGTTAAAAAAAAAAAACGAATTTCAGTTCATATAAAGTGGAATTACTTTTTCATCAACAGAGTAATAATTTGCTTTCTTTTTTTAAATTATATTTTTAAGATTAAATATGTGGCAAAATTACCGATTTTAGATGAAACTATGTTGGCCTGTGACGTTGCTTATTGACAGTTTTATTCATAATATTGATAATTGATTGATTTAAAAAAAAACATGTAATTTTACAGAATTATTTTGCATCCATCCATTTTAATTGAATGACATTTCTTCAGGGGTGGAGGGGGAAAAAAGAAGAAGAAAAAAAAAAGAAAAAGAAAAAAACAATGCCCAACGATCCGTGAACCCCACGGGATCAAATAAAGACTTCTCATGCAATAAGAATCACTTTTAACAGCCTGGAGTGAATGCATGTTAGCAGAGATTTAGAGCCTGCTCTCCTCCTTGATTCATTACGCTCTCAATTCAATCGCCCACTGCTCCGGTACAAGAGCAGAGCAATTAAACACATTTAGAGTCAGACTCGACGATCATGTCTAATGAATCACCTGAAGAGGACAATAACTCACTGGAGTTTACAGCCCGTGTTGACATTTTCATGAAATATCTGCAGGACACAGATCAAATATTTCATTTTTATTTCACGTTCCAATTAATTGCTATTAATTGGAAAGCAATTAGACACAATCCTCATCTAACAGCACCATTGAATCATTTAAAATGCACGTTATTTATTTCTATTTATTTTTAACTTGCAATGCAAAATAAATATCCGCTCCGGTGAGACTGGCTGATGGAACACGGAGTGCGCGCGCGCTCAGCCCTGTCCATCAACTCGCGTGCGTAATTGTTAGGAGACATAGGAGTCAACGTGGTTAGGTTCACAGTTGTGTCGCGAACCTTTGTATGTTTTCATAAAACATTTTTAACACCCGGTCCGCGGTGGACATCCCAGGTTCACTTGACCTCGAAGACACACAACCCCGAGACAAACTGAAATTCACTGAACAAAGAATCACGTGCGCACGCACGCTCGCGCGCGCGCGCAGAGAAATCATTCATTTACATTTGATGCATTTCAAAAACGTCGTTGCAGGAATAAAGGATCGAACACGCGAATGACCCTCATAAGTCCGCGTCGCCATCAAGTGAAGTGCAGCCGCACATCCATCGCCGGACTCAGCGCGTCTGCGTGGTCTTTGCCAAATTCCTTAACGCGCCTCACTTGTAATAAGTTAAAATAAATCACTCTGTGGTTTATATGAAATACATAACAGAGCACTTACAGTGAAATCCTTTCCCTGGCCAGATTGTTTCTCCGATGGGAAAATCCGAATTAAAAAAAAAAAAAAAAAAAAAAAAAAAAAAGTTACTTCCTCGCACTTTTACAGAATAACACCAGCGTGGAAACTTTGCATCCGAGGACAGCGAGCGAACAGTATATGATCCTGAGGGGGGGAGGCCGGTGGACAAATGCGTCTTTGAGAGCGAGGTGCTGTCCTTAAAGGAGTGGTGCTGAAAGAGAGGAGGGGAGAGAAGACGGGGAAAGGAGCAGCCGCCGTCTGAGCTGAAGCGAGTAGGGACGTAACATGGAGCGCAGGATCCTCACTCTCATCTACACAGCGTCAATGTCACCTCAAAGTCGACCCTCCCCAACTGCAACATTTCCACCACTGAGATGGCAGCGGGTTTGAGAGAGGAGCATCCTCTTGTCTCAAGGTTTTATATCCTTAGATTTTTTTTTTTTTTACATCAGCAACCTCTCTCTCTCTCTCTCTCTTTCTCTTTCTCTATCCCCCCTTTCTGACTCACTCAAGAATCAGTTGATGCACAATAAAAGACTTCTGTGGGTTATTTGCCTTTGATGTAGTTATTTCTAAAGATGACTACATGCCATCAAGTTTCCATAAATAAAACTTATGCACACTTGTTCACTCCTTTTCTAAATTTCCCTCCATCCAAAATTTGGGTAACTAATGGGAAACAGTTAGCGTGGAAAAGGGCCACATAAGTGACGTTACATCAAATGCAGCCACTCCAAAGTAGCAGATACAGTGGAAGATGCCAGTGGCTGCTGCAGCTCCTGGCAAAGCATGATAAGAGGGTCCCAGCCAATAAAGGGAGTCAGGGTGTGTGAGATAAATTGAAAACTGTGCTTATAATCTTCTTAGCCCGCTGTCTTCCAAAATGAAATACCCTTGTGGAACATCCCAAATGAGCAGTCTTAACGCAGACTTTAACTCCCACATCAAGATAAATTATTAGGGTCTCAGTGGGAGATTAGACTCTCGCAGTGTTTAACAGATAAAGTTTGAGTCATGACAATGAATACGGGATTAAACCAATGTTAATGTTTCAGAAATGTTACATTTGCTGTTGGGAATGACGACTGACTGATTAAAGCTGTGATGGCATATTTGATCCTGTATTTGAAGCTGTCAGGTGACACCTTACTGTGACTTTTGATATTTTGGTGCAAACGCATCTTAATTTTAATGTCAGGTGACATCGTGTGCAGTCGTAGATGCAATGTATTTTGATACTGAAGTGTATCAAAATTACTCCACAAATATCAAATCCATTTGCATTTCCTCCTATTTGTTTTAATTCCTCTCTTTTTTTCCCCCACACCTTCCCTATTTCTCTCTTGCCTGGCTTCCTTTGCCCCCCACCACAACCACCTCCACCTCCTCTCCCTCCCTGTGATTATCTACCAAAATCATTCCCTTCCATTTTTGCTGTAGGGCTATGCAGCGCTGATGCAGTACAAGAGAAAAGCCACACCACTGAGAGCGAAGCAAAGAATACCCAGATGGTGAACCAATGAGGGGTGAGCTAACCTTCTAATGATACAAAACAAAATTTAGCATTTCTAATCCCAACTGGCTGATTGGCCCGCAGGCTGTGGCACCTCTGATGTGCAAAAAGCCTCCTGTTGGCCTGCAGCTCACACACAAGGT
>CM076649.1:5367882-5454224 GCA_038496675.1 Rachycentron canadum | reverse complement strand
TTGTGGTGGGGGGGGGGGGGGAGGGGGGGGTTCAAAATGCCATACTGATGAGAACTGGTGGTGCTGTGCTTGTGGCCCTGGCCCCACCTGATGGTGAGCCTGTGTGCAGTGGAGCTTGTAATTACAGAAGGAGGTGGTAGTAATAGAGAGCAGAGTACAGGCAAACGCACAGGCAGACAGCTGTCCCCCTGTCAGTTCTACTGCTCAGACACAGGGGACAAAAATGATACTCTCAAACTGTAGAACAGATTATCACTCATGTGAGAAAGACAAATGATGATGATGATGGTGACAGTGATAATGATGACGGATGCATCTTCCAATGTGTGGATATTTACAGAGCCTTTCAGAAATATGTCACCTCTCACTTTTAGTTTCTCTGAGGGTTTGTATACATGGTGAAACTTTTTGTGCAAGTTAAATTTGTGTAACATAAATATGACTAACAGCTTCCTACATCTGTCTCGTAGAGACCTATAACTTGTTTATATTTAAATCTAGTCTATCTAAAAAAAACTAATTTTGTTTATTCATAAAGTAAAATGTCTGCACGTGGATTATTAACACACAATCTGCAGCTGTCTTTGTGGTCCTGTGGGATTGTATTTACAGCCACAATAATGCTTTGAGATAAATGCCAACATCAGCACATTAACATGCATAGATTTACAAAATTATATACTAATGTTTAACATGTTTACCACATTTTACCATCTCAAAAGTCCAGCTGAGTTTGATGGGAGTGTCTTCAGTGTTGCAGGTCATAAACCGAACTATTGGGCATATTGTAATTTAGATGTGATAATGGCTCTATGTGAAAAGTTGGGCTATAAAAATTCATCCTGTGGAGGGCATGAACGTCTTGACCAAATTTAATGGCATCAATGTTTGGTGAGGTATTTCAACCTGAAACGGTGGGCCTAAAAACTCATACCAGGAATGTTGCACAAAATGGTGTGATTATATGTCTACACTCTACTGTAAAATTGACCAAAATAGATAATTAAGTATAAAGATAGATAGAATTTTTGGAAAGGTGTTTTTTACTTGCTTTTACCCTGCAAGGCAGCAAGCAATTTATTGCATCTACGCTGACCTTTTGCACCCATAGGACAGTCCAAACGGTCAGAACCTGGTTGCTGCTTCTGTCTCCTTGTCAGAACAGCTGCATAATATTACAGTCTTATGGTATTACCACACTGGAAGATGGTGTTGTTTTTGAACCTGGGAGACAAGCATGAACCGTCTGCAGTCACTGTCCAATTCCATTTCAAAGCTTGCCAATAAATGCAAAGTGTATTTTAGCACTGTAGAAAGAACTCATTTTTTTGGGGGGGTACATTTGTGTATGTTGGCTTTGCACTTGAGAGCTTATGGAAATCTGTGTATGTGTGTGTTGGTGCATGTGAAAGAGAGATAAAGTAAAAAACAGAATGACAGACTGACAAACAGACAGAGGGAGCAAGAGCCCTATATACTGTAGCGTTTCCATGTCTCTTAAACCTAAGAAGCTTCTCTTCTTCTCGGGTGGTGCAGAGAGGGAGGGACTGTTGTCAGGACCAGTTATGTGTAACACTGCAGACCCTTAGAATGTGTCTGGCTCTTCATTGGTAAGTCAGTCAGGTAGGACGCTGCTAGGCCTCTCCAGAAGAGCCTCGACACGACGTTTCCGCTTGCAGTGAAAAGATGGAGACAAAGTGATGTGTCTGTTGCTTGGTGATTCACAAAAAGAACCCAGGGTGCATTTCTAAAAAAAAAGAAAAAAAAAAAAAGAAAAGGGGGGGAGGGTGGAAACACAGCAGCAAAGTAAAACAAATACTGGCCTCCCTCCATGCCTCCCTCACTCTTCTCACAGTCAGGGAAAAATGGAGAAGTCGGTGAGAGAGAGTGTAGAGTGAGAACGAAGCCAAACTATTCCTGCCAAGTCAGGTTTTACTGTAATGCTGTATCTTCTTTGAGATTTGCAGCTGCCATAATAGAAGAATGGATTCATTCACAGGATCACAGGTAGTTTTAAACCAAAACGCAGTGGCAAATTGATATATCCCTTTTCTCTTTTTTTTTCTTTGCTTTTTTTTCTGTCATCAATTAGCTATTAAATAACTGTCGTGGCCTAAAGATCAGAGACATGTCAAGCTGGTAGAGACGTAATGGGTGATGTATTGTCTATAATTGTGCTGTGACATTATTTTGACCCCTGTCATGATTTATCACAATGCTAGTGGCAGGGGTTGCAAAAGGTTATCTAGGTGCAGCAGATGAATATGCAACATGTCATTCTCAATATACGAGGTAAAAGGTCAGTTAAGAAAGAAACACTTATTTTCCATGACTGATGACAGCCACAGCTACCATATGTCATATTAAATTAACTGTATCATTGTGCAAATGAAAGTAATTATTAATTGAACCACCTGTGGCAGGCAATGTTTTCCTTAACGCTTCAGTGCCAAACCTGCAGTTTTAAGCTATGCAACTAATTTATTGTCAAGAAAATAACATTGCCTCTCCTCCACTTCCAATTCAAGCATAAATCAGATTATAAAATAAACTCTTTTTTCAGTGTGAGGCTGCTCAGGTGGGCTTTTTTTTTCCCAAAACTGTAAACGAATCAGAAACAAGACTAAGAGTCTAAAGCCACGCTTTTAGCTATTTGTGGCTGCACTTAGGCACAGCAGTGCTTCTGACTAAATGCTAATGTCACCGTGATAACATGCTGACAATGACAATGCTGATGTGATCCAGGTATGACATTTACTACCTCTACAATTTTAATTCAGATTCTTTGTGTTAGTGATTTGTGATGAATGCAAGATACATCTGATGCCGAAGGGAATGTCATTAGTTTTGCATATATTTGGTCATAGACCAACGTATTGGACAATAAATAAATAAATAAATAGATCTGACCTGATGATGGCAGTGCATTGTTGGTTACTGTAAGTTACTCTGATGGGTCATAAATGTCTGTATGTCTGTAAATGCCTGCCCATCAGGATGACAGTATTAATAAGGTTAAAGTTGTGGAAGGGTAATGGTCAGTGGTCAGGTTAGCTGTAGGCACAACTGCTTGGCTAGGGTTAGGAAAATATTGGAACAAACACAGGAAATGTGCTGTGTTTTGTTGACCTGAACCAACTCATAAAACAGACTTTGTTACTTAATACATTACATCACCTGACCTCCTGTTTTGCTCCTGACGTAATTACTTTGGCCACTACAGTTCACCTAACAATAAAACATAAATATGGGTCACAATAAGCTATTTGCATGACCTATGAACAGTCTCATTGTCATTGTGTCATTAGAATTCATCATCCAGTTACCATGTATATCTGTGTCAATGTTCATGTCAGTAAATCATGGAATTATTAAAGTTTGAACTAAGATGGTGGGCTACCATTACTGCCACACCCACACACCACTAGCAAAATATTATACTGACCAAATACTGTTCAAACCCAAAACCAAAACTGGTTACATCAGAGGAAAAGTCAAGGGACACCCAAATTAGCAGAATTCAGCCTTAGGGGACCATGAATTAGAACCATCCATACAATGGTTGTTAACATATTTCAGTTTCAACTAAAGTGGTGGACCCTGTATGAATGTAGCAAAAAAAAAATTGAAGACCTATTTAAAACATGCTCATTATGTGGCCACTTCTGTGTCACTAATATGTTTTTATTTACACACTAATGAAAAATCTTATGAATGAATAAATGAGGCATTAAGATGGTAATTAAATTGGATTTACATATTTGTTTATTCATCACCACCTCTCATTTGACTCAGCTTGGAGACACTAAGACAAACAGAATTTGGATCAATTGTGGATTTTTGAATTAATTCAACATACAAATGTATATATATCTGAGATTGTGTATTACCCTAAGAGCTTTGCATTCTAAGGTAGTGTTTTAGACATTTTAGACATATTTAGCCTCAGTGCAATCTGCTGTATTGTCTTTGAAGCATGGTACTATTTGTGTTTCATTGAAATGCAGAAAGCATCATGAGTCAAATGTTGTGTAGTTGCCTATTACAGGAGGTGAAATGAAAGTTTCTTGACTGAAAATATCTCATTTTTGACACTGATCTAATATAATTTGTCTAATTTAATTTACTAACTACTCACTTTGTGTTTCTTATAACCTCATTGATTGGAGCAAATGATCCCACTTGAGCCCAAAATATATTCTCTGAAAGCGGCTGTACTCACAAAAAATATGCCGTGACAAATGTGTGAGCACCCCTGTGTCTGCAGACTCCCACTGCAGCAGAAACAGACCTGCACATCTCTGGTCTGTTTTTGTATTATATCCAGCCTTTTTTTTTATGAAAACCACTTGCCAGTATTCGAAATATAAGTATCATTATATAAGCAATTGGCGCTATCTGTATCATTTTCCGTCTCATAATATATGCTACTTTACCACTCAAACATATAGCCATCATCTTGTAGCAACTAGCAGGGCTTTTTACATTGAAAATGCAGGGTCAATATTACTTCGAAAAAGGTCTATATTTGCAATAGAAAGAGCTTTGCACTCTCTCAACAGCTATTATGCCAAGGGTTTTTCCCAGAAGCTGCCATATTTACTGTAAATCTGACAAGCAACAACCAAGTACTGTAAATATTAGTTTATCTGACATCAACCCAGTCATGAGCAGAATGTTAAGATTTCACCTACTGTGAGTTGCGCTATAGCTGGAGACATTTGGCTTCAACCCAAAGCAGCAGATCAGTAATCAATGGACAATGGGCCCTGAATGGTCAGTCTCTGAGGCGTCGTCACAGTTACCTGTCTCTGTGGTTTCAGCTTCGGTGAAGTCTGATGCTTGTGGCACTCTTGAGTTCTTGGTAGGCCTCTCTGCAAGCGGTCATCGACGGCCCACCTCGATTAAGTGACAGCCTCTTTCTGACGATGCTCTTGACGCAAGGTAGCGCTCTAATTGCAGTGCTGACCTTGAGGCTTTTAGAGGAAACTGCCATTGGCCAGGTGATTCTAAACCTGTCAAAAATCTTCATCAAAAGTGAAATCTTGAAGATAATTACAAATTGTTACAAAAATAGTCTGTTGTACTTCTGCGTGATTCAGTTAATTTGCTTGGCTTCTAAAATTAAAATTCATGCATGTAGACTTAAGAAAAGTTCTGTGGAGCATGTGGAAGAAGAAAGACAATGAATACACAGATAAAAAGTATTAAGTGCAAAAGAAGCAGCTAATTGATGGATGGACTGTTGAAGACCTGACGTTGAAGAGCATAGTCAAAGAGCATAACCAAAGAGCTGGGCTAAGACACTTGTCAATAATACGGGTCTGCATACATACGGGTGTGTGACTTGAACAGTTTTATTCCTGGGGAGGTTGTGGTTTGACAGACCCTCCCAGGAACCTGAACCTGATTTTTAGTGTCTCCATTTCTTGTGTCAGAGCCTCAAGTTAGGTAATCAATCTCTGCATTACAATATCTACCTCTGAGTTTAGCCTGTCCTGCTCCACTGACTTTCATCTCAGGTCCAACTAGCGAACTATGGGCTTGGGTCACCTTGCAAATGCTGTTGCGTCCAAGTCTATGCTTCCTCTCACTCTCCTCCATTGTAGTCTTGATGACAGTGTCTTAGCAGTGATTCATCAAAATAGTTGGAACAGCAAGAGGCGCTCCCTGCACCTGGAGTGTAGATACATCATGCTTGATGACTGAGTTTATCTGTCTTGAGGCAAACGTTATTCTTTGTTTCAGAACTATTATTTGATATAGAAATTGCTGTTGGGCTTCATTATCATGCTGTTTGGCACATCAATGCCTGGAAAAGCTCTGTGCTACTTTTTTCACCTAGATGGGACTGCAGAAAAATTTTCAGCTCTATGACAGTAAGATCATCCTTGTATAATGCTAATCTTCCTTAATCATCCCTAAGACCCCTCTGATGAGTTCTTCACCAGTATGTTGTTCTCTGCAGCATTCCTGAATCTGTTTGCATAAGCTATTAAGGCTAATGTCTGATGGAGAGTGTTATCTGCCCCCCATATGTCTTAAACACTTTTATCTGCAGTAGTAGAAGATCTCAGAAGGCAATTATGCTCTCTCTAGTGGAGACAGGCATTTTTTCCACAGTCATTTGAGGAGAGTGGGTAATTGGTGGTTGACTGGTGAGTTGAATATGTGTTGCCACCTTGGGTGACCACAGGTCCCAGGGATGAGCTATGATTTGCTTAAAACCAGTTATGGTAACATTAACTAGATAATATTTGTTCTGCACACCCCTAAGGCAATGGGCAGTTCCTATTCTATTAGTATCATGGGCTTCAGTTTCTTTAGTGCTGTCAATACTGGCATAAGTCTGACCTACTGGTAATAACTCCTGTGTCATTAAGATTAACAAAAGTACCAATTTCATCCTCAGCACTAGCCTTAAAAAACATTGTACTCTTTTTTTGTTTTTGTTAACACAAAAGCCTTGAAGGACTTAATTGAAATGCTGCATTTACACAAATGATAAGTTACATTACGTACATTTTGTGTGGGCCACATCCCGAGAAGGGTTAGATGTTTCTGAACTTCAAAGAAAACTATGGATTTAGTATCTTTATGGCAAGTAGGACTTCCTGAAAGTGCATGTTCAAAGGGTGACAAGCATCCCTTTATAATCTACGAAGCCTCCATAACCTAGCAAAACAGTTGCAGGGAATAAACAAAAACACATCAAAAGGATAAATATAAATCAACACTAAATCCGCCAATTCCCCTGCTGGCCATATGTCTCATATAGTTCAATCACATCTGCTAATTAGATGGAATAAAAATGAATAATATGAAATATAAATACTCCCAGATTATAGTATTTCTTTCAAAAAGGACCCTCTCCAGCGTCAAAGTATTGATCTATATTAGTGTTGGCTGTTGACACCAGAAGAATAATTGACCAATCATTAAAAATCAAAACAGTATGCTGTTGTCCAGAGGGCTGGTGTATAGTGTTAAAGTAATATCAATATGCTTTGGCCTGTGGTTATGTTGTGGTAGTATAATTTACAGTAGGGGACAGTTTTTCTGCTCATACACCTGTATTATGTTTAACATTAATGTGTTGTTGTTTGCACAATGTCAAAGCAGAACGGGGTGGTGGTGGTGGTTGGGGGGGGGCTTGTAGCTGCCGAAGCTACAGAAATATAAATCACTGGGGGAAGGTGGCATCTCACTGGACTGAGAGAGGAATCAGTGATTGGGGCTATCTCTAGGGTGTTCGACTCAGATGGTTGTGTTGAATCTCATGTATTGTGAATAAAGATGTGCTATGTCAGAAATTAAATCTTAAGCCATCTCTCCATTGGTGTTGCATTTGGGCTACGAGTGCAGTACTAACTGTATATTATCTATCTTTCATCTATCACATACTAAAGCAATAGCATAGCATCTTCCTTACGTGAACCTAGACTGCTGTGGAATTGGAAAGATGTGTCCTTTCTGTGGGTTTCAACCCCCAAAACCGTTTTTCAGGGTAGTTACCCTCAGTGAATGTAAGTGAGGCTGACAGAATGTGATGCACAAGTCAAGACTGATATTTAGACTTAATGACTTTCTGAGAATCTGTATCCGCTGCCACCTGCACCCTCCTAACATGGCTGTCTGATTTTTCCTCCACAGGGGAGTGTGAGAGTGGAGAGTGGAGAGAGAAAGACCAGAGGTTGGGATTTCTCTTACACCTTTTCCTTTTTTTCTCCACTGTGGAGCATGGTGGATTACAGTAAACTTTACTGTGATTAGAGACAGTGATCAGAAATATTTGCTGAATGACAACATTAATTGGGGTAAAGGCAAAAAGATTTTTGGGCTTAAACTAATGTAAAAAGATGTAATGTAATGTAATGTAGATGTAATGTAAAAAAAAAAAAAAATAAGATAAATAAAAAACAAACATCTTAACAAGACAGCAATTGAGGAAAAGTAAATTAGTTCAATTCACATAACCGTTTAAATGTAAATTTCTGCTTTGATAAATGAAATATTCACTGATGTGTTGCTAGGCAACAGAGCAGTGAGCTGTTTCCTCAACTGGTCTCAGCCTTTTGACCAGATCCATCTGGACCACTTTGAGGGCAAGGGTCATGGACAATGGTCACGTAAGAGAGGTGGGCATGAAGTTGTGGGACTGGGATTAAGAGAAAGTCCCTTTGATCATTAACTAAAATTTCATTGCAGAGGAAAAAAGTTTTAAATTAGCTGCAGTTGCTTGAGGTTAGAGAAGGTTCTTGGACTG
The DNA here is from genome assembly GCA_038496675.1 of Rachycentron canadum. NCBI lineage: Eukaryota > Metazoa > Chordata > Actinopteri > Carangiformes > Rachycentridae > Rachycentron > Rachycentron canadum. The sequence continues at coordinate 5,445,958 of CM076649.1, read as the reverse complement.
AAAAGCACGACTGCCACTTCAGAAGATGGACAGCACATTGATGGGGTGAAGCATCCAAGGTGAAGTCTCCATTAAGGCTCCAGCCATGAGCATCCAGACTGTGTGAAAAGGCCGACATCATACTGAAAAATAGGCTGCTAGAGTAAAGGAGACAGTTAATGCTGATGTTTGGATTGAGGGTCAAGAACTGGGGCAACATCTGAGTTCTGGGGCAGAGGAGCAAGCCAGATAGCTGCAGGAAGAGGGCTGAAGCAGGAGTTGAGGCTCCAGTCAGTGTCAGAGCTGGTGCTCCTGCAGCTCCTGTGTGCTGCAGCAGCTGCTGAAATGGGCCACGTTAAATTTCACTGAATTCAGATTATGCGTCCTCAGATGAGGTTTCTGGGGGTTAATTTGAATTTGGTGTGCTCCATATAAATGCTTTATGTTGTTTTGCAGCTTAAAAGCTCTAGGGTTTAATGGTCTCAGGACTGCTAAAATCAGTAGCGCTGTATACAATCCACACAGTCTGACAATCATTCAAACAAAATGCTCATTAGTAAAGCAGATTAAATTTTAATTTCATTCTGAAACATTATCATTTTGAAAATTAAAGAAAGAAAAAAAAATCAAAATCCACTTCAAATGTATTGTTTGTGTAGTGTATAGGTGATTATATTCAACTACAAACAAGATTTAAAAAAAATGCAACAAAACACAGTAAGGCATTATTAGCATTACCGGTATTAAATCTGACAATAACTGATGTAATTTGATTGAGTTCAGTTTGTGATGATTGTTGGGTTCATACTTTAGAATATTATTTTTTAGCTTCACTCAGCTTTTTAATTTATGAGTGCAAAATTACATTGAAGTGAAATGGGACTGTTTTATTTGTGTTTTTTTTTTTTTTTTATTTTGTAACCATAACCTCATCGAGTCTTTTGAAATGTTCTTGAGAGGATGTAGGCTCAACTTTTGAGTGACTTATAATGGACCTGTACTGTTTCAAGGGATACATGTTGGCATCCCTGGCAGGTATCAACATTTCTGACAAATTGATAAATTATTAAAATGCACATACACATGGTGGATATGAATAAGTTTGTGATTGTGATTATGTATGGGTGGTTTCCTTTTGGGACAATTGTATCCCATTATGCAAAAATATGAATGCAAAAAATTGATATAATAAATATTAAATTCTAGCTTCAAAAACATATTTTAGCTTCTTTTTTAATGCATTCCTATGCAGTGCTCCCACACCGATCTTCATCACAGGACCATGAGTTTGTGTTCAGATGGTGTAGGTTAGTTCAGCATAATTGGCCATGTAATGAGCCAATCACACACCTACTACACACCACTAACTCCTCAGAGCTTTTTCTCCCACAGCATTACTCCATTAGGCAATTTAAAAGGAGACATGTGTGCTAAGGTGACATTGAGTTTCACCATTTTCTGTGATATGTTATTATGCAAATGTGGCAGCTTGCTGAATATAATCAGTGAATACAGTTCCTGTCTCCCCTGGCGGATCACATCCCAACTTGATCCACCTGGTTTTCAAGTGTGTGTCATCTTGTGCTTGCATTTATTCACCTGGCTACTCCTGAATGAAAACAAATAGGAACTTCCAGAGAGTCAGAAATTTGATACAAAATCCCAGTGACATTTGTGGTAATACCAATAATTAATAATCCAGATTCAGGACAGGGCCTGACTCAGCAGTATGTCGTGTGATTTACTATCTATCTCTTGATAACTAATTAAAAATGAATAGCAGCCTTTAACGAACACCAATTCCCATCAGTAAAGGGGCTGAGGCATGTTCAGACATGTCTGTAGCAACATGAGGACATAGAGGAGAGAGAAGGGCTTGTGAGCAGACAGTTGGTGAATTATGTGATTTTTTTTTTTCAAAGGCTCATAAAGTAATTGTTCAAAGGTTTTGACTTCTAATAGCAAGCTCTATAGTAGATACCAATTTGTTGTAGAAAGAAAGTACACCGCAGGAACATGTTCATTTTTTTCAGAAAGACAGAACCACAGTGAAAAATTATATTAAGCACATGGAACAAATGTGACAACATAAATTCAGCTCTTATTATCAGCTCAGTCTCCTGTGGGAAGAGCATCGATACTAGATCTGTAGGACACTGTGTAACATTTGGTGACCAATGGCAGTGATCCTTTCATGTCAGGCAGCAAAAGGTTACAGCATGAAATGGTGTATATTGAACTTTTTTGAATTTTAAACATTTGTGTGTGTGTGTGTGTTTGTGTGCGGTTACATTATATATATATGTTTGTGAGAGATTTTCACAGTGTGTGCATGTACGTGTGTGTGTGTGTGTTGATAGGAAATGAAGGAGAGCAGGTGTCTGCAATCTCTCCATGCTCCCCTAAATATCCCCTATTCACCCAGGCCGTTTCTATGGTGACGAATGAATGGATTGCCACATGGATGATTGGTGCCAATCCACCAGTCATTGGCCTCATAATGGACACCCGCTTAAGGAAATAATAGTAAATTAAGACTGAGCAAAGCCTTGTATGTATGAAACATATCACTGAGGGATTAGAAACCTCTTGGTCTCCAGTTTTCCCCACATTTTAAACTTAAATTCATTTTTAGAACAGAACAGAAAAAATGAAATGAAAAATGAATACAACAAGAAATGTTTCCTAGGAGTCATTACACATATATCAATCAATCAATATAGGGAAGCTCAGTTCATAGAAAAAGTTCATTAACACAGAGATAAACCAAGTATCAGAAGAGAAAAAGGTATGCTATATTTTCTAAATTTATATCTACATGCTCACATGTTTAGCATGCCTCAATAATGAATCTTCTTTTCAGTTTTCAATATCTTTACAATCAAATCATCAAGGCATTTAAAGCCAGGCATTTAGCTACTTCTAAAACTGAGATTCATAATTACTGACCAGGCAGAATTCATATTTATACATGAATACATTTCTTAGAATTGAACAGGTGTACCCATGACTGTCTGTACTAATGGATGGAAAACAACAAAATATCAAGATCCTGCCTGTGCATAGCTTTCAGCACTACAGTGAAGTGGACAGCTCCACCTCAGGCTGGCCTGGCTTTGTTAGACCTGGTTAAATAGTAACAGAGTCAGAGTAAGTCACGTCACAGTAACCCAGGATTATGTAAACCCAGTATGCCTTAATGTTTATAATATCTTAGGAGCAGGATGCACAGATTTGAGCTTCGCATATCATCAAGGCATGTGTTGCAGACCCACAGTTATGTATGTTTTACCTGAGACGTGGTCTTATTGATTAGTTTGTGCAGAGCTGTTGATGGGTGTTCTAGCAATGCCGTTTTGTGATGCATTATCAGAGGGTTACAGCGTAAAAAGTTCAGGAATTGAGGGATAAACAGCATAAACTGTAAAAGTGATGGTTAGCAAATGTTGGTAAATGGTATTGACTTGAGTTGAGATTAGTTAGATTGTGTGTTTATTACCTGCTAAACTAGAGTCACCTTGCATTTGTTTTTTTCTCCATTTTACCACGTTTCAAGGTTGTTGTTTGGTGTGTGCGTGCAGTGTCCTTCACCGTTACTCTTTCCTCCTGATGAACAAGCTTTTGTGCAACACTCTATGATGAGTGCTTTGTTGATCGATATAAATGTTTGCCTAGCAGTGTAGTGCACAACTTGCTCACAGCAGCCAGTTAGTTGAAATTCGTGTCTGGTGGAGGTGGCAGGCTCACGGCTTTGAAGAAAAAAAGGTTCTCTTTGATTTGATGTTTCAATGAAAAATACCACCAACAGTTGAAAGTGGTTCATAGCTGTCTATAGAAACTAAGTTGTGGTTTTTGATAATATCAGGTGTCATTTAATGTGTGGCATGTGAATAGTTGCAAAAACTGAGGACGAGCATCTGTTTCTGAATGCTAGAAATGTCTAAATGCTAAAAACTGAGTTACATTTGCATTGTACCGATGTATTTTCTGCTCCCTGCATGGCTTGCAAACTTACAATGCAAATGCTGTTTATGTATCTACCTTCACAGACTTGCTGACAGGGCTTCTGGATTACATTAACAGCATATTCTGGTGTCCCTGGAATATCAAGGAAAAATTGAGGTTTCTGGTTTCTGAACCATTACATCTTAGGAAGATGTTCAAGGAACTGCAGCGTTAGCAAGTGTGTTTGTGTTGTGTTTGAATAAATTTTTTTTTTTTAAATAAAGAAATATTTGCTCTTTTGAGATAGACATACAGGAAGGAACAGATTGCACAGATTACCATCTTTGATGTTAGGACAGGGAATTGTAGTGGTCTACACAGCTTTGCAGGAGAAAATCACTGTCCTTAGTGTGACAGCTTGTCTCTGTCAGTATATGTGACAATTAGAGTGTGTCGACTCTAGACAGATGTATGACTGATAACTATGTTGGGATGTCTGTTAAGACACATACAATCACCACCATCCATCAGCAGATCAATTAAACCCAAACTCTGAAGAAGTGGTCAAGAAAGACATATACTAACTTAAGACAAATAAAAATAAAATATCTTTTATGGTGATGCAAATGTAAATCGTCCTTGACATTTATTGCAACTCTTCTGTCATAGAGTGGCTGATTTGTACTTTACAATGAAGAACATACAGTGCTGGACCTTTGAGGGCGTTAAACACTGTGTTGATCGTTTCCAACATGCTAAGTGTTCATTATATGAATATAGAGGTCAATAGCATAGTTATAGTTACGGAGTGGAGGAAGCTGTTGTCAGTTCCTGGGAACACATGGCGAGTCACAAAGAGATATGGATTATTGGTCCAAAGGGAGAAACAAATCAAATGTGCAATGTTAGTTTTGAATCATGAACTTATTGATGATGACAATGCTAGCTGTTGAACATCTGCTTATAAGTTATAAGATAAATATTTTCCTTTTGCATTTGTCATAAAGTTAACACAGTTTTCAAATCAATTACAAATGTAAAACAAATTGTAATGTAATAATTCCTTTTCTACTGACATTTTTTTTATTTGTGAGGGAAATAGTAAATTTGTATTGTTCTTCTAAAAAAGACAGTGAGGAAAAATAATAACTGTGGAAAAGAGAATGATCAAAAGGCACTTGCACTTGGGTATTGGAAGGTTTATATCTTATCAGTGATTTAACAACTCTGAGACCGTGATCATGTATAATAGCCTGATGGCAAAGAGACATCAAAACACAGATAAAGGATAATTGCCATGAAACTTGTTTCTTTGATCTTCAGCTCTTTGCCCTATTTCAGGATTCAGTCTCTAGGATATAGATATATTAAAATCCATTTATACCATCCAAGTCCAGGCTGGTCATAAGAAATGTTCTTACCGTAGTGAGAGATTTATTCACTTTACAAAAGGAAACTGAATTTGAATAATGACCAAAAAAGGAAAAAAAAATCAACACTTCTAAGGAATCAATAATAAAGCTGTTATTTTCTGTCTAGATAATAAAAAGTCTCACTGATTTGTGTCCACCTTTGGCTTGGATTTTTATTTAAGATTATCTAACCCCTAAGATTTAAACATCCCCAACACTTTTTGGAGCATCTTGAAAACAAATGAAGGCGCAATGATCTTCAGTGTCTTATTGACCTATGAAATCAGTGCAGGTCTCTGAATGATGACAGGTTGCCTCATGGCACATTACACCCCTGTGGCAAACAGATGTTGCACAGTACCATTTTTCTACCATCATATACAAAAGACAATCGCAAGATCTGTGTCAATGCCAGAGAAATGTGAAAGCTGCCTTGACAAAAAGACAAGCATTTCTTCATATCGGAGCTTCTAAATAGACATTTAGTATGAGGAGCAGATGTGTTGTGACATGGCTCTCAGGATTATTGTCTGTCTGGCTAACTTGTGATGTAGACTGACAATGACAAGTGAAAAGTTTCCAGCGGGTGTTTTGTGGCTGAGCCACCCGCTGAAGCAGAACACACACGGGGACCAAGCTAACCTTGCCTGAAGAACCTACAGGCTTATGAAGGGGTCCAGCCAGATAGTGTAATGTGCTGTGACAGATTACAACACAGAGTCTGTTAAATTAATGTAAAAGTCAGCAACTACATTTTAAGTACATTTCAAAATACTGCTATACACACTCACCTTTATACAGCATATAGTGTGGGACAACCAGCATGAATGGTGCTAACCTCTGCTCTTGGTATGGGCTGGGTAAAGATTACCTACACCTCTCCTAATATAGATATATCCATAGATATATCTTATTTGCTACCAAGTTCATTCAGAATATGTCATTTTATATATTAGGTCTCTGAATTCCTGGTATAAAATTTGTAGATTATGTTATGCCCTCAAATATCCCCACTTGCATGTTCACTGGGAAATAGCCTTACTTTTGATCATTGGTTTGAGTCAAACCTCATAAACCCTTGGTCCTAAAATCACCTGTGAATACTCGAACATGTCGTTAATAATAATCAGCCATGTACCTTTTTATTTGTTAAAAAAATACAGCTGTAAAAGAAGGTCTGTCCTTCTCATCTTCTTTGGTAGACTCACATTAATGCTCCAAGTGCTCAGGTTATACAGACCTCATAGTATTATACAATGGTTCACTGTGTGGTCACAATTATGAGTGTACAGTGGAGCCATCTGCGATCATCTGTAGTTGCTTGAATAATATGCTGCTCTACACACATAGAGAGCAGAGCTGTAAGACCTTTTCTCTTCTGGTCCAGTTGTAAGAAGTAAGGATCATTGGGCAGAGTAGTTATTATGGTTCAGGTTCCTCTTTACTGGTTCATTAACCAGAACCACATGCGTGACACTGACCTTTATCGTAAAAGGGGCTTTAATGACTTCTCTCTCCATTTCTCTCATTTATCCTATTTATGGAAATGTGAATCTTTAGGAGGATCGCTTGACACCAAAAGAAATGTCTCTCCCATGTTGAAGCTACGCTTGCCTAGTCACTCTCTGTGGTCCTTGGCGCAGAGACACAGTGGTTGGTTGGGGAGAGAGAGAAATGCAGAATAATATGGAGAGATGAAATTGTTTACCGAAAAGAGACTGGAAAAATGGAAAATGAAAAACAAACATGGAACATAAAAGACAAATTGACAACAAAGATAACGAAGGGAAACAGAGAATAGGAGGAAGGGTTGGAGGGGGGACAGGCAGTTGAGAATTAACATTAGCTGGGCACTGCTGCTGGCTTAACTATTGCATGTCTACATCACTGAAAGGTTACCATGAGCAGTACTGACAGTTGTGCCTACTAGGCTTTGACTGGCATGCTTTACTCATAGCATAGGGAGAAGGAGGAGGAGAGGGTAGAGGGACATAAACAGCAAGTAGGAGAAATGAAAATAAGGGGAATAGACAGAAGAGGCCGAAAAAGAAGAAAGAAGCATAAGTAAGGAGGTGGAAAGGTGGATGGAGAGTGGAAGGGATAACAAGGAGGGAGGAATAGTGGAGAGAAAAAGAATGAAGAGAGATGAGGGGGGTAACGCAGAGACCTTAAATGAACACAGATGATTGCATGATGCTGAGTCATTAGTCCTGGAGTAATAGCTCTCGTCACACTGCCATTTAGAAAGGGTAAAGAGAGAACAGTGGGCCCAGATGATAACCGCACTATAGACTACTGTACATACTGACAGGAAAAGTTTCACTTAGGAAGTTTGGCATTGAATAATGCACTGATTTGTCCCTTCAGGGGTCATACATGATACTATGATACTACTGCAAACTACTAGCTTCATTTCCATGATCAAGTCACCAAATGAAAAGTTATCAGGAGGCCATTGTTTTTTGTGCACTGTGGATGTATATTTTGAAATATTTCTGATGTGTTTTGTCGTTTGCAGCATCTTACCAGATTTTTCAGCTCACTCCTTTCATTGCTTCTAAATACTTTTTGTAAAATTAAGCACAAGTTAACTTAAATCTACAAGTTAAATATGTGTATAGCTTTAACTGAAAGCCATCAAACTAAATCTGTTATAGAGCTTAGATGTGTGCGTGTGTGTGTGCGTGCGTGCGTGTGTGTGTGTGTGCGCGTGTGTGTGTGTGTGTGTGTGTGTAAGAAATGCTGACACAAAGGCTGACAAAAAGAAGCCTTTTGACTAAACAAAAAAGTGGGCAGCTTCTGTAGAGTTCCTTAAACTAATCTAGGAACATTCTGAAAGTTAATGAATTCATGAGAGAAAATTATATGCAGCTTTTCATGTTCCCTTTTCTTCCTTGTATGATGTAAAGCTAAGCCAGAGTCTGATCTCCACATTTCTGCCTTGAGCCACAGTGTAATTTCTTCTTGTCTCTTGGTCTATAGCCTCTGGTGAAACATCCCTGATGTCGTTAAAGCCCACGATCAATTCATATGTTCCCGATTTTAACACTGGATCAATTTCTCAATGCTAATTTCTGCTAAATGATTGACAGTTAGTTGCTTGCGATTGGGAATCGTTTTTTTCTCTTTCTCACTGTGAATGAATTTTAAAGTGATTATAGAATGATCAAAAATCTATATCCATGCCTCACTTTGTTATGATGGATACTCTGTGAGTACATCTACAGTTGCAAATGGATGGACCAAAGGTTACTGAATTGTGTGACTGCATGGTTAACATAATGGGCTCAAATGGAAGAAGCTTTACAAGCCAAAATAAATTTTAAGAAAAGATCACTGGACTTGAAGATGATGCAATTGCTTTGTGGTTTTAAGAGTCATGGATTTTAAACTCAGGGAAAGTCAAAAGGCTCTTTGAGTGAAGAAGAGATGTCCCTGCTGTTTTGCATTTGTCACAGAAAACTTAAAGTATCACTTAGATCTCTGTAATGACATACTGATAAAACAATACCTTGATAAAGTAGCATCACCTCAGTTTGTTTAAAGTGTGAGCCTTCCCAACCAAATTAGTGCCACTTACTCAGGCATCCATTTGCCCAAGCAGAAGGAAATTTAGAGATGCCTGGACATGCAAATGGAGAGGGTTGTGCAGAATTTGCATCTTTTCATTTCATTCTTGTGCACCATTGCATCTCTGCATATGCAACAAATAAAGAATAGCCTCAAGGAGCACGATTACTACAATAGCTGTCTCTAACTCTGACGCGGTGTGTGAAGTCATTGTTGCATATTACTCTTCATATGAATGAAATATTTTCAGGGATCAGAGATATACTTAGTCTTGTTGTCATTTCCAAAGCCAAGTTGTGCGTGTGTGCTGGCTTTATTTAACTGGCCCATTCTCAAAAAACAGTAAAATATGTACATGGGAATTTACTAATTTGTCATTGATTGATCATTGATTCCTAAAAACATTTTTTTTAGCTTTACTAGAAGGATGTGAGTTGGTTTGTGAATACATCACACACTATCACCCAGAGACTAACATGTTTCCAAATCATTGCAATTTTTAATAATCAAAAAGCTGCATATTAAAACAAATGTTTCTTTGCTTTTTTTCTGTTTGGTTGGACAATGAACTTAATTAAGGCCAGTTAGTATATCTAAAAGTCATATTTCATTTTATTGTTAAGTGGGCCAAAAGCACAAGTGGGTGGATCACAAACAATGCAATGAAGTGAATACTGAGAGATTTTCAAAGATTGTCCCTGAAGGACTGGCAGGCTGACCAAGAGGTGTAAATCACATTGTGGTTAACATCAGGTCTTAACTAAGATAATGAACACCACTAAAGGTCAGACTGAAAAAAATTACTGTTGCCTGACTTTACATGTAACAACAACCCACAACTCACTTCTATTAACCTCAGAAGATGAGCACGATGCATTGAGGTGAGTCTACTGGAGAATGAAGATGTGACATGGTAAAATATCACTCACAGTCATCCTAAATTAAATGAACCTATACTGCTGTTTATCTTAAATTTCGATCTTATGGGACACATGCGAATGAAGATGAAACACAACATCCCACAAAAGAAGAGAAGAGGTGACTTGCTGATACATGTAGTGTGCAGCAGAATTAGGCAGAAAGAATATTTTGTCCACTATCTGATGTGTGCGGAGGAAATCAGAAAGGAGCCCGCACTGCATCCACAGTGTCTAAAATAGATTTTCACCATACTGCACTCACAGCAGAGAAGAGGCACTTCATACATACAATAACAAAACGGATCAGATCGCCTCGGGCATCGAATTAGGACCGAATTAGCCTCCTCTCTTCTCCCCCCATGTTATTTCCGTGCAGCCACTCATGGCATAGTAAACCAAATAATCCACTCGTTATCTCAAGGCACATCATTATACGTTAATAGCCTATCCATGTTGACACACCATTAGGCATAGGGAATTTGGGTAATGTGCTATACCACTGTTTGTAGATTTCATGGACTTCTCCATCTCAGGGGATGTATGCAAGAGCCAGTGAGAAAATGAAGAATAAAGAAGTGAACTATACATGTAATGCCATTTTTAATGAAAGTATGCTGTTGAGACATTGTTAAAAATGACTAATAACTTTCATTATTCTGATTTTATGATAATAGGTGAGTCTTTATATGACAGGACTCTATCTCTCTAATGGAGCCAAACTGCACCATGTGTTTCACAGTCTGAAAGGAGGAAAAGTGAGGAAACTGAAGAAGACACAAACAGAGAGGAAAATTACTGAGAGAGACATAGAGTGACACAGACGGAGGACGGGAGGCAGGAATTGGGGGGGTAGGGCAGGGGCAGGAAGAAGAAAAAGATAAGTATCAGAGCAAGAAAGAGAAATGATTTAAGTGTAAAAAGAACTTATAGAAGAGGTGACAACCCTCTAGCTTTGATGCTGCCATTCAGGTCCACTTCCTCTGACCTAGCAGACATGGTTCACTGCTCTGAAACTGGAGGCACCTTTGCCCCAATTTTTTGAGAGTCACATAAGTAAAGTTAAAAGGATTTTGAGGCAGGTGGGAAATAATTTTGAATTAAAATTTGACTCCAGTAAAAAGTTTAGCCCCTTTGATGACAAGGTGGTTTAAAATGATATTTTACTTTGGCATGACTTTCTTTTGACACATAGCTAATCTTTTTAAAGCAGTCAGTCACCAGAATTAGCTTTTCTCTTCAATGTGCTGGGAGTAGCAATGAATAGATTCCCCCAGCTCTACAATCTGTGTTTCCGGTAAAAAATTAAATCATGAATATTTCACTGATTTTGCCCTGGAAAACTCAGCTCTTACAAGTCTAAACTATAATGCATAGTGTGTGTGTCCTTCAGAATGTTTTACATATAAATATGCTCATGCAGATGCTCTACTGTATGCATAATGATTTTATAGCAGCTGAAATAACTGTGGGAGGCACTCGATCTTCAGGCTATCAATTCTCTCTCTTTCTCTCATGCAAACACACTCGCACCATCTTGCCTCCATCTTTTTTCAGATAATAGTTAGATTATGCACAGACACTGTGGGTGGACAGAAAGCTTCTGTCTACAACTGACAGAATTCAGTTCAATGTTTCATCTCATAAAACACACCATTAATACATCTTAAGAAAGATCTCAAAAGTTTCTAATGCAAGTTTTTTCTTTTTTTTTTTTTGTTGTCAGAAGTTAATGTGTAAATCCACTTACAAGACATGTGTTGGCATGCAAATCCAAAAATGTTATGCACTGACGCTCATCCTTTTAACAAGTGCTAAAAGTATTTTAGATCATGTGAAGGAGAAATGTTACAAACATTTGTTTTGTTTCTCTCAATTAGGTCTGTCGCAGAGCACGTCTCATCATATTACAACATATCAGAAATAAATATTTCTCCTAAAATCCTAAAATTAGAGCAGTTTCTCATCAGATTGCCAAATGCTGCAGGGATGTATTCTCCTTGATATTAATTTGATTTCACACTTCATTCAGAGAGAGGAAGAGAGATATAAATAGAAGAAAACAGAAAGGGAGAAAAGAATATAAATATGATGACAGACAGCTAGAGAGAAGGACAAGATAAACTAAGGGGAAGAAAAAGAAGAGAAAATCTGTAGAAGTGGAAAAGGTGGAAACACAGCCCACAATGAGGAAGCAGACTTACATTGAGATGCATCATAAATCTGAGTTCTCAGTAAAGCACCATGTCATCAGCTTGGGTGCTTCTCTGTTTCATGAAAATGATTGTGAAAAACTACATTATCAAACAAAGTAAGCAAAAACAATGCAGCTTTAAAATGTTTGATTGATTTTTTTTCTATGTTTTTTTCATGTACTTCGATGTTTGTTTACACATAGTGTACATAGGTATTGTTTAGCAGTAAGTGCTTAACATAGTTAAAATCTCCGTTTTGGTGGTGACATTTGCTATTTAGTATTAAAAAAAATATACAGTTAAGACTGACTGTTTTGCTGTTTTAAGTACCAAACCAAAAAAAACGGAAAAATTGAAATGGCACAGGATGAAAAGAGAGGGAGGTTCTTATGGGGAACATGAATGTTTGTACCAAGTGTTATTGCAATTGACCCAGTAGCTGTGAAGAGATTTTGAACTTAATGGTGGCAAAAAAAAAGTCAGAGGAACGTCAAGGTCTTCATTACTCGGGAAACAAAAAAGCCTGGATAAAATTGCATGCCCATTTTTCTCTGTCGTCTGTCGTCTAAATAATTGTGTCAAATTTTTCACGTCAATCTACTGAGATAGTTACTGAGATATTTCAGTCTGAAACCAAAGTGGAAGTCTGAATTACTGGCTGACTAGTGCCACACTACAAAAACGTTTTGTAGAGCACAAATACAGAATGTATTATGAGGAGGTTAATTAATATACATCCCAACCAGCTGATTATTTTGCATGATATATTTCTGAGGCATGTCTACATATCTATACCCGCATCTGATATCAAGTGGATCTGTAATGTTGGCCAACATAGGCTCAGAATTAGTAACATTAATTTCAACAGGTTTCAGTTTGTTTAGTAGTCACATTAAAAGAGCTTAATGTAATTTTTTTCTGACGCCGAAAAGGTTTTTGGCATTGGTTGGTGGTGGTGATGATGGTCATTTGCCAAGAGCTCCAACCATCATGTTTGCAAGAGGTTCTCTTATCAACACTATATTTTTATCTTCATCCCCATCCAGTGACTCAGCAAATAGGTACTACAATACAGGATGAGTCATGTGTAGCTAGTTAGCATGCTAACTTTAGTAGAAGATAATAAGTGATAGAAATAGAAATCTGTGTTAACATTGGCATTGCTTTGGCATTACAGTACATCCTCTGTGTTACAACATATTTATTGCTGGTTATTACAACCAAATTACCCCCAGATTACCATTAGAAAACTATACACACACACCCACAGACACTATCTAAACAACAGCAAACACCCATACCTCAAGACTGATGTCACCCCAAGGAATAACTTCATTTATTTTTTTGCTGCTGGCTTTATATGGTGACCTTTCTAAGTGTAGTGCTGGGACCGGGTGGCAGTAAACATGACTCACAGGGAGGTGTTTGTGCCTGCAGCCAAACTCATTGACATGCATGTTTTCAAGTCCCTGGACTCCAAAAGGTGCCTGTTCGTGTATGTGTGCATCAGTCTGCATACATGTTTTTGTGTGATTGTGCATTCATGGCTGGGTGTTCCTGCGATTTTTCTCCTTTTGGACATTTAGGTGTCAGGAGCTCTTCTGCGTGTATGTGTGTTGTAGCTTTGTAGAACCCCAGGCACTTGTACCATTGTTCTCCAGAGAATCTGAAAGGTGGATGCCCAGAGTAGTTTATTATGTCCCCATGGGAGGGAGAAAGAGTGAGAGAGGGAGGCAAATGTGAATGGGGTAGGCTAACAAAAAGTGACGCATTAGATGATATGAATATTTACAGAGGGGAACAAATTAAACACAAAGCACTGACTGTCATTTTATGTGAGAGAGAGCGAGAGAGAGAGAGAGAGAGAGAGAGAGAGAGAGAGAGAGAGAGAGGACATCATCATACCACTTGCCAATAATATCTCTCAGTTCAGAGTCCATTTTATTTTTCTAAAACACATTATCTACCCTCCATGTGATGTTCTTTCTCTGTGGCATGTCTTTAATACACTGCCTCACATTACAATCCTTCTGGAGCTGAAGATAAGAATATTCAAAAAGGTGGTAGTTCTTTATGTTTTCACAGTTTGGCAGTAAACGTTCCAACAGAAGCAAAACAGACGCTTCAAAGGTCAAATTAAACTGTTAACCTCAATTACCCTGTGCTTTACAACAGGGGCTAGAGGTCACAGCCATGATGAGGAGATTCGTTTTAGAATAGCCAGAGGTGTTTTTGGACAGATAGCATCTCTCTCTCTTTCTCTCCCTCTTTCTCTCTGTCCTGCTCTCTCTTTCTCACTGACTAATTCTGCTCATTCTCCTTCTCTTTACCCGTCTTTACCCACTACTACCACTACTACTACTACTACACGACCCCAAACATCTGATTGGTTTAGTGACAATAGAAACAAACCTTTAGCTGATGTGTGTGTTGTCTATTGTTGGCTTAGATGTTTCTAACATAAATGAAACCCCGACATGTCTTAACATGTCCTCTTTTTGCCATTCATACCAAAGAGGGATCTCGCCAGGTCATTTGATGAAAGTTTAATCAACCAGCAAACCCAAAAATGTGTAAAACCTGATGTGTATTTGTGCAGAGGGGGTTTGCAGCCACAAATCAGCTGGGGGCTGAAAATTTGCTTTAGCTAGATTCACTGCATATATCAGATGTGATTATTCAACACTGATGGCGAGAACACTGTGAGAGGTGAAAGAACACAAAAAAGCTTTGCACAGATTTGAGTTAGTTGTGAATTTCTTTACTTGTGATACTCTTTAGTGTTCCTATGGATTTGGTCATGGTTCAGTTGTGTTTTCTAGATATAAGCTACACCTCAGAAACAACCTTGACTCCAATGTTATGCAGATGATATACAACTTAAAATGACAAGGGATTTCATTGAAACTTATGAACTCCATTATTATTTCCAGAATTTTCTTGGAAATAATAATGATTCTTGTGTTGACAATATTTTTTTCTAAATAACTTTCTGATTGATTGGTTTATTATTTCAAACTGATATTTGCTGATGACTGAGTAGTGTAATACAGCAGCTTAATGTCATGGTCCTAATCTAGGTCCTAGGGCCTCTCTTCTCTTCTCTTTCTTTCTCCTTTTGTCACCACTGTTTTACCCTTGTCTTGTGTTTCCTGTGTTGTTTGTCTCTCTCTCTGTGTTCGTGTGTGCTTGTGTTTCTTGGGGCATAGTATTCAGCTGCAGCTCCTCCCTGGTTCGACTCCACACCTCCTCCCAACTGCTGCAGCCACCACACCTGATATCCATCACCTCATCAGCCCAGCAGTATTTCAAACTGGTTCCACAATCACTCTTCGCCAGATTATTCAGTCTAACTGAGTGGTAACGTCTAGGCCTGTGTTTTTTTGCGTCTTTGTGACTGATTTAGAACTTCAGACCAACTTCGCTCTCCTTTTGCTTAAGGATCCCCTGTCTCGCATCTGTCGGCTTCAGTCCTGGTTCCATCTTGTCCGTCCTCCAGTGGTCCTGCTGAGTCATTTAGAACCAGCCTGCACCTCTGCCACCTTTTCAGCCCTGCTGTCTCTGTTGCTGAACCTCTGTTCTACCTGTTCTGCTTTTGGGACCTAGACCATTTAGTTATTATTATAAGCGAATGCGCATACATCATATTTGCTACTTTGCTAAAATAGATGGATTTTACAGAAACACTGCACATGCAGAAAACCAATGAAAACACTAAAATGCTAGTTGCAAGTTGTAAAGTGCACAACACAAGGGAGGTGACAGACTGATGTACAAATGACTTCTTAATTTGCAACACTATGGATAGAAGCTTTTACCACTTAATTAAAACAGAAGAAGTGCTTTAGTTTGTTGAAAAAGTGAGACAGATTTTTCTAGCCAAGGGTCACTGGTTTGAAAGGATAATAAAAATTGATGTGAATTGAATTTACCGGCTTCACAGCTACTGCAAATGTAGTGTTGCTGGAAAACATCGTAAATATTTGGGACCAATGTCTTAAAATCCAATGGACAGTCACAGCTGCTTTGTGAGGGTTGGATGGCAGAACACCATAAAAAAAACAGAGGAGTAAAGGATGGGAAGAGTGCACACATGCAACATATTGAAGAGTTGTATGTATAAAATTCTATTATAAAAGGATACTTTGACACTTTACTTGACATCATGGCCTGTGGCCTATTTTGTCTTTCTACATTCACTCTATATTGTCTAAATTGGTCTAGCCTGCACACTTGCATTTAAAAGTACATGCAGCCATTGTTTACTTCAACTATTTGCCACGGATCAGGTCTCGCTGACACGCAAATAGTGAGAGGTGTGATAATGGCAGTACCACAAGTAAGAAGGTGTTGACTGTTTTGACGATCAATGACAGAAAAGTAGGGGGAGTGAAAAGAAGGATAGTAAAATTTAACAGTAAGAGAGTGAGATATAACCAGGGGAGCGATACAATCAACGTTTTGCTTCCTGTTTTCCATTTTAAAAGCTATACATGCAACAAAGTCCAGGTACTTTTCAGTATTTGGAACATAAATGAAAAAGGAACATTTTAAAGGAACATAAACTAAACTAAAACATACATTATCAATACCACATTCAAACATGATTAAATGATTATGAATGATTACATACATTCATTTGGTGGTAGTGATGTAAAATGCAATAGTTTTTTCTGCTGTAGTAATCAAGGCATATTAGGTCAAATAGCGCTGTTATGCTGAGCCTTTACTAAAATGCCACAGAGCTGGTGTCCCACCTAACCAGTGACCCATTCAACCAGTCAACATTACTTGACAGTGAAATTGGAAACATTGGCTGGTCCCTGAATGGTGACTTGACCTACTAACACTAAGTGTGTGCGTGTGTGTGAACATGTGTGGACGAAGGATACTGGTGGGGGTTCATCTGTGAATGTGAGCTGGTGGATATGCTTCTGCAGACAGGAAAATTCAGTTGCTGTGTACATAAAAGTGTTGTTTTTGTTTGCTTGTTTGTCTTTTGCATGTGTATTTACTGTGTATATACGGTCTGTGTGTGTGAGTATCTGTCTTACAAATGACACCTGCACTGCACAAGACGGGTTTTCCAAGGTCAGGGACAAATCAACAAAAATTACACAGCTGCCAAAACCCATTACTGCAGAACCGTGCAACGCCGGGCCTACCCAATGGGCATAGACCACTCATTGAGTCTACTAAGCAAACACACATGAATTCAGGCACATACACATACAGTATGTGTATATATACAGTACACTCTGTAATACACAATATAGGCATAACACTCATGCCTGTGATTATCATTTGCAATTAATTTTTTCTATGTTAGTATTTATGGTGTAAATTTAATTTTTTTCAGTTATATTGTGCTCTCCTCACTTCTTTGCATGATTCAAACTAAAAATCGAAAGATAAAGTAGCAAACACATTCTCCTCCCTCACTTTGATCACAACAAATCGACTCAGTGTTTGTAGATTCCTTTGAAAACCTTTTAGTGGCATATAATATTAAATTTACTGTAAGCAGATCTCAACCAGGCATGAAAAAAACAAAGCTCCCTAAAAGATGTTCAGCCCTCTAGTTATGCTGCCTCTGACCCAGCTCACTTCCCTCTTTCCTACATACACACACAGCTTAATTTGACCTTTCACAGCGGGCACTTGCCTGTTTCACGGTTATTAGTCCATGCCTGCTGCACACAGGTAGAAAATGAAGGCCTGGCTTTTGTAATAGTAATTCATATCAGACTAAGAAATTGTAAGGACACCAGTAAAGGAGCAACAGTGAGGTGAAGAGATAAGGATAATAAAAACATGAGTATTTGCCTCATGTTTTTTTTTAATTTATTTTTAAAAAAATTATTTACTAAAAATGTATTAAAATTTATTAAAACACAAAATTAAATATTACCTGTAACCGTTGTCTGCCACTGGATCACCCTTTGGTTAATTAATTAAACTGCATTTATTATTAAGTAAAAAAAATTGTATTAAAGATGCTTGTAATGACAGAGATAGATGGCGTTAGTTGGCATTACTGAGTATTTCAGGATTCACTTCATTAACGCCACTAAAAAGAAAGAAAGATGATGGGGTGTCCTCGGGCGTCTTCTCCTTTGACCCATGAACTGAGACCTCAAAGAAGGTGCCAAGTCGGGTCTTATTTGACATCCTTACTCCTTTTAATATACTTCCACTCTATCTCAGACACACACACACACACACACACACACACACACACACACACACACACACACACACACACACACACACAATGCTAATGTGTGCTCCACTGTCATTACACAGAGAAAATGTTGACATGTGGGTCAAGGTTCACCATGCGGTGTAATAGCTTTTCATTGACTCTTTATAATGTCAGTGGAAATTAATGTGTCCATTATAGAACACACACAGGCAGCACAGAGCAAGTACATGAATGAGACAAAAATGTAATTATCTGAATGTATTTCACTACATCGTGTCAGAGAACTTGGATTGTTCCACAGCAGAAGCTGCACAGTGGCATTCATTTCAACTGAACTGATCTAGTGTAAAAGGAGAATCATTGATTTATTGACTGACTGGTTAAATTACTAATTTGTTTATAAAATGAACTGAGTGACAATGAAATCTTTACTTTTTTTGTCTTTTTTTTTTTGGAAGGAGGATGCGTTCATCTCCTCTAATCCCCTCTTTAAATATATATGTTAAACCTGGAGCAACACAGGAGTCATGTATGATAAATATGATTTTTCTTTAACTGGACAAAAACAATGAAGTAATTGAAATAAATCCATCAGTTTAGAAACTGAACAGCACCATACTACTCAAAGAAATGCTGTTCAATATAAAAAGAGGCACCAGCACCTAGGGTCTATATATTGTAGTTTTTACTAAAATCAAATAATAGCAACAACAAAAACCCAAATAAAATCTTTGGTTTGTTAAATTATGGCACACTTTTAGTCACAGTGGGATACTGAGAAGGCTTTTGTGGTGATTTGTGTGTTTTTCTGTACTTCTCTCTCTTGTGAAATTGGGTTGGATTACAGGATAACTGTATGGTGAAACAGGACTGGAATTCACTTGCCCTTGATGGAAAAAAAAACCTGTTCTCATGATGTTGTACTAATGCAATAGAAAATGACACACATACAACTAAAGCTTGATGTGCTCTGGAGACAGGAGTTGAAGATGTATCACCTGTGGTGAAAGTTTCAGGCTTTAAATACCCCTGCAGCCTTGTGTGATGATGATGTGGTCATAGACAAAAGGTAAATCTTTACATGTACAGAGCAGTCGATGTTGTTGGGCTCAGAAACCTAAAGACTGACAAAGAAGATCACTGATAAACTCCAAGCAACAATAAGCTTGGGTGTATCAGTGGAATTTGGTTCACCATGCAACCGAGCATCCAACAGAGGAAATTGAGGTAATATGGGCACATCTTAGGAAATCCAATATGTCACAGTTGCTGTCAGTGGAGGGCCAATGGACCTTTGAGGAAAGCGCTCAACAAACATAAGATATACGAAATAAGAATACAGAGAAAGAAGAATGGAGAGTTTTTTTTCCCTACGTCAGCATATACAAAAAGGCTCTTGCAACACAATGTAATTGATTTTTAAAGTCACAATTTCTAGTTTTTGAAGTACTTGATATCAATCAAACACAACACTGGACAGAACACAACAAAGAGGTCATTGATGAAGCTTTTTAAAGGCTTGCAACTGACAAATCAAACAATCTTTCATGAGTGAGAGATTGGAGAGATTGACTGAATGATTAACAGATTTTTTTTTCACAAAAATTGGATATTCATTTGATATTATTGTCTCAACAGGGAATGCAGGTATTTTTCATCAGG
Source organism: Rachycentron canadum (assembly GCA_038496675.1). Classification (NCBI taxonomy): domain Eukaryota; kingdom Metazoa; phylum Chordata; class Actinopteri; order Carangiformes; family Rachycentridae; genus Rachycentron; species Rachycentron canadum. The sequence continues at coordinate 5,426,073 of CM076649.1, read as the reverse complement.
TGCTATTGGAAGCAGTGTTTGGTAATTTCATACAAAGGACAATGGACATTGTTACCCTTTCTGACCTCTGAGTTTCCTGTCTAGCAGCCTCTCCGCTCTCTTTCTCACCAGTTTCAGAAACCATTTTCTCTTTGTTGCCTCCTTACATTACACACCAGATTACTCTCACTAACGCCCCTCCCCTATCCATTTCCTTTGGCCTCCCATCTCTTTCTTCTCATTTTTGCCTTTTCATTTCACCCATTTCATATTTTCCACGATTGGCCATCCACTTTCCACCCAGCTCTTATTTTGTTTTGACAAGACTGTGGGCATATGATACAGTGGGATGTCATGATAAGCACGATTTCAACATTCAAATGAAAAAAAAAATACATGTAGAAAATGCCCAATGCATATACACACTTTATACATGCATGTGCAAAAATATTAGCCTAATCTGCTTTTCAAGGAAGAGAAGGCTGTCAGCATCAACCGTGCAAAGGATGAACTATACCTGATATTACATGATGCCATGTCAGGCGTTGTGAGCATGCAAACTATTAATTGAGAAAAACAAAGATACACGGGCACATGTGCTGCTCACAGACACTGAAGTGTCTGCTATGCGCCATTCACGGTCCGTGCATTGCACACACACAGCTACACATATACACACACACACACACACACACAGATACATGCATGCATCTTTACGCACCCACTCATAAAACACATGTGGTCACACGCAGAGGTGTTTGCACACACATGCACAAGCACACAAGCACACACACTGTGGTTTTTTTCACCTAGTGATGATGGTGGTTCAGTCATGGTAGTTTGGAAATTTGCTGCCCCCTGCTGAAATTAAAGGAATAACTCCAGTTTCATGTCGCAGCAGCAGGGGATCAAAAGAGAACAGAAAACGATTAAATTTAGTGTGGAAGCAGTATCTACTAAAGAACCAATAATACGACCTCTGGCTGATTTGGGGCTTTGAGCCATAGTTTAATAAAAGCTCTATGCATCATATGAGATGTTTTATAAACTCCTGCTTTATTAATGCACATATTGGCCAGTCTTAATCACATCGTCTCACTTTTTTTAATTCAGTTGTAACGCAAAAATGTCTCACAACAATCCTACAATGGTCTCTGATCACCAACTGGACATTACTGCTGCACTGACAGGCCTTAAAAGATGTTTTTAATCGCTCCCTTTGGATGGTAAACAACAAAGCAGAAGAATAATGTTCATCTGTAATTGTAGATTCCAACTGTGATTATTTAAAGGTGTAAATAGAAACCTATAAACACAAACTGATTTCCACTTCTGTAAGACTCACACTCCCCCTTTCAGTCTCTCCCTTCTATCTGTTTGCGCTCTACCTTTCAATTTGCACTTTGTCTATTACAGTATTTCTCTCACTTTATTTCTCTATCTGTCTTCATTTGTCTCTTCCTTGCATCTCTGCTATCCCTCTCATACTCATTTGGCTGACCGTGTCATATCAACATCATCACCTCATATCAACAGTGCAAGACAAAAACAACAACAATTTTCCCATTTCATTCTTGCACACACTCACACAAATGGCAGCAGGCTATCGTGCACGGTGCTGACCTACCCTTCAGGAACAATTCAAGGTTTAGTGCCTTGCCCAAGGACACTTGGACAGGTGGATAGCAGGAGGAAGAGGTTAAACTTCCAACCCCATGATCAGTGGATAGCCCACTTTACCTCCTGAGTTCTCAAGTGGAGACTTGTAGTTATACCTTTGTAAAGGCAGGAAGTCTGTTTTTGGTTAGGAATGTCAGACAATCATTGTCCTATATACTAATATCTATTTGCCAAAGAAAACTGAGATAAACCTACACAAATGACAGATTTAATTGCTGTGAACTATGAATAAAGTGGAAATAATGTATAATGTAAGGTAGGCAAATTCCTCTGTGGCAATTTTTCCCCCCAGAAGATGTACATCAAATAACATTGAAAATACATATGCATTTACAGTGAATAGATTTTCTTGCACATTTTCCTCTTCTCGCTCTTTATCAAAAGATCGGGATACAAATCTAGGTTGCTATGATCTTTAGGCAAGGCTGACTTTGGTGCCTTGTGTTTCTATCTTGGCTTTGTCCTGAAGCGATGCCCCAGAACACTGCACGTGAGTCAACTAATCTGCTATGCCTTCTCCTTACTTGCAGGGATAAATGCAGCTTCTCCCTCCTTCTCTCTTTCTGACTGCTCTTCTATCTGCTGTCTCGTGTACGCTCGTCTGTCTTATGCCATCTATATCAGTCTGTGTCTTTGATAAATCTGCATGTCAGGATGCCTGTTATTGCTGTGTGTAAAGTGTAATCGTTGCTGTGTTATATAATGGGATGTGCTTCTTTGCCTGCTTCTCACCTGGCATGGTTAGGCTTACCTGTTATGCTCTTATTGCCAGGTCTCTAGATGATGTTAATGTCATGTGCTGAGTGACTGAGGTCTGTTTATCTGTCTGAGCACTTCTGTTTGTACAAACCAATGAGTAGAACTTGTATTTTATCAATCTTTTCACACTAACATGCTAATAAAAGGCTGCACATAATGACCTGATAGCTGAGTGGTTTGGCCATGTGCCATATGGAAGCAAATTCTTTGAGCAGTGAGACCCCAGATCGACTCGTAGTTGTCAGGGCTTGTTGCTACATTACTTTCCACTGCTCTCTGTCCCTGTATTTCCTGTATATCTTCACTGGCCTATCATATAAATGCCCAAGAAAGAACTTTTAAAAGGCTGCTCACGGTCTTCCTCATTTTTACTTATATTTACATTTATTTTTGCAGTTACCCATAAGCCTCTCTCAATGGCAGACAGTAACAAGCCAATGAAGAAACTTTAACACCTACAGCTGGTGACTTACAGAGTCTATATAATGAACTGTTTGCAAACAAATTTACTGAACTGGAATAAAACATTTTTGCCTCCGGAAGTTTTATTCATGATATATACAGTACATGCCTGTCAGCCATCCACATTGTTTTAGATAAAGGTTTTAGATAAAGCTTATCTCTACAAAGGAAAAAAAAAAGAAAAGCAAGAAGTTCTTTAACTGCATTTGAGAGAGAGTGCTTTTCCCCATGACAGCCATTTAACCCACACATGACCCGCCTGAATGGGTTTGTCTATAGAGGCCAGAAACTTTTTCAGCTCATAAAGTGTTGGTGGTTTTCATGCAGTGGCAACGTGACACAACAACAAAGGAGGATTTAGTCCACATCAGCTATGGGATCAAGTCAAGATGTCACCTATAAAGTGAACAAAAACTAAAGCTGATTTCTGAAGTGTGACGGTTTGATGTACGTGCATGACTGCACATCACACACTAGATGCTCAACACACACACACATGCACGCACACACGGAGGCTCACAAACATATTTGGGTTTGTATTGGAGAGGATATAAAATGGCCTCCAATAAGTAGTAGATCAGAGAAAGAAAAAAAAGATGCTGCTCATAGATTGTTTATTTATTTCTTTTTCTTGGCATGCGGCTTTTGTTTGATGGAGACAGTAAAGTTACAGAAATGCTGAAGAACATGCAACAAACGTCTGTGGCTGCAACCAAACACATATACATCTGAAAATCCATATGGATTATTTGACAGTCACAATACCAGGATCCTGAAGCTGAAGCAGCTCAATGGAATTCATCCATCTTTCATTTTATTATTCAGGCCTGTGCTTTGTCTGTAGTGACATGGCTAAAAATGTCTATTTCTCTAAAGAGACATCTAGTCAGGTTGAGGTTCAGTAGAGGACTGGAGCCACACTGGGAAGTTTGAGATACCACAAAACTGTATTTTTATAAAATCCTTAATAATATAAGTTGTCTTGCTGAAACAGCTGCAACAAACTTAACAGAAGAGTGAGGGAGGTGTCAGTGGGGCCCAGTGTGTACATAGTCACATGGTCCTCAGAGGAAGAGGTCAAATAAGGTGATAAGATGTGTACACAGTACGCTGTATATTTCTTAAACAGTGACTATGTGGCTATGTGACTTGTAGACCAGTCAATGTAAACACAAGCAATTCCTCCATTTCTTATCCTTATCCATGTTTAAATTGATAATACATTGAAAGTGGACACTAATATTTAGAAACTATTTTTCTGTATTAAGTCAATATTCATTCAGTTCTTGACTTTACGTCCTTGAAATAATACCCCTGTTCTCTTGCTCTGTAGCACATAGCTGTTAAGGATCACCTGTGACCCAGCTGCTGTACTGGATTTGGAAAAATACCATCTTATCTTATCTTTTCCGTTTTCATCACAAACAGAGACATTTAAGAAGGATTTAGGAAAATGTCAGTATACATAGAAGTTTCCATTTGAGCATAACTGCACAGCTCCATTGTAATTTAAATTAAAAAAAAAAAAAAACACCAGAGTCTACGCTCAGTTTTCCTTTATAATATTTATTCTTAAAAATGAGTAAGCAGACAGTTCATGTGTCCTGTGAATACCAAAATCTGTGTAGAACAGTACAGAACAGTAAAACACCCTTCATTATATTTCTATAACAAGATCTTTTGAGCGACATATCAAAAGTCAAAACAAAGAATGTATTCTTTTTATTACAGCACTTCTTTTTAAACATTTTTCATCTCAAGAAATAGACCACAGATTTCTAGAAAGAGATGTAAAAATATGCATCAACATGATCAGTGTTAAACAGTAGGCTATAATATCAGATGCACACAACTATTAACTTGCACAAACATCAGTGAGGAGGTGATAATGTCATAATGCAATCACACCAGAGGGACCAATCACATGTTTAAGAGGATGTCACAGCTTAGACAGGAGGGGCTTCGGTTGCTAATCACTTCCTCGTTTTCCCTCATTACTTACTCGATCACGCACTTCCTCAGCTCATCGATTCCTTATTTCTTCCCCTGCTTTCTTTGCCTCCTCCTGAAAAACTGTAATGAGAGAAATTTTAAGTTTCATCCCCTCAGATGCTCTCCTCTGATTGCATTTTCATCGGGAAACAAGGACAGAGGAAAGAAAGGAAGGGAAGCGAGAAAGTCGGACAAAGCGAGGAAGGGAGAAAGGACAACCCAAGAGTCATTCGAGTGCTGATTGGATGAGACTGTAATGGACGGAGATCGATCAGAACATTGAGACCAGCTCATTGTCTCTTAACCACAATTAAATGGATTATGGGGACAGATGGCTTTCACCCCTGCTGGGACTCAGTCAGGAAAATTAAAAGATGTACTTTTTTCATGCTTTACAATGTGAGAAGAAAAGGCCACAGAAGCACTAACCAATAGCAATGGTGATATATATGTGCTGAAATACAAAGGATTCAGCTGCACCACAGTTTCATATGAGGCCTATAAAGAGAGACCAAAAACAGAAGTGGAAAAAGTTGAGGAGGCGGACAAGCGGAGGTTGAAGATGAGACAGGGACAAGGACAGCAGGAAGAAAGAGAGATGGGGACGAGGGGAAAGAATCAAAAGAGGGGGCATGAGAAGACAGATGGGTTTTGAAATGCTCATCTGATGGGCATCCGTCTTCTCCTCTACAGGCGGAGCAGGAAAGCAGGGGTGGAAGCACGTCTGTCTGTCACTCTGTGTTAGGCTCAGCATAATTACTGTGAAATGACAGATATCCACGACTTACATGAGGGCAGCTAGAGGAGAGAGAGGTGTGTTTTTAGACTCAGCCTGCGAGTCGCTCAGTGCTATTCGTAGCCATGTACAGATTTTCAGCTCAAACCTAACAGATGTAAAATTACAGATATCTAAAGCTGGGGGGAATCTATTTTACAGCTTTCAAAACCTGGACCCTTTTTATTCCCATTATTTGTTTGCCCTTTAATTTTTAATGTAAACATCCATCCGTTTAAAAAAGAGCAATGCCATAGAAATCTGCAAAGACCTGAAAGGCCCAAAATATCCTGCCTCGATAACCTATTAATATCATTCAGTTACGTCCAGTAAGCAAAGGTTTTGCTTACATTGCTGAATAACACTCAAGTCAAGTACAACAAAAATTGCTGAAGGTCTAAAAAGAATCCACACCCCTCACAGTCACAGCTGCTTCAGACAGCGTCCAGGATTTCAATGGCAAAACTCTTTATATACAATTCAAAGTTTTGCTTACAGGGGAAATCGGTGCTCTCCTATAGCCTCAGTATGAAGACATGCTGCTGTATCCTCTCTCACAGACAAAATGTAGAATGGTCCCCAAGCTGCTACATCTTAGATAGTCACATTTGGGTACCTAGTACCTAATAGAGAGGCACAGCACTTTACCAATAAATGTACAGTGTAAGCCTTTTACAACACAATACGTTGGTATTGTTCTAAAGGCACAAACACTAGTGTGACCAGTACTTACAAGGTACCAGGACAAGTTTTAACCACATACTGTATGTCATCAAACAGATTTTAAAACATTAATGGTTAGAAGAAGAAAGAAACAGCTTCTTTAGTCACAATATTAAGTGAAAACCACAAATGTGTTATTCAAGGTTTGTGCAAAACAGAAGCAGACTACATAATCACATGATAACCTTTCCTTTTTTCTTGTTTTTTTTTTTACAAAACAAAAATAACACTCCGAGTCATTTGTTTCCTGTTTTGTGTAGTGGTGGATACTGTTGTTGTTGTTGTTGTTTGCTGTAGTTTTCGCTTATTGGACTTGTTGTTGAGACAGCAGGCAGCTTGGTAGGTCAGTCAGGCGGTCATTTAGAAATGCGTCTCCTTCTCTGAGATGGTGGAAATTTTCCCATCAACCTTGAGTTTTGCATCATTGGCGGCATATGGACTGAGGGCGGCGAGTTTCCCTCTCATTTTCAGGTCTGGGCTGGGGGTCGTCAACTTCTTCATCCTCTGTAGAGAGGGAGACACAAGAGACAGAAAGGTTAGCTCCCACCACAATGTTATTTCTAGTGATAACATTAAGCATATGTACATCTTGTGCATATAACTGGGGGAGGAACTAGGGGAGTAAATCCAAATATGATTGTGTTTGTGCCAGCAAATATTGGATTTATTTAATATTACATATTGACAATAAATTTTCTTATTGATTTACTGTAACATCAACTGACCACTGCTTCATTTGTATAGAGTTTCATATTTTGTTATTCATTGTAGAGGTGCTTTGGGGAAGAGCACTGTTTGCTTGATGTAACTGGTTGATTGAAACATAATGAATAAATCATGTCTTCACAAGTAAATAACAAAGTATGTCTTCATAATTTTTTTGGTTTGTTGGTCTCTATTTTTCACTATTAATCAAGTTATTTCAGAAACCTGCAATTTGTTTATTTGATCCCCCTCACACAAGGAGACAAGGAGAGATCATTCAACTGTGCCACAGGCCTTCTGAGAGAGTCAGATACCACATGAGATACAGCAGCTGCATTCACGAGGCCCATTCAATCAAAAGTGGGCAGGTGATTAGTTAAAATCTTTCCCAAATGCAAGACAGTCAGTGAAAGTGTTACAGAACAGGACTGTTGACACCATGCATTGTTGTTTTGAATGAGAAAAACACCAGTAACAGGCTTATTCTGTTTTTGTGTAAGGAAATGAAGGGTCATCCATTGATAGTCCTTTCTAGATGTTTTGTGTCTACATGTTGTCCATATGTTCTACATTTTTACATTGCTATTATGAAAGGGGGCTGCTCTGTGCCACAAGACAGAGGTTTCTTTTAATGAAAGGTTCTTCTGACGGAAGGCAATATCTTGTTTAGATAGGACATTTATTTTCTTTAAGAAAGGAAGCTGCAAGGGTTGGTTAGAGGCCACTTATCTATTTATTATAATTAGTATAACAAGTATTATATAATTATATAAAATTCAATAGCTAAGGCTTTTTATAAGTAATGTGATTTAGCTTGACTGACTTCAACCATTTATTACACACGTTTCTCCATTATTTGAACCAAAACAAAACAGAATTTTTCTAATTGTGTGTTTGTACCTCAGAGAAGGTGCCAGGAGTCTTCCAGATCATCCAGATAATCCCAAGAGGGATGCACACCATCGAGGACATGGCCATGAACCAGCCGATACCATAGCCCCAGTCGGGGTAGGTGTACACGTTGTTGTACTTCAGTGGTTTGTATTTAATAAGGAAGAAGAGGAAGATTCCCTGTGGCAGACAAGAATTGTATCTTATTTGTAAATGCTGTTATTTATATCATGAGAAAGAAAGGCCTTGATTAATAAAGGTCATATACTGATTTCGTAAATGTAAAAAGGTCCATGTGCAATATGTCAATATTTTTCTAAATCAAGGTATCAATTAAAGCTGCATTTGGGATGCATATTCAGTGTTTTTGCTTGCATCAAGAGATATTACCATGGATAAACAGCTACAGGATACAATACAATATAACAAAAAGTGAGAAATTGTTTTGTAAGATGAATCTAAATGACTTTAATCCATGACTACACACAAGAAACAAGATCATTTTTGATCATCTACATGATGTGCTGTTGGCTGTTGCTGATGCTGATGTTACTGCTGCCCTTGGTTTTGTGTCTGCAGTGGACTCACAGCACAGATGCCCGGGGTCAAGATCATCCAGCACCATTTGATGAAGAAGACAGGTTTGTAGCCAATCATGTCCTCAATATTTAGGTAGAATCTGTCGCTACCTGAAATGCAAATCAATGTCACTCAGTGTCTGCTCGGATCATCAAAATAATGACACAACCGATGTCTCCTATAGTCGTCTCAACAGAGCTGCTGATTGGATGTGGAAAAGATCTTCTCTGAAGCTTTTTGCCAAGACACTCTGTCAGCATTCATATAATTAGGTTCATTATTGCTGAGATTAGGTAGAAAATAATAGTAATGTAAAGTAAATGTACTGATATTTAAATTACAGCAAGGAAATGTACACATTGCAGGATAGTTTGGCATATTAAATAGGGAAAAAGGCACAATGCTTAGTCAAATATGCTGAATGGCAATCTTTTATATTGCTACCATAATGTTTCAGTACAAGAAATTGTGTCCCTTGTGCAACATTAAATGCTGCATGTGTTTGGGACCATTCTCCAGCAGAGGGCAGAGGAGAAATATTATTGTGGAAGGAAGGATAAATGTATTACACAAGGTTTGTGCAATGGCCTGTTTTTCTGACAGTTTGTTCAGTTGTCGGCTGAAAAAAGACAAAACACTGTAATCTGAGGTGACAGGCGTTAGATGTGATAGATAGATGTGAAACACTGACAACATTGCTGCAAGATCTCTAAGTGGAGTGTCTACTCTTACCGTACACCCAGCCAATACATATGGACTCAAATATGGCCACAAACAGCAAACACATCCCGCTGGCAGCATAAGAGTCAAACAGCTGGAAGACGTACATCCCTCCCTGATGGGATAAGACAGGTGTCAGTTTTCTTTCACAGCCACTGTGTGATAACATCAAATATAAAGTAAATTGGGAGTGCTTGATTTAGCTTGTCAGGGAGTGATGACATAGGCACAGAATAAACAAATCGAGACTTTCTTTAAAGTTACTGAAAATTAGGATTTGTCCCAAATTTCGAATTGGCTTTCCAGTTTTGATGAAACATCTATGCAGAATGCTGAGTTTTTTGTTTTTTTATTAGTGAATGTTATCTCCCCCAACAACACATTCTGCTCTTTAGTGGTCCCTTATGGCTCCAATACATAGAGTATTATCTTATGAAGCATACAGTTAGTTCAGGCAGAGCATGAGCTGATTGGCTCATGTGGTATTTTGTGGTGTTGGTTTATGCAAGATTCATGTTTGTGTGTAGGGATTAACTTTCACAGCAGAATCCACATCGCTTTGGCAACCAAATGTAACTGTTATAAGTGACCATTTCCTTGACATAAGTGTCTGAAAGTGGCTGAAATGTTTGTTCTGTTCTGTTCTATTTACCAATGTTCATCACTATCACTCATTCTAAACATTACTGAAATAGTTCTATATATTGGAAAATAAACTTATCCAATTTCTTTCTGAGGGTTAGATGAGAAAATTAATGCCACAAGTTAGACTGCAGCTATCTTATGTTTGCATAAAAAACAAAATTAAAAAAATGTCCAGAAGTGTTTTTGCAAAACATGATATATGATGTTGATGTGAAGTTTACTTTTGTCCATTTGGATATTAAATTTCATCACTTTAAATTGTGTCATCATTGGGAAATGAATTTGATTTATGATGAAAAATGGGTTTTGTGATTTCACAGTGACCTTTGACAACCAAAATTAGACATTCATGCCAAATTTGAAGGAATTCCCTTGAGGAGTTCTTGAAATATTGTGTTCACGATGCTATAACCATGTTTGTGAGGTCACCATGTCCTTGACCTTTAATCTTTATTCACCACATATCACAAATTTTTTATGCTTCCAGCTCTGGCTGTCACCTGGGCATTAAAAACTGGGGAAAACAAGTCACATGACTCTGTCCAAGAGTAATGAAAGCTGCCTTTCAGCACCTCTGAAGCTCAAGACTTAATATGCCATATCTTGACTGATTAGTTTGTTCTTAAACCAAAAGTGTAGAAATGACAGGGAGCATTGTGTTATCTGCAAGGTTATTTCTTTTAACTTATTGTTAAAAGCTGTAGTTTTGAATATAAGTCATATCTTTCCTCTCATTTCACTCTCCACAAGAAAGCAAATAAGTGTATTTCCCAAAATGTCAAACTGTTATTTCAAAGATTTCCATTTGTTCAGTACAAATAGTTGTGCTCACATATTATCATCCATGCTGCCTACCCTGCCTTCACTCAAGACAACTTATCTCTCTATTTCTTTCTGCTTCCACTAAAAGGGCCATCATAAATAAAATCTGAACATCACTAGGAGAGTAGGGTTACATCACAGCTCCAAACCACTAGTAAATAGCTAAGAATATCATCAAAATGTCTCAGTAACAGTCTCCTGTTCCAACCTGTTTCAGCCAAGCACTGAACTACACTCCCACAAGACCTTTTGAACTGTGCTATCCCACTCTGAGCTCCTTGTGACATTTTATTCATGATAGCTTTTTGACGGCAGAATGGAATAAAGTGTCTAGAGTGCAGTTGGTGGTGGGAGGTGAGTAAAAACTGGGAAAATGGGTGATTTTTATGTAGTGGTGACAGGGATAAGAATGACAGAGGTAAAGTCACTGGACAATGCAGCTGTCTACAAAAACACAGAGTAAGTAACATCCGTCAATATTGCATTCAATTCCATCCCCCTGTTTTGTGGCCATTAGGGGCCACTGACGAGTACAGTGCAGTATTTACAGTAGGGGTGGATGGAGTGTAATGCATATGGGAAGATGAAAGGCTTTTAATGTATGAATAACCTCAATGTTGTGAGGAACCAGATTCTCTGCAATTATTACAACATAAAGATGAAAGCTCTTAAAATCCCCGCAGAGCTGGTGACATAGATGCTGATATCCACAGACGGATAACATGACAATGGACCTTTAGGAGTGAAGATAAAGTGCCCAGTGGAAAGGATCACTGGGTCATTTCTTATAGGCTGAGAAGGCAGTGCTTTGTTGTTTTGACTGATTATTAGATTTGAGATCAAGTGATTTAATTATTTTAAAAATGGACTACAAGATTTCTAGCTATAAACAAATGTTTGTCACTTTCAAGCCTTTGCCAAATCACACAATGCTGAAGCCATCAGCGCTCAGGAAATCTCTCTTCACAGTGTTTTAAACCTAGCACATGTAGTGACATTTAGGGGCTGGTAGCGAGATTGGTTTGACAGAAGGAGCCATCACTAATGCAGAAAAAGAGTAGGCTAGAGCAATAAGGAGTATCGTGGAAAAATCTATATAGTGTCCAAGAATCGAAGATAAAGTACCGCCTGCCGTGTTACTCACTAGAAACCACAGTGCTTGTGTAATTACTCACCCTGCCAGAGGGGGAAGACAAAAGTTCTGGGCTGCAGGTTTAGTAATTCAAACAAAAGGTCACTGGTAGGTATATGACCATCATCTACAACATACCTAACAGGGTTTCATCTCAGATTCAGTGATGATGATGGTGGTTGTGGTGATGATGATGATGATGATAATAACAATGCTGATGATGATGATGACAATGATGATGGCATGTCTACACGGACACAATGGAACAATGGAAGTATGATTTGAGGGTAAAAACAAGTGCATCATATATTATATGTTTATAATCTTTATGTGGGCTATATAACAAGTACATTTATGTGACAAATAAAGCAATTGGATAAATGTAAGTGTAAGATAAATGTTACTTTCCACATCTGTTTCCCCTCCACGTTTTCATTTGTTTTGATTCCTCAAAATACTGCCACTTGTTTTTGCCTTATCTCTATATTCATAGCTATAGTATAAGACATATTCTTACCTCTGTGCACATGATGAGACCTATGAAAAAGGAGACTATAGACATGCCAAGAATCAGCAGCTCTCTGCGGTAGCCTCTCCTGAAGGTCTCTGGGTACATGTCCACCACAGCTGTCACTAAACTCTCCACACACACAAACTGGAACAAACAAAACATATAATTTTTGTGTCTATAGCAGCCTCTTTCAGTGAAAAATGTACAATTAGGAGACAAGACAGTAAAAAAGTTCACCAAAAAAGAAATCACCAGGCTAATCGCATACAACACAACAACCATTTCTTTCATGTAACGACATTGCAGTGGTTAAAAGCTAAACTAAAAAAAAGAATTATCGACAAAATCTTATTTTGCATTTGTTCAAAGTGATCTGCAATACTGTATGTGCTTTCAACCTCCATAGCAACGTAGGGTGGGTTTCATTAAAGCTGAGTGTATCCCTTACACAGCACTAATAAAGTGTTTAGTGCTGCAGAACTAGGAATAAAGCTGAGATGTTTTCCCATTAAATCTTCTAAATCTGAAGAGGAGGAAATTAAATTTGCAAGTTTTTATGCTTTATATGTGCTTTATTTCCATTTGTTTATGAGCAGACTTTACCCAAGGGCAAATTAATTTTAAAGCCACTGATGGGCCTCACCTGACTGTCCAGGCCGAGGAAGATTAGCATCATAAAGAAGAGACAGGCCCAAAGTGGAGACAGAGGCATCATGGTAACAGCCTTGGGGTAGGCAATAAATGCAAGACCAGGACCTGCATCACAACAAAGTCCAAAGCAGGAATTTTATTGAAGAAAGAGAGTTATTCAAACAAAATTCAAAACAAGACCAAGCAATACCCATAACAAAGGTTATAATGTTGTTGCTTCTACATTTTTTGTGTGTTTTTTATTATCAGTTAATAGAAGGACACGTAGGAGTCCAGTAGATTGGTGTAAATTATTATCTTGAGCTTTGTTGTTTTAACTTTAACATATTATTCTGTGTTTGATGTGTAGCTCTGTGCTGCTTTTTTATGGTCCTTCCCAAGGTTTCTTATTTTTTTCCTCTTTATTAATTATTGTTCATTATACTTTTTTCATCTGTGGTATGAGGATTATTCAATTTATCGAGACACCATCCAAACAAACTCCACTAGGTAAAGTGCTAGTTGACTAGCTCATGATATTTTTATATGCATCAGTTTTGAAATTATGGAGTGTTTAACTTTCTCTCAATAAAACATATGAATCACAGACAAAATCACTTGCAAACAGAAGTGAAACAAGGCAAAAGTGGCACAATGCGTGGTCCAAAGGAACGTGGATGAGATGAGATGCTGTTATGAAATGAGCCTGAGTGGTTCAAAATGAGAGGCGGCATGGTGGATTGCTGTAGCGTTTTTTAACACCTGCAACTGGTGACAGACCCTTCGAAACACATTATCTAAAACATTAAGCACTTTCCTCACCATGCTCTAAGACAAACATTTCAAATCGCTTCCTCTGTCAATAAATCATTCATACAGACTTGAATAAATCATAATGCGGTGGTCTAAGAGCCTAGGTGAAGAGTGTGGACTTACATAACTGTTTCTGTTTATCCATTTTAGCAGAATATGGTGGATAGGAGCACAAAGATTCAGACAGGCTTTCTCTTGTCTACTGTATCTGCTTCAGATATAGTGTATGGACACATTACAATTCTTACAGTTGGTACTTAATGAATTTTAATTCAGAAACATGATGTTATGTTGTGTTATTCTCTCACCAGATTCTGCCACAGCTTCGATGGGAACATTCTGTTCATAGGCCATGAAGCCCAGCACAGAGAAGATGGCAAAACCTGCAACGAAGCTGGTGCCGCTGTTCAGACAACACAGCATGATGCAGTCCCTAAGGAGCAAGACAGGGATAAAGAGTGAGAGATCACACTTACAGTATGAGCTGTCACTGGACCTTATACCACAAGCAACACTGACAGACTTGCAGAGACATGCTGTGTGATGAACTAGAATGATACTGCAAATACCAGTCTGTCAATTCTTTTTCTCACCTTTTACCACTGGGGCTTTGCCTGTACTCTTACATTCTCTCGATGACCAAACATACCTTCTACTAGCCACCACAAATTCTTACCTATAGCAGTTATTGTTGTAGGCATTGTAACTTCCCAGAGCAGTGAGACAGCCCAAGCAGATGGCATAGGAGAAGAAGATTTGGGTTCCTGCATCCACCCATACCTGATGTAAAAGTGGGAATAAAGATACAGTACATATACAGACAGGCACGTTAGTATACATGGAAGTGTTTTAGTATGAGCCACCATGAACTCTGCTGCTACTTACTGGTGTTTCACTGAGTTGAGATCCTTTTTGACTGTGAGTGTGATAGCATATGGCTCACATCAGTTTAATTCTCATTAACGCACTTTTATAGAACAGACTGACATTTAAGGTACATATAGGAACTATACAGAGTGCGAGGTAAATACTGAACAGACCATGCAAGGGTTAAATGTTATTGATTATATTAATGTTATGAGTCTACGCTACCTGGGCCAGTACGAGGCCCCTCGTCGACTCATTTAATTAGGTTTTTCCTTCAACTGTCTGTACATGCACAGGAAACACGCACACATGCACAAATCAAAGTTTCTTGGTCCATCTTACAGTTTAATTTCCCACATCATTAACGCTTATTATTATTATCCTATTATATTAACCTTCCTATTATTATTATCCTATCATCATTGATAGTAAAAACTCTCTTTTCTCTTTTTAATCAATTAAACCTCAGAATTAGAGTGAGGAGAACAGGCTCTCCAATCTACCAGAGATTACCACGACATGGAAGGAGGTGAGTTTTTATCCGATCATCTCAGTGGCTCAGTAATGAAATTATGCCTCAGTTCAACTGTTTTATTTCCTCTCTGAGAGGCACACAGTGGAGCAGCATGAATCATGGATTTAACATCCTAAAAGTAGCTACAAATGTCTTCCAATGCCTAAATATTCATATTATGCTTCACTAACTCCATGGCATAGTGAGTGAAGTGGTGAATTAAATTTCATTTGCGGCCAAAGCATTTCAATTTTTAATTTTTAAACTTTCATTTTTAATTTTTAAACTTTCATTTTTAATTTTTAAACTTTCACTATGGCCATTTTCATATGGAACATTTCCTTAATAGAAAGCAGTTCCAATTAATTGAGATCTATTATATAAGGGTAGCAACATAAATCAGAAACTCTGATAAATGCCTATTCATCAAAATATTTGCATGTCTAGATACCACTGGGATATGCTTTTTACTGTATATGTTTGATAATCTGTGACAGGTAATGCCAGGTGATCCCTGAATTTTTCCTCTTAACCTGAGGTTAACATACAGCGTGTTGTTTTCAATGAACTGTCTCAACAGCTGTTAGGAGAGGATAGACTCAGCTGCATGTTTGTGTTTTTTGCTAATTAGCAAAAATGGTAAACATAGCAAATATTAGGCTAGAGCTGCTTAACGCCAACATGTTAGCGTTTTCATTGTGCAACATGTTGACATGCTGAAGTTAGCATTTAGGTCTAAACATTGGTGTTCAGCATGACTGCAATTCTGCGGTTCTCAGCAGAAATGGTTATTTGTGTTTTCTTGAGCAAATATTGTATGTGACTGCCCTCTTGAAATTGTAAAGGTGGAAGAGTTAATGTTTGTTTTTTTTTTAAGTCATATGGACTACAGTAGGCAATCTTTGTCCGTCTTTAACTCAACCGTAAAGGTGATTGACAATCAACATTTTTTGTTACTTAGTTGTGAATTGTTGGTTTGTAGTCAGCTGTGATGCTGAAATGTCTATGCCTGAATATATTCCCATGTAGGAGTACTGCTTTACAGCTGACCTTGCATTCTGGGCAAACCATTAAATATTCATTCTTAACTTTCTGTAGCAGTTTAATCCGCTTTAATGTCACAGCTTATCCCAGTATACTGGAATAAGCCGTGATGAAAGGGAAAGATCTGGGTTGAAGAAGTTAAAAAAAAGTGCCAATATAACAACAAACAAAAAAACTGCTGCATTTATATTCCTTCTTAGGTAAAAGTATTGCCAAGAGAAAATGCACCTAAATTATCAATAATTACAGTATTCCAAAGAAAATTCCCCCTGTAAATGACTAACTTACATATTTCAAATACTAAATTGTTAATACTGACATCGATTGGTATGCATGGCTCCCAATCTTGCCAATGGATCCCATCCAAAAGGTCACAGGATACATTTCAAGGGTTGTAAGATGATTGACAGAGCAGGAACAAACAAAAAATGTTCTGCTACACAAACTGAATAGAGGCAAGCAAAGCAATTAGTAAGAAAACCAAGTCCAATATTTTCCTATAAAATGTAATGGAATAATAGTATAATAGCATTATATTTATTTACTCAAGTAAGGTAAATGCCCCTTAAAATTGCTCTGACATACAGTAATAAATCATACTTAGTTTCTACCAGAGCAACCTGCAAGAGTCAATAAGTAAATATTTGGTGATAAATACAGGTAAAGAGGTGTAATACAATGTCTTTATTTTCTACTGTATCCCACTCTATTATATACAGTATTTAGGTATGTGGAAAAAAGACAGTAGTTTTATTCATGGACTCCACATTTAAGATTTCTGAATGAGACACCAATATGAAAGTAGTTTGTAGTGCAGCACCGGACCCTAGAACCCACAGGATAGCATGGGGTGCTAGCGAATTCAAACTTAATGCAGCATGGCTCTTTGAAAACTCTCTCACATCACCATTCAGCCACTAATCTCATTTCCCCACCGAGAAACAATTGACAAACGCACGGTCTTCGCTCCCTCCTGGGAGTAACCACGGTAACTTCTGTGACCTCACAAACACAGGACTGTTCCTGTGGAAGAACAGGCCTTTCTCTCCTAATGTTCATTAATGTTCCCTTTAGTTCACCCTCGGCTGATGGCCGCACAGCGCAGTGAAACCTTAAAGGCCCAGGCTCAGAGAGAATCACTTGTTGATGTTGTGCCTAATTTGGTCGGCTTGTGTTTGGTTATGTTGAGACTGTGGCTCCAGGAAACTGTTGTGTGAAAGCTGGATGACATTGGCTGTGAGATAGTGTCCTTGTAATGTAAATGTATCCGTCTTGTTGCTCCTCACGTCCCCTGTTTTTAAAAACGAGATCCATAGGTGGACATTTTTATGTATGACGTGAAGCATTAAGAAGTCCAGCTAAAATACTTCCAGATTACATGCGTTGCTCACCCAGAACTGAAAAACATGCAAATGTTTTTTGTTTCAAAAGACCAACTGTTGGACACACGATGTCTCGTCCTTGAAAAATCCATGTTCAGTCTAGATGCACTGAACTGCTTGTGATATCACAAAATTATCCCAAATGAAGAAGAAGAATTAAGGGGGAGAACAGAGAAACCTCCTTTCTTCACTAAATAAATCTGAGATTATGTGGAGATACTCAACTCATTCAAAAATCAAAATGAAGTAACAATAATAACAAAATGTAAAAAAAAAAATTTTAACTAGAGGGAGACATGAGGTGATTAATTTTATAAAGGATAAAGATATTTCCACAGAGATTCAATAAAATTGGTTATCTAGTGGCATACTGGTGCTAGCAGCAGTTTTTATACTCTAACTATTTGTCTCATCCAGCAACTATGAACATTGCTGCAGTTTAAAACTCATTAAAGCAAATTTTTATGTTTAACCTTTGGAAAGTTGAAATTTTACAATGAGTTTGTTTTTTTTTACAAATGTAAATCTCTGTGAAATACAATGAAATACCACATTCTCTCTCTCTCTTGTTATGTGACCAAAGATAGGTGGAGATCTCTTGCAAGACATGAATGTGGAGAGAAAAGGCATGATGGGAGGAACTGCATAGCATTATATTGTAGATATTCATTTTTTTATGAAATGGAATTTCTCCAAGTATTTGAATATTTTATGAAAAATAATTAAAATAATTGCATTATTTCAATATAATTTCAGAAAATACCGTAACACTATTTGACCTTAATACATCCCTCTGAATCATTCATGTATGACTATGTTTTTATTCTCTTCAGCATAATTCTGGTTTTGAGTTCAACATTGCAGAACATCACTCATGGTCCAGAACTTCTAAGCAAATTCAGTGAAATAAATGAAGACATTAATTTATTAATATCAGTACCAGGTGATCACCCTTTCCACACAGGTCATATACGAAAAGAGGAAGCACAGGCAAACACGCGCACATTAAACTTTTATCAAAGTGGCTATAAACAGCATTTTTATGCTGACAATGGATTGCATGACTACTTGTATGTATGGAAATTTGATTGTGATTTGAGCGATGACCCCCATCATAAATGATCACTCTGCAGCTCCCCTGGAATATTATGGAGCTAGTGAGATAGTGATGTTTCACAGCCCACAACTTTGGTGTTTTGACTGCTCACATAACCCTGCTTTCAGCCACAGCAGGCAGCTGTTTTCTCCAAAAGAAAGCTCTCAAATCCCAACTAGTGGCTGAAAAAAAGGGAAGTATTTAGCAGCTAAAGTGCCAAATCCAGTACTCGCTAAATGGAGAGTACTGGATGTAGGCATAGGCAACTGTTTAACAAAACAACTTTATGAGGTGGTTAAATGTCATTGCTGTTTCCACATTTCCCAAAATCAGTTATTACATGTTAATGTCTTGCTGATGTTCCCTGTTGTACTTCTTATCAAAGAAGGCAACCACACAACAACATTGTGCTGCTTGCCACGTTGGGAGGTTTGACTTGTGAGACAATAGCTTTGGTATGAGAGAATCTGGAGAAGGGAGATAAACAGCAACATATTTCCAGCTATAGACCATGGAAAGATAGCAGCAAATGTTCAGTATTAGAGGGTGAGAAGTGTAAAAGAAGAGGAGTAATGCACAGTGCTGGGTGGAGGGTAACAGGGACACAGCCAGAGAAAGAAAGGTATAAAAGAGGAGGAGAGGGGCGGCATGATGAAGTTCAGGGGTGTAAAAAGAGAGGGTTACACACAGCCTCACACACACACACACACAATCACATACACACTCCACACAGCCTGCTGGACAGAACAGAGCCCTGATTGTCCTTGAGGAAACTAATTCAACATTGGTGTCAGAAGTAATGTCTTCCTCTGCCAAACAGCAGCTCTCCTTTATCACCCTCCTTCACCCTCTCTGTGCCTCTATTTGTGTCTTTGTTTCTTGACCCCTCTCTTTTTTTTCACTTCCTTACCATCCGACTACATCACTATGTCCCTTTCTTACTTTACTAAAATGCACAAACACTCATCTCACTGTAAATGGAGAACAGCGCTACAGCTGGAGATTTGCTCCTTTCTTCATGTATTGTTAGGAATTGCCTGTTTTTTTCTATGCATAAAATAATAGAATATATCATTTTATAATCAGCAATTACTCTTGAATGCTATAATTAAATAAATGGCAACTGCCAGTTTATCAAGAGTTCATGTTCAGGTGTTATATAAAGTCTACAATACCTCATCCCAGCTACGATTATGGCATGATACTTTGTGTTCTTAAAACCTTTTCTGCTTTGGTTCGACTGCTTTTGCTGCTACAGAGCAACTGAATTTCTATTTATTTCTGAAGCAACATTTCCTTATTATCACATTCATGTTGTCTTCATACCATAGACCAGCTGTTGCCATGAAGAGTGTAAAACAGGTGTTCAGATGGGACAGGAGTCTGAACAAGAGGATGTGATTAAATTGCAGCAAATAGTTCCCTGAAATGATGTGATATGTTGCCAAATGTGCAGGTTGAAAGAGAGCTGACGACATTATTATTATGAAGGAAACAGGCTTAGAAAACAGGCACTAGCATCGCACTAAAGTGGCGTGTTAGGTGTTTGTGTTTGATCCGGTGTGAACTTGTAATTTGAATTTGTTTTCTCAATTAAGGTGGCCTTAAAGGTTTTATATATGCTATTTAAAATTAATGATAAAATATACTCTTATGTTTCAGCATCTTAATGGTGTCCTGTGTATACATTGTGTGTATTCCTAAACATGCTGAATGCATTTTCTTCATCATAAAACAATAAAAAAAATCCTGCGTTGTTTACATCAGTGTTTACTATCTTGGAGAATTTTTGTCACTGCCTTTGATGGCACCTTTGCTTTTTATCTCTAAGACCCATCAATCCGTCTGTCAAACACTGGAATAACGTGAAACTGCATGGCAGCAGAAAAGTGCATCTATCTGCTCCAAGCTGTCGGCTCCCTTTCTCGCTCAAACTCTTCATCTATCCCGATCCACGTTGTCATGACACCCCGTCCAATGACATTTTCTAGTGCACTGTTGCCTAGCAACCCAAGCTGTCTGCCTTTTCCAGACGAGGTCAAGGAGTCTGCTCCGTGTGTGCGTGTATCTGTCTGTGTGAGTAATATGTTAATGCACCACCTCTATTAGCCTCAAATCCTGAACTTTAAACCCCTCCAGGTTCTCAGAGCTCACTGTTTATCTGACCCTTGATCATCTCATCACCAGCAGGAAGAGTCTGCCCTGTTCTGGCAATCTTGGCTCCACATTAAGTCACAGTGGTACAGTATCAATGCTGCTAGAGTGCGATATACCAATATACTTATTATATTAACAATATTAAACAGTTGTTTTTACTCTTTTGCTCCAAGAGATGTACCATTTAGGCAAACATCTTTCTTTCTGCATGGAATGACCAGTGCTAAATAGTAATAGATAAGATAATGATAAAATGTAAAATGATGATAAAAAAGTACTGATCCCATGTTGCATTATAGTGTCAACAACACCACCTGTCCTACTGGCAGCTTCTCAGCTCCAGGCAGGTGGGTGTGAGGCAAGGTTATAAATGCATTCCCACAAGACTCATGCCTTTAACCCCTCCTGCTTTACTTCAGCACCTTGTGCTTTTCAAAGCTAGGATGACGAGCACTTTGCATAGATTGACATAGTTTAAGCACAATCTAATTGTCATTATTCTGCCTTTAGTTTCCAGTTGGAATTACACAAGTACAACATAAACATGGGTGTGAGTACAGGGAGAGTATTGGTTTTATGTGCAGTGTTTATTGTATCTTATATAAAGAAAAGGGGAAAAATAGAAAATTAAAGTCATCAGACCTGGGAATATAATGGCAGCCATATATAAACATGATGTGCACAAGCTTCAAGGCAAGGATAGTAACAGCTTAAGTAACGTGCCAACCTGCCACCCTCAGCCAATGAGCAGTACAACTGAAGTTATTTTTTTGGAAAGTGTCTGGATTTCTCACATGTACATTTTAAACTCAAAATGTAGGAGGTTTGCGGACAAAAGCATTTTTTCCACTGACTGTACAGAAGAATTGAACATTAGCACTGCAGTAGGTGGCACAGTGTACATCCTCTGCAATCCGTGAGTGTCTCTGGTTACTTTCTATATAGAATGACAATGGGACATGTAGCAACAACTTTTCCTTTCCTTGCCTGTAGCCAGAATTATCTACCTGCTGCCACATTTCATGTGTGCTTAATTCTGAAGGATTTTTACTGGTTGACCACAAGAGGACAGTTAATCCAAGCCTACCTGAGGGTCAGAGAGACGCGAAATGTCTGGGTAGAGGTAGAACTTGATGCCGTCATATGCTCCTGGCAGCGTCACCCCTCTGATTAGCAGGATCAGCAACATTACGTAAGGAAAGGTAGCTGTCACATACACAACCTGCAGACATAAATATACACAGATGTCAAACATTAATGCAAACACAACAGGTAACTGTCAGAACCATGTAGGTTCTGACAGTTATATAACCTGATATTATGCAGACAAAATGAAGTCAAAATGAAGCTGTGCAAAGCAAAAACCCTGCCAACAACAGTCAAAACTTAATAATCTTGAGCTCTAACCAACACCGCCACCTCCTCGTCCACCC
Source organism: Rachycentron canadum (assembly GCA_038496675.1). Taxonomy (NCBI): domain Eukaryota; kingdom Metazoa; phylum Chordata; class Actinopteri; order Carangiformes; family Rachycentridae; genus Rachycentron; species Rachycentron canadum. Next base: position 5,403,762 of record CM076649.1, on the reverse strand, counting down.
ACTGTTTTAAAATGCTTCACATTGTCAAGAAAACATTTAATTGACTGGGCTTAATTCATTCTAAGGAGGAATAAGTTTGCTGTTTTGTGTCACCTGTAAAAATAAATAATAACATGTGACTGCTCAGACCCAGAGGTGAGAGGATAGGACAATAATCTAACCACACATTTCCAGACAAGAACAGAAAGAAGATTGGGAAGAGAATTAAGGAAGACAAGTGACAAAGGACAGGACTGTAATTGACATAGCCACAATGTGCTACAGTGTAGCAAAATTCAATGCTCATGTTTTCTATAAAATCAAAAAGCCACAAGCATCCAGTAAGTTTTAACAAATATGGCTGATGTTGAGATCAGGAGAACTTCTATAATCGCTGATTGAACTTCTGTCCTTGTTCTATACCTGATGGTGGTGGTAAGATAGTGAAAGCTGAAGATTGTTTTCAATATTGCATCACAACAACTTAATTGGCTGTTTGCAATTTTTGTCAAAACCAATTGCTCCTAATCTTTGGGTGAGGACCCTCTAAACAAACACAGGGGGACAAATTTAATTTATGTTACACAAATTGAAGTTTGTTTGTTTTCTATTTCCGTCTTTGCTCAGTCTTTTTTTTTTTCTTGAGGGGTTCTAATCAGTTTACTTTTAGTGGACTTTAATAAAAATCATTCATGGCAGTGATGGCTGTTTATATATATCTCTACAGAATAGCTGTCTGCTACACTCTTAAAAACTAAAAATGTTTTCTGGCCAGTATATCAATCTATCATATTCAGCATCTGACATGAATCATACAGCAAATAAGACACAATGTTATACCCCAAGCTTACAGCGCTATATCCAAAGTCTGGTGCCTGCAATCAAGCATAAAAGTACTCACGTTATATAAAGATATATTCACATGGCATGATATGATGCACACTATCAGAGTCAACTCCACAACAGAAAGTCCTACACATACTGTCTGTACAGTAGGTAGCACTTACTAACCATCAAACCAGCACTCCTCTCTCTTTTATTGAACTATTCAGGTTTTGCAGAATTGTGCTCAACATCTCAAGACTCTTAGAAACCCCTTGAACAAAAACCCTGGCCTCTTGGAAGGCAGAGGCGGGCAACATACATCCCCTGGCTTGCTGGCATGCAGTCAAAGTCCAATTGAGGACAGAACAGGACAGAACAGAGCCAGGCCAGGGGACTGAAAAGAAAAGAAGGCTCTTCTGGCCCCAGCTCTTAAACAGGAGAAGCCCAGAGGAGTGATGCTGGCAGTGTGGGAAAATGTGCTTCTCTTTGAAGCATGCACAGAAGTGCGTGAGTACACACACACACACACACACACACACTCCATTCACAACATAGAAATGGGTGTGCACATACTACAAATACAGATTCAGACTATTCGGCCTAAACACACACTAATGCACAGATGTACACACCAATTACCCATACACCCACTGGTCACATTACTGTACTGCTGCAAGCAGCAGCTTTATGAATGGAAGGTCCTTTTTCGGGGGGGCAGGGGGCTAATCCTTCAACAAACATTTAAAGGTGTGAGTTTCTCAAGTGTAACCCACTGTTACAATGTGGGAACAAGAGAGCGTGTGATCTAAAATATCATAAACTTTTTCTGTTATCAGTGATTCAGAATTGAATATCTACTAAATATCTTAGACATTTATTCCCTCAAAAACCTGAATCAAATTTATAGAAAATAAAATGAGATCCTAACCAAGGTACCGTCTGAACCGTAAGACTCTATGAGACTCAATGAGATTGTCCACTCTAAACTTAATCCTGGCGTGGCCTACAGGGAAAGTGTGGGAAAACTTGTCTCCTCCCCAACAGATCCCTTCTTTAATTTGTCAAATAAAACGATTACACATCCTAAACCTTCTTTCCCTCTTTCTCCTCATCTCTCTGGAGATGAAAAGCACAATATTCAATCTCTCCATGAACTTTTGATGCTCCACATGCTCCTTCCAGCTCACCACGGGTAAACATTTAAGCCACCACAAATTTACTGGTCAAACTTGCCCCTGCCTCATCGTAAATTTAACAGGAGGGCTTAAATGTGAGAATGGCTGGCAAACACAGCCAACAAAAGCAAACAGCTTAGCAGAGTCGGAACTGAATGGGCTGTAGGGTCTGTGGAGAAGAAAGCACCTCTCTCTTGCAATGAGTGAGCTGTGGTTAATTTCTCATAGCAGGAGAGAGAGAGGCAGAGGCAGCAGAAGCGGAGGCTGAGGATATACTCTGCATGCTCCTCATGAACGCTCTCCTTTCCCCCAGTGAATACAGGAATCAATCTTGGACCAGCTGCTAAAGCCCAGCCGTGAAGAAGCATTCTCCCCTCTTACTTCACAGTCAGACAAAAGACACTTCAGGGAGATATAGGCATCGCCGCCTAGTTGTTTTTTTCCCCGTCATGTAGAATGTGAACCCATTAATTTTTCCCTCACACACCTCTCCTCTTTTTTTCTTTATTCTCTTCTTTCCTCTCTTTCTCACTCCATTTCTATCTCTCTACTCATTCTGGCTCATTGAATCTGAGAGGAATTTCTTAAGGAAAGCTGAGCACCCAAAGCAAGGTGCAGACTCCGTGTTATCCTCCTCAAGGCCGCAAATGGAGGACATTAAAATGGAAAGGGTGATGGGAGAAAAGGTAGAAGTGGGTTGCACAGACATCCCCTTTGTTCTCTGCTTGCAGAGGGAAAATGCTTGTGGCTTCCTGTAAGGGAGTTGTTTTGAGGACATGAAGCTAAAGTGCTTTAGCTTGTGGCTGTGGTGCGTAAAACAAAAGTGAGAATTGCTCAAACGAGAAAGCAGGAAAATAGCATACACCCCCATTTATAAGGTTCAGGTACACCTTCTTCCATTATCTTGAGCTCTTCACGTGAAATCATCATGCAGTTCCTACATGTGGCTGTCACTCTGTGCATTGCATGAGAAACAGTTAAACAACACAGACACATTACTCTGTCTTACCTTGCCAGTTGACTTGGGTCCTTTCCAGATGCAGAAGTAGCAGATGAACCAGGCCAGTGCCAGACACATGGCCAGCTCCCAGCGCATTCCCCCCATGTGCTCAATACCATCTGATATCTTCAGTACTCTGCGCCTGTTTCAGCACACAAGACACAGATGATTACTATCTCTTTGATTTTAAGATTAGAGTTAGTTAGTTCATGCTATGGCATGACATAAGTGGAAGTGTAGATGCTTTCTGAAGAAGCTCTTCATGGAGCCACTGCAGAGTTTTAAAATCTACAGACACAGAGATTACTATGAGCACAAACTATGGAAAATAAATTACAGCACAGATTCAGGAAAAATAATCTGCAGCTGGTTTACTATCTTTACTTACAATATTGGTTAATGCTTTCTCCACCACCACATAGGACTTCTACTCTTCAGCTTCAAAACACCAGTGCTCAACATTATACTAAAAATATACAATAAATATAATACAGTTAATTTTTACAACTTATCAATATAATGTGCAATGAAATCATACATTATATTTTTTTTCTCAACCTAAAAACCCATCTATATTTCAGCTAAAATCTTTGACAGAAAAACAACACTATACATATGTGCTTTTATCATGAAAGGTCCTCCACTAAGGATGAGTATAGACTATTACACAGTACCAGTCATAAATATGGCCATCCTGACCAGACCCTTCATCCACTGTCTGTCAGTGACTGAAAGAAACCCAGCATGGAGCCGACTGACTAGCATTACCACTCATCCAGCTGCTAACCTGAACACTGCCAGCTGAGGACATAACTATAGGGTTGTTAAAACAGCAAAATCACAAGCAGCAGTTGTGAAATTACTTCTGCTGAGTCTTCTGCTCTACCCCCTATGGTTGTTGAAACATATATGTCGTGTATGTTGCTTTCTATGTTGATGACATGCTGCTGTCGACAACCACAACAGTCCACAGTCAACCACAAATTCAAGTTTTGGTTCAGATCCCTTCAGTAAGACAATCCACCATGGCCAAGAAATCTTTTTTTTTCCTTTACTGAACCTCCTAGATTGGTGATAACCATCCTTGAGTTGCTGTCAGACATTCTGGTGGCCCCCACGTGCACAACATCTTCATGGTAAACAGATGTGAACCAGCTCTCAGCAGCTGGCCAAATAGTTTCCCCTAAAAGACACTGTGTCTGTCCTTATGTTTTCAATTCACGTGGGTGTCTAGTTCAATATTTTGGCGTGTTGCAGGTTGTAGACTTATTACCTCCAAGTTTTTACTGTGATATGCCTACAGGTATAACATTGTGGCTGAGGGATACAGTGTTTTGCGATAATGACATCATAGCTTGTCAGCAGTGGTGAATCAACAGTTCATTTCCTGTTTGTTGAAGCATAGCCAGGCAACAGCATTGATGGAGGATGAGAAGTGGGAGTCGGAGCTACAGGGCCACATGGTGCTGCCAAATCTTTGCCACCAAGTTCACCCCCAGAGCTCCTGACCAGCCATTGATCATCATGACATGTTCTTGGTGGCCGGCCACAGGCTAGCTCCAACACAGCCCCCCTGTCCCCGCCTGGTTGGCCGAGAGGGCAAGATGTGAACGCTAATGTGTGTAAATATACTTGTCCATGGTCTAAAGTGTGGGTGAATTGGTTTTGTATGGGTGCATAGAGCAGCATTCCTTTTGTGTGTGACTCACTTACATGCTGTTTATGCGAGTATGATAGAGTAGGTGTGCAAATTTCTTAGGTGATAACTAGTAATAACTATTGTTTTTATGAGGTCAGTGAGGTTCAAGTTGAGATATTTTCTACCTGATCCCATAAATCAAACTATTTGGGTTAGTTAGTTTGACCAAAAAAATGTCTAAATTTGCTTTACTCATTTGTAAAATTTTCAAATGTAAATGTTATTGAATCCCATAGAGACTCTTCCAACCCCTTTTGTTCCCGAATACAGTATTTTGTTTAAATATTTCCTTCTGTGGCTTGTTCAGGCTCAGATAAAATACTGGAATATTGTTGCACATTGTTTTCATCATTACCAGTTACCCATTATTCATCTCACACATACTGTACAGACTCAGGTTTGTGGTACATCAGTAGCTAGTACAATCAAAGATACAAAATGAGTTTTATATTTTAAAATGGAAGATGGAATAACATCATGTAACATTATTTATGTGGAACCAACATAAAAATCCATACAGATGGCAAAATACAACTTGTTTAATTTATGGCTCTGCTGTTTGTTTACGCTGTATATACAGTACAAACACAACAGTCTGTCTTGGCACAGACTGAACGAGGCTTGGTCAGTTGCTATTTTTGCCAACAGCATGTTGGTTGGCTCTTTGGGCCATGTCTGTCTCTGGGCTTAGGTTTATGTTGCTGGCTCAAATCTGACATTTTCATCACTTTTACACCAGGCATCTCACTTGCATTTGATTTAGACACAGCAATACATATTACGATTTAGATATAACTGTACTTATGCTGATATTTGGTTTGAAAAGATTCATCGGTGTGTTGAAAATGAGATTTGACCCAGCAGTGTAAACACAGCCACTGGCACTGAGACAGGAAGTGTGGTCAGCATTACACAGTGACAAGGCCTGATCTGCTGCCACACACATGGCTCTAGCTGGGAGACAGCTGGCCTACCAGGGCCTGCTGACATACAAATATGAAAAGGGCTGACTAATTATTGGGGGAAAGGTTGGAGGAGGGGTCTGTGACACAGTCTGGAGCCATCAGCAGCTCAGCTTTTCAACAATATGGAAGATAATGAGAGGACTGCCTGAACTGACAAAGCGTCTACTCGTGGCGTTACAGGACAAATGGCACTTCCATTAACATTTTATACCTGTAGAGATAAAAGCCACTGTCATAGTATGTTGTTTAATGTGACTTTGCAAATACAAACAGCACATGAGGTCATATATAAAGAATGCAACAGAACATGAAGATCTAGTGAAAAAATCATAGAAATGTACTCACTCCCAGAACTCAATGACTGGAGAAGTTGCGTTAGGGTTTGTGATGTTGGTGGCATTTTCTCCATAGTAGTCAACACAGTTCTCTGTGGAAACACAACATTATATTGATATATTTATTTTTGAGAGTCTACTGCAGGCATGACATTACATATCAAAATCAGATTTTTCAACAAGACACAAAATGGATGTACAAGAAGATTTTCCTTTCTCATCCAACATTCCCTCCTCCTACCTGTGTTCCAGTAGTGCCCACAGCCAGCCCAAGGCAGCTCAGTGGTGAAGCAGTTGAAGAGGTAGAAAATTGCCCAGGCAAGGATCACTATATAGTACACGTTTAGATGAGCTTCGATCACCTGCGTTGCATAGCCAATCCCTGAAAGGCATAAATAAAGGAAAAAAAGGAAATGAAAAAAAAAAAAAGAATCACAAGTGAATGGCACACAATAGTACATTTACTGTAGCATCAGATCTGACCGGTGCCAGTAAGTACACAGTACAGTACACCTGTAGAAGTCAGCATATATATGTGTCAAGATCATCAAAGGGAAAACAAAATGATACCCTAATGTCTTGTATGTCAAATGTATGTATTTATTTCAAATCAAATCAAATTTTATTTATATAGCGCCAAATCATAACAAAGTTACCTCAAGGCATTTATCATGTAGAGCATGTGTGCGTGCAAGATCGACTACTTCCTTTATATTTTGTCTTTGAATATTAGCATTATTAAAATGAAGAGATTGTGTTCTAACCCTCAAACAGTGGGCAGACTTTCCTCCAGCAGGTGATGCCTCCTTCACTGGTGAACTGACCCAGGGCAGTCTCCAGGAAAAACACGGGTATACCACAGCACACGAAGAAGATGACATACGGAACGAAGAACGCACCTGTATGCACACAGAAGTTAACACTCACAGAGCATGTACTAGAACAACAAGTCAGAAAGCATGAAAATTCAAAATGTATTTCAATCCAAAAAAAAGCTAAACATACCTATTAATTCCTACTTACATAAGGATGAATTCACAAAATTCAGATGAGGGCACTTTCTATGATGCCACACTCATTGAGCAGGCTGACCTTTTTAGATTATGTGGGGGATCCATACTGTGCTGTCTAATGGTGCCTAATGAGGGAACCCGCCTCTTTTATTGACACAATTGTGCATAATGGATGAAATAATAAAGGACAGCATATTTTGTAACTTTTAAACTGTTGCCTGCTCAGTTTTCAGCCAGTGAAGCTCTCAGAAAGGAAATTCACATCCTCCTTTGGCAAATATAACCATGCTCTTTTTATCTTACTCACACAATAACAAATCCTGTAGATTTTAGCGATCATCATCTTTTCTACTTATTTATCTAATTTCAGATATTTGTATATGTTTGTTTCTCATCCAATCCTCCTTCCTAAAAGGGGGGTTATTTTATGCCTATGACTATGATTATTATTCTCTTTTATGTCCTTCCTGCAAGCTCAGGTGAGGAAAAACCTCCCTACCTCCTCCATTCTTGTAGCAGAGGTAAGGAAACCTCCAGACGTTGCCAAGCCCAATGATCTCTCCGGCCACAGACAGGACAAACTCAATCTTGTTGTTCCAGTGGCCCCTCTCATTGTACTCCCCGTTGTCTAGGCTGGAGCTGGACCCTTCCGGGTCTCTGCCTTCCTCTGGTTTACCGTTTATAACGGGCCCGCTCTTCTCAGCTGTCATGACGCTCCAGCAGCCCGCTGAGAGACAAGATAACAAACAGACAGAAGATCAAAAAAAGGCGACACCATACCCATAACTTTATGGACTTTTTCAGAAATTTGAATCTTTCTTGGGACATCTAAACAGGACTGTCCCATTTATACAAGGTCCACATACATGTGAAGGTTCAAATCAAGTGACAGCAGACTAATTCACCAATTAACCAACTGAGGACAAACAACCAGAATGAGGATGCCTTTAAGTGGACAGATTAAAAACACAATCTTTCAGTCACCTGCAACTAAACCACTAACTTCAATGAACGCCATTATGCTTCAACTACAGCATCTAGAGTAAGAACATAACTTAATAACTTGCTGAAATTGCTTTATGACCAATTTAACCCAGTCACCATGATCTACTTACTGTATGTAAGACAGCAGCCTAATGAGAAGTTCACATACCAATCAAAAAGAAAAAAGGGGGGGAGAATATTGCGACTAGGTGTGAAACAGAAATCATCATGTTAATATGAATCAGAAACATGTAACTTGAGTGGCACTACTCACCAGTCTCCTATGGAACAGTGGCAAACCTCCTTTTGGCTCCCGCGATGATGCGCACTAACAATTGCCTTTACAAAACACAGGATGGTTAAGGCTGGTCAGGGGGGTGAAAAACCGGAGAGAGGGGGCAACAGAGGAGAAAGAGAATCTGTATCCGCGTTGAGTGAAGTGGTTTTGTTGAGTCCCTCGTCTATATAAAGGAAGATCCCAGACGTGGCAGAGTGACGGTGGATCTTGCAGCAGGCGGTGGATAACCTGCGACTGCGCTCCCACTCTCCAAGCGGTCTACTCTCAAGCGCCTCGACTTGGATAAAAGCCATGTGGTTACCAGTGTAGCTCTCACATCAGCGCAGAGAGAGCAGGGTGACGGAAAAACACCAGAAAAAAGTTGGGTAGATCTAAGTTTAAGCATCAGGTTAAACTTAGAGCTGTTCAAAAAAAAAAAAAAAAAAAAAAACAACAACACACGCACACTAAAAATAGCGACATTAAGTTTTGGAAAACAGTATTAATAATTAATTACAACTGGATGAATCAGTCAGTCAGTTGGTCCAGTCACTGTTTTGACAGTCAGCAAACAGGCTGGTTTGATGTTTTGCTTCTCTCAATCAGTTGGTTGAGGGGAATGAATCATCAATAAAGATATTGGCTAGATGCAGCCCTTGGTGTGGAGTGTATCTTAGAGTCAATCTTACAGTCAATCCCAGGAATGCTATGGATGGTACAATGACATATTAGAATATGGAATATTAATATAGTTTGTCTCATCTATTGTGGAAAGTTGATGTTGGTGTTTCTCTCTGGCCTCTGGATCCAATTTCTTACCTCCTTTCCTGTTTTCACTCTGACATAGGCCTGTTTGGCCTGCATACACCATATCTCCATTAATGTAGTCATAAATTCAGCAGGCAACCAGCCAGACTAACTAAACCACTGATGATCATTTTGTAAGCCTCAAGCTCATTACAACTTAACTTTAAACTATTTTACTTACTACTACGTACTTACTTTAGAGGAATTTCTTAACTGATTTATGTTGAGAACTTTATTTTGATCACGAGAGAGAAATGTATTGATGTAAACATAACCACAATAAGACACTATAAAGTGACTAGATTAGCATGGTTAATATTATTGGTCGATATCAGCTTATCACAGATATTTGATTTGAATTGATATTTGAACTAGTCCGTATAGTGGAGTGATGAAGAAGATGCACCCTAACTATTACATCATTTAGCCACCAGTGGGCACTGACAACTTTGTTTTTAAATATTTATTTATTTTATATATAACTTACGTAACACATTCGTCTCGTAAATGTTTAAAACCCAAATTTAACATATGTAGCTTTATCATATATATTTGTGTATATTTGTTAAATAAACATATAAAAATATGATTATATATATATATATATATTATCATATTTTTTAAAAACTTTACATTTTTGTTATTGTCATTGCCCTCAAAAACATAGTATGTGTTGGGCCCTAGTCAGCTTGAATATGACAGCTTCAACAACACAGATTACATTAAAATAATGTGTCCAAAACAGTAGGCTAGACACTGTCTTACCTCAAGTGTTTGTTGGTTCAAGACTTGCAGGAAGTCAAGTCCTAATCTTCAAAGAGTCGGTGACCCCGTTTGATTTATGAATTGATGTCAACAGTTTGGTTCCCTTTTTCAATGCACTTGCTCCTGGAGTTTGCTCCCAGCATACCAACTCACACCTCTTTGTCCCCTCCAGAAGTCACTCTGCACCCAAGCATACAATATGAATGGTTTTCCTCATTTAAAATCAGGAATTGTTGTTGTCAGCAGCTAATGATGAATGATCAGCCCGTCATAGAGTCTTACTAACCCAAGCTGCTTGAAAAACAGTAGTTTCCTTCTAGGCTTAAAAAAGTAGGGTTTGTAGGATTTGTAAGGTTTGTTCATACACAAGTTGATTGCCTGGTTTCCAGGCGTGATAGACTTGGTGCACTAGGAACTCCCCTGACTCTAAAAGCCTGACCTAGTCTCTAAGAATCCCTTCACGCAAGGGTCACTCGTCATTAGAAGCTTAAAGGAAGTGCCCTGCATAAAAAGTATGGCCACCCAAAGCGACTGGCAAACACTCACTATGCTTTTCAGGCAGAGTCAAGTCCTTTATTTATGTTGCCCTGTAAAACATTATGGGGGGGGGGGGCTTGATGTGAATAAAACGTTGATATTTCTTGCAGGCACAATAAGAGTGCTGCAGAGGCTCATGCTCTTTGTATGCATGATAAGACATATCACATCTCTTCCTCCTAAAAGTGCTGCTTATAGCTGCTGTGTGGTGAGTGTGATGATAGTCAAGAACAAGAAATAACTTTTGACACTTTCCAGTGTAATGACAAATCTCCCCTCTCAAACTTTGTGAAGGTCAAGAGTCAGTTGTGGAGTACGATGTGAGATTGCTTGGCGAGGTCATATGTTAGAAATAGAAAACATTTCACTCAAGCACTGGATGGTCTGTTGACAAGAGAGCAAGAGGCCATTCTCCTCAACCACTATCCTCTGGCCTACTGACTCCAGAACAAGCAAGATGCTTCAAAGCGATTGGCCGCCTCACTCCGAAGGGAGCACACACTTGTTGCTTCATTGGTTGTGGGAGTCAGAAGGGACAAAGTCACTTTGCTGTCCAGTTAGGACAGCAAAAAAAAGACCTGTTGCTAGAATACCTAACATCAGTTTTTACGAGAGGTTGTGAGGGAGTGACGAGAAGAAAGGCAAAGAGATGGATAAGTGGAATGATAGAGCTGTAATGTGTTTGAGGCAGAGGTGGAAGGGAAAAAAATGGCAAAAAAGAAGAAAGATATAAATATGGAACGCATGTGGAATGAAAAATGAAAAGCGAGTGGAGAGGACTAGAGTGGATGAAGCTGTCAGTCTGCATCACTCTCTCCTTCTTTTCACATAATGTTATGTAATTCTTTCTTTTTTTTTTTATTTTGTGAATGCTGCCCAATTTTTCGCTCAATCTCTCAATAGCAACTATCTTTTCACTCAAAAAAAGTTCATTCATTTGCTCTTCTCACAGAAAATTCAAGTCTGTCACTGATTTTATGACAAATTGTAACATCAAACCTTAGCAGCACAAAGCATTATTATAGTCGTTGCTCTGAGCAGTTTTCAACAATTTTTCGAAAACTTTAATTTAAACCAGAAAATATCGATGAACAAATTTATTTACACAAATACATTTATTTATTATGCCTTAAAATTTACTACATAAGATTATTGTATTGGATACTTGTCACTTGCCTGTACAAGTACAAATATTCAGACATGACCTCGCGATAAGCTAGGTTCTTATATCATGCTGTGAGTGTCAGCTGTGACATGCCATACATCTGATATAACATAACTAAAGACTCAGACTGCATGCTACATTTTACACAGTACAGTTATTAAGAGGAACCGGGCATATAACTGACTATAACTATAACTGAAATGGCTAAAGTTTATCAAGAAAATATACATGTATGCGTGATTGTTGCAAGGAGTCGAAACGGTGAAACAGTTGCAGTTGAAATACAACCAATACAAAGCTTACCCCCAAAGTAAAATTCTTTTATCTTTTAGTGTGGAACCATCCATGATATTTCCTATTTAAAGATAAAGTGGAGTAATGACATCCTGAGCACAGAACAAAGTCACACCCTCTTTGTTGTAATCTGANTTATCTTACTTTGAATAACTTCATTTGAAATATCATAGAAGATCTGAAATCTAAGTCTAGCTTAAACATTTGTACAAAAAAATCTTCAAGTATGCACCTAGTGGAAGAAGTTTTAGTCATGCCTACTGTACACCAATCTGTACACTATTGTACTCACACAGACACTCACACTGTATACCATTGTGAGTCAGCACCAGGCTCGATAGGAGCAGGCCAATAGAGTCTGGTTTTTGGCATCTGTCCTCTTAATTCAGTAAGGCATCTCTTGGGACAGCTGACTTCACTGCCAGCCATGCCCAGCATCTGTGTGTATGTATGTATGGTATATATGTCTGACAATCCCTCAGACAAGCTGGGATTCATAGGATTCACTGCAAATCTGCAGCCTTTTTTAATGCAGACACATAACCGCCTTCCATTGTAACTGGTGTATGGATGGGGTCTACCAGCTTTACTTTTGAAAAGGTAAGGTACAGGTAAAGGTACAGGTAAGGCACCCTGATCATTTGTACATTTCAGGACAGTTTCTCGAACATTGACTAATGTTGAGGGTTGGACAATGAATTGATATAAAATTTGTTTTGGACCTTGTTTAATCTATCTGGGAAAACTGCCCACAGTGTCCGTCTCCAGAGACAGCACTGAAACCCTGATATAAAAGCTCGAACATTTGTGGTGATTGCACTTCATGACATGTCCCAGTAGAAATATTCGCAAGCCATTGTCGTTTTTTTTCCCCTAAACCTGCTCATCTTTTTTGCATTATGCTGCAATAAAAAAATTGGCACCACTTTGCAACAGTGCATACTTGGCTTCCTGTTTTATGTCAAGCCATCAAATGTGCAGTTATAATAAAATGTTGGCAAGTCACTGATGAAGGGTGGAAGGCTTTTCAGTTTACAGTAAGCTATCAAGCTTTCAGATTCTGTTACTACAGTAAATTATCCCTCAGGTTTTAAGCCATTTTCAAGCTGACAAGAACAAACACTCTGGAGGATTGGTCCTTTATGATTAATTTAAAGCTAAAAACCAATATATTGTTACACGTATTTCTACAATCAAGTGTAGAAAATAACACATGGCATCATAGAAACCTTATCTTAGCTACGCCTTAAAGTTCTTTTCATTTGATTATTAATTATTATCAGTCTAAAAAGAATTAATAAAACATTCATTAATCATTAATAAAATCAGGATTTTTATTTGAAAGACATAATAGCATTAGCTGAACTGCTGCTTCAGACTGCAGCACATTCCTTTCCCTAATAAATCTTCTTTATGTTGCATATAGAGTGCTAATGCAGAGTGACGGACTGGCCACTGTGCCACAATACTGCCTCAGCCTGCCTCAAGGTCACTGCTACTACACTTGCAGAAGAACACCTGTGTGAGTAGTGGTGTAGATTTGTGTGTGCGTCTGCCCACAATGTGGTTTTGCTCCTTCACAGAGAAAAAAGGCTGTGTATCATTTATAATCTGTCCTGTGAGAGCCATCTCTCCCTCCATTCTGTGCTGCCTCCCATTTCATTCTCTCTCTCTTTTTTTTTTACCTCTCCTTCCCCTTTTACAGAGTCACTAGGGGAAGGGAGGAGAAGTGAGGGCAGAGAGGAGAGGACTAGAGAAGGAGGAGAAGTGGAGTTTCAGCACAGGAGAAATTGTCCTTATTAAGGAGACGGCGGCTCCATGTGAGCGATCCCTTGTGGGACAGAGATTAAATAGACTACGTCAGAGGGGAACGCGCTCGTGGTACTGCGACTGGAGGACACGATTAGTATGATCACCAGGGAGGGATGGCGGGAGGGTGGAAAAGAACAAAAGCAAGGAGGAGAGGTGGGATGAGGGACAAACAGACAGAGGGAAGGAGGAGAAGGGTTAAGAATAGAAAGTGAAGAAATGTAGAAGCTCACAGACCAAGCTGTGGACTTTATTTCAAGGGGGGGATAAAAAAAGATTAGACAAAAAACAGGGAAGAGGATGGGTGTGAATGATGGAAAATGAGGAAGCAAGGAGAAGAAAAGGGAGAACAGAGAGTGTTTTAGCCAAATTCTGCAGTCACAGAGAGGAAAGGGAGAGGAGAGAAGAGAGAGACAGAGAGAAGGTGATGAATGACGGGGGGTAAAAGTTTCCTGAGCATAGAAGTCATAAAGGTCTCATAATGGCATAGAGAGTCAGATACACAGGAGGAATAAAACAAAAGTAAGTAGCGCAGGAGATATTACACAAGGAAACTACAACGCTACGTGTGATGCTCAATGGGCAACTGTACCTGCAAGAGGAGACAGCATCAGGTAACAGCAGAATAAGGGCAGGAAGAAAAAGGACAGGATAGGAAATGATATGTAAAAAAAAGAAAATTGGATGCAAACATCCTAATCACTGGTTACAGATCAGCATTTGGAGACTGGTGTTGGTGTCTGTATTGGTATGAATCACATTCTGATTAACAAGTCAAGCACTCACCTCAGTGACTGGACTGTTTGCGCAAGAACCTGTGACAACCTCCTCCAGTGAGAAATATGGCCACAATGTATAATGTATCATCTGGCCACCATCCACTACTGTCATTACTGCCACGACAAGCAATTCAGGGGTACTCCCATCTGGGCTTTGCTATAAACACAACTGTCCTCAATCAACTGATAGTAACCTGGATTTCTGCAAGCTATTTTTTATACTTGTCGATACATACAGGGCTCTATATTACTAAAATTGAAGCAGCTCGACACTTATCTTTCTAGTCTTTGTTGGCGTATTAATTGCCATCAACTACTCAACCATCAATCACTAACTTATGCCCAAATACAATAGAATAATTCATATAGAATGGTGTGCTACTTTTCCAGCACTATCACACTGATACTAACTCAGTTAAAGAAGTGAGAGCACAAGAGAGAGATGATGAAGGTTATAGATGTAGAGCAGGTCTATTTAGGCTACGCTGTACACTGGCCCACTGGGACACGAGCAGCCGACCAGCACACTGAAATAGAAATTGGAGCAAAGGAGAGAGAGGAGGAGATGTAAGGTGTGGTGAAAGATAATAATGGGAGGGAGAGAGAGAGAGAAAGGGCAGGTGGAAGGGTTGATGAGGAGGAGGTCTAGAAGAGACAGGATAGAGAGGTATGATAGGAGAAAGAAAGCAAGTAAGAAGATTTAACTAGAAGACATCTCTGACAGACTTGAATGTGAAACTAATATTTTTCCGTTTCCTATTTTAAAGTTTTCTTTCTAAGAAATAGTTTGATGTTTATTGGAATAAATACTTGGTGGTTGATACCACAACCAGAAACCAGTTAGCTTAGCATGGAGGCTGGAATGGAAACAGCTAACCTCACAAACAAGATCCACTTACCAGCAACTCACATTATATCTCATTTGTTTAATTCATACAAAAAAACAAACTACAAAAACAATAATTTACCATTTTAGATGGGTTTATTTTACGGACTACTTTTTGGCTGGAAGCAGTTGCCAGGCAACCAGTAGAGAAAGTCACTGCTCCTAGGCAAGAAACAGACGATTGGTATCAAGCTTCTCATCTAAGTCTCTGCAAGTAATTGCAACTATTTTACACAAAATTATTTTATATACGCTGCTACTAAATACTACATTAACCGTTGGTCTCATCCTCTGCTGCTATAGAAAGGCCAGTCAGTTGTGAATGATGATGATAGCAAATTCACAAGCACCAAATTCACCATAAAAAATAAAAATAAAATAAATCCAAGTAAAATCTGAGGTGCTAATGTTTTTGACTGAGCTGGGAGAATTCAGATGTATGTCCATGTATGCTCCACCAGACAGTCATGTGCCATTGTCCATGTAAGAAAAGGAATTTTACTTATGAAATCTCCCATACTTGTAATACAGTTCCATCACTGCAACTTCATAATGTAAGGGAAACAAGGAAAAAACAGGTGGCAAGGTTTGACGTGGAGGTGTTAATATCATCAAACTACAGGCATGACTAACTATTACCACTTTAGTCAGGATGTTTGATTAGATGTACATTTTTATGTTTGATTAGATGTTTGACTAAAGATTAATACATTTTAGAAAGGGTGTTGGTATGGTTAAGATATTGGTGAACATCTGGTATGGTTTGCAGCTCTGGTCTGCTGGTGTCTCTGGGGGGTGATGTTGATGTTAGATTTGTAGGTGAAGGAAGTCTATGTATGTGCAGTGAAAGTCAAGTCAGGGAAATGGGGGCCAGTACGAGATAGAGAGGAAAAAGCAGTAGTAAGGAGGCTGAAATGAGGTGTGGTGATATTGTAGAGGGCAAAGAAAAAATATTAGAAGGAAAAGAGTTGACGATGAAAATATGAAATTGAAGGATCCTGGTTGGTTAGAAATAAAATGGCTTATTCCCTGGCTGGGTATACGTTATTAAAATAGACTGCTGAATTTTACTCTTAGATTGAATTCCTTCTGCAGATTCAAGGTTCCTGCTCTATTAATTAGTATTTAGTACTATCTCCTCACAGCATGCATGAAATAACACACTTTGGTGTGTCAGGTCATAGTGATGTACAGCTCTGCAGACAGTGAACTTGAAGTTATGGAAAAGGTGACTATGGCAGTTATGAGGCCTATCGTTTTTCATTTCTCTGATGGGTGTTTCAATTATGATAGTAATAATACAACCTGTGTACAATTTAAATTCCCAGAATTTATATTCCTGTAAAACAAAAAAATAATCCAACCTTTAGTGATGTACATTTTAACATCATTCACTACTCAATTTTATTTATTTATTTATTTTATTTATTTATTCCAAATTTGTAGACACATATAAGTCACGTGAAACTCTTAATACTGTTTTGTGGGGTGGATATGAGTCCATGTGAAAAATGTGGTTTCCACACATATTTATTTCTTCTCTCCTGCAAGGTCTGGCTAAGTGCCCTCCTACCCTCTGTTTCCCACAACATCAAAGACTATCAATGCTCTGAGCACCTCTTCATCCTCCTGACGCTTGAGGAATCACTATGCTCTAAGCGCTCTCACGATATCCTGCTCCCTACCCAGAATGACCTACAGACGTACTGTGGCTCTCTACTAATTTCTTCAGATAATCGTTGTACTGTGAGCACCCACAAACTGTTTTTTTCTTTCATCTCCCAAGAAACAGGTTATACCCTGAGCAGCTTCCTGCCATTCTTTCTTGGAAACTAAGCAATAGCCTGACATCCCATCTGGCCCCAGAATGACTCATGCCCTTCACCTGCCGGCTGCCTGAGGGAAACGCTAGCTTCTTTACCCCACAGTCACCTACAAGGCAACAACAGGTAACTACATCCTGTGTACAGGTGTACAGTACCACGAAGCAGGCTACTGGGAAAATTGGATGGTCCAGACATGTTATATGAGCTACTTATAATCAGCATTCATTGAATTATCAATATAATTATGCATCATGCACTATGCTATTTAGATTTGAACAACGGGAGTCCTTGTTTCTATGTTTTAACCGCAATTACGTTACCTTACCCCTCCATGGATTTAGGAAATTGTACATCGACCAGAGTCAGTGAAATGAAAGAGAAAATGAAAAATAATAATGTCTGAAGAAAGGAAGCTTCTTTTAGTACCTGAGAGGTTTAGCAAATTATGTTTATCCAAACCATGGCAACTACACTGTATGTGTAGTGCTGTTTTCCTAAAAATGATAACGCACACAGTGAGCATCTATGCTTTGAAATGCAGTGAGTAATAAGGACTCTTACCCTAAGGCATACATAACTTAGATTCCTTATTAGATGAATAAATAAACTGGCTCTCAAATGTCTGGCTGTTGGACCATTATTGTGCCTTTTATTTAGATTTTATAGTATCATGTTCTGTAGCACCAGTCTTGCTGGTTGCATTTCTACTTATTATGAAATAATGCTGCATAATGGAGTATAGCCATTCATGAACTGTTAGTATCATGTAAGGGAACTGGTATAGACTACAGCATGTGGGGCTAATAGGTCAACTGTGCTCAGGGCATCTTACCATCAAACGAAGGCCCCTGGGACACACACACATTACACACACCACACATGATGACAGCAAGTAAGACAGAATACCTTCAAGGATAATTACCATGATCATATTTCTGAGGTAACATATGTTCTGTGGAGCAATCACGCAGCAGTCCAGGAGACCCACACAGAATAAACATAGAAACACTTGGGATCACTAATGTAAATAGATGCACCAGATACCATTACTCAGTTTCCACTTAGTGTTCCAGCGAGAGTTGAAATAATTCATTATAACAGTTAATAATTATAAGCAGGGATGACAGAAGAGAGGCATCTTGCTTGTTGGTGCTAAAGCGAGATAAAAAACAAAGAACTAAAACACAGGTACCTGGATTTAACCAGTAGAAATCTTGACCAAATATATATCATATGGAAGCACCTTGTTTATCCAAGCTGCATAGGAACACATTCTAGTTCATCCAAGAACAGCACTCACACTTAGGTGTTGCTTTAATGCTTGGTGGTGGGCGCACCCAGTGCTTGGTGCTGGTACAATCGTCATAGCGACGGCAAACATTTTGCCAATTTCCAGCTTGGGACGCACAATGTAATGGGCTGTCCATGCAATGCTAAAGGGAAACACAGGAAATAAAGTCCACAACGAGACAAACACATATCAAATTCACCAACCACCTCTGCCACCTCTCTCCAGGTTGATTTCTATATTAACTATGATTATACACAACAAGGTCATTAAACGTGACAATAATCAACCTCTTCTCCATTCTCATGTTGAATGCCACCTTCAAACATCTTGCCCTCTTGGGATATTTGCATTAATGTGATTTGACTGGCCTGCTCTGCCGCCTGAAAAGTTCAGATAAAAACGGAACCACGATCCAGTTGGGCATGACGTCGGCCCATTCAAAGTGAATGAGAAGTGTCTTTGTTGACACTGGTGCGTATGTGTGAATGTTGAGCAAATGCCACATATTTGAAAATAATTATTGGATCACACTCAATTGAGACTGCAATATTGCAATCAATCCAAATGGCATTTACATGCATTTCCTTAGAAGTGCATGGAAATGCATGTAAAGCCATGTTTTTCCCATTTCTTTTCTTCTTTTTAAGATCATTGCTTTACCCTGAACAAAACAGCAAAGAAGAAGAAGCCTATAATTGTACACAGAAAATGTTAACGTCTAAGACTTACACTGAAATATCAACACTATAACTGTGTTGGCAGTATATGAGAATTTTAAATAGTTTATAATTAGCTGTAATATTATTAGTTAACCTATAACAACAAATGTTGATATACTTTTCATTGTTTTTCTTTTATGTGTTAAGTTAACAAAGAGTGTAACGTATAATTTGTGTTCTCAATCACTGTAAACGTTGTAGATGGCAGTGATGAAATGACAGGTTTAACAAATCAGATTACCAGTGACAAACGGCATGTTAATAATTACAATATTCCTATTTCTATTTAAGAAGTTTAATTACTTTAATTTTGGCTTTATTACAAGTCTGCAGGCTATGATCGTGCATCAGTGTTTAGTGCACTGATAAAATGTAACATTCATGTATCTCGTCAGAATACTCATGAGAGTGGGAAAAGGAAATTATAATTTTATATCTGTTATGATAATTTTATTGCTCGTCCAAATTCAGTTTCATTTCAGTATTGCTGTATCACTGCAGGCATTGTTTCACTGTGATATTGCCAATATGGTGATGAGCAATAGGCATCCCATCCAGTATCAGATACACTGTTCACCAGTGCTTTTATTTTAATCTTTATTTACCTCTGTGACTGGAAAGATTTTCTGAACTGATCTCATTTACTCTGCTGTTGTATTGCCGGAGGTTTTACCACCAACTGACACCAGTGCTGTTGGATGAGAAGATCAGGAAACACAATCTTCTGTGACTATCTGTCTATAAGGTTACAGGTTACCTCTGATGTCACACAGGTGACACGACATGAATACTGATCAATGTTCCCAACGTCAGGGGAGGTGGATGATATTCAATACACAGATGTAGGCACTAGAGGGGTTCATTTTTACATTCTCGCTACATTGCTGCTTTACTGTTGCTCTAGCTGAAGCAACAAAAATCGCACTTTAATGCAATACAGAGTATAAGGTGACGCATTTAAATAAGTGCATGACTAAATATTTCAATTTCTATGTGATACAACATACATAGATATCCTTGTAAGATAAAAAAATGGGAATAGAAATTTTGCATTGGTACTGCAGAAAGGAAATGTTTCCTGCATATCTACTGAGCAGAAAATAAATACATAGAAAACAGGTGTGGAGATGGGGTTTTTTTTTGCTCT
Organism: Rachycentron canadum; assembly: GCA_038496675.1. Taxonomy (NCBI): domain Eukaryota; kingdom Metazoa; phylum Chordata; class Actinopteri; order Carangiformes; family Rachycentridae; genus Rachycentron; species Rachycentron canadum. The sequence goes on along the minus strand of CM076649.1, from coordinate 5,383,485 downwards.
CTCATTTCACTCATACCCAGTCCATATTTGCAGACACCGCAGCACATTCAACGTGGCCAAAACCTCTACTGTGTTGCCCCAGAGACCTGCTCCTTAATAAGGCTACAGCTGATTGGCTGACAGGATGGGAGAATGACAGGGAGAGTGGGTGGGTGGGTGGGGTGGGGGTGCTTGTGTGGGGGAGGGAGAGTGAGAGGGCTAAACTGTCCAGAGAGATTTCTATGCATACTAAACAGGTCTAACACTAGCTGGCTGAGAAGAATTTTCATTAGTCCCCTCAAACGGGACTCCCTCCCCTGTCAGCTGCTCCGACGCTGTGCTTACGCATTTCTCCAGGTGCTTTACAAGGTTTATGCGTTTATGCTTACACCAATACATTTTTTTTTTTAAATCAAACAAAGCATAAGTACCAAGTAATTAATGATCAATATCCAAACCAGTAAACCTATCATCAATGTCATGATTAGCACAATATTAAGTAGTAGAACACATTCCTGAGGATGAAGTCCTTCATACAATACACACCAGTGCACACATATTCACATACACACCCACACACACACCCACACACCCACACACACAAACAAGTATGGGGACTCACCTTCTGTGGGTGAGGTTTTCAGTCGTTTGCACAGTCCCTCTACGCCCCCGTAGTCCTCCTGGAGCTTGACCACCGCCTCTGTGCCACGCAGCTCCATCAACGAGCGCAGCTCCATGAGCGAGCAGCCGAAGCCTGCCGCATGGTTGCCCTCGTTTCTTTGGTTCTTGGCATAAAAATCGCTGTTGGACATGTCCCCCATGATGTCAGCTTGTCAAGTCAGTTAGATTAGTGTTTGTTATTGCTTATAGATCAATCAAAAATCTTGCACAACAGAGAGGTGAGCTCAGTCTCATCCAAAAAATCCAAAATAGTTATCAAGCAGGCAACAACCAAAAAAGGGAAAAAGAATGCCACTTGTGGATAAAGTAGGCAGACAGAGATTAAAAAGGGGAAAAAAATCCAAGGGCATAAATCGATGAGCAGCTTCTCTATTTCAGGAGAGGACTGTCAGATATCAGCAGACCAAAAACCATCAAAGAGCAGAAACAGAAGAAGAGGAGAAATAGCAGCAGAGAGCGAGGAGAGGAGGGGGTGATGAAACACAAGTGGGGAGCATCCAGGTGAGTGTTGGACAGCCCCAGTGGTCAGGTCCTGAGAAGGGCAATGATGGTGGTTGCAAGTCCTTTTGGTCTCAGGCTCACCACGGCTGCAGTCCAGACCCGCTCCATGTGTGGCTTCCCATTGCTGCGATTCTGTTGCCTCCGCTGCCTCTCTGTCTCTACATGGTGGTCTTCCCCATCACTGCTACAGAGAGAGAGAGAGAGAGAGAGCGAGAGAGAGAGAGAGAGAGAGAGAGAGAGAAAGAGAGAGAGAGGGAGGGAGAGAGAGAGAGGGAGTCGAATTCAAGAGATGAATTCAAAGTGGACAGAAGGTGAAGGAGGAGGAGGGAGAGACACAGAGACAGCACAAGGATGAGTGCTGTGTTCTCAGGGCAGGGGTGAATGCAGTGGTAGATGCTGCACAGCCGAAGAACAGCCTCTCCTGCCTGCTGCAGTGACTGTGGCTCTGCTGTCTCGATCTACTGCTGCTGCTGCTGCTGCTGCTGCTGCTAACCTCATTCTGAGGACACACTGACAGAGACAGAGTGAGGGGGAGAGACAGAGAGAAAAGGAGAGAGAGAGGACACGAAAGAGAGGGAGGGCGGAGAAAAAAAAGGATGCTCCTTTCTGGTGCAGAGCGGAGAGGAGTTGTGTGCGGGTGGGAGGCTGGGGCTGCTCTGACGACAAAGCGGAGAGGCAGCACGTAACGCTGCACTGTCACAGGGAGGATGGGCTGAGCTGTGGAGCTGCTGCTGCTGCTATCTCACCACTAGCTCTCTCTAATTCTACAGTAAGTGACCTCTCTCATGCAGACACTATGGTGATGCGTCCCTCTCTGGTTAAAGGATAAAGGATAAGTCTGGCTTACCTTCTCTGTCTGTAGAGATGTTGCTTAGAGTAATGGTGAGTCTTACTGTTGTGTTTTAATAGTTTTTGGACAACAAGAGACTTGTGGCACACAGGATAAAGCAATACAAGCAATACCTGTTAATAGTAACTATTCATTGTTGCTTTGAGTCTTTCCATAGCTTTCCTTATAGGTTTGCCACCAATTTATTCAATGATATCAGTGGCCGAGTATGTCACACATTGATCTAAATAAAGTGGATTATTAATATTATCCATCTGTCACAGGACATGTCACACGACCCTTGATTGGCAACCAACCACTCACAGGGAGACCTGGTATCTAAAAGTGCCACTGCACTGCATCATGCTGAACACATCAGTAAATGATCACTACAGCATAAAAACCCTTTACCGTCTCTCCGTCTTCTGAGCAGCAAAGAATTCCTCCATGATGTCCCATAAGGCTCATAACACAGCAATAAAAAAGAAAAAAACAAAATGTTGCAAGTGTGCAGAGAGAGAGAGAGCCCCCTGAAGATCATATTCAGTGAAAATCAGAGAAAGTCGGCCACAAAAACTAAACTGATAACATGATAGGTCACAACATTCAGTGGCACTTTGATGGCCATTAGGGTTTTAGTTTACAATCTGCCCTTGAGGAGTTCATCTTAGCATTTCACATCAAAGTCCAACATGTAAAACACACGCTTAATATGCCAAGAGTAATCAATTCCAATCAATACATAATCTTGATGTGTTTAGAATGAGGTAAACAAAGAGGTAAAGGTTTCTTATGCTACTTTCTACATGTTTGAACAACAGAACGGATAATGGTGCGATTCAGACTTTTGTTTTGGAACTTGTTTCACCTTGTTTCTGCCGTGCAGTAAAAAACTTACCTAACAAATGTTCTCTTTTTTGGCTTGCCTGGCTCAGTGACAATTTGTGTTTATGGATAGGATATGTATCAACTATTTTACAGTTGTGGATTTTTAGATGACTTTATCAGAATGGCCCTTTGGAAAATGCTCCGCCCCTTCTATGCTGAAAGTCTAGCTCCACCCCTGTGCAGATGGGACTAGTACCAGAAACAATTGTGTGCTCGGGAGCAATGGGCGGCGACCTTGCCACAGCAAGGTGGTGAGAGACCCTGCCAACATGTGAATACACATCTGTAACTCCACAGGAACCAGTCCTGTCTGTTAATGAGCACCAGCCCTCACTGAAGTAACAAAGATAGACAGCATTGGCAATGTCTCATGGAAAGGTGTGACCTGCTAAACATGTATGTAAAGCAGATTGAGGAGTGAATTTTGCACTAAGGCTATCTTTTTCCCACCTACACATTATATTAATAATGAAACATTACATATTCCAGCTTCCTTGGGTTTTGGATGGTTTCTCCATTTCTTAAACAAAAAAGAACAGCATGGGACAGTGCTACATCTTCCTCTGTTTTTTCTCCAACCTTTTATGCTGTCCCCCTCCTTCGCCTGCCGATCAGGTCCAATCAATGTTGGCCGTATTCTCTGCATGCCAAGGCAGACATCTGTGCCGACCAGATCCTCCAAAACCGTCAAATGAAAGCAAACAAATGCTCTCCCAGAAAATGACACGTGTGTGTGTGTGTGTATCTGTGTGCTTGAATGGTTAATCAAGTGGCTGGCAGAGGGGAGAAACTACATCACACAGGTAATTCTCTTTTGCACCAGATGGACCACCTGCAAGAGAGAGACACTACAACCATCATCACTTGTCCTGTGTTTCTGCACTGAACTCCCACACTTAGAGTAACACAGCTTTAACACTGGTCTATCCTACTAACTTTTCTTTTGTTGATAATCAATTAATCGATGAAAAAATGGAAACCAATACTGAAGTGAAAATAGCTGCCTCGATGATTGGGGTTGTTGCAAATCTGAGCTGGCATGACACAGAAGTGCTGATTGTCAGCAAATCTGCAAACCAATAATGCGTCTGTAAATGCATAATTAGATGCCAGGACACATCCCCATTATTAAAAACATGAAAAATAATCTGTCCATTTGTATCCTCTGTAATTTATAATGACAAACAAGCTTGAACACATACGTTCATTTAAAACGAAGGAGAAGCGGCAACATAAGCAAGCTTTGTAATTCATACTCAAGTTTGATTCAAGCCGGTAACCTCTTCTGTGTGCCATTCTTCCATACTTTTTAATGCTGTTCTGTGTTTGACAGACAAACATAATTGAGAATAGCAATGCAGAATTACATGACTAATTTAACAGAGCTCCCTCCACAACATCTGTTCATCATCAAGCATGTGAGGCTGTATATCTCCAGCTTCACATTATCATGCTGGTGATATAAATGTCTGGTGGTGGTGGTGTTATATTCTGCTGGCATGCAGCTGCCTATGTTTAAATTACGATGACATGCGCAGGAGTGGGAGAGATGGAGATGTAGGAGGGAGGGAAATGAGAGAGAAGAGAGAGGAGGGAGGATGTGGATAGCAAAAGATTCAGAATCACAGTATAAAGAGGGGAAAGCTTAGTAAGAGTAAGAGAGAGGGCAACAACAAGCAACTCCTTTTTATAGAATGTAAGCCTACAGACACATACAATAATAACCATGCATATACTGTATGTACACAAAATTGATTTCCTCTTTCCGGGAAAAGCGTTAGGGTTATGGGGCTTTCTGTCACCTAGTAAAAACCTCCAATACTTCCACCACTACCACGACCACCACTCACTGTCTTGCTATCTGTCTATCTGTACCTGACTGAACACTTTCCTACTCGTCTGTCTACCTCCCCTCCTATTTGTTAGTCTATCTGTATAACTATTGGCATGCTCACTTTTGCTTGACTAATGAGTAATATATCACTCAAGGAGAAAGTGCAGCTTTTGAAATAATTAGCAGCTTTTTACCTAACGTGCAAGGACACTTAATTGGACTTCATGAACTTGAAGCACCATATGGGATCCACGTTAAAAACGTGCAGCTCCATGGCCAGATGCTAAGACCATCTGACCAACATACTGTACAGTGCTTGCTTCATGACGAACTATTAAAAAAAAGCACACAGTATGCCAGCTACTAAGACATAACATGAGTGCATCACCACCAAGCAGCAATTCTTTTTGCTGACAAGAATTTTGAAGGCAACATGACACAACTTTCTGGCCTTCGTTTTTTGGTTCAACTCAAGATGTTTAACCTTAACCATCTATTAACTTCTTTGTCATATAAAGACATTGAGCAAAACCTGCATTATTCTATTACATTATTGTTGTGAGGAAGATGTATTTTCTTAAGTGCAGCCTGAGTCAATACGTTCTGACAACAAATACACTCAATTCATATATCACTAAAATATGTCTTCCTATCTTCAATATTTTCAATTGGTATTTGAGGCTTCAAAGGACTAAAGATTTCAAGTAAATTTTGACGGATACTGCAATTATGTCTTGATAATATCATCATCACCATTATCATCAGCATCATCAGTCTCTCTTCCTCAATTCACCTTCAAGAAAAACCTGTGTAAATTCACACATTAAAACTTTCATGTGCAATATAACATTATCCATTCAATCTTAGGGTTGATTTCACTCGTACCTAATTTTGAATTGCTCTCCCTGTATCATGCCTAGTGATTTGTCTCTGCTCTGCTCTGTAACTATAAAGAACAAGTGATAATGATGAAACATTGCTCTAGAGCAATGGCTGCTTTTTCTATGATCAGAAGTTTCTAGTCTGGCATGCAGTGGGTAGTTTGCTGTCCTCCACAGTGAAACCATGCGCATTCTCCATGTGTGTCTGTCTCAAAATGTCCTTGAGCACAGTGAGGCAGAGCTGAGGTAAGAGCTGTGCCCACTGCACCATCACCACCAGCAGCAGCACTGACATATAGCCCCCCCTGCCTGTCACAAAACATAGTGCAGGAGATCTCAATGACGATGGAGCTGCTCTGCACACCTGCATGTTCGAAAATATCACATTGTAATTTCAGATGACAGGCTGACAAATGCTCATGGGCTTGTATCATGACATTAGGTGTTTCATTTCAAACCATGTTCAAAAGCACTGATCAGAGTTTTTCCATTTAAAGAAGGTGCTCATGTAGCGAGGCCGAATAACACGAATACCTTACAATGTGATGCAATCGATGCAACACCAGTGGAAAACTTCAGCCTCGGAAAGGACGACACCAACACCTCACCGCCAGTTTCAAACTGTAGCTTCACAAAGATAAACCTTCCAAATGTGTTGATGATTGTGTTTCTACCTTCTGTAAATTACAACAAATATAGACGAAGGGAGATGCTAATTCAATATTTGCTCCAATTGGTTCTGGCTTTCTCAGTTTGAAAGGCTTTGTATATTATTAAAGGACAACCTGACAGAGCGTGCACTTATAACAGTCGAATAAACAACTCAATGAATTCCAAGTTGTTTTACTGTGTTTGTGTATAAAACTTTCTGCAGCAAATCATTTGTGAAACTGATTGGTGAACAATGTTAAGGGAATCCCCTAACACACGTACATGCGCATATTAGATGCTGCTGCACTGCAATACACACACACAAAACCAGAGAGAGATAGGAAGACATGTTAACTGACATTGTCTCTGAGGTGAATTGTTATATAACAACCACACAAAGAGCTTCCTTTCAGCCACCATCAGTGCTCTCTAATTGGGTTGAAAGCAGCTGTCATGCTAACTAAGCGCACAGACAGAGTCTGACGAAGAAAAGGGTTATTTTGGAAACCAATGCAGGAGCTCGGAAAGAACTGCAGCTCCAACTCATATCAGGCTGAAGAGAGGATAAAGCCGAGATCGGAAAAAAAAGAAGAGATGAGATGAGTCAGAGAAAAGAGGAGAGACACACACATGCACAAATACATTCTCGCATGTATGCTGTATGTGTGTTTAGCCTATGTCGGGTTATAAATTGTGAGGGGCTTTTGAAGAAAAGCAGTTGGCCAGGCAGCCCTAATAGCTGCAGGGGATGCAGTGTGTTGCTGCAGAGTGAGATTGAGAGGAAAGAAAGTGAGAGCTGGTGATGATATGCTATAGCTGTGACATGACTGGGTTAGAAGGATAGAGGACAACACAGTGTTGGTCCAAATAGAGTAACACTAATGGACCCCATCATTCACATCTATGAAAAACATCCCCTCTCTTCATAACGGGTCAAGTGGTGGCTGAATAATATGTTAAGATGTGCCACTGTAGGCAGCTCCATCTCTCTTTCACTTGCCTCCTGACTTCCACCTGTCTCTACTTGCTGTTCTGCTTCTGTAGCATGCTCACCAGTCCCGGCTGGTGTACACGTCACCTATCCTCTCGCCTTGGTCCCTGTTTCCATATTCAACTGCCTGCTCACTCTCACTCACTTTCTTCTCTCAGTTGAACCAATATTGCTTCATTCCTTGATACGTTGCAACAAATCACTGCTTTTTTTGTCCTGCCCTTCTTTCTGTTCTTTACTGGTGCTGAATACTTGTCAGACGGGCGATGTGGAGATGTAAAGTGTAATCCTGTCTGGAGCAGTGGTGTGGAAGCAATTTAACAACACCAAATCAATACTGGCATGTTAATGCTTGACATACTAAAATATAGCAAGCAAATACCACATGAAAAAATGCTTATGGTGGTAATTACTAAAAAGCTAGCTAACAATAAATAGTGGTTTATAGCGTTAGCTTAGTAAAAGTGAAGATGCGCTGGTGCTTGAACAGGCTCTGCATGAGATCATCCTGTAAAATAGGACCAGTTTCACTCTCTTCTGATAAATTCTCCAATTACACAAGACTGATTCTTCCAAAGCATGGCACCTTGCTGTCAATCACTTTGAACAGGAACTCAGTGGAGTGGAACCCTAGTAAATTATAAGGTAGGAGGAGTGAAGTGAAACACATTTTACTGTATCTAATGTTTCTCTCTTTGCTCTCCTGTAGATTAATTAGAATTATTTTTAATTAGAGACTGGTGTCGATGGAGATATAAAGGCATAAAAAATAAACAGCAATGAGAGGCATTACAGATGCAATGTATCAAAAAACAAGGAGTGTTTATCATTTAAGGAATGATGACCTCATGTTCTTCTCTATGGAAGAGAAAACATCTGAGGTATCGGTCATGCTGCCAGGTCAAGTCTGTCCTCCAACTTCTGTAACTACAAATAAGCCTATAAACAATGACACAATCACACAGTTGCTGACGCATTCATGAATCAGAGCAGAGCACATGACACGTACAGGCAAATAAGAAAGATATTTAACTTAAGCTCCAAGAAGCATAAGCGATGAAACTCTGTGCCATCTCCTCTAACTGAATGCAGTGTGATCAATTATATATAAAGATATATTTTTATTTAATGTGGACAAGCCACAGCTACTGGATGTTTTTTTTAAGCCACACTCACAGCATGGCTTTAAGGATGGCAATGTCAGTTGGTTGGTCCACCACTTACATCCAGACTGAGGTATCTCAACTATTTGATGGGTTCCAATGAAAAGCAGTCTCACACGTGATCTCACATAAAACATACATCCCAGCACCTACTCAATGCATTAGTGCATGATTTTGTATTTTGTATTTGCATTCATGGTAGAGATAATAGATAATATATTACAAAAATACATTTTTAATTTGTCCAAAGCTATTGTTTATGACCTGCAAAAATGCTTCTAATGACAGCGATCAGCCACAGATGTACTTTGTAACTAGTAGTTAATAGTAATGGTTTGTATGGTAAAATGCTAATTTGTTGAACATTGGTTAATATTACCTGCTAAGCACATTAGCATGATGACATTTTACTCAAAGCACTAGTGAGCCTGACGATGCACTCACAGTCCTGCTATGGCCATGGGCTGCCATGGACTGAAAGTTTCTTTATCACGGGTGATATTAAACTGCCTCACCCGTGCCTGGAGGACACTATTATAATATTAAACAGCCTTTGTGAACACTCCCAGAAAAATGTCAACAACACAATGCCTGGTAGACTCAGTTGAAAGAGTGTATACCAAGAAAAGGAAAACTGTAGATGGGTCAACCTCTACACTTGTGCCGTTGTGATGATTACAACTTTCACAGCACTTTTTTTTTTATCATGACCTTACCCACTTGAACCTAGGTGAACCTAAAATGAGTCTGTTTTAATCTGTTTCACCACCAGATTCACTACCTTCAGAGCATCAAACAAGTGGATGACAAATGTGCCTGTGGGGATTTTACTAATCCACACACACAGTATGACACATGGTGCAGTCCACATGTAATATGGCTCACAGAATAGTAATGGTACAGAGTCTGACACTTGCCTGAGAGGTTTCTAACCAATAAAAGTCCTGAAAAACACACTGAGTCATCATCATTTTCAAAGTTCAATGCATAAAGCTTGAGTGTAATGAGGCGTACACTGCGAATTTAAAGTTGTAGTCTCAGGTTTTGGGTTAAGTCTCTGACATAATGGCATACAGATTGCCCTGACAACTCAAATAAATATGTGAATAGACAGATAGATTCTGAATTTTTTTTATTTCTTTATCACTAATTACACAAAAGCTGGGACAAATCCTTGCATTTATACAGGTTTTCACATGAGAAGGGGTTTATGTTATTATAGATTTAAGTTATTTTGTTTCAGTTGTTCTATTTCTGCCACATGTGGCACATGACCACATGTTCATCTTCCAGAAGAGGTTATCTACAGTATATATTGCTTAAAGTCCCGGGAAGAACTTCAATAATGCTCTTGTCTCTGGAAATGCCACAAAAAAAGAAATCTGCACATACATACATACATGAGAACACTGGCACCGGTCCTAACATCAGTATGTACATAGAGGCCAATTATTAGAAACTAAACGAGTTTAACCCTCATCCTCTTCCTGACCTCAGATTACTCATCTCTTCTTAGATTTGAGGTTTTTTTTTTCATGGAAGCCCTGTACTGCTTGACAAGCTGCTAAATCTGTATCGGCAAAACACCCACAGATCAAAAAGAATGATACAGCTTCTTTGAACAGTCCTCCCCGTGCAGCTAAAGGGGCGCGCATGGTCAAACGGTATGAGATAAACAACATGGCACTGGAGATTTTTTTTTTTTGTAAAGCACAGAAAGAACTAAGGGACAGACCACCCAAATAAAACTGACTGAAAGATTTTAACAGATTTTAAAAATCGTTTTGGACAAATCGTTTCAGTTGTCACACACATGAACACACACACTGCATACACTAGAGGACACATCTGATATGGGCATAATGCATGACAAGGTGAAGACACCAGTTCTAACCCCTTCATCATTTCCTGAATCTCATAAAAGCAAGCTCTTATAGCTACGACATATAATGCAAATAAACATGCAGACCACAAATCTGTCTCACACTCAGCTCTTTGACTATTATCAGCCATTTGGATTTGATATAATTGTACTGTTGCATTGCAGGGCTTTCCCAGATTCAAGTTGTAAAAAAATCAAATGTTTGAAATGACATTGATGGTTTCAGATTAACTGGAAACCAGGTGACAAAAGCCCTTAATCCTCAGAATAAAAAGTTAGTTTGTGCCATATTCTACTATTTGTCCATTAAATGCAGTCTCAGTCTAAACAGTTATATCATCTGCTTTGTGTCATAACATCAATCATTCCTGATGAATGGCCACTAAATTAGCAAGAATCCTTTTTTTTTTTTTTTTTAAATATATATATATATATATATATATATATAATCATTCTTCCTCAATGCTTTGGTAGCATTTATGCCCACTGATCTGTGTCTTTTGTCTTTCCTATTGTTTTCATTTCTGCCATTTTCCCAACTTGCATTTAAAGAACCCTCCCTCCCCGTTTGCCTTTTCTATGTAAGAAATTCCACTTTGCCTCCTTCCTATGCAGGGACATTTGAAGTCTTTTAGGATCCTGTGCCGGCTGGAGAATGACATGTGCATGTGAGGAACTGGTATCTGTAAACAATATGTCTGATGGTGCCACTGAGCATGCAGAGCTAAAATTTACAATCTGCAATAGCTACCAAAACATCTGGATGTGGTGATGCTGTTGTGCCATTGTTTCAGGAGAACGACCGTTGGTTAAGACACAGGAAGAAAAGCACTGACGCTAGTGTTCCAGGTTTCACTGGAAAATAGGACAACAGGCATAAGGCCTAGAAAGATAGACTAGAAATAGAAAGAGACACAGGGATGTTACTCTGACTTTGAATTGGGCTGTCTACAGGGAGATAAGGAGGAACCGAAATGCTGTAAGATTGGCGTTAGTATGCAACGCAGTAGAACATGTCTGTATAACCGTTAACAGAACAAAAGAGAGGACCATTTCAGTTCACCAGAAAACATTTATTTTTTCTCCTTAATTAGCAGCAGCTGCAATCAAATCTGAACTGAATAAGTTTATTACGATGCAAGAATTTGTCTATCTTGACTGAGTGTGATCAGGATCACATCATATGCTTTCTGAAGACTGAAACTCAGCAAAACTTGACTCTCTCTCTCTTTTCTCTGTTCTCCTAACATAGTAACACTTGCATGGTCATGTATAGACTGAGTGAGATCACACACATGCTTTCAAATTCACAAGTACATGTGTGCTCATTTCTTTACATGTGTAAACTCAAATGTAGACAGACACACATACATGTACATGTTAACTTCTTGCTGCAAGGTAACTTGAAGGAAGGAAGAAAGACCCCTGTGGCTCTCTCCTTGCTCCAGATGAGCCTGTAGAAATCATGAGGGAGTTATTGGTCTAATTAAATTCAACACATGCAGGCTAAGTGTGCTAGAAGGAGACTAAATACAGGAGAGGAGAGGAGAGGAGAGGAGAGGAGAGGAGAGGAGGAAACTACTGTAAAATTCTGCCAACAGGTATTTTTTTCACCTGCTACTCAATATCATAATGTTCTATTTTAAGTCCTGAGATGGGTCTAGTGTATTGCATCTGTATTGTTATGGCAAAGCAAGTGTTGCTATAAAGTGTCATATGTGATATGTCATCAAAATGTCAGCTGGTCATGATATGATGGAAGCTCATATCACCACTTTTACCACTTTAATATTGACTCTTTGCTTCTTCACTTGATAATCTGTGAAGTGAAGATCGTCCTCACTTGTCTCCTTTTCTTGTATCTCCTCTTTTCCACTTACAAACTTAAATTGAGCTATTTATAAAATTACCAAGCACTATCTATTATCCTCTGTTACCAACTAGACAATAAGAAATAACTACTTAACAGTATCTGTCCTTGGCTCAAGTCTTCTATTCAAGATTTGTTTTTGTAGAAAAATGACTGTCAAGTCTCTTTACCGCTGCATCTGTCGCTATGCTTCATAGAGGTGATGGTGACACAGCAAAATTTAATGCACTGCAACGCTAACAGATTCTCTCCTGACCATATGAGATATGACAAAGCAGTGCAAGGTATGGGTTTTGTGAAGGCTGCTTGTTTTTCTTGTATGTATCTGTTGTTCTTCTCTAGTGTAAAAAAATAAATTAATTTAAAAAAAAATTAAGAAAACGAAAAACATATTTTTGTATAATGACGTACCTTCACGTGGAAAAGGGAACCTTGGTATCTCCAATGTGCAAGTAAAGTACTAGTTAAAGCTCATTTCAGAGTATTTGTATGAGGTTACTCCTGGACTAATGTAGATTAAAACTTCACACAGCAAGTTTTTCCCTTAAACTGAATGCAGGAGTAGAATATGTCACTGTATGCTTACTGTGCTGATTATATTACTATCAAATGTATGTAAGATATCTAAAATTGTGCTAGAAAAACATGGAGGCAGCTGATGCATGTTTCTTCATCTCTTTTTTCCCTCATTTTCAGTCTGTGCTCACATTTGTGTGTTCTTTTTTCTTGTAACTGTGTTTATTTTATAAAGGGGTTAAATAAAGAGAGAGTGAGAGAAAGAATAAAAATGGACAGAAAGAGAACTGAGACAGCTTCTGAGCTGTCTGGCTGTCTTGGTGCAGTGGAGCTGATGGTTGAGGTCACACAGTCATCCCAGCCCCAGCAGAGGCACAATCAATTTCCTATGACAGCCTGTCTAACAGTGTGGCTGACTGACTGAATGAATGACTGAACAGCTGATTTGCTGACTGAATTTGACTGAATTCATGACTGAAGGACTTGTTAGGTAGGTAAATGGCTGCTTTTCTGGCCAACTGGTTGTTTGGCTGCCTCTGTGGCTGACTACTGTGACAAGCCAATGAAGTAGGAATTTCACTGGCTGGTTAGTTGAAGCGGTTTCTTACTTATCAAAATGACAGACTCATTGGCTTGTTGTCTGGTTACATGACTTGTCAGTCAGTTCACAGTGGAGAGCCAGATAATTCGTGTGTATACAAAAAAAAAAAAAAAATTCATTCAGAGACGCGTCAGCACTGCTAGGCAGTCAAACAACCAGTCGGCCAGAAAACCAGACAGCTAACAGATCAAGGAGAAGAGGTGATAATGTTCCCAATAATTCAGTTACCATGCCAAAACAGTCAGTTAGCTAACAGTGAAGACAGCTAGCCAGCACATGCACATAATGCGGCCAACAGATGGCCTGACAAGGTCTTTATTCTGACTATGATAAAGGTCAGCTGAATTTCAGAGAGCGTGAGAGAGAGGGGGAGTGGGTGTAGGATGGGTGGGGGCAAGGAGGTGGCGAGAAGGAGGTGTTTCTAACTGTTGTTGTGCAAAGTTTTAAACATTTACTGTGTTGACCCAGTAACAAGTTTAGCGTTGGCTGCCATGGATGGGCCACACTGCCTAGAATACACACATAGCCCAGTGTTGCTCTTGTAGAGTAACCATGGGTACTGCTTTAGAAATTGTGTTTTGTTTTGTTTTTTTTTGGGTCTTAACTGCACCTGTACTCTCATCATTACTTGAGTCAGGACATCTGGTTGGCTCTCCCTGTCCGCCTGCCTCCTCCTCTCGCTCCTCATTTTCTTTTTTAAAGTAAATCACCCATAGCTTGTTCATCTTTGGAACATGAATCATTTGTTGTACAAAAATTTACTATTTTCAGGCACAAATGCAGTGTGTGTCCCAGAGGTACACCAAAACAGCCTAATGATCATCATGCACTTGCACAAATGTGACCACGTGAAATTTTTACTGGCACACTCGCAAAAAGGTTGGTCACAGTTTGGAGCCGTGTTCAATGATAGATGCACACATATCAGATAGATGGCCAAACATGACTCCACTCTGCAGGAGAATTATTTTTCAGAGACCATCTTCATGTGTCCTTTCCCTCTGTAGCTGATCACCTGCTCCTAACCCCCTCGCCTGCCTACACAAGGCTACAATATCATCCATGCTCTGCATACCAACAAACCACAGACATACATGAAACATGTACAGATGATATTCATCACAGCCCACCAACGTACAAATGATTTGCACCAAGAGGATAAAAAGCAGCTAACAAAACCAGCAAACACAGATAAGCTGTTCTTTCTTTTCCATTTCACACAAGGACGGTGTATACTTACATGGAAGCAAGGTTGTCACCACCATCACCATGATGTGAAAATCCTCCCACCTAAAAATGATGCAGCAGCGGACTAACCACTAACAGCGGTGCTCTGTGTGTGTGTGTGTGTGTGTGTGTGTGCGTGTGTGTGTGTGTATGTATGTGAGAATGAGTGTAGGTGTGCGTGTGTGTGCAGAGACTCGCTAAGCTGCACTCTCACTGCTACTGCCTCAGCTGGGGCTGTCTCAATGCACAGCCTGTACCATGTCGGCAGGCAGCAGGGGTGGACATGTGTGTGTATGTGAGAAAGTGTGTGTGTGTGTGTACTTGTACTTCCTATATTTGTGAGGACCAGTATGGATTGTAGACCGTAGACAGAGTGAGGACATTTTGGTCAGTCCTCACAACTTCAAAGGGTTGTTTGAAGGTTGAGACTTGGATTTAAGGTTCAGATTAGAATTAGGTTTAGTTTAGGGTTTGGTGTTGGGTTTTGATGGTTGAGGTTATGGTAACAGGCTAGGAAATGCATTATGTCCACGCTACGATAGAAGTATAAGTGTGTGTGTGTGTGTACAGTGCTGCATAGCAGAGAGGTCCTTTGTCCACTTGACAAGACTAGATAGAGGGATCACAATAGATAGCTGGAAAGATAAATTGATGAGGATAGAGAGAAGGAAGGGTGGAAGAAGATGGGAACAGATGTGGCAGTCAATCCTTGTCTACATCTTTCTCTGTGGCTCCCTCTCACTCCCTGACTTTGACAGTCTGCCCGCAGAGCAGAGCAGGTCCACTGCAGACATGCTTGCAGCCTCATTTCAGAAATGACTGTAGAAGGAAAAGAGATGGAGAAAAAAGTGGAGAGAGACAGGGGGAGACAAAAAGGAAAGAAAGAGAGAGAGAGAGAGAGAGAGAGAGCAAGTGCATGAGTGAAAACAGAGAGAAAATAGGAGGGGAGGATAACTTTCAAGGGCATGTGTCCTTGGAAGGCTCCTTTTTGTCCTGTGCAGGTTGGGATTCCCATACAACACACACAAACTCACATACAACTCACCCCAGTGGACATGATGGCTGCAGGACATCATGTTTTTGTGTGTTTGTGCATGTGTATGTCTGGC
>CM076649.1:5344583-5367605 GCA_038496675.1 Rachycentron canadum | reverse complement strand
CCCGTTGTCTTTCCCTCACTGTAACTTTAACAGGTGTATTATCTAAATATTAGATGCTGGAGCATCACTAGATGCATTCTCTCACTTTAGGTAATTCTAACTTGGAATACATCTTAAACAGAGTTGAACTTGGCACATCCAGCAATACACAGCATGCACTGACATACCTAATGTATTACAGTGGATTATAGAGTGTTTAGTGCATGCTGTTCAGTAGCACAACTGTGGAAAGGAGTTGCATCCTTATCATGGTTATTTGGCAAGATTTAAGTCAGAAAATGAAGTGTTCAGCACAATGTTTGCAACAAAGAGACGGGAGCTCAAAAAAGACTGGATACTATTGCTGGCACTGATCTGAGACACAGGACCATTTTGACCATTATTAAAAAACTTGTACTTCAACTGACTGACTGAAGTTGATTAATGTTTTGCTGCTTTTTGGATGTTTGAAGATGTAAAAATATTTCTACTATAAAGAACTTTATGACCCTGATGAAGACAACAAGCAAAATGTGTTGATCTGACAATGAAGTTGCTATTTAGGGGACAATTCAGCAAAGCAACAGCTTGATGGCAACATGACCAGAACACAGCTGCCACAGGAGCTCCAGCAATACAGGTGGAGTAAAATAAAACAGGACAGGAGAGAAATACAGCTGTTTAGCAGGTCTGGAATGGAACTACATTCCTATAAGTTGATAACTCTGTACAAGATTCAATTACATTAGCTAGTACAGCTTTTGTTTATATTTTTAAGTACATACATGTAGTGTGGGTGGATGGATAATTGGATGGATGGATGGATCGTATTGACTCAGAGGAAATGATCAATTTTAGAGACTGAGGATAAGAATATGTGTGTGGACCATTTAGGTGATAAAGAGCAACTGCTATAACCATTCATCTTGACGAAGGCATGGAGAGAGAGAAGGGAATCGTACTCAGAGAGAGAGAGAGAGAGAGGAGGGGGGAGAGGAAGAGAGGGAGAGGAGGGGGGAGAGAGAGAGAGAGAGAGAGAGAGAGAGAGAGAGAGAGCGAGAGAGAGAGAGAGAGTGAGAGCAGTGATGGGGATCAGAAGCAGGCCCTGAATATCAATGCAGCAGGTCTGAGAGATTTCAGGGCTGCAGTGCACCAAAACTTGCAAGAAACAGCGAAAGAGGACAATAATATCATAGACAGCCAGAACTGGAAGTTCTTACGGCCAAGACCACCCATACAAATTCTCACTGTCTTGCTCCACCCACGTGAATCTTGAAACATCATGAGATTCCCTTCGTTTGGATTTCCCCTTTGCAACACCTGGAAACATGACTGATAGAAAGTTTAAAAAAAGAGGTAGTTTTCAACTGCTGGTGTTCTGCTGTACAGCACTCTTACTGCCAAACATTTTCAGTGGAAACTAAAGCACTTGTCTCTTTAACAGGAAACTCAATTTCTCCTCATGTAAATCCTGCAGGTAGACTAGAGAAAAAACACACACACACATTTATCTTAAGAGAAATTTATGCCATCCATCTTAATTAAATTGTACTCATCTAAGAAGCCTGTTAGACACATTAGTATAATGCTCCTCATCCTCTTTGTCCTTCTCTTTATAAATGGCCTCTTTGCTCCTGCCCATAAAAGCTCCATTTCCCTCCAGAGGGGATCTGTTAACCCATAAAGTGCCATGTTTACCTCAGGTCAATCAGACATCTCATATCCTGGTCACTAGCCACCAGCCAATAACCATTACCCTTATTAATTGCGGAAGCCTTGGACCATCTCCTGAGTGCTGTAGTAAAAAAAAAAAAAAAAAAACATGCACTATGTCTGTGCACACACACAAGCATGCAGTTAATGAGATGACTCCCAGAGGTCTCTAACCTTTCTCTATGAGAGGTCACCATCACACACGCTCTGTCTAATCTAATATATTACTCACACACTGCATGTCTGCACTTCCTTGGAGCAACAGTCTTAGACAGTTATGAAGAGTGAAAGCCTTGTTCGAAGTCTACACTCATGAGCTCAGTGCTTGTTCCACCAAATCTCTAAGATGAATGCTATAATTGCAACACAAGCCCTGAAGAAAACACAGATTTATCTTGAATTTGTCAAACTGGTCTGTCAAACAGGCATTTTTAAAATAATTCTGAAGTGACAAACTGAAAGGATAAAGTTTTAAGAATAGAGGAATCAAAAACCACATGTGCTGTGTAGCATAATAGATTTGTACAGTACACTGAAAAACATAAAGCTGATCTGTGTTATCACTATGATTCCCTATTACCTAAGAAAGGACGCAAACTACGCACATTCATTGCATCTCCCATGTACATCACTAATCCAATCATATTTTCACTGCCATTCTCCAACCTGCATGACGACACTCTGATTTGTGCTCCACAATCAGCCAAGATGCCTTTTGATGAGCTATATTCTGCGTGACAAAAAAATTATCAAAATAAATAAAAAGATAAATAAGCTACAACTATATACTGTTTACCAAAGACCAAATTTAATTCACTATACAGGTCTTTCCCCATGGTGCTGTAATAGAATCCTCTATTTAAGTACCACCAAAATCCAGTTCCAGGGCTGAAACTAAATGTTTATTTTCATTATTGATTGGTTGAAGGTCTCTTGATTAACTCATTTGTCATTAGAGGAATGACGTAAGAAAACATAAGACAAAGAAAAGCACATTTTCAATTTTGAAAAAATAAAAAAATAAAACCTTGTTGAATTTTTAGTTTGGGCATAAGATATGCTCAAGTATAAAGTATAAATATTGACCCACTCGCAGATTCATGGGAGACTCCTGTGTTTTAAAAGATAGAAATAAAAAATAAATAAATTTAAAAAAATCAACAACATCTGTATATTTAATATGTGGGCAGTAATCTGTGACTCATACAATCACAACCAACATAAAAGGCCCTACACTACTATGAGAGTCTCACTCTTCCATCCTATTTTCTTCTCCTACACTTCTCTCTACACCACGGTGTCTCTTTTCTCTCCTCTAAGTCCTTGTTCCGAGAGTGATGGAGAGCTTCATCTAACTCCCCAAGGATAGCCATAAGACTAATGGAAACACACACACATACAAGTCTGAGAGTCGCACAAAAACTATGACAGCTACATCCACATACACACCCCGACACACAAAGCCAGCAGACAGAGAGACATCGTCCAACGAATAGGGTGAACTCAGTCAAATTCTTCTTAGCGAAGCTTCCTGCATACCAAACCGAGAGGCAAGGGTAGGCAAAGGAGAAGGGGACATTACACTATGACAGATAGCACAGGCAGAACATAAAATAACAGCAAACACTCAGTTTTACCTCTTTCAACTGAGGGCGTACCCTTGGTGTCAAATATAGGAGTTTTGTCAGTATTAAGTTAAAAATTGCCTGTTCATGTGGGCCAGCATAGTGAAACATGTTGTATAAGCACAACATCTCTGGAGTGAGTGTCCTAGAACTGTTGTCTTATCATCCCTCTACTTCTCATGTTTCTATTGGCTCTTTCCTGTGGAAGTATCCAAGAGAATTCAACAAAATCATTTCCTCAAACCAATTTTCAATGCGGCATAATTTCGAGCTACAACCATATGTCTACAGATAAATTAATTAATGCTTTAATCAGTAAATGTATCACACATGGTTTTAACAAACGGAGTATTTTAAAGCCATATGTAGCCAGAGTACATTATTGCTAATTTATACATATAGCTTCTCACTACATCTCTCCTACGCTAAGGATACTTTACTAAACTAAGAATAAAGGATGTTGGAATAATTGAGTATTTCAACCTCAGGACTACCTTGGCAAACTGGCATCTGTCATCTAGCTAATACAACATTTATTATTATTGCAGTCGCTAAGGAGGTTCGTCAGCAGGATTACATCTGGATCTCACATACATATGTGTGTTGGATGGTTTGACCTTGGTGGGCGCGTGCTCTCTACTGCGCATCATTCTACTTATCTACTGTAATTACTGATTTTATCTCTCTGGCACTGCATCATTCAATAATTAATGACTTACATTTCACTACGCTTTGATGCAATGTTGTTAAAAATGCTAAATACAAAATCATCACATGTGAAACCATTTACTCCCATTTTCCATATGCATTTAATCAAGTAATAATATTGTTCTGCGCCTCGATTTGCATGAGATGCAATAAATAACATTTAAATGAAATGATTCACATTGTGTTTGCTTGGGACATTTTAGACACACAGGATATAGTAGCCTGCATAGAAATCTGAGTAGGGTTGGGTTTTAAAAAATTGACTGAATGTTTCAAAATTATCTTCACTCGAACAATCCTGTGTCAATACATAGAGTCCCAAGATTGATCCTTGTCTCTCTGCCTCTTACAGTTTATGGCCTTTTACCTTGGAGGCAAGAAGTTTTAGTCTTGCAGAGCCAGCCTTCTTACACAACAAAACCTGGGCATGCAAGAGACAAAGAAATGAGGCCTAAGCTGTTAGGCCACTTGCAAATATCTGGTTACATTTCAGACTTAAAACTATGAATGAGCTGAACAGAGGTGAAGCTCACAAAAAAAAAAAAAAAAAAAAAAAAAAAAAAAAAAAAAAAAAAAGGAGGCTAATTTATAGACACAATAATGACATAATCCTTACTTTACTGGATACAGAGAGAGCACTTAATTTTATATTAGCAGTATCTTTAAGTTCAAGTAATCTTAAACCAGACAACATATTTCAAAGGCTGAATAGCAGTACAAAAACTGAGCAAAGAAGTTTGAGGCTTAGCACTTGTGGTGATGTTGAAACATTAATCAGTGACCACAAGGCCCATTCTTAACACCTAACAACGAGTGAAAACAGTGATTTTAGAAAGTTGTTAAGAGTCTGGTGACGAGTAATTGCATGTGTGGGAAGAGGACTAAGGCTCACTGTTGAGACATTCACGTCAAACAGGGCTTTTACTTGTCCTCCCCATGTTGGTAATTGACTTTCTACAAAGAGCTAAGTCTTCGTTGCACAAAGAAGTGGTGACGGGATTTAGCCAGCTGCTTAAGCAAATTTAAAAAGTGTGGAAATAGAAGATTGACAAAAAAACATTTCCTTTTCTAGTATTTGGACTGGTTATGAGTAACTGCTAGACAATTGAATCTTTTAACAGCTAGTTATTGCAAAATAGAGCTATTACTATTCTAGTCATGGTGAGTGAAGATCCAATGAAGATTTGAATTGAATTTTATCCAAATCATCTCTAAAGTAAAGTACAGCAGGTTTAGATGGAGGTCTAATTACAACCAATTCTTGCAGGGGAAAACCATCGCCTTGCTGCTGGTGGTCATTGTTCCTCATGGCTGACCCCTGGGAGCAGAGCTACACATTGTTGAACTGATAATCTAACAAAGCTGCCAGATTCTGATTCAGTGAGGTACAGATGAGAAAAGCTGGGTGTCCAAAGCCATTAATCTACCCCAGCTTCCTAATTTTTTTTTCTTTCTTCATTTATCACCTCTCCCTCACTTTCTCCCCGTCTCTCTTTCTCTGTCTACACACACATTCCCTCCTAAATAGCCATATATTCAGTTCTTATTCCCCCATTTCCAGGGGAAATTAATGCCTGGTTGAGGTGAGGTGTGAGGATTAAACTGTGGCAGAGGATTAATCACTCTTGCATGCCTGTAAACTGGACAATTCCAGATAGTTTATAAAAAGACTGGAACATGCATATGAATAGATACAGCCAATCTTGATGGAATATAGTTAATTCTCAGTTAAATACAATAGTCTTCCAAGCAAGACTGGACATGTACATGGTTTAAAATACTATATTTGTTATAGTGCTTTTGTACATTACGTTCAAAGGAGTAATTACATAATTTACTTATTAAATTAATATTAAAACAGAAGGGTCAGATAAGGATATCAACATTCAGTACAATTTTCCAAGGTAAAGGCAATTATGCCTTAGGACTTCTTGGAAATACCCTCATTCTTTTCTTTCTGAGAAAATCCTTCGCTTGAAACCATCAAGTTAAAAGTAATGCAAAGCAGCTATATAAAACTGTTCTGTTTGGTTGACGTCAGCACAGGTTTTCTGAGCCAGTGGCAGGAGGGGAAATGAATGGACTCTGAACACACTATGATTAACAGTCAATATTGTTACAAAGGCCTGTCAGTTTAGCTGGAGGCAAGGAACATCCAATAAACAAACACGGCACAGAGTGAAGTCGCTTCATCATAGGAAAGATGAACCCCAAACCTCAAGTATACTTTCAAACATTTTAAACTCCCCAACTCTGCAACATACTATAGAGAGCTATAGAAAGCTGCCTTTCACCCTGTGGTGAATGCTTTGCTATACTTCAACTGTCAGCCAGGCTAAATGCCCACACCTACAGTCAGAGGGTTTCCATCCAAATGCTGTGCAAAACCAGTATTGAGGGGGAAAAAAAAAAAATTAATGGACATTTCCTTCCACTGCGGTTATGTGAGGATTAGGAGCGGGTTCATCAACACCTGGAGGCACTAATTCTCCAGCCGAGTGCCATTAACCTTTGTAAAAGAATAGGCTGCAACATGATGATATAAAGAAAAACCACCAGTCAAACCCTTGGCTCCCACATAATGTATTCCTGACTACTACTACAACTACTTGGACTCCTGACTCTCCTATGGACTGGGCTGGATGCATTGCCATAAAACTCTTGTGATAAATTGTAATAACTTGGTTACTTTTAATCTGTCCCGAACTTTATGAATGGTTTATGAAGGAATAACTGCAAAAAAAATGGTGCTCCCATGAGCCACAGCTGCATTTTGATTTTAGTGATAATTAGCAACTGTTAGTATGTTGACATGGTTTCCCAGACAATTAGCATTGTAAACATTATACCTGGTAAACATCAGCATTGTCATTGTGAGCCTGTTAGCATGCTGATGTTATCATTTAGCTCAAAGCAACGCTTCACAAAGAACAGGCTCAGAACCACGAGTGTGACTGTAGTCTTAATACCTGAGAAGTTTGGCTCATCTTCATCATCAGCAACAAGGACAACTTTATTTCTTCTGTTGGGAACCAGGCCAATGGCAGACAATTGTTTTGAGCAAACACATGCTTTATTTATGAGGTGATGTGTCTTGAATCTCATGCTGAATGCATTTAACTCCTAGGCCCTTGTTTAACTGACACCAGAGTGGTTGGTGTTTGTTTAAACAGGGAACAGCATTGTCTAACAGAGTGTCCTAATGCTGCACACAGATGACAGTGTGGAGGTTTGAAAGAGTATGTTCAGTGCAGGCAAAGTACAGCTACTTGGAATTTCACCAACCTTCCTGTCCAATACACTAACAAGATCGCTCACCATGTTCACTGTCCACGAATAAACACCAATGCTCTGTCACACTTCAGACTCCATCTAAAATTAGTTGCTTTAAAGGGAAACTTTTCAAGGATCATGCCTTTTTTAAAGCAGCCAATTAATCAGAGCCAAGTTACACTAAACGATTGCCAGGAGAGGGACAGGACAGCAGAGACAGAGAGGAAGAGGGAAAGAAGAGAGGACAAAAGAAGAGTGCTGACAGAGATGTAGAGAATGGGGGCACCTCAGCCCTCTACAGATTGTCCCTTACCTTGACTGAGAAAAAAGCTGGATATGGATTATGTAACTGCATGGAGAAGACCAGTCCAACGCACTATGATGCCTAGTGTATTGTCTATCCGTCTATTGGTTGCTGTCCATCGTTGTGACAGAGTCAATTTAACCTTACACTAAGACCATCTGTGTGTTAGTCAAATCTCTCCGTTTCCCCAAGCTTGACTGCTTCGGGCAGTCAGCTTATCTTTGTAACTGTAACAGCTAGAGAGCTGCTGATGCTCTCAGGACTAGCTCCCCTGAGATCAGAAGCACAGCTAACATCCTCACCACTGTCTCCAGATTGCTTGCATTTGAAAAGCTGCTGATAGTTTCAACTTTTTTGGATATTTGCGGTAAACATCTGTATTTCTGGCTTTAGAGGGATTCATAACACTTGTTGGAAAGCTTTCATTGCACCTAACGTAACGAATTGTCAACCTGTCTCTTCTCTGCTCTGTGTGTGCAGGGAGGAGCTAAGACACACACACAGTGAAACATACAGAGGAGAGGAAAGAAATGGGAAATAACAGGAAAACAGTAGACTCTCATAATAAGCTGAAATTAAAGGACTGCACAAAATAGGCAAAAAACACAAATAAACTTTTTAGTTGTTTTTTTTTTTATTTTATTTTTATTTTCTGTGTTAATTTTTTCCTTTGGTCTCTTGATGGGGTGAGAGTGCAGGGTGAAGGTGGGGTGCCCCTCTCCCCCAGGCAATGGTTGGGGAAACACAAATATGCAAATAAGGTTTTATTTTCAAACATTACTAAAGCCCCCAACCATTAAACATGCAAATTAAACACAGGACTATATCTACTATGAATAGAGTACAGTAAAGAGGTGAGAATATGAGAAGGACACACAGTAGGAACAAGGAGAAAGGTAATCTCCAGCAAGAAGCAAGCAGTCTAACTAGATTCTGCTCTGACCTCTGGCACCGTTCAAAACACACGCACACACACACACGATACAAGTCCTGCTGGGTAAGCACTCTACAGAGTCATTAATACCACTTCTCACTGCAGTCACTTCTGCAGCCTTACAGTACAGAAGATCACTTTATTGCAGCCTGTAAGTGTGTGATCACACATCCTGTATCCGTGGACACGCATATTTTAACGTATATCTTACACATTATTTTTGTGACTTCTGTTGCTGTAAATTCAACAACCTCTAAGTTTGCCTGTGTGGTCACTCTCTTTCAATGGCTTTTGTTAACATTTAAACTATGTATGTTCCTCTAAGCATTTAGGAGACTGTATGTAGGGAGAAGTGTACAGTACAGTGCCTGGATAAGATCAATTTTGTGTATGCCAAGAATGCTTACTAAGTGCTATGTGCTAAGAGACAAAACTTAGCAAAATATATTTCAAACTGTTCCATCAGTTACTGCAAGTGATTTATTCAGCAGAGCTGCATTTTGCTGCTAAATATTAAGGATGTCACAAATGTTTGAAAGTTAAATATTCAGTACAGTGTAAAAGCAAATGCCAAGAACAGTTTTACTTACACAAGACCCTCTTTTGTATTATAATTTATGTCCAGAGATTATCCGCAGTTATATTACGATTCCTTCAAACCTTGCAGTTGCAGGAATATGGGAATTTGGACTATGTGCAGTATGTATGTCTCTCTTTTCTTTTGTACTGTTCTTGTGCTTGACACATTCCACTGGTAAAAGATTTCCTGCCCTCAAAAAGTTCTTGTTGCTATGCAACTGATCTGCCTGGCACTGAGAATAATGCTAGCTTACATAGGCTACACAGAGTACAACCCCACACACACACACACCAGGCAGCTCTTAGTCTACATCCTGTGCTTGTTAAAAAAGATTGGGCTGTTAAATTAGCATGGACAAAACATCTTTAATCTGTATTGTTTTTGACTAAATAAGCCCTTTGCATTACCGCTATTTTCATTCCCTCCCGCTAAGTGCTCGAACATTTAGACAGGGTAGAGCAAAAGCTATTACATAGAAATAAAAAGCAGGTACATTACAAAATTCTTATGATTGGTT
The DNA here is from genome assembly GCA_038496675.1 of Rachycentron canadum. Taxonomy (NCBI): domain Eukaryota; kingdom Metazoa; phylum Chordata; class Actinopteri; order Carangiformes; family Rachycentridae; genus Rachycentron; species Rachycentron canadum. The sequence goes on along the minus strand of CM076649.1, from coordinate 5,357,972 downwards.
CTTGTTTTCTTATTTTCTTGTTTACATATTTTGCACTAACACAATTAAGTAATTTTAAAACTGAGAAAATGCTGTTAGGATGGACACAAAATTGAAAAAATTTCCTCAAAGAAAAGCAGATTAACTTTCGAAAAATAATTTTGCTGTTTTGTTGTAATTACTCCTTACAACACAACAAACAAGGTTAAATTAATTAATTTACATGATAACACATTCCTGAGTGAAACCCACATGATCACTCAGTTATGACAGTTGTGGATGGGGGGGGGTAACACACACAGAGTAGGATAAACAGAGAAAGAAATCAGGGAAAAGGACAGATAGAGACAAAGGGAAAGACGGGGAGCAACAGAGAGATATAATCAGACAAGAGTGCCAACCCTTTTCAGTAATAAAATGTATCACTCTGTCATTAGCTATTTCTATTTAAATGGAAGTCCACAGGATGAGACTTGAACATTCCTGGCAAAAGGCCACAACTGAAGAGGACTGTCCCTAATATAACACCTTAATATAATGTATGTTCCCTTTTGACAACAGTTGCTAGTTTTTAAAAAGTCATTTTCATATCCTTTTCAATCTACATTCTACAATTTTGATATTGCCACTACTTCAGGAGTCAAAATTGTCCTTAAATCCAGTGGAAATGGACGCAATGAGATGAAGCTGTGTTCGTGAGCAACATAAGAAAAGTGCCAGTTAATGTGACAAAATGTTGCAAATGAAGTAAGATTAGTCTCTAAATCCCTTCAAGGGAGGAGAAGAGAGTCAGATTAGGTGACCGGGAAGCATGTGATGAAGAGTGATGGAGGGAAGAGACAAGGCTGGTTTGGGAATGGTGGGCTTCAGAGGACAGACAGGCTGCATGTTAACCAGAGCTGCCTGGCTGAGTTGCATTTTACGCAAATAATACAGACTGGTGCTATACAGCACACACTATACAGCGCAAGCGCGCACACACACACACACACACACACACACATGCACACCCACACACCCTTGCTTCTTTCAAACCCCATCTCTTATTATCCAAATATACGCACTCGTACACATATACACAGTGAAAACAACTTGCTTACTCACTGGCTTGCTACTGCAGAGCTTTAGCCCATCTCTCTCACGGTCACACCAAGGGCATCCACTCCCTGAAACAGTACAGCGCAGCTCATCACACAGTGGAGTGGAGAGGAGAGGAGAGGAGGTTGTTTGGTGATGCATGCATGAGGAAAAGAATGAATACTATTAAAAGACAAATGGGTGAGGTGAAATGGCAGAAAATAGACAAACAATGAAAACTGAAAATACTATGGAAGGAAGGAAAGGAGGGAAGAAGAAGAGAAAAAGGGAGATGGTAAAAGGCAGAAAATCTCTCTCAGGACGTTGCTGGGTAATGGAGATGAGATGTTAATGTGCCTGCTAGTGATGCACTGCAGCAAACTGAGGGAAGAAGGAGAAAGAGAAGAACAAGTGAGAGGAGGTGGCAGAGGACATGAGAAGACATGGGGAGATTAGAGGAAGAGGGATGTGTGAAAGAAAAGAGGACGAAGATGATGAAGAGATAAGCAGGAGAAAAGAAGGGCAGAAGAAAGAGGGAGGAAAAAGATTTTGAGATCTGAACTTTGATAAGACTGACGATGCTAGCATGAACTGATGCTGATGTCTCTGATGAATCTATAATGATGGATTTCAAGGCCAGAACTATACTTCTTCCCAAAGCAACTTTGAGTTATAGACTCTTGCATTTATTTCCTGGACATACTTTAGCTGTTTGCGACGGCTCCTGTGTGGTCACATTCACATATTTATTTGCTGTATAATTTATCCAATTCATTTTAACCTCAAACACACATACTGGGAGTTCATAATGACTGTATGAAGTATGTCTCAATGGCATGTTTCCAAGCCACATGCCATGTACTTGCCACACTGTCAGCATGATTCCAGCTAGTAAACTGTTCCCATTACTACTGTTACTAGTGTTCGTTGCCCAATTAAACAAAAATGCTCAAACAATCTTCAAAAAAAGCTTGACACAGAGCTTCCCACATGAACACAGCTTTGATGTTACAGTATAACTACTGGTGAACCTGCAAAGCAGCAAATCATCTTACACGTGGTTGTTCTCCAAAGACTGACAAAACTGCAAGAGAAATAGAAAGCAGAGCAATTTCATTAAAAGATGGAACTAACAAAAAAGCAGATCAGAAGGAAAATGAAAAACATAACCATTACCATGGGGCAAAACACCTCTGAAGAAAGTGCCATGTGCCAGCTAAACTCAGACACAGAGACATGAACACAGTTCACATATATATGACAACCCCCGCTTCTCTATGGGGAATATTAATAATCCCAAGAAAGCAACTTAGAGTTATAAATTGTTTCATCTCTTTGATGAAAAGTCAGCATGCAGCCCAGTGTGTAAAGACACCAAAAAAATCAGGTAAACCGTCTACTTTGTTAGAACAAGGCAGTCCTGATAGCTTTGTACTGGTTCTTCTGTAAAGACTGAGTTTCAAAGGTTGCCAAGTATAACTGTTAAGGGAATTTTTTTGTGTGGTGTTTAGCGGTGTTTAGCTTTATTTTATGGTTATATATAACACACAAACTGGTGAGCTCTTTCATTGAAGAAAAATGTAACTATGGTGCATTTTTTGTTTAGCAATTAACCAATAGAATTGCACTAAAAAAACAGGACTTACATGATTTGATCTAAAAGCTTAATGCTTTGACTTAAAGAAGCTTGTCGAGGCCTGACAGTGTTTAAATTCAGCATAATGAAGACAACGCCATCAATATACATTATTTAAATGCAGCGAGTGTCCCATTGCGTGACACGTCTTTCATGACCTCATAAAACCAGCACATCATTTCATACTTCAATGAGTAGCTCCCTCATAATGCCAATACTTCAAAAGAATGCACACCAGCCACTATAGACATCATGTCTGTATTTATCACTAGCATAGGAAATACATGATTCAAACCTGGCCAAAACGAGCCAGAGAATGACATAAGTGAATGTGTGAAGAATGATGCAATAAGTAAGGTCTTTGTAGTGTGTGGTATTCACATAAAACATGAATGACTAAGATCTGAACATGCCTTTGGGTATAAGATTTCCTTTACATGTTAAATGTTACTCTTACAGAGGGTGAGTTAAGGTAAAAAGAAAGGTGGCCAGTATCTCACTGGAGAGGAAAATCTTTTAATCCTTGCAAAACAATTTTTAGCTTGCATAAACTTCAGCAGGATCTGAAGATGAAGACTGGAGGTGACAAAACGAATTCACCATTCTGTGGCAGCACCAGAGGGAGAAAGTTTCAAAGTACACAGCAAACCTGCTAAATACTAGATGTAAGGACCATGTTTGTTTTTGCTCACATCGTAGTGAAAAATGCAGCGTCTTTCTCCAACTAGGATAATGCAACACCTGTCAGTGCTTTTAGTTGCTTCATATGAACCAAAAGGGTTTGTTTGTGTTTATTCCTACCAAACACAAATGTCTCCAAGCTTATGTATGGATGCCCTGATTAAGTGAAGGTCCAAATGAGTCATTCCAGATTTTACCATACAAAGTGCTAAGGAGCACACTAAGCATGGAAAATATGCATTAACGGAACACATTCCTGAGTCATGTAACCAAAATTATATTGTAAAGACATACAAAGAATTATTAAAAAAGAAACACTTACTTGGAAGTCATCTGCTTATTCTTCCCATTGGCATTGTTTGCTTCCCCAGTTTATCTTTCACTTAGCAGAAGTGATAGCCCGAGTGTACTGGTGACTAAACTGTTTTAACTACTAAGATCCAAAATGTAAATAAGTGCTTTTCCATTTTCAGTCTGACTAATTCCCCCTTTGAGCTAAAGCTAAGCTAAATTACCCCGGGGCCATCTCTGTACAAAAAGAGATATTTATGTATTTTTTTCTTGACTGTGGGTATGATGCATGTTTCCAAGTATTACTTTAATGAGAGAATACTCATTGTTTCCACAAACTTCACACTCCTGCATCACACCATATCATATATCACAGTAGACCTGCCAGTGCCTTCTGTCTCATTTCAGGAAAATGTATTTCATCTTTGTGTGCATGTCCTATGATCTTTAACTACATATCATATACTTATAGACAAGGCACTGAGTGATTCATAAAGGGGAACAAAAGTTCAGAGACAAAAAGGAAATGAGGGGGGATGCTGCAATACAGTGAAGGTTCAGTGAAGGCAAAACATTAAGAAATAAGATAAAAGGAGGGATGGATGAATGAGAACAAGGCTTAGATAATATGACAGCTGAGCAAAAGCTGAAAAAATGAACTTAGAGGGAGAGATATAAGCACAGGGGGTGGAGGCTATGCATGCCACATTATAACCTCACATACATTGAGTGAAGAAAGAAAACAACATAACATATTAGTATGATGTCAAAGATATAGAGAAAAATGGATGAGAGGATGGACTGATGAATGAGAGACTATGGAGGTGAAAAAAATCAATAAGTGGAAGGAGAAATGAAGAAACAGTGAGCCAGGATGAGTATAAGATGAATAGCTGAAGGCACTTCTATTTCTAGACTCTTTTTTAATATCAAAGCATTTCTGAAAACTCTGCTAAATGTATACAGCACTCTCCATCTACATAGATGTTACTAAAGTAGCATCATGTGTTTTGAAAATGAGACAAAATTTGTTATTATGTGGTCAAAGCTTCTGTTTTCTGGAAAATATTGTGACTGAAAAATATTTATTCCACAAAACTCCTGGTGGCTTATTTCATATGTTGCAGATATGATTGTGCTAAAAGGTGGCCATATTTTGTGTTCATGTCAGCTGACTTCTTTTTGTTTGTTTTGCAAAATGTATCTGTTCCACCAATGTAATTTTTGTTTGAAACTCTTCTTTACTAGGAACTGACTGCTACAGTAGGAGCAGGTAACATTCTCTGCTATCTAACAAATTCCTAATAATAAAAAGCCATAATTTAAGTGAGATGATTTACAATTATCAATCCATTCAACCCATGTTGCCATTTTCATCTCTAATTTTTTTAAATGAATGTAGCTAAATGGCAAGCTAGCTATATTGGAAAATGACATCCACATTAACTTTGCTAAGGAAGCTCAGATTGTCCACCATCTGAGCAAAACGCCAAACCTGTTTTGATTGGGAGCTGTGTCTGGTAATCAAGAGGTCTTGAATCATGTTAGCATTATGGTAATTTTGACAGTTTATATCCCAGGTTGAACAATGAAAAATGACTAAGCTCAAATTTCTAATTTATTATCATAACAAACTGTGAGTGTAAGAGAAAAGCTGTATTCTTAACTTCTTAGAAATGAGATTACCAGTGAGTAGGTGTCTGTGGAAGTTATAGCCGCTGCACCACAGTGTTTAAACAATGGTGCATGAAGAAACTGGGCTGGCATCCAGCATTACCTCTGCAGCAGGACAGGGTGATACATAACTCTCATTCTCTTTTTCTCTCACTAACACACGTGCACATGAAGAACATAGCATTTCTAAGAATTAATGCCCCAGTGTATCTTTTTTTGGTAAAGCTATGACCACAGGTGCACAACACAGTTGGAAGAGTTTATTTGAAGGAATACTTCAACTGACAAACAACAGTAATAGGTCAGAGGTGTAGTCCTACTTGTTAAGGTACCTGTGAAGTGCATGCGTGCAAGTTGCAGCTCGTTTTGTTCCTACAGTAATAAGCCTACATACATCAGTCAACTATGATGACATGATCAAACATTGGATTGATTTTATGAAATGTTTCACCATGCTGAGAATATGACGCGACACCAGACAAACATCCAGCTCAGTAGTGTTAGAAGATACCGTGAGAGTAGCAGGTTGAAATTACTATGGCATTAAGCAACAGGTGAATGAACAGAAGTAATGTGTGTCTAGAATGATTTCATTTACTTACATGTACTGAGCAAATGAAACCAGATTGGGAACATTCATTCAGAGAAAAACTTGCAGTGCAGGCAGATGAGCAGCTAAGCTAACAGGCTAGGCTATGAAAACCCAGCTAAACTAGCTTTCACCTCCAGCCGGTGTCCAAGTGTAACAGACTTTGTCAGGTTTCTGTGTAAATGCATCACATTTACAGAAGAGTAAAAAATGAATAAAATAATGTTTTCTGCCTTTTCATCTTTACTAATGTACCATTTCGTTCACTGAGCAGCTCAGAGGTTACCAGCAGCTACCTGCAAATCTTAAGGTGGAATGAATTTTTTGCTTGTTGCTCATCGCATGGCTGACATTTGGGAATTAATCAATATACCTTAAATGTCAATGACAACATTTACCATTTCATTAGTTTTTATTAGGTCCCTTGCACGACTTCAGTTCAGTGAGGATCAGACCGTCAAGCACTTAAAAATGTATATAAAGCCGGTAGATAACATGGTTCTTATCGAGCTCCATCTTCACTAGAAGGTTTTAAAAAAATAAATCTGCCTCCAGTGAAGACTGGACAGTTTGAATTACTTTTTCCACTCTGTTCTCCATTGCTCACAATGCACAGTCTTCTTGCTCACACCAAGGAGGAGCATCTGGGCTGAAATCGACATAATGCAACCAACAAAGGAATGGTGAGCTAAACTAATGTCAACAAAAAAAACAGTGCTGTTACAAAACTGAAAAATATAAATAATTTTTTTTTTAATTTATTAATCAATTCTGAATCTCAAAAGACAGAATCACAATTCTAATGGATCCTTTTTTTTGCGCATCTCTATCAGTATATGTGATTGACCTGGTTTCAGTCATGACCATTAAAAATCACTTTTTTTTCCTTTCCTTCGGAAAGAGAGTGGACCTCACGGTGGTACCTTGGCAATTTGATAAAAAATTGTCAGGGGGAAACGTATGCTTGTGTCAGACATGGAAGAATCACCGCAAGGGAGTATAAAGCACCACACAAAAGCTGCTTATGGGTAAATGATGATGAATTTGCTTGGAAAGCAAAAGAACACTGAGTAAATGCATGTTACTTTGCAGGACCAGGATTGGTCTTATGGTCTTATATCCAAATATATTGAGGTGTGATGACATAACTGGATTAATAAACATATACAATTAACAAAGCCAACAAATGCATCTATAAACATGTATAGTAATTAATGTCATGTTATTTACTTGTTTTAATGTTTTCAGAATTTCAGAATTTATTTTTGTGAAGCTGAATTTTCCTCAGGGGCATGGCCCAATTCATTCACTCTCAATATTCAAATTATGTTAGGTCCCAGTTAATTGCAGGGGGCATGTGGGAATACAGTCCTACAATATCTCTGAAAGGCCATTTTCTGCCTTTCTGTCTGCATAGAAGAATGTTATTGTACCATTGGTTGTTGCTAAATAGAGACCAAATTGTTGTTGTTTTGAAGCAATAAAAATAAGATTTACCTGTTGTGTTATATTGTTAATAATTTGTAATCAATGGAATGTAATGATGCTTTCCTATTCTGACTAGTTTCAACTCTGTCCTGCAGCCAAGCTACTCATCAGAATGCATTTCCAATGTAATCCAAAGATCACTTCTGTTGGATTTTGGCATCTTGATGTGTCTTTAAAAAATGGAATCACTGATTTTAGTGGCATATCATCTTTCTGTTTTGTGCAATACTACACAACCAGACTACACAATGCAGCATCGTTGTCAAGTTTGTGAGCATTGTACTGACCACATTCTCTGTTACCTCCGGGGAGCTCGCATCCTGTTTCAGAGGTCAGTTTGGTGCAATTTCATTAGATTGAAAACAAGTCAGATTATCTGACTAGCCTCAACGTGTTAACAAGCTGCCTACCTCCAAACGTAGTCAACCTGAAGCAACATCTGCAAGGCTATTTTTCCACCCAAGCCACTGATGAATCAAAGAGAATGAAACATTCACTGGCCTTTTAACTATAAATTTGTTTTAGCTTCTTAGATTGCCAATTTATCTCAGGTCAGTTTAGGAAGACAATACAGTTTGAAATAAATGGACTGTTTGAATAGGCTTGTTTAGAGAGAGTCAGTCATTATCAGGTGACAGTTTGGACCTCAGGCTGTTGGCAAAGGAGGTGGTGGTGTAAAGTGGTCCTGAACACGCTTTACATGCAGTACTAATAAAGGTAATGCTGCAAAAAAAGTGTATAAGGAAAAATACATACTTATCCCCCATTCTTTTTTTCTCCTCTTCTCCTACTAGTTGCATTAATTACAAGAAGCTAATTAACTAAGACCAGTGACTGAATGACTGAACTGAATAACCCCACAAGCAGACTGGGGCAGCTGCTATTTTAGGAAAAGTTCACTGGTTAGGCAGTGTAGAGATATTCTGCCTAAAAAAACGACCCAATCCCTCAGGCCCATCAGAAACAAACTCAGCTGGTAGAAAGTAATAAAATATCTGTGCACTTGTATTTCTGTGGAGCAGCAAATCTGTGTGAGTACAGGCATGCGGGTAGCTCCGCACTGTGCTCCATCCTGCGCTGTTCTTTGGTGCACTGAGTGCGTGGGTTTGTTGATTGTATCTCTCTCCTGGCACTTTAATGGTTGTGGTACACTCGTCTATGGACCCAGCATTAGCATGGTCAAGTTATTTCGTCTCAGGGGCTATTTCCACTGACCGGACAGGATTTTTCCGTTCACTCCTTCAAACTTGAGTAAGAAAACGACAAGCTGTGTTTTTCCATTATTGCAGATACACTGCAGGAAGCAAGACCTGTCTTTGATTTATCATGTATTTATTGGCAACAAACTTGAAACTTAAACTTTCCAAATTCTTAGCTTTAAACCAGTAAAACCTCTACTTCTCTTGTCTACTACATGTTGTAACACTGCTCCTGATAACAACTAGTTAAGGTACCTAACTAACTAACTAGTAAAGATTAACATAAGTAAATCTGGATACAATTGTCACCTAAACAATTCAATTATGAATTAAATCCTCTGTGAACTGTAATGTTCTAGATATGACTACAATGAACAATCCATTCAAACACTGCCTGGTATTTGCTATTACATATGAACTGTATACATGGTTCTCATTTATCAAGACTACAGCATGCTCTGGAAATTTTATATAATAATAATAATAATAGTTGTTGAGAATTATTTTTTTGCCAAAGTACAATTTCCAAGGTCACTAAAGAACCTTAAAGCTCACCTTTATTATTCCTACTTTCATTGTAGCTCATTCAGAGCATATAAATGCCATTCTCAAAACCAATGAGACATCAGAAATCCCAAAATTGTGTTTTGGTACAATGAAAATAGAGATATAAAATCCTATATAGTGCTTTGGGGACTGGACCACCATCATTTTTTTTTAAATGATTGTATTCCCCATACATGGGGAAAGGAAGGGTAAAGAAAAAAGAAGTAGAGCAGAGAAGGTGGGAGATAAGGTTAGTGAAAATGGGGAAACGGGAAAAGATGGATGAAGGAAAATCCAGTTGTGAGTGCTCTATCAAGCAGTAAATGATGAGGGGATGACTTACTGAGGGTGATTCTACACACATGCACACACAAACATACATTCCCCACTGCAGGTAAATGGTGCCATGCTAGCTTGTCAATCCACCAGAAGGTAGTAGTACTCTCTTACACCCCAACCGCACACCTTACACCGTCATCTCTCAGCCCTCCATCCCCATCCCTCGGGTGTCTTAGGTGCTGCACTTTTGGAGCTCTCTTGGTCCTTATACTACACTCATTAACCAGTGATTCTTCATGGCACCCAATAGGAAAGGATGAAACAATTCTAAAATAAGAAATTTCTCTGCCTACTGGTAAAGACTTTTCAATATTTCAAATGTCAGAAAATGGTACATGCACAGGTAGCGAATTATGTTCTACATTTCCAACCAGATTGTTACTGCCTACATGGTGGTAATATGGGCCTCATTCAACACAGTAAATACTGACAAAGCACAAAAAACACATTTGTTTTGCAATTTAAATCAACAAAAATGTAAAAAAAAAGTCAAATATTTTGACCAAGGCACAACTTTTGGTATTAGCCAGTGTAAGTTAATAGTTAAAGTGCATAGTATGTACATACCCATCTCTAGTGTGCACTTAGACATGTATGCACATGTGTGTGAGTGTGTGAGAGTGTGTGTTCGAGTCTCTCTCAGGAGACTTTCCAGTCCCTTCATGTTGTCACAGGGTTTGGCACTGGTCTTGTTTCCCCAGATGTTCCCACCATCCTGTTTCTCTGCCTCTTTTTTTTTTTTTTAATACATCTGTCTACTCTCCATTTTCCATTTTCAGGGATGAGAAACTCACTTTTTAAACTTTCCATGTATTGCTGTCTGGTTCCTCTGTCAAATGTGAGGATAACTGTCACCCCCCCGTAACTGATGAGTAAGAGAAATGTTTTCCCTGCAGACAAATATGTACCTAACTGTAGCATTTCCCTATTTAAATACAAGATGGCTTAGGAAAAAAAAAAGAAAAACTCTGTCACAAATTAGGGTTATAGTAAGGGTTAAATAGGCATAAGGACTAAAATTAAAATAATTAAAATATATTTGATAATGTTACATCATAGTCTCAACAATCTGATGATCTCTTGTTTGTAACATACTGTGTTGAGCCTGAAACAAAGGCAACTACAGGAAAACCTGATGCCTTTATAAAGAGTTTTACATCCATACATTGACCACACCATTCAAAAGATTACTTCTCTATAAACACAGCCACAAATTCACTTACAATTCATCTCACTTGAAGAACAAACGTAGAACCAATACAGTACTCAAGCACATTTCTTTTCAAGAGCTCTGTCTGGAGAAATGCTGATTACTGAGCCCACCTCAAAGACAATCTGATGCACTGAGACCTACGGTGAAGTTGGCTCTTACCACTGCAGTTACAGGAAATATTAAGCAGCACCTAAAGGGTTATAAAAACTGAAATAGTGCACTACATGTCAAGTGTAGTTTTACTGCTCCTAACTAATCCCTTTGTGATCTCTCAACAGTGGCAAAAACAGTCTCTCCAATTCAACAAAAATGGCATTGTTTTAAAAGGATTTACTTACAGTGAAACAGCAGAGAGAGGAAAACGTGGTGGTGGCAGCGCAAGGTACAGTTTCCAGAGATATCCCTTTTGGTGCTGATGATAGTTGTAGTAGCAGAATGGACTGTCCAAGAGCAAATCTATATATAATCTAGAGCGCTTGTAGCAGGAACAGACAGCAGGCCAATTCGGGCTTTTCCATGTCGTACAGACAGTGTATTTGCCATAAATAAACTCATTCTGAACGTCTGGAAAGCTACACAGCACTGGAAAGTACAAGAACAAGAAGCTTCACACTAGGGCTCTGTCCCTAGAACAAATGAAAGGAGGGAGGGAGACAGGGAGGGAGAGATGGAGGAAGAGAGGGAGAGAGAGGGACGCAGGGAGGGAGAGAGTTGGTGTTGTGTATATACAGGACCTGCTAGCATGACCTCTTGTGATGAGAGCACACACTGACACACACATAACTGAAGGCTGTAGTCAATCTTGAGAGAAAACTTTTCTGATGAACAGACAGTAATCAACATTGTACTCAAAGGAATTCCTCTTGCTTTGAAAAAAAATTAGAGGTTTGCACTGTCTGTTTTTTTTTTTATTAGCCTAAGAAAAAAGTACAAATGAAAAGCACATGTAAATGGCACAAAGACACTGTGTGAGTTTGCTTCTCATATATAGGCTTCTCAGTGCTTTAAGCAAGAAATCTGGCTTCATCATAGAATAAAATGTTTCTATTATTCTTAAAAAACACAAGTTTGGATAATGGGGTGGAGCTAAACATGCACGCAAACACACTAACCCCCACAGCAATTTGTGATAGTACAAAGGACCTGTCCGTCGAGTTAAAGAAGATCAGACAGTCCCCTCTTTCAGTCAAATAGCATCTTTTTCGAAAATAAAAAATCGAAAATAATCGCAATTTGATTTGCAATCCCAATACTTCTCAAATTGTTCTGTGCTATATTTGAATATATATGTCACTAAATATCATGTGAACATAATAAAGAAAAAATGCTCTTTGATACTTGTTTCATTGCAGTTACTTTCCAAAGAATGCCACTGAGCCAGTCCCATGGCTCACCCATGGGGACACCCAATCTTAAACCCAATTCAGACTAACACGGTGTTGTGAATTAATTTTTCAAAAATTGTCAAACATTAAACCAATGAGAGAAACAATTATTTGCATTCATAGGAAAGAGTTTTATTAGTATAAGGAATCAGACATGAATGGTTTACTAGTTCCTTAGAAACTTGCTTGAGTTTGCTGGTGGACAATGTTAACAAGACTGCCAGACTTTGTGTGTTTAGGAGAGTGTTTGGTGAAGCATTTCAGGTTCAAGTTGCTTGACTACTGATAAATAAAAAGTGAGGGAAATGAATGTGAGCCACTCACACCTCTGACACTACCACTGTAAAGGCTCCCTTAAGCATAGCAAGTAAACCTCAACTGCTCCCAAAGGCCAACCATAGAAGGGCCTTGTTGTGGCAGGCAGCTGAAGATGTTTAAACACTAAAAGAGTCTCAAGTAGATCTACTGCCTGTTGGCAAGTCCCAGGCATTTAGAGGCTCAATGAAGCAGCTGTTGTAATGTGATTTTATGCTTCTTTAGTAAAAAAAAATAAAAAATAAAAAATGTGGACACTCATTTTGAGAGGAATAATTTTTAATCACGATTAGTTGAGAATCACACAAAATGCTGATTTTAACTGAATCAATTCAAGTTCAACTTCATTAGAGTTGAGTGTAAGTAAAATTTTTACCATTTGACATTTAACTCATTGTTCACTTATTCAATTTTTCCAGAGCTTTCGACCTTATCTCATCAATATTGAGACATCTCCATGACAACCAAGTGAACAACATCCCCAATGAATTCTGTGAAAGTAGTGGTTGTGGTCAAAAAGACCACTGAGTGGGTCTTTAAAAAAGGATGATATTTGGAAATACCCAAGTGCATTTATTTTCATCCAGAAAATTGGGTATTAAAACATTCTTCACTTCAAAGCAAAATAAAGTCAAATTAAAGTTTGTTTCTCTATTTTTGTTTTCTTTTTTTTTTTTAACCCTCTTTCGCTCGCTCCCTTTCTCTGAAAATAATGACTCACTATCATTGTAAGAGAAAGTATTCAGCCGTGTAAACAACCAGCTGTGGGGTGAGCCACAAGGAAAATTCAAATCCTGTTAGACAACTCTCCCTGAACAATTTTAAGTGTGCATGGGCATGCAAGTGTCATATTCTTTTACTTATGCACTGGAGATTATTTTTAGCGACCTTGACATCAACACATAGTGTGCATGCGCACACACACACACACACACACACACACACACACACACACACACACACACACACACACACAC
>CM076649.1:5259532-5344545 GCA_038496675.1 Rachycentron canadum | reverse complement strand
CACACACACACACACACACACACACACACACACACACACACACACACACACACACACACACACACACACACACACACACACACACACACACACACACACACACACACACACACACAACAAAAACAACACACACACACACACACACACAGTCCTTAAAGTCTTAACAGAAAAGGATGACACGAGGAAGAGTGGAGGTCTTCCCATGCCCCCCTGCCCTTTCTGTTGGACTTGGACATCTCCCACAGGCTGAGCTGTAAATAGCCAGTACCCCCAAAACCCTCTCACACTCACACTCACACACAGAGAGAGAGAGAGAGAGAGAGAGAGAGAGAGAGAGAGAGAGAGAGAGAGCACGAGCGAGCGAGAGAGAGAACGAGCGAGCGAGAGAGAGAACGAGCGAGCGAGAGAGAGAGAGAGAGAGAGAGAAAGAACTATACTTAGATGCCATCTCTGGCTTGCCATCATGTACTCAAACTGCCTCTCTCCACAGTGAGATGGGGCATATCAGCGTGATTGTTTAAACAGAGACAAAGCCACATCTTCCCTCTCACTACAGTCACATTGAATTTGTGATTAGTATGTGTCTAATAGTTTTAGTACAACTTAGGAAAGTCCAGCACAGTGGCCTGCTTGGTTTGATAATGAATGGCAGAACAGATATTTCACTGCACAGTAGGGTTTTCCTGTATAAAAAAATCATGAGGCAGCTGACTCTGAGGACAATTTTTGATAAAGCAATTCACTCTGTGGATTTCTCACATTTGTAACTGCAGTTGCAGCCCTAAACCAACACAGTGGCGCTGTAAATAGACAGCGCAGTGCGTGTGAGAGGCACTGTAAAAACTGCAGAGGAAGAATTCCTCAGGAATTTCTTCAAAAAACGGTTTCTTTGTTTCCTACAGCGTGCAGGTGTGTCACTTGTTTCTTTTTCATCCTGGTACAACAATGCAGACATCACCCGATTATTATTGTCACTTAGCAAGTTGTAATACATGCCACTGCCAGGTCTGAAAGTGCCGCGCAACCACAAGCCAAGAGTCCAAGACAGGACGAGGAGTATTCAGCCACCAAGCCACATAGATTAATGCAAACCTGATCTTTGTGCAATTTAAATTTTTTATTACTATTATCTTCTTCAAATACATTGTAAACTACAAGCCCTCCCAATTACAGCTTATATTTCCAAATATTTTGTAAGAATGGAAAAAGCATAAATAAAACTGAAAATGACAACAATGAATTTATAGATATGACACGAAGGCAGCAAAGGTTTGTAGAGCTTTACCAAAAGATTACTTTTATTCTTTTTTTTTTAAATGTGATGCTATGGTCAAAATGTGTTATTATGGTTTCTTAAATCTTTAGGATTCATTAGATCTCCTAAGATATGTTGCCTGAGCCAACTGATGGCATGGTACACACACATGTGCACACGACCAGGACAACACCACATCTTCAACATGAGGGAAAAAGAGGCAAAGGTAATGTAACAGCATGTTGCTTACATGAGAGGGGCAGTGAAGAAAACAAATTGTCCGCTCTAAGTTGGGGCATAAATGTTATAGTAAACTGCTTACAGCAGTAGCCATCATCATGCATCTATTAAGCGGCATCCTTACAGCAGTCACTGCAGTCTCTTGCTTTCCAAGTGAAGCTTTAGTCAATGGATTTCATAACCACAAAGCCTGTCAATCACACCGGCTTGTCAGGTACTGATACTATGAAGCTTTCATCTCAAGCAAGGACACTGCAGTGCAGCATGGTCTGTTGAACCAGGTGCAGACATCATGGCTGATGATCATGTTGCTTATGTGTAGATTTTTAGATTCATATTTACAATAACTGCATTCAGTACGTGAATTTTGCTTTGTATGTTCTGTACTATATAAGGTTAAACTTTGTTTGACTCTCAGGTTCAATTTGAGGGTATACTACATTGCCTCCCAATCTTGGGGGACAAAGAGTATGCAAAGAATACACTTCTAACCATATTTAATGTTTAGTTATAAGTCCTTTGTGTTCAGCCTAGATGTATTTGGTTTCTGCCTGAAATTTACATCCTATAGATATCAGCCAACACTTGGTATCTTCCCTGATGATGCAGTGCCAGGAAGTCAGTCTGGTTTTCTTGCATGAAACATCTTGGTTGGCAAATAATATTTTCTATTGTTTGACCATTATAGCTTAGGATTTTATGTAAGCTATATGGAAATCCTAAACCATGTTACTCCACAGACTTGTCCTGAAGGGGAAAATTAGCCATAGAGACTAAAGACATTTACTTCTGTTATAAAGTCGGGTGTTTTAACAGGAGATTGACTAGCCAGACCGAGTGGCCAAGGAATGGCAGTTTTAGTCACTAAATTTTGGCTTATTTTTTCTTATCCATGGGATTCACCCTGCAAGACTGCTATTGCACAACTTTAATGTTTATGAAATGGTTTGCTGCTCTCTGTGAGAATTGGTCCATCAGCATATGTTGTATAAGAAATGACAAACATACATACATACATACATACATACAATGCTAACAAAACCTCCACAACCTGCACTTACACTAAGAATTTTTTAGGAGCAACAGAGCAGCAGCAGTACGTGTGCTTCATAACAGCTCGTCTCAGATAAAGAGTGACAAAGAATACAACACAAGGACAACAAATCCATCAAATGACTGTTGAATGACCTTACTGTTGTATATTATTGTGAACATCAATGCACACCTATAAAGCACAGTTGTTTCAATCTGGAATAGTGCTGATATCTTTGCAGGAGATCAAGGTTCTTCACACCTCCAGTTCTACTAAATGACCTTCATATGGTCACCTCATGACCTGCAGCATGACTCTGAACCCAAAGCCATTTCATATATTATGTCTTTATCACCCACATGCATCAGTCAATGTCACAAAAAATCTCATATTCCTATCTCAGTTCATATTGGAGGTATAAATTGCTTCCATGTCTTGTTACCAATAACAGCATGAACGGCTGCTCATAACATAAGAACCTAAGACGGAGACAAATGACTTCTATCTATAACATACTGGACAACTGACACTAAATCCTCCAACCTTGCTGTCAACATTTCTTTAAGATAAAGATTAAGATTTCTTTAAGAATACCATACAGTCATTCCCTATAGGATGACAATGCACAATAATTCTCAACCAACCACCTTAATGCACAGGAACTTACCTAAATTTTCATTTTGATGACCTGATATTTTGACTCCCTAGCTCCAGATGCCACATTGAGAGCTTATTTGACAGTGTGTGTTGTACAGCCTTGCACTTCTTTATCTCCTATGTAATTATTTATTCACTTTGTGTTCACCATGCATTTATTTTGCACACTGGCTGTGTAGCGCCAGAACATTCTCCATAGCTGACCTTTCCCTCTGAAATTCTCTCCTCCAAGACTGCATGGATCTGTCCATGTTCACATGGCAAATCAAAACTCACTTTTTTTATTAATGTTGCATATTTGAGTCCCCTGAAAAGTGTGTTATAAGTGAAATATACCCCTTACATTACATCACAAACATAGCACACAAAATAGAAACTGAAATAAATAAACATACAACATTGTTTGGCTCATCTGCCAACAGATGAACTGTCTGATTGACAATATTGGAGTAGAGAGAATTTACAAGTACGGTGAACTCTCGTATTCTAAAAGCAGAAATTAGGATTGTATTAAAAAAAAATAATAATAATAATAATATTGGGTTATTTTAACAATTCTTAAACCACTGGGTAGATTATTAATACCTGCCCTTTGTTTCACTTCAGTTCCATCAATTGCCTCTGTGAGTTCCTCTTCTGTAAAACTAGCATTGAAATACTGATTAAAGCCATATGCCTCCTGCTGCATGTTGACCTCTGTGGTTTTCTTTAGCTGAACTATCCTAGGAAGAAAAAAAATTAATCCCACACAGTTAATTCAACAAATAAATAAAACGGCTCTCAAACGTTTGAGAATACTAACAGTAAACACTAAAGGATTTATCATCCAACAACTGCTCCCAGGAACTGGTTTCATTCTTTATTTTCTTTATCATACACTTAATGAATACTATAATATTGTAGTGAATACTAAATATCATACTACTAAATATTCAACTATACAGTTTGATCCTGCCACTAAACATTTAGCAATTAGCTGTCCCTTTCACAAAAACAAAGTTCACTACCACCAAGCAACTTAAAAAAGTCACACTCTTTTCTAATGCCACACAGCCATTCACAGTGAATTGTGTGTCAGGGTGAGTGTAAAACAAACACTAAATCAGCAGGAAGGAACTTAGGTGACCACTCAGCAAGTACCTGCTGTGCCTCATACTTCGCAGGAATTTTAAGCCTTGACAATGGGAGTATGAAAGAAAGAAATCCTAAAAACAATACATGTATAAAATACATAAAGACACATAAGATATTAAAAGTATTAGAGAAAGCATTTCAAGGTATTATATAAACAAATTTCAAGTTAGTTATCTTGTATCTCTAGTTTGGTACTTACATTGTTGTAATGCATAATTCCCCGAAAAAGCTGCAAGTTCCTTTAGTCTCACTGGAGGCTTTGTTAGGCAAAAGGTTTGGCTGAATGCTCCCAAAACAAACAGCCCACTGTAAGACCTCTAATGTGCAATTTACCCAGGAGTCTAGATTATTTAACTGCAAGTGCTGAAAGTCCACTTTTGCCAAGCCTCGGAAATCAGGCAAGTTGACACAGCATGGCTTACTACAGCATAATATAACATTCCTTACATAATAAGGTAAACAGCAGCACAAAGTGGAATTAGGTAATAAAAACTAGTAAGAAATGTGATTGCTTATTTATGGGCAAAGTGCAATCTGGGAGCTAAAACTGGCACAATAAAGCACACTGCATCTAATTATTTGAAGGGTGCAACCAGTGAGCAAGGCTATCACTCTTTCTAGATGGCTATAAGCATAAGACCAGTCGGAGAGCCCACTGAAGCAAACACATAACAGTTGTTTGGTTTAGCTGCGTTGTTAATCTGAAAAATGTCTCCGTCACAGAGAATTGTGTTGCTGAACACTGAGCCTGTATTTGAGAAAATCCTGGCCACACTAAATCAAATTGAAAGTTAATGTCAAACTTTAAAAAAAATAAGGAATACAGCTACTGTTACTGAAAATAAATTTTAATCAAGAAGTAAACTGACTGCAGGTCAGGTCAGTTAAAATGAACTCCTTACATTTTAAAAGAGCATCTTTAGTCTACTGGGCATATTGGTATTTCAATGCAGATATGCAGCTCCCAGGCGGGAACATAATGGAGAGCAAGTAAATAATTCCAGTCAGGCACTTTGCAGTCTTTGCATACAACTGATAATTACTAATATACACTCAGTTGGCAACTGATTAGGAAGATCTAGCCAAAATGGACACACTCTAGTACAACAGGCCTGTTATAAATCCTTCATGAAGATTATAATGCTCAGTTTTTATTAAAAGACCTGTTGATATGATCATTTTTGAAGTTGAAGTCTGTGGTGTTATATTGAGCTGTATTGCATTATACAGAAGGGTGCTTCTGTTATTTAATATACTTTCATTGATATAAGTGAGGTAGAAAAAAAATAATAGAAACACCTAGACGTGTCCTTATGTAGCAGTCGTTTTATGTTGGCATATCAGTTGCAACTATTGGTTATCAATATCCGTGAACCCTGAAAAAAATGTAATGGTCAATCCCAACTATTTGAGATTATTTGGATATTATATGCGCTGCATGCCAACAAACCTACACTAAGCAGTTTTCCAGGTTTTTCAAACATATAGTAACAGCAAAAGATTTGAACACAACCAATTTGCACATCATTTTGTTAATACACCATCCTGCTAAGCATGCTAGGCTATCCCCTCAACTACCACTAGACAAGCCCCACCTTATCAGCCCAAAAGTAAAAAGGCAATGGACTCCCTGTTGGCCAATACATTCACCTAGTAAGCAAACCCTAATATGCACACTAGTTTAAAGTCAAACTAAACCAAAAAATGGATATAAATACCTCTGATCTCAAGTTTAGCACATATGGACAACATGCATTTAATCAAGCTAGTGCGTGAGATGGAGAGAGGGGAAGGGAAAGATGAGAACAGAGAGCAGCACACAAAAACATGATCAGAGGCTGATTTTTGATCCATCTGTCCAGAGATTCTGTGATGATACCATACTGCCTACAATAGTGTTTCTGATTGTTGCAGTGAGAATTGGTCATGGTTAAATGAATTCTAACACTGTGCCATGATATGCAAATGGCAGACAGAAGGAAGACTGAATCTGCAGCAGTAATTAACATGGTCCTGAATGACTCTTTAGAATTTATTTTATTAACTAATTAAGTATTTTATTTGTGAATGTGTAAACATAATGAAATGGTGTTTTTTTTTTTTTACCTAAATGCTGAACCTGCTGCTGCTTTCTTCGTACTGATTTGGCCAAATTTCTACTGCTGGATCAATCACACAAGATATCTGCTTCTACTACACTCCAATCTGAAACAATGTAATTATGTATGCATTATTCATTCACACTGTCAGACAAGCAGCACCAAAGGAGCTAATGTTTGTGAGGAAGATTAATGGTAATGGCAGTGTGCCTTTCAAACTCGATCTTGATATATTAAAGCAAACACATCTCAGATATCCAATACAGTTGGCCACTGCATTGTGAATTTGCACACATGTACCTGCAGATGGTAGGATTTATACTCCACGTACTCCAATGTAAAGCTGTGTCATTCAGGAGCTAAATTTCTTTTGAAAACTGAACTGTAAAAACAGCAAAAAAAAAAAAAAAAAAAAAAAATAGCCCCAGTGCTACATTATAAACACTACAACTGACATTACAGGGTGAAGAGACACACATTTCCTCTCTGTATGCAGGCTCATTTTAGGTGTCACCCATGTAGAAGAATGAGTCATCTTGATTTGCACAGGTTCACTTTGGACAGTATGACCGCAACTGTAACAATTAAACTTCAATACATCAAAAAACCCAAATAATGAACCACCACTGGTGGCAACAGTCAGATGCACAGTGTAAAAATCATGGCAGATGCTTTACTATAATTAGTGTGTAGCTGGCTGTTTTGGATGGCTGGCTTGGGTTTACAAAACTAAATATATTGTTTCTCATTTGAAGTAAGTTTGAAACCATCATGCAATGGGATCACACCAGCTGTGACACCTGTCAACATGGCGATGTTCTGAGCCATGATTACTTAAACAAGGTAAATGTCAGCCAAAAAAGATGTATGCCTCCACTCGATCCCCAATTGCTCCTTTACATTTTAGCCAATTCAAGTCACAAAACGATGTACTCAAGTCTAAGAAAAAAATACATAACTGGAGTGTCTCAAAGACCCATAAGATTGTTTAACAACACTCACTACTGTTCTAAAGGTATTTGTAGTTTCATCCATCTAGATACAAAATATTATAGCCATTTCACAAAAGGAATACATTAAACCTGCTTTAAGTGACAACTACGTGCTAATACAGGTAGCTGAAAATTGCATACGTGCTTGGTCAAGATTTTTTAAATAAAAATATAGAGTGTTGGAAAGAAACCTCAAAATGTATAAATCTGAGCGATAACAGTCTTAAATTTTGATTGATATTATAAGCAAGGACATATGGAATTTCCAGCATCCATATTTGTTTGGGTACAGGGAACCATTGCAGTAACACATGTGTAAAAGGTTAAAATAATTTTTTATCATCCAGTAAACTGAATATTTTTTCATCCAAACAACTGGGTGTGTTTGAGGACTCTTGAAATGCTTCAAATCTGCAGTATGTGATGTTGAACAATCACCTGCTTGAATCTTACAACAAAAGCGAGGCGCAAACTGTATTTCACTGAGTTGCGCTGCTCTCTGTATGAGGTAAGAAGAGAAAACAGGTCGCCCAATTATATCATCTAAGAGGCATCAGGTCTTCAAACTGTGCAACATGAAGGCAGAAGATGCAGCATACACCCTAATCGGTCGCATCCATCCCCTCAGTTGCACTGCATACCTGCACAATGCACGTCTCTGTGGCAACGATAGCAGACTGACTGGGCAGCAACAGTGTGTCATTCCTGCCAATGCACCTCACTACGGATGCCAGGGCATCTTCCATTACCCCGGCTCCTCATCTCACAGCGGTCTCCGACCAACCACGATACGAACAAACTAAAAAGTGAACTGTAATGTTAAAGAGCCAGTTCCCTACCCACCCCACCGGCTGGATATGTGAGTGGTGTTTTCCGAATCGGATGCATGTCCTACCTGTCTCTGCCGATCCAGGAGAGAGGGGAGGAAAATGTGGAGGAGCAGGCGCATTAGGATGAAGATCGGTGCTGCGTTTTGGTGGATGAGCAGATGAGGGAAATCGAGCTTCTGCGGGCGTCTGGTGCTCCCGGACACAGTCAGGACACAGTCCCAAATGCGTTAATCCACTTTGCGATGTGCAGTGACTTTGTGCGCACAGCTTCTCACAGGTGAATCAGGGGCTCAGTTGTTGCGAAATAATTTCTGAAGGGTCTTTTTATTGTTATGAATTGTTTGTGTATTTTTTTTTTCATATAAACTAATTGGGGAGATATGCGGTTATTTATGGAGGCAGACACCAGGTTGCGTGAACGCCAATATCCCGTGCGTCCTCGTATCACCAGTCCGTTAATGTTAAGTGACTCCATGAGCAAGGTTTCCTAAGTCCGCCTTGTAAGCAATGGGGGGCGAGATTCAGTGGCTTTGGGCTTGCAACATTTTTTTTTTTTTTTTACAATTAATCCATTGTTTTGTCCTTGAAATCTCAAGAAATAATAAAAATCTTACCATGACATTTTTCCACAGACCAAGAAGCATCTTCTTTTGTCCTGATTTTTTTAACCAATCCAAAAATATTCAGATTCTACCAGAGAGAAAAATATAAAACCCACATATGAGAAGAAGCAAGTTATTTAAATAACAAATAAATCAAATATCCTGATTGTTGCAGCCCTAAATAGCTTTACTATCCACCATCTCCTAAACTTTATCCCTACTTTACCTTTTAAACCTTTTTTTTTCCTTTTGATTTCTCTATTTTAAAACTAAACTGGTTAATGTAAAGGGAAACCTATTTTCTCCTTTACTTCCGATAGAAGACAGGTGTCAAGTCCTACGTTTTCCACTTGTTTTCGTATGTTTGCCCAGTTTTTGTCAATAAATCATTTTTAAAATTTCGTTAGCTTGTTAGCTAGCGAGTGTTAGCGTTAGCTAGCTGTGAGCGTCTGAAGGTCTCGGTGAAAAACTTCAACCTAAACTTTAAAAAAAAAAACAGAAAACGTTTTTAAAAATATCTACAATTGCTCTGATACTAATCCCCGGCCATCAACATGGAATTAAAAATTACATCTTTAGCACAGTAAAGGTGTTTAGCCCCTTTCTGAGGTTTTAACCATGGTTTGACTCCCTTCTTTAATTTCCTCAAAATGGCGGCTGGATGACAGATTTCTCCACAATACAACTTCCGGGGACTGTTACCAACTTTTTTTAAAACAGCAAATACAACAACACAAAAATCAAAATACGTCAAATTAAGAGTAATGATATAAATGAAGCTAATTACAAATGTTTTTACAATTTTGTTTTGTTTTGTTTTTTTTAGTACTTAGATCAAGTAGTACATTCTTAATGTTCAGTAAAAAAAAAAAAAAAAAAAAAAATTTAAATTGAACAATATGCAATGACTTGGACAAATTACAATTAGGATTTGTAAAATCTTGGCCATATGCCTTTTATGTTGTGATTTCATTTACTCTTTTTTACATAATCAAATGACGAACAAGTTTTTTTGTTTTTGTACCCTGAATTGGACAAATTGTGTCCACATTGTGCACATACACTGTATAGTTGAAATAATTGTCAGAGCTCTCTGGTGTCATTGTTTCTATTGTTGACATTCCTGTACCCGACTGCAGTAATTCCATCTCTGTAGCCTACTGCAATTTCTTTTTTCTTTTCTTTCCATAATTTATTTCACAATATCTGCAGTACACTAATATTAGCCTGTCAGATTAGACAATGAGCCTCTAACGTGTAACAGGCTACAAGAAAGGCTACAAAATACTGTATGTTGCTTTGTCAATCAGTAGTTGCATTCAGTAATCGCCAGGGTTTAATTTACAAAAACATCTGAACATACAGTACTGTGCAAAAGCCACCCTTAGATTTGTTGTTAGCAATTCTATAATGACCATATATATCATTTCTCAGTGTCTTTATTAGAATACAACCAGAAAATATAGGAAATGCATATGCAGTATTAAAAAATGAAAAAAAAAGCAAAAAAAAATCAGAAAAAGCACCTTCCATAGGCTAAAATGGCAAGTAATTAGTGTGACCCCCCCGAGCAACAGTAGGAGCCTGGCTCTTAAAACTTTAAAAATGGATGGAACCTTAATTAATGTCATTGCTAACATCTGTATTTGTCGACTATTTTATGTCAAAATGATGCTGTGAAAAGGTCAATTACACCAGGTTTATGCAAGACATGCTTGAGCATTATGTATACATGATGTATGAGTTTAACTCATTGTAAGCTGCTAATATTTACAAGATGAAGTTTCAATCACATAATTTCATTCAAAATGCCAAAGACTTAAAATTGCAATTTTGCATCAGCAAGGCTGCTCAAAGGGAAATCAGCAAACAAACTGGATACTCAAGATGTGGTGTTCAAGCTGTTATAAAGAAATTTGAAGAATCAGGAGAGGTCAAGGACAAAAAAGGACTAGAAGGCCAAAAAAAACTTTCAAAAGTTTGTCAGAGCTTCTTCTTTGAGGGAAGAAGCCTGGTATAATATACCAGATTACTTCAGAAAATTTCAGGACGATCTCCCCAAAAGAGTTCAAGATGAGCTAGTGTCAAGGGCAGTCAGACTGAATACTGACTTTTGTCTGTTGAAGCCATTTTGTTCTGAAAATTGAGGGGTTTTTTTTAGATTCTGTCTAAATATTTCCTGTATTTTCTGTTTGTATCTTGATAAAGAGACCAAAAAATAAATATGGTGGTGATTAAAACTTTGCTCAAACAACAAAACTAGTGGTGGCCTAAGACTTTTACACAGTACTGTGTGTCATAAGGCAAAGCACAGCACCACATTATCTGGGTCCATGCTTGTGTAGACAAACTGGCCAAACAAGTTGCTGAGAATGAGAAAATGCTGAACTCTCAAAGAGGCACACTGTCAATTGAAAGACAATTAACCAAGAACAGAGAAAACATTTATTTAATTCAAAACAGTTGTAGTTTATACAAGTAGAATGACTGATTACCTGTTAAAACCTGGGTAAAATGATTTTTTCTCTTCATCCTCATTTTGAATTGTACATTATTTTTATACACTTTAAATACTTCAATTTGCTATACTTGCAGAACACTGGGCCACACACCCTTTAATGCCAAAATAACAAACATGCCTACTGTTATTCATCCTCTTACCTATTGTGCTTAGTTGTTTGAGGTTGTATTTGCTGCTGTCATTCTACAGTGGGCAACATGCAGGGCGCTGAAAATTGATTTACTGGCAGAGATTTTGATTTTTCCATTACGCAGCACACATATTGCCAGGGTGGGCTGGTTGGAAACTGTTCTTATTGGTCTATATATTCCTGAAAACACACCTGTCTTTATGCCAGCAAAACCTTTGCTTGTTGCTGACTATCACTGCAACACACTATAGTGAGTTTTGATGATAGGGGTCATGTTGACTTCATCCAGGCTGCATACTGTATTTCTGACATGTCTATCAGCAGATGGGTCGCTGACCTGCTCTCTTACCAGGGCCAGGGTGTGCAGCAGCACAAATAGAGCAGCAGGAGCAGATGGGAGCGAGACGGATGAAAGGAGGATGAAACAGAGCAGTGTGCTTAATATTTAACCAGTGAAGCAGCATGCTGCTCCGCCCAGGAGGGAGGAGGATCAAATCATCACACTGAAGTGACACTGATTATAGAGATGCTGGAATTCTCAGGTGGAAAGTAACCAAGGTGTCATGTACTAGATTACTTATATTTTGGGGTGGTACTTACCGCCTGCATGCTGCATTGACAAAACATATGTGGTTTTATTTATGCTATCCTCTTCTTGTTCTATGTGCGATAAAGTAATATTCTTTGGATATTCTGGGTAAAATATTGCTGATTGCACTAATAAAATACACTGAGATGAAATGGTACTTCCCTGACACATTCAAGGTTAATTGTTGTGCCTTGCAGTGTTTGAGGGGAGATGGAGCTCAAATTACCTTATTGCTGCTGATAGTGTAACAGTCTGCAATGAACACACGTTTATGAACATTACTAATATAACATAGTATTTTTAATTAAATTGTAATGCAAATTAGTGGCCAATTTAAAATAGGGGGCAGTGAAGATCTCAAGGAAAAGATTCAGGTTCAACAGCAGCGCCCCCAACCAAGGGTTATCACAACTGCCAACAAGCAGTTCTCCCTCCTGGGCCTCCATTAATCAACACACACACAGAGACAGATACACACAGACACACACACACACACACACAGGACTTCTCACTTTATTGGGTCCAGACCAGTGGGAACCATGTTTCACAGACAGAGATTAACACCATGCCTGTGGATGTCAGTATCCTATAAATGGCCCCTGGAAAGCCAAGTCAGCCTAACAGTAAGATTAATCCTCAACAGTCAAAGCAAACCTCAAAATCACCCACATTAATGAAAAATAATCTATGTTCAACATTGAATCTCTAATGACCTTGTTAACTTTCTTCTTCAAAGGAAGAAGGACTCCAATAGGACTATGTATTCCTGTCTATAGTTTAGAGTTTTGTGGACATTTTAATGGTTAAATGGTAAAATGGTTAAATTTTAAATCATGTCCACAGTGCATTCTTCCTTCAGTCTGTGACAATTTCTGTAATATATTTGTGATATTATGTGGGATTATGGACAGGGCTAATTTTGGACCGGATGCTACTACTTCCTGGAGTCACTAATGGCTGCATAGCAACCACCAGATCAAGAAACAGATTCACACATAACTCACCTCTACAACTTATTGTTTTTACTCTCAATTTTGAAACAAATTACAGAACCAAGACATGATGACTGAGTGAGTTTTGGAGATGGGAGATTTTGTTACCTGAGGCCAGCCAGGCTAGCTCACATCCTCTGAGCCTCCAGTCTGTATGCCAGTCATGGCACTTGAGCAAGCTAAGTGGTTTCTGGCTACAGATTCATATTTAACAGACAGATATATTTCATCATTCATTTTCATCAACTGAGACCCACCCTCAAGATCAAGTTCAGATGCCTGCTCAAATAACGAAATAAACAAAATGAAGAACCACCTGTCACCTCTTCATCTTTTCCAGATGCTTCTTTGTTTGAATCAGGACACCAAATGCATAAGGGCCTTTTTATCTAGATGAAGGTGCTGTCTTTACTAGCTATACAGAATTATCCACTGAATTTGGACGGTCAGCATCTCACCTATTCCACGACTTTCATGTCTGGCATTAAGCTTCTCAACTTACCCATGTCCTCTAAACCATCCGAGTCAGATGTACTGAAACTGAGCCGTATTAACAGAAGTTGCTGTTTCCAAGATCTACGATTATCTTTTGTCATTCATTGTGTTCTACAAGTGAAAAAAGTGGCTGCGTAGAAGTGTGGTCTACATTGGCCATCAACTTCACTGATGAGGGAGGGGCAATTGATAGAACATCTACAAGCTTACAGTTCAATATCATACAAATTAATGTGTCCAAGACGGGCACAAGGTTCAATTTTCCTTAGCTCAACTGTTTGAAATATATCCAGAGAGAGATACTGTCCCTTTCCATGTGATTGATGCATCTTCATGTGACTTCAGTCCTATTTTAATCATCAGAACTGACACTTTGTTATTTTGTGCTCGAGGACCAGAACATGTTCAATAGTTATACGGTTTTATGTCTTTATTAGCAAGGTATTGTCCTTTTCAATTGTGATAGGAGTTCTGACAAACTCTGAGTAATGGAAAACTTTTATAACTTACTTCAACTGACTCTGAGGTGTTATTATCATTACCATTGCACAATGGTCCTTTCCTTCTGCTCTCTCTCCCTCAATCCAACCATTCAAGGGAGTTGGTCGCCCAGCCGGAGTCTGGTTCTGCTTCGTAAAGGAAGGTTTTCCGTTCCACTGTTGTCTTGTGCTTGTTCATGGTGGGAATTGTTGTGTCTCTAATCAATCTTGTAGGTGTTGTACAGTCTAGACCTGCTTGCAATGTGGTTGTATGCCTCCACCAATAAGGCAAGTTACACTAAATATGGTCGCAATCTCCCCTTCTGTTACAGTGTTGAATAATAAGTTGAAGTTAAGTAAAATAAGTTTTTGCAGAACTTTAAGCTGTCGTAGTGAAGTTAACCTTTCACCATATAGATATAAAATATCATCACTTTGTTTTATCCTTATAGACATTTTAGTTAAATAGTCCTTAACTGGTGTGAATTTGTGAATTAAAATTGAAAGACAAAACATGTTGTGACCCATGAGTGAATATTTGTACCATAAGTTTTGAAATTCCCTTGGGGCATTCCTAATGTATTGCATTTGCAAGAATATGAGGTAACCGTGCCCTTGAACTTTGACCTCTTACCACCAAAATCTAATCAGTTCACCTTTGAGTCCAAGTTTGTGCCAAATCTAAACTAACTCCCAAAATGTGGTCTTGAGATACCACATTCAAGAGGCCCAAACTCTCTTTTGTGAGGTCAGTTCATGCTCCAAGTGCATATTAATGCATTCAATATTAATTAAGAAGTACCCATTCATGAGAATGGGATGTACGATAGCTGTCATTGGCATGGAGGCATCATAAAATTGTCTTGATTTGTCCTTCTACACCATATACTGAGGTTTATGTGAACACAAGGAAAAAGCATATTGATGCTCGTCACCTTTGATTTATTCCATTTGTCACTTAATATAGTACATTATCCATTTTGCTCTTTTTATGACAGAATCCTTTTGTCCCTAAGGTACAGCAGCCTGAAAATCCATTTCACCTTTTAAATGCCTTTTCAATTGTCATAGGATTTCCAATGCAATGAACAGAGTAGGTTTATCTGTTAAATTCAAAATGGTGTATAAGCACAAGGCCAAATTGGTTTCCCAATTATGAGCTACAGCAATAATTACTCTGGACTAAGCTCACCTCAAATAAGCCTTGGAGGGAATTAGCTTGCATAATTTTTATAATTAGCATAATAAAGAAAAACATCCATTTGTAATATTGACAGGGAGACAATTCCCAGGAATCTTCATTTCGACTGAAAGTTATTGACTGAAAAAAGATCTTTAAATCTGAGGTAAAAGAACATTCTCCCTGACCAAGCACTTCACACTTTCACATATCCACATCAAGCACCGTCTGTTCAGCTGCTGTATATGAACAATACTTAGGTTCTTGAAGTGCAACCACTTTCAGTGAAGAATGTAAATCTATTTTTTGCCCAGAATAAATGTAGCCCAACAACACAGTGTGCTTCCTTAGAAAACTCTCACTTAGACAAATTAAAGACAGTATGAAGGAAAGAAACTGTTTCAGGTAGGAGAAAAGTCATCACCACGTCTTGGATAGTGTTTAAACACAAATATCTCAAGCCATCTTAGCCATGCTAATATTATGCCAGAAGTCGTCTTAAGACATTTCAAGACATCTGTGACAGTGACTCTACAGATTAACAGAACTTGACAGACAAACCTGCTTTGTGTCAAGATTTCCAGAAACCTTTTAAACATGTGACACACACTGCTGTCATAAATCCACTGTACATGGGATTATAGAAGGTTAAAAAAAACCCTTCTATTATCTAGGAACGTGTAGATCTGAGACAAATGTTGATGGTAAGATCGTAGATGACATGAGGATTTATGCCTGGGCTGTTGTTGGAAGAACTCTCACAAACAGAGTTTTGGTGTTTAGAGAGTTTACTGATGCATCCACTGGTAGTTCTGAAAAAAGAGGAAAAGAGAGTTACACAGTGTGCTTGATTGATATTAAACAATCACAAATGATCAGTTCCCGGAAAAAAAAAAAAAAAAAAAAAAAAAAAAAAAAATCACACCTTAACTGGAGGAAGACTAAGTTTACTTTGTAAAAGAGAATCCAAGAAACCACTTAATGTCACTGAGGCAAATGCTGTAAAATCTTTCTCAATAGTGCACAATAGTATTCCATCCAAATTGTGTCATCATGTTACAGCCAGTTACTGACACGTGCACTTAAGGACAGATGGACATCTAATTCATGTCTAGCATGTCAGGAGGAGGATGACCTGCAGAGTCCGGACTTGAATTTGAACCCAAGCTGCTGTGGCAAGGAGAAATCCTTTATGGTATGCACTCTAACATGTGAGCCACTGGGGCGCCAATGTCTAGCATTTTATTCATTATAAATAATATCTATGTTGCAAGTCCCAGAAAAATTTAATGAAATGCAAGATGGGTAAATAAGGACAATGGCACCAATGAAAAATTATATGTATTGTATTTGACATTGATTCTTTGGAAGATGAGAATTTTATGAATGTGTCCATAACTCCCTCTGCACTGACAGAGGGAGTCACTTTTACCTTAGTGTAAATAAATAAAAATGGGGATTAGAATTTTGTAATCCTGAGTTAACCTCTCCTTGCTTCAACTAATTAAAGCAAAAGAATAATTAAAATAATTCATCAATAGTTGAAATGGAAATATGTGAACATCTCAGGTTATGCTATGTCAAAACATAACTCCTTGAATTTCTAACTTTCTCTGGAAACTAGAGACTGTTTTCTCAGTGACATGTTAGATGATGAAGGTACGAACTATCAATCAGATTTCTCCTCATTCTATATCACCCCAGAATGACTGGCCTTGAATCAGTTTAGTCCCACTGGGAGGGGAGGTGGGCTGATTTTAGTTTTACCTGTTCTGATCAGTGAGTTCAATCCCGTTTGACCAATGTATGTATCTATAGCGCCCCTTCCCCACTAATGATTACAGTCAAAATCATCTACTGGTCCTCTGGTAATCTATTTCCTATGCAGAGTGATGATGAATGTTTGAGAGGTATTTTTCAGAGGAAATGAAGGAAGTTGAAAATATTTTTGCCAAAACTGATGAACAGAAACATGTTAACACTAAAATGTATTTGTTTACATTTCTGTCATTGAAAGAATGCCAAATCAGCTTATCCGTGCATGTACAGACAACTATCACGAGATTACTCTGATCTAGTCCAGTCGATTTTTATTTGTTTATTTCGAGGCACTTTTCAAGTAAAGTAGGTTTAGCTCTTTTCTCTACAATAAAATAGTGAAGAAAACTTGTTTTATTGTGTGAAAGCTGTGATCATTCCCTTTCTCTTTATGGACATTCTTTTATGCTTATTGGCTTTTCTTTGTCTATTGTCTATTAAAGACTATATCCTGTAATGTTTTCTAGAAAAAATGAGTTAAATGACCAGGGACCACAGAGAATATATATTTATCTTGAATCCAAACTCCATCTTAAAAGCTCTCTGCATGGATTTTAAAGTTAGTATAACATTCATCAACCATTTATTCTTACCTTCGGTGAGGTCCTGGTCCAGGTAAAGTTTGAGCCATCTGCTGCGAAGGCCAAAAACCTTGGCAGCCTCAGACAGGAGGCCTGAGTAGTCGAGCACATTCTGGCCCACTGGGTTCACCAGCAGGAGGGTGCCAACCTCTCCTGTCTGGCATTCTACAGGAGAGAGGACGGGTGTTGAAGAGAAGTGAAGTAAGCCAGACCGACTTTATTCATTCTATGAGTGAAGAAATTATCAGCTAGTTAGGTTTGTTCACAAGTCCTGGGAAAGTATATGATCAAGCCTAAGCCTAGTCAAGGGGAAAAGGAGGTAACAGAGAGGAGGAGGATGGATCTAAAATAGAGGACAAGAGGGAGACAGCCTGACTGTTCAATTGGTGAGTAGAAAGATTTATGGACAAGATGAATAGGGTTAGGTATGAATGACTTGATGGATAAGTGGAGAGACCTCAGAGGATTGCAGAGTTTTCTTCCTTTCTGCTTGACAGGTGGGAAATATTAGTTTTGTCAATTGGTCAGTCAAAGCCCACAGACACTCGGTTTACGTGGTTTAGATAGTTTGCCAACACAAGCTGTGTGACGTTAGCTATGGCAGCAGTAGGGTTGTGAGAGTCGTGTGTGCATGATTTTCTGCTTTGCAGGAGCAACTGTAGCCAGTTTGCTGTCTCGTTTGTTCTGTATTGTGTCATTTAAATGATACCTATGATCTTGTCTTTTGTTACTGTGGTTTTGTGTGCATGTCATTTGTTTGATGACGTTTTATATTATACGGTTTCTTTTACTTCAGCTATGAGAGAGTATTCACGTCCAAGGGGTATAAGATGCTCTGGATTCCACCACTGTGGGTATGGGTGTATTTGTTTAGCTATTGTGTTCAAATGTAAATAGTCTCTCTCTAGCAGTACTTATTATACCTTTCACTAACAATAGTAACTGTGTCATCAATCTCTGCTCTCTGAAGAGCAGACATTACTGCAAAGGCTCAGAAATGCTGTTCCATGTTTACCCACCTTCAATTTTAACTTCTGGTACTTAAATTTACTGTGTTACTGTCTGTGATTAGTGTGTGAAAAGCAAAGGGTCAGGTCTGTGTTTTCCAGACAAAATATCTCAGTAGGAAACATTCACTTCTGATTTTGGTGTTTTCACAGGATTTGTTAGATAATAATAGATATGATAATGCCTGAGTAAGACTGATTTATTAATGGTGTATGACTATATTTGTGTCTCTGTGTTTCTTACCAGCTGGCTGTGCATTGCAGAGCAGCAGGTTGATGTAAGGACAGAGGATGGCATCAGAGGTGGGGACAGGGCCGGGGGAGGAAGAATCTGAAGTCACTGACAAAGTTTTGCCACTCAAAGCCTGGAGGTCCGTTTTGCTGGTCAACTCTGTAAAGAACATACAAATACAGAAAGATCATTTAAATTAAGTGGTGAAGGAAATACTCTTCCGTTAACTTCAAAAAAAAATTATTTTCCTTTTTCTTGTCATACTGTCAAACCAAATAAAATAAAACCCCAGAAAAAAGAAGTACTGTTATCTACTGTTAGCAGTGTTTCTACTCACTGTTTGTTTCACACAAGAGATGAGAAGGAGTTAGATTTATGTCTAATGTGTTTCTGAAAGGTCAGATCAGTTCTCACCAGTGCCACTGTTGAAGAATCTGAGTTGTGTGTTATTTGTTCCAAAGATGCTAGTGCACACTCTCTTCAGCTTGTCCACATCTAGTCTGTTATCTCCTTTAGGGTTCTCCAACAGCACCACCCCCTCTGAAGAACAAACCAGTCAGAGAGAATTACTAGTGAATTAAAGGATAGCAAATGTGACAGAACTTATTCTATAAATGCAAGGCCTCTAAAATATTTGAAGTCACTTCCAAAAAAGGAGTTTTACATATTGCATCAGTTCAGCAATCAGCAATGCTCAATATTCTCCAAAGTGCACAACAACCTGGTTTTAACAGCTATGAATATCCTTGTTCGAGCTTTTCTGGCTTCATTTTTAGCTTCCCCAGGTGCTACCTTGTTCTTTGTTGTTGACCTTAACCCTAAGGTTCACATAAGTGCACGCTGGTCCATTTAGAGGGGCCCGAGGGGCTGAAGATCCCTTCACAATGGTTAACGCCAGGTCTGAACCCTTCAGCTGCAAAAAAGATGATGAAAGACAGAGCGAGAGAGAGGGAGGCCCACAACAACATTTAACTTTAAAATGTTCTTTTATCAGAAAAACAAAGACATAATCAGAAGAAGACACTTGTTATAGTCTTGGTACTACTTGTTATATTTCATGAATCTTAAGCAAGAGCAGTTGCCCTTGCCTTAGCACTATTCTTGGCACCAAATGATCATTCACACTTGATGAGACACTAAACTTAAACTGAACTTGTATCATGGCAGAGGAAATATTAACCCTGCTCTTCTCCAGGTATACCTGAGTGTCCTCCTCTATGATGACACTGGCAGTGTTCGGAACAGGAAAGGGCAGAAGTGGAGCCTTGGTGGTAGCCAGGATGAAGTCAGTGTGAGCCTGAATCACAGAGTCCAAGTACTCCCCCTCTGGCTGGCAGCGGTAGTACACAGATATCTCATCTGATGGCACCAAATGGCCCTAAAGCAAGAGATTGAGAGATGGATAGCGTTTATGTAGACAAATGTCAAGTGAAATGTTTTTCAGAAACTAAGTGAATGCGTTTGTTTTTGCAATAAAATCAAATTTTTATGGTATCAAAGGATGAGGGAAAAAAACAGGGATGACAAGCTAAAAGTGGGCAAATATACTAAAAGCACTGTTTGAATAACTTTTCAAACAATAACACACAATAATCTGCATTTGATTTAGAAAACCTGTTATCGGATTAAAAGTAATGATTGCCAAGGACACAAAGACTCTTTTACAACAAGTCACTCTAAGCCTTTTTCTCTTTTATAAAAAAATTGAATCTTCAAGAAGCAATTACTGGAAAGAGGGAGGAAAGGAGGTATGGCATAAACAAAATGGAGGGGCGACCAAAAGAAGAGAAAGGTAGGGATTAAAAAGCAGAAAACAGTACAAGAACAAATAAAGGCAGAAGGGAACAAGGGGAGATCTTTTTTTATTGGATGAAAGCCCATCTATTTTGGCGATGCATACTGCTAGCTTCCTCTAACCTTGACACATTCAAACACATTGATCTCATCCTAATCTGCAGTGTGCAGACGTGCACGGCCACACACACACACACACACACACACATTTATACTGTGTATTACGCACACACAATTGCAGTATGTGGCTCAAGGGCAGAGGAATAACGTTAACTAGATACAGAGGAGGAGTCAATCAATGGGGGAAGGTTTATAGGCTTTTCTTGCCAAGTCAAGGTACTGACCCTGGCCTGAAGGGACTGGTACAGTGTGTGTGTGTCTGTGTACACCTCAGAAAGAGCTACAGTGAACTTCAGTTTGTGAGCAGCCCAATAAAAAAAAAAAAAAGAAAAAAAAAAAAGGAAATGCTGACCCCTGTTTCTCAACCGTGCATATGCTCACAAACAAAACACCAACACCCACATAAAAGCTGATAAAGACAAACATGCACACCCGCAAACTACTACTGAACACGTCGAAGAATTGTTAAAAATTAATTCCCATCCCTTGGTTGGAAAATTCCTAACAGATCTCAGTTTGAAATAACTGGAGGAATTTAGTTTGGCTGGGAGCCAGTGCACACCACTGCTATAGGGGGATGGAAAAACTGTTTGTTGCTTGTGAAAACAAGGGGCTGCTGGCTAATCCGTCTTTACTCCCCTGACCACTTCAAAGCTCCAACATTAGAATCTGAAAGGGGCCAGACTGTAATTAAGCTTCCATTAAGCCTTCCTTATGATGGAGAAACTTCTAACTGTGACGCTGCAGTGGAAAGATTTCAAAACTGGCCTCACAAAATTAGCATGGGACATAAAGACGAAGGGGGGAATGGGGTGGGAGGTTTGGGTGGGGGGTAAAAATCTTAATCATTTTTGTAGTTTTTGTAGTTTTATTACTGATTACATTTTTGTTTTTCAATTAATCAATTAATAACGTAAAATTGTCAGAAGAGTGAAAAATGCTTTTGAGTTTCCATTTCACAAGACGTCTTTTTTGTCAGACCAGTGGTGCAGCACAGAGCCTCATATCTGACAAAATGTAATAAGAGATTAACAGTTAAGTCAAAAATATAAGCAAATGCGTCAATGAATAATACTGTCAGTTAAATTATCTAAATTGGAGTGTAAAAATAAAGATTTATACCTTTTCTTTGACACTAATTGACTGATAAAAATCAACTCATATAGCTCATTTTATCTTTTTCAAAAGAGTGTACATTTGTTTTTTGTTGTTTTGCCATTTTTAGTTCCTACATGACTTAAATAAGTTGAACAACTCACAACAATTAAATTAATAATTTACAAATTAACTTTGAGCACTAGTCTAGTATAAAAACACAAGGCAGTGAGCGTGGTGAGTGTACAGGTAGTATGAGGGTATTAAAGAAGAGGACTGGCAACAAAAATGGTGTTTACAGATGCCAAACAAGGGAAATCTCAAAACTTTTTGTGTTTTTTGCTGGAGAGACAATACTTTGTGGTATACTTCTTATTCTAGATGCATCTTGTCACAAACGTCTACCAGCAGTGAATGCGCAGGTTGCCATCAACTCTTAAAATACCACACAGAGAACAGCTAACACTGGTTTCTTTTTTTGTTGTTGTACTGTCATGTTTTTTCTTTTGCAGTCAATTTCCATTCCCTTGCTTTACTGTTATACATTACTCACTATGCAAGCAACAGCCATGGAAAATATTTTATCTTCAAGAACAACTCAAGCATATGTCCTCAGTGGCATGTTTTGCTCACCCTGACACAGCCCTGATTACATATATTGACAAGCTGTTTCACTGTCAGATTCTATTCATTACACATGGGATTGCAAAATTCAGTAGTAGTGTGTTAGGTGTCACTCTTGTTTCCAGAGCTTGTCGTGCTCATGAAATAATTGCCCCACCTTCTTGCGTAGTTTCTGAATGCGGTTGATGACCTCTCGGGCGACACCCTCGTCCACCATGGACTGGTCTGGGGTGACATCCAACAGCACCAGGACCTAAATGGCAATACATGAAAAAAGAAACGTGTAAGATTAAAATTATTGGACAATTTATATCCCTGCTTCATATACAAGTTTATTTTCATATACAGTTTATTTT
The DNA here is from genome assembly GCA_038496675.1 of Rachycentron canadum. Taxonomy (NCBI): domain Eukaryota; kingdom Metazoa; phylum Chordata; class Actinopteri; order Carangiformes; family Rachycentridae; genus Rachycentron; species Rachycentron canadum. Next base: position 5,321,690 of record CM076649.1, on the reverse strand, counting down.
CAACTGTTAGTTTTCATGTCTGATAATGTAATTCTATGTCAAATTTATAGATAACTGGCAAATAATTACTGGGTTCCAACAATCTACAAAAGACATTAAGTTTTAATATACGGGCAAAGAGAAATATGGAATTCTGTTGCACAATGTAAAAAAAAAAAAAAGTTTAAAAAAAATTTCACTATAGGTTTTATTTTTTCTATTGTTTAATTACGGTTGTATTCATCCTATATCATTAGCTTACTGTAGCTGCTGAGCAACCCAGACTCCTTTAGCTCAATGGTGCACTATTCATGTGAGGATGCAGATTAACATCCAGGGATGACAAGAGCAACATTAAAGAAATATTTCTCATGTCTTATACTGTTCAACATTTGTAATGTAAAAACTGAAAAAAAAAACAACAACAAACAAACAAAAAAAAACCAAAACAAACGAAAAACAACACATCAACCGACCAAGCAACAATAATGACAATATTGTCATCTGTGTGAGTCATTAAAGTAAAATGAGTGTCATATTGTGCAGGGCTGAGCTGCTGCCAGCCCTAGCATGGGAAGTAGGAGGGAAAGAGATGACAGGGTGACAGAGAAAAGTACACAAAGGCAACAGAGAAACAGAAGAAGGAATGGGAGGGGCGAGAGAGAGAGAGAGAGAGAGAGAGAGAGAGAGAGAGAGAGAGAGAGAGAGCGAGAGAGAGACAGACAGACAGACAGATGGGAGCTGGAGAGTCAGTGTGAGCGAGCGAGAGTAACAGAGAATTAAAAAGCCAGCTCAGTAAACTGGTATTAAGGTAAGGTGCAGCTGTGTGGCACGTATACGGTTGCAGGAGCACTGATTAGGGAGGGCCTGTGGGAAATGCATAGATGCTGGATTCCACTTATCCGTGAAATGATTTCATACATCACACTCGCAATAAAGACACACAAATGTATTTACAGTATATGGCAGCTCGGTGCAGGAGCAGCAGCAGAGCAGCATTTATATTTTTAGATTCAGTAAAAATTACATTTTTTAGATCAATCTACACAACAATGGTAACTAATGTAGCAGTAAGAAAGAGAGAAAGAGACAGAGAGAGAGTGAGAGAGAGAGAGAGAGAGAAGGTGGGGTGGGTGGGTGTGTGCGTTTGTTTCTGTACCTGTACTTCTATATCTTTAATATCTGAAAATAAGACCAAAATAGCAACCAACTATTTTTTCTAAAAATACTGTTTTTTCAAGTGCATCAAGAAGATAAAAATGTAAAATATGTACCTTTCTTCATTAAAACAAGGTAATGAAGTGACTGCTACCAGGTTAAAGGAACAGACCTTTTGGGAAATACCCATTTTAGCTGAAAGTTAAATGAAAAGAATGATACCACCCTAACATCTCAACTCTAAATATGAAGCTACAGCCGGGGGATTTGCATAAAGACCAAACTATTTATTAGCTGGCAGCAATAACCTCCTCAAGTCTCTTTTTTTGTTCAGACAAAACACAATATGTCAGGTTAATTAGTGAGGTGATGGTTGGCAGATTTTGCACTGCACAGAGTTAGGCTAGTTGTTTCCTCTGTGTCTTTAAACCATGCTAAGCTAACTAGCTGCTGGGCATAGCTTGAATGGTGTCAGTTTCTGATGTAACTCATGGCAAGAAAACAATAAAAAGAGACTAAAAATTGTTGTTTTTAGTCTCTTAAGAAGTTGGCACTTCGATAAAAAATGTATATTAAAGACAGCAAATAATTTTTTATTTTTAGTTTGCTGAGGGGCACATTTTTGTTCATTGCAGTGTTGAATTTGAATGCAGACACAAAAGTTTTGAGTTGTGTGTACCTGTGCATCAGAGTGTGCTTCATACTGTGCCGCTGAGTCTGAGCTCTGGTCGAAGGTGTACATCAGCCTCAGGTCCTCTTCATGAAGCTCGTGGCCATCCACCATGATGGATCCTTAAAATTACCCACAGCATTAAGCATTTTGAAATGCAATTATGGATATACATGTAAAAATAAAAATGATCATATGGCAGTATCGAATAGAATAAATCAATTTATAGAAAAGCAGAGCTTGCAATTAACCCTAATGTGTTTCAGCACCATCAGCCGATATTTCTGAGCCACCTGTAAATTATACAGCCAAAACAAACTGCACCAGGGAGGACAAAGAGATTTTAACTGGATATAACATACACTCATTAAAAACTGTTTTTTCACAAATACTAAGATTTTCCTTTTGGGCTAAGACAGTACAAAGTGCAGTACAGAGTCAGTTGAATGTTGAATGAATGTAAGATGACTGATATTCTGTACAATTAGGAAAATGTTTGAACTTTATGGAAGAGATAACATTTTATTGCTTCTTATTACTGCTTCCAAAGCCTGAGAAAAATAAATACTTGAAAGAATGCAGTCCTGTCTCAAACAGTATTTGTAAATTTGGGATTTAATCTTAGGGACCAACTGGTTGAGCTTCAGTCACATAGATAGCATACAAAGTAACAACTAGAGAAGTCTAACAAAAATATCTGATTGTACAAAACTTTCAGAAATTTAACAACAGAAGAGGGATAATTTAAGAGAGAATGAAAAGCCATGGCATCATGCGTACTAATGCCCATTATGATTAAATCAATGACGATAAAATTATTTAGCTGCCTATTATCCTCCTAATTAAATCTGAATAAATTGCTAACTGATTGTATGAAATGAGTCTATATGGTGGGGTTTGTCTCCTGAGAGGGATTCTAGAAAGGCTTCAATTACACTCAATTGTACCAAATAAAGTGCACTGACTTGCATGCAGACAGAAGCTTTGTTTTGAATAAGCTGGGGTCTGAAATGGTATTTGCCAGCATTTTAAGATACCCTACATTGCAGTCTTCCTGGCGACATCCACATGAGATCTGAGGTTTTAAACAATAGAGTAAACCCCATCTAGTCAGGTTTATATCTCCATTTTGCCAGTGGCAGCAATTACCCACGTCTGTGTTCTGACTAAAAACCATGACCGTGCTCTGTTCTCCTCTTCACTTCACTGCACCCAGAGGCTGGGTGAAACAGTCACTCCAATCCCCTCTAATCCTAGATTTCCACACTTTGATTTCCTGTGTCCTTCCCTGTTTCACTGCTCTTCTCCACCTTCTCTCTGAACCTCTTTTATTCTGCTCTGCCAATATCATGGGATCAAAGATACAGGTAAGGAATAATGAGTAATACAACCAGTGGGCATCAACCAACAAATAGTTTCTTATGAAATTAACACCCCTCTAGTCTAAACTGAGACAAGGTTTTTCAAGTTGTGGACCCTGCAGTGAGAAATTGCTGAAAAGGTTAAAAGTAGGCACTCAGTTGAATGTTAATGTTGGACTGTTAACTCTTTCATGAACTGATTATTTCATGTACTGACCCTGCTACACAAAGATGATCTTACACTAACTTTGTGCTGCTGTACACATTTTCATCTGTGAGTTTCCCGTATCCATCATTCTTCCACTATCGTTGACCACATCTACTGCTTCCCTTCCATCACACATCCTTATTTTTTCCCTCCAACTGGCTAGACTTCAAACATCCAAGTGATTGGAAATGTTAAGTTCCCACAGCCCAGCTGACTTCCACTGCTTCCCTTCCTAGAGACTTCGGGAGCTCTCCTCGTCTTTCTATAATTGGAGACCAGATACCTTGCACTACTTTGATCCATACTTGAGCTCTGATTGTAGGGTCAGGGTTTGTATTCTTAGGACAAACTGCTCATCTGTAGGTTTTATTACAAGTAATTCTTTATCAATATATTAGTAATATTAATAATAATATTTATAGTTTACCTACTGTCCAAAAAGTGTTACTTTGACACAATATGCAACACCTGTCTTCAAAAGCCTATTGCATCATCAACTGCATGCAACATCACTGCCTACTCTTTCATTCTTTGGTAATTGCGAGAGAACAAAAATATTTACTAATATATATTTAACTAGTGAATAGATAAAAATTGTGTAAATGCAAATGCAAATTAGTTACGTTCCTTTCCTCCCCCTGTGTGATTTTAGGATTTGGATTAATAAATATTGTGCTTGTTTTGCACACACAGTCATACCTGTCTTCTGGAAGGCCTCTAGCTGTTCACTGCTGAGCTCCTTGATAGAAGCAGTGACTGCTTTAAAGGCCCCCTTTAGTCTCTTGCCCAACACCATGTGGTCTGGCTCGGCTCGCAGACGGATACCGTATTTGTCCTTGTCTGTTGACAGTGTCAACTGTCGCACGTTAAGCTCCTGGAGGATGAAAACCAGACACACATTTTCTTAAAAAAAGTAAATTCGGTGTGCTGTAGTGTCCTGTAGAGGATAGATATCACAGGTGTGGGCAAAAACTAGAGCTCAGTATGTCACAAAAACTAAAACAAATAAATAAATAAATAAAAATCCAATGGTCAAAAAATAATATAAGCAAACAAAAGAATAATGAGCAAATTTGACAAAAGAAAATAAAATTATAAATTAAGCTGCTTTCATTTCAGTATTTAATTTCAAGTAGACCCCATGTTCTCATATAAGTCATGGTTGATAGTGGACATTCAGTGAAACAACTCATTAGAACTTAAAAAGTTCATTCACCAAGAAAAAGTGATTGTGAGGTGAAAATTCAGTTTTCAATCATATTTTTTCTCTACTGGTTTAGTATTGCAGTCCTACAATATTATATTATTTCATACAACAGGAAAAAATAGAATTAAATTAAATTAGAATTAACCCTAAAAACTTTTTTCAAACCACAATACAATTTAACGTTTTCTGAAAATGTATTAAAAAGTTTAATTTTAATTGCCCCAGGCATGTGCTGTAAAGGGCAAATAAAAAGTTAATTCAGTCTCATACTCAAAGAGTAAGTCAGCCATAAAATCAACCAGTCAGTAAGTCAGTTGGTCTTTAAATCTCCGATAAGCCAATCCTTCTATTCGGTCACTATATTTCTGCCTTTCAATCTTAATGGAGAGAGAAATCTGTGATCCAGTCATATCTGGTGAAGCAACAGAGCGATGCTAAAATTACGTACACTGACACGCTCCCTGGCCTGCATGCACGGCTTCTTACAGTCAATCACGCTGAGAAGCTGAGGCTTGTGATTGAGTTGGAATTTTAAGCTGAGCTGGGTTTTTTAAAATAGGACTAAATCAATGCAAAAGTCCACAAAGAGAACCTTTTTTTCATCTTGAGGGCATATTTAGCTTTGTGTGTGTGTGTATGTGTGTGTGTATGTGATGACTTATAGCATTATAATGAATCCAGGCCTCCATCAGCTCAAACAGCAACTCACTGGCTATTCAACAGAGCAGCTTGAGTTCATTGGAAACTCAGCAGATAGTGTACTCATCAACAGGCTCGTCTGCCAAGCAAAGCTGACTAAAGCTAAAATTTGCATGGCCATTGACCATCGACAGCTGGCCCCATTTTGTGCCTCACCTCGTCGCATACATCCTTTTCTCTCAAGAAAAGGACAATCAGAATTTAATCATCACCATTCAAAACTGACACTTGTTTCATCTGAAATGCTAAGATGCTGCGTCTTCATGTTTTTGGAAGTTAAGACTTTGATGCTGCTCAGTGCTATGTCAGAAACTTGGCCCTAACCACAAATACGGTGCCTTGAAATGTGCCTGTAATAGTACAGGCAATTCAGACAGGTCCTACATTGAGCGAAATGATTTGTTACATCATGCAAGAGTCAAATATATAACTGTAATTACTTCAGATATCTGCCATACAAGCCTCATCGAAAATCTAATCCACTCAGAGAGCATGTCAGCCATGAATCTTCTAGTCAGCCTGTTGTTGGCAGTAAAAGCAAAAATGAAAAGTTAATGTGTGACTGTTAAATAATGCTCACATAGAGGTTTGACAAGGGCAGCAGTCCTGGGACAACAAAACTTGAACTCCATCTGTGTCCAATTTGTCATGGTAAAAGAAATTTTGTGACCCAATAATAATTATACATTTATATTACAGTAAAGGAATCAAAGTGATGGTGACAAAGAAGAGAGGAATTCAGACTCAGTCAACTAAAGCTACATCACATACATTGTGAGAGAGATTGAAGCTACTTCCCTGGGTTGCAGAACCTTAACTGCTCTCAATTCTGATCAAATAAACCTTGTTTACTGGAGGGAAGTGAGACACCATCAAGGTTAGCAGAAAGGAAACAGAGTGAGAGATAAGAAGTGGCTTGAGCTAAGGTAAAGCTTGCAGGATGCAACAGAAAGCGAACCTTGATCAATAAAGGTTCTGTCAGTTTTCCTGGTCAGCATCAAATGGGAACAAGAGATGGGCTTTCCCATCAAATAAAAACCAGTCATTTCTCAGCTTGGGACCTGGTAAGATTTCATGTAAGAGGGATAGATGTAATACTCCTGCAAGATGACAATGTTCTTACTTAAGACAGTAGCAGAAATACTGGAGTCAGCCATGGAATAGCATTGAGCTTTGTTGTTGGAAAATTAAACCAGAGACAAAGGAATCATGTATATTTAAAGGCTCTGTGCAATTAGAGGCATTAACAATTACTCCAACTAATGTCTGCTGGTCATTTTTCTAAGTAACCTGAACAACAGCTGAATAAACTCTGACTTTTGTAATCAATCTGCACTTTTTGATGCACAGGGAAATAGTGGAAATGGAAGTGGAAGAACATTATATTACAATAGACTCATTGTAAAAAACATTTAATTGTAAGGAATGCACTGGATATCTGAATAGCTGAAAGCTTCTACCTTACCCTGGAAAGTGAACTCTTTTGTCAATTTTGTCAACTGCATGTGTGAAAGGTCTGTGAAGATGATAAACTATAATGATGCATATTACTACTGTCACTATTTACATGTACACAAACAGATTAAAGCACTAAAATGTTTCCTGAACTACAGAGGGATAAAAAAAATGTTTGTGTTTACATTCTGTATTTGATGAGGTGTTTGTGTACGCCGTAACAGGAGTAGATCAAATGTGAAATCATTTTACAAGGCATCTGCTCCACCCCCTTTTTAAATAAACAAGGAGCAGAAATCTCAACAACAGCTTAAGATACAAAGAACAGATGAAAATGTACTCCTTCTCATGTTCATTGCATTGACTGAAGTCAAGGTGCAGTAGAGGCTTTAGAGTTTCCTCAAGTTAGAGGATGTTTACCTTAACCTTAGAGATTTTATAGTATCAGATCAAAGCAAAGCAAAGTAGACCAACAAAAAAATTATTTCAGGGAAACATTTCATAGGAAAGATGAGAAGCAGATGTTCCTTTAGCAGAGCACTGGTAAACTGACACTTCAAGACTAAACAAAATGTTTAGTTATCACACAACATAAGGGTATTCTTGGTAAAAAAACAAAAAAAAAAAAACAAATGTACTTACTTCCAGGATGTATTTCTGCAGGGACTGGATGTCTTTCAGAGCCTCTGGATCTTGGTGAATAACTACCACCTCTTTCAATGGGTACTGAAATAAACATAATTAGCATGAAAATCATGCCTACACCATACTAGGCCTGGTGCACTTACATCACAAAACCAGACATGCTTAAGGATACAGACAACTTAATTTTGAATTTGTAATTATTATAATTTTCACATTTATGTATCAGTAACTTTAAAATCCTTAACACATTAAATAAAATATATACATAGATTTGAAAAGTTTTAATTCACTGAAACTTGAACTGATGATTCACCTTGACGGGCAGGGTCTTCCTGTCTCGGATCACTCTGCCCAGCTCAATCACAGACTGCATCTGAGAGACAGCACTCTCAATGCGCTTGTCAATCAAACCCTCCCTTAAAAACAAGACACAAAAATAAAGAAAGTCAGTATCACTACATTATGAGTTGTGTTAGCATTTTCACCATTTCACAGCACTGACAGTGAGTGAGTGAAGGAGAATGAATTGAGGGTCATGAGTGTCAAACAAAACTATAATTAGCCAAGCTTTGGTAATTTAAGCTAATTGGAAGGGTGCTATATGACCTTGTCCCTGTCTTATAATAAGATTATTCAAAACAACTCATCGTGTTGAGATAATTATATGATACTCTGTGAAATTCTTAACAATTTCAAGGCACAGTTTGAGGCCACAGGTGCATTTTTACAGTGACTCAGATCTCACCATCTTCTAGTTAATGGTGATTTAGAAATTCAAATGGATCCTCTACTGAGGAAAATTAATATTAGTGCATGACAAGGTTAGTGCCACAAATCTAAACAAAGCAAGTTCAGATCCATCAGTGCCAACTGTGGAACATCCACTAATAAGGTAAACTGAGACTTCCACCTCCGAATTCAAATTAGAGCTCCGCAGTCTCTGATAATCATGCATAATAGTGATATTAGCCCTGACTGTCTGCAGGAACCTAGACTGTGTGTGTGTGTGTGTGTGTACTTGTTCATTTATTCCTGCAGTGTGCTTCCCCCTGTGTGCATACAACACTGGAGTAAAATGACAGAGGAGAGGATGCCAGGGACAGCCAGTGATTTAATGAGCTGATTGAGAAGCAGCTGTTCCCACCACCTGATTGGTGGCTGACCTTTGGGAAGAGGGTGAAGTAGTCCCATTCAATAACAGGAGGGACAAGCGGCTAATAAAGCTGCAGCAGTGAGTGCTGTCCAAGTGAAAGACGAGATTATATGAACCATCACACAAACTATTTTCCTTATGCTAAATCAAATGGATATTTAATCATGTCAGAACTTTTTTAGAATTAAAGATGACGCAATTAAGTTTGGGCAATTAAAAATTCCTCCAAGGCATGAACAAAACTGATCAGCCACTAAGACACACATTTTGCTGAAGTAATTGAAGTGAAGGGGATGAAATGATCATATTTTGTGAGCAGCATCCATTTGCAGGCCTGACAATCATGGCAAGTCCTGTGAAATTCTGTTTGGGTTTGTCTAAGTCTCTAGAGACCTAGAAAGATATCAAAAGTTTTACACTAATAATACAAACAGGGTTTGGCTGATTTTTACAGAGGATTGTACTGAAGTTGAAGGAGGCTGTGCTCAAGGATTTCTATCTCTTTCTCCATATCAGATGACCTGGTTGTTGGTTGGAACTGACTTTGTGCCAGTGTGAAAAATGCATCATCTCTGATTCACTTTTATCATGCAGAAACAAAGAGCTGTGAACCGCATTAGACACATAAACAGACAGAGAAAATCTACTCAGAAGCAAACCTTTATCTAGAGAACGCAATCAATCCATTACTATAACACATGAAAATAGTTACTGAAACCATATAATATTTTTTAAAAATTGTAATGAAATGAGAGAGGAGGTTTATCAAATAGGATACGCATGAAAAAAAAAAAAAATCACAGATGAAAATGAAGTTGATGAACAGCAGGAGAAAAACAAGAAATTGTCTTAAGACACAAAGAGAGCAGCTGCTTCTGAAGGCTGACATGGATCTAGAAACTGCTGTGGACACTCAAGCTTCAAAAGCTTCTATTCCGAGGAGTTCAGAGTGTGATACGACTGGGGTGAAATAAGACCACACAGTCTGGCTGAACCTGATTAGGCTGAAGTTCAGCAGTGGATATCCTTAGAGAAAAAGGGTCTAATATGGAGTGGGGGGGTGGGGAGGGGGCTTTACTGCAGGAAGACTGAGGCAAGAACAGCAGTTTTTAACCCAAATCACCCTTGTTTTGTTCACTTAGTTAAAACCCTGTTTCAGTATGAGTCTGCTCTGCTGATGCTACTTCAACAAGACATGCTACTAGATCCAAAGTTGCTACTCTCTCACTGAGAAAATGGAATAAAAGCCATCATTGATACAAAAACAGGATTTCCTTCAAGCATTGGTCTGTGGGGTTGCAAGTTGCCAATCCCATCTCTATTAGGTTTTTCTTCACTGAGCTGTTTGTCTTGATTTTTAACACTAGAAAAACTAACTCTACAGCATTTGAGTTGTTTTTGTGTTCATGTTTTGTGTGTTATATCTTTACTTGTCATTCTTTCTGTACATTGCTGTTGGATCAGCATGGGTAGAGACAAGTCTTAGGCATTTTCTCTGAGTTATTATAAGTTTTGGACCTAAAGTTAAAAGGTGCTCTGTGCTCTTAGTGCCATGAAGAAGTCCTTGCTTTATTGAAGAGATTTTTCCAACCTGACTTGGGGCAGCATGAGATAGTGGATGCTGCTGGTGTCCTTCTCGTCAACAGAAGCGGGGTCAATGAGGTGATGCAGATTTTGGTACATCATCTCTGTAATGAAGGGTGTGAAGGGAGCCTGAGGTGAAAGAGGGAAGAAAGCAAGCAGACATGAGAGAAAATACAAGAGAGGAAGATTATTCAAAGCTCCGTACTGTAGGTAATTTGCATTTTCTGACATAAAGGTCTGAAAGTCAGAAGCAGCATTAAAATCAGCATACAAAACACATTTTATACTGGCGCCTTTTTTTTCCCTCAAATGGTGCAAAAGTTCAAACAGAATTGTTCCAGAGTGAGGTTACTTCTAATGCAATTCTCTTCCATTTCAACCACGGCTAATTAATTTGTATAGCTCACAGCTGATCTGTATTGATCTGGGTTAGGCTAACTGCCTCTTAGTGTGCCTCTCGCCTCACATGCAAACATCTTCAATGTGTTATAAATAAAAACTCCTACAGCTCATGCATTATTCATAGCCCTGTCAGCACGCACACACACACGCACACACACACACACACACACATTATTTCTTATGTGTCTTGCACGCACAAAAGTGAAACCACATCACAAGAAACTTCCCCATACAGTCTCCTTTCTCTTTTTGTCACTCACACACAGGGTCTCACACGCAGCAACAGTATGACTCACCATCAGCCTGCACATGGAGAACAGAACACTGAAGAGGGTTTCCAGTGCCCACAGGCAGTCCTCAGTGCCACTCTCTCCCTACAAAGTTCACACACACGTCAGCATATTCGGTACTCTCGGTACAGTGAAAAGACAGAAGATCCTTGGCAGACAGCTGCACATGTATCAGCCAAATGTTGACTTGGGGTGACACAAAATCATTGCTATACAATTTTCACAGATGAAGGCTATGATGATGAGATTCACTGATAATACTGTTTACATTAAACTAATCAATTATTCTCATCAGATACTACTATCTCTGTCTAAATCTTTCACTTAACAAAAATAATGTTAACACACACACACACACACAAAAAAAAAAGCTATTATCTCACCTTCAGACGACGCCTGTTGGTCCTGACATACCAGTTGGTGAGCATGTCCACAAACTTGACCAGCCGAGGCACAACAGTGTAGAGGCGGTAAGCTACAACAAGGAATAAGTCAGATTATTTATGACTTTTATTACATTTCATTTAAATTTTATTTAAGGTAATCTCACTGACATCAAAATCTCTTTTCAAATGGAATGAATATAGATGAAAAGGTTGCCAGATGAGATGGATTCTAAGATTTTCAAGTTATTTTCTAAACCACGGTCCATAGCATGTGGTGTTCCTTGAAGAAATGGTGTGTGTAGGTTTGTGTGTATGTGTACATCTTCCTCACCATCCATCTCAGCCTTGAAGAACTGAATGAGGGACTGTGTAAAGGATTGAATCCATTTGTCCATGATGTTGTCACTCTGCTTTGCTGTGTTCTCATTGTACAGAAACTGAACCTCGTCCTCCTGACACAGAATGTGCAAAAACACAATTAGAGAAGTATAAACACATAAAGTTTCTGGTAAACAGAACAAGGACAAGCAATAGTATTGATATGAAAGAGCCTAAAACCAAGCCTGGAACCTGAATAAAGAAATACTGACACGTACCATCCACAGGCAAGCAGAGCAGCAGCTGCTGCTGCAATATTGACAATGGTGCAACTTTGGGCAAATACTATTATAATCACAGATTTCAGAGAGATTTCACAGTTGTTTTTTAATATTAATAATTATTTGGTTTTTTTAAACTTAACCTGAAAATGCAAGATTTATAGTAGCTGTAATAATAAAAATTAGTGTTATTGAACTCATTAGGATTGGATTAGGATTTGGCATTTTTAAGTTCAATTACAACTGAGGTTGTGACATTAATAGCCTTAAGGTGGTGCAAGTGGTTCAAACTACAGCAGAAGTTATTTTCTTTGCCTGTAGATGGCAGCACTGACAGAGCTACTTCTCTAAACTGCAGATGTAAAACTAAGAGAGAGAAAATACAGGGAATGAAAATCCTGTTTGAAATTGCACCCAGACATCCGGCTTTAACTTAATCAATGAAGTAAGGACATAGGGTAATTTAATACATCAGATATTGCTAAATTTGATGACACTAATATGACATTTAATTTCCTTCTTGTACCAATGATTACCTTATAATTAATTACTTGATAATAGTAAACTGCTGTAGTATTAATCAGTGCTGTGGTTTTTAGACAAAGGATAGCTAATGAAAGATTGGAAAAATAATAATGTGTTCTGTTCAAGACAAATGTACCTTCTGTAACCTCTGCACGTTCTGCACCAGAAAGCGATAGGCATTATACCACGGCAGGAAAACATCTTTCAACACATCCCGGACACCCTCCTCTTTGAAACGCAGGTTCTCTGCTCTCACTACAGGAGAGTTGATGAGGTACAGTCTATAGATAGAGACAGTGAAGGAGTTGGTGTGTAAGTGAGTGTGCAGCAGGATTGATAATGAGTGAGAGTATACAACGTGTACACATGGAAATAGGTCTTGGAAGGGAGAAAGCTTAAAAACTCACTCACATGGCACGGGTGAGTGAGTTTTCTACCAGTATGTGTGAGTTGATCTAGAGAAGTAAATATCTTCATATTGACAAGACACTAGAAAAGTACTTCAAGCTGGGCAACTGCTGAGTTACTTCATATATACTCTATTGGAATGTACATTACAGGGAGAAAAAAGTTCTCAAGTAAAAACAGCAAGTACAACAAAACCACTCTTTCTGAAGCAATAGTAACATATAATGGGAAGAAAAACTAGATTTACCATCTAGCAGATGTATGCTGCTGATATTTGGACTAAGCAGGGTTTAATGCATTTTATTCAGCTGAAACAGTTTGATTTATCTCACTATGCAAGAACAATAATTGGGCTGCTCAGGTATATTCCACTGGATTACAATCGCTTATCTAAAGCCTGATACAACTGCACTCTTCTGTAACTGTAACCCACTTGTGATATGGGTACACCAGCTGACAGAAACGCCCCATTGAGCTCTGTTATAAACCACTTCGTAACATACAGTGTTGCCGGCAGACAAACCACACAGCTGTATCTAGCCTCTCACAAGATACAGCTAAACACTGGTATATATCAGTGAACAGAGCAAAGAGGGCTGATTTCAGTTAAATAAAAAAATCACTTTGTGTTCATTTGTTTGACATTTTGCAGATTCAACATGGTCCATAAATGCTGCTATTGGCTGAAAGCTGCATTTGAGTTTCAGCAATGTGTTCATCTGGAGGACACAGAGAAGTCTTTTATAAAACTTAAATCACAGACAAAACTCCTTTACTATAGACACTACACTAAAATAAACACTACAGGACACTTATGGAAAGATATAAAAAAATAAAAATAAAACAGTGAGCAGGCTGCAGTTTCTTAATGCAAAACTATTCAGATGTCAAACATATGAGAATTGGATTAGCTTTACCAATTCAAAGTGTCCACTTTGAATATGTTCTGCAAATATTTTGGGCCAAAACCTAATTTTACCAACACAAGCACCATGGTGTAAATTAATCTCTTTCCTCCATTACAGCCAAATAGAGATAGTTTTGACAAATAAACAAAATAATCCAAATCAATATAATAGTAAGTGACAGGCATCAGCTCACTGGTTTGGGTCGGTTACAAAAGGTTTTCAAGCTGACATGATGCAACTTAATGCAACAGACATGAGTGATTTTAATGGCAGAAACTCTGAGATAGATTTTCAATAAAATGCAGAATACACAGAAACTTCAACTGTTTTGAACATCTTAAAATGGGCAAAGATGAAGATTTTTGTGTCTTAACCAAGTTTGACCAAAAAAAAAAAAAAAAAAACCCCCACTTACTTACACATACTTCAGTCTCATTTGCTCACTTTTGATTTGACAGTTTTTTCAGTGACTTATGGCACTAATGATACTGTAATGGCTTCACTCTACAGTCTTAAGCCAGAAAAGAGAAAATGGGAGCCTTGAATAGAAACAGGCTGCCGCCTTCCTCTCTTTATCTCTGCAGCCCACTCTTCATCAGTATATATGTGAGCATATGGTGCAACTGCATAGTGCTTTATTCATTAGGCCATATGCCTATGAAACCCTTACTGCTCAGGGCAAAGGAGAGAATGTATGAGGACAAACAATGAGTGTATTCACATGTATGTAGAGTATGCATGAGTGTGTCAACTGTAGGACTGGGACAGTTCCAAGTTGTGTAGTGTAGATAGTGATTCAAACCTTTTAAAACCATGCCTGCTATAAACATAAGGTAAGTGAACACACACAACCCTGCCACCGGCACACAGCTCCAGAATCACACACTTGCTCACATTCAAGCACAGAACTGACCTGAGGGCATCAGCTCCATAGTTCTGCACTATCAGTCCCGGATCTGGGTAGTTCTTCTTGCGCTTGCTCATCTTCTGTCCATCGCTGCGGGAATGAGACAAAGCAAAGGCATTAATGCACACATGCGTGCACAAAAGTGCATGTTAGAAACCATGCACTTGGTATTCAAATTAGTGAAGTACTTCCAGGTCAGCAGGCCTGTGAGCACGGTACTGCGTTCAGACCCTGGGGCTAAGGACAAGCAGCCCTATTGTGGAACAGCTCTAAGGGCTAAATGTTACAGCACACATACCACACTGATCATGAGGAACAGCAGAAAGATTAACAGGAGATGAATGGACAGGTGAATAAAGGAATATATAAAAATGGTGGTTGAGAGGAGGCACAAGGCATGGATTAGTGGAGGCAAGGAAACACGATTGGGGAAAAATGAAAAAGCTAAATGATGTCTGCAGACAACGGCTTACCAATGTTTGAAATTGACTGCAAATCTATTATTATTATTTTTTTTTGCCTCTGACCTCCATTTTTGGACAGTGAGCTTTGCACTGTCTAGAATATCCCTTCATTACCATGAACATTGTAGTTTTTCAGACAATCCCACATACTCCATCCTTCTGCTTTAAAATACCAACTAGAGCCCCAAATCAAAGTCTGAAATTAGTTAAGAAAAAATGCACCACTCAAACCTCTTTGAATAATGTTTGTTAAAAGAGGCTAGCTGCATTAGAAAATAATTATTATTTTAAAATGTTTAAAAATTAAAATAAATTGAGACCCTTTTTTAAGATGTGTGACAATAACCTAAAGTGATTGCGAAATATTGAGAGATAAACAAGGACAAACAGAAAAATATAGAATGATACCAGATTTTCTTAGTCAATGGACTAACCTTGCAAGCACCAAACCATTGACGATGACATTCTTGAAGGGTGGTTTTCCAAACAGTGCTGTGGAGAGCACCAACAGGGTGTAGAACCTGAAGCACATTACAAAAAGAGAGTATTGAAGGTCACTTTAACAGGTACAACTGAACATAATACAAGTTTCCCACAACTTCTTAAACATGAAACTCGAAGACTCTTTGTGAGAACTGGCAGGCTTTACAGAAGCTCCCAGAGAGCAATCAGGGGCCTGAATGCATGAACACCTCTCAACTGTGCTGCATTACACCGATGTGGTCTCTTGCATTCTCAAACACAGCACAGCAAAACAATATATTGTGTAAGCTGAGCTAGACAGGCTTATTATGAGTGAAAGAGGAAATGTATATATTAAAGCACATTATAGTACTCATGTTAACTATATTATGTCTATAAACTTTCATAGCCTTGGTTTATTTTTTTCTCAATTTCACAAACATTCAAGGCAATAAAGGACTCGTGGGAACCCCTGATAGTAATTAATTCCTCTGCAGGAGGATTGAGAAAAACAAACAAATTTACCAACTATTCAATTTTTGATTCAATCATTTTCTTTAATCTTATATTAATCCATTAAATTCACAACTGTCAGAAAAACACTCGCCTGCCCGATTCTCTGTCTATCCATGCATTGTTGCTCTGCTGTCATCAATTCCCTCAATGAACTCAGCAGGGAAGTGTGTCTCTACTCCTCATCTGTCACCCTCTTTCCATCTATCCATCCATTAGTTCCCTCCACCCAACTATCCATTTATCTGCAGCTTACCATCCCCTGGTCTGGTCAATGCCCTCGGCGATGAAGTCTGCAGGGAAAGTGTCCTCAAACTCCTTTCTGTTTTCAAAGGGGTAGTGGACCTGGGCGTAAGGCATGCTGCCACTCTCAAACCAGCAGTCAAACACCTCTGTGACCCTCCGCAGTATGCCCTTACCACACCGTGATGGGATTGTCAGACTGTCAATACTGGGCAGAGGAAGTGGAGACAGAAGAAAGACAAGATAAAGAAAGGAAGTGAAATTGTTGAGACAGATGGACAAAATAACACTTTCAACAGTTCTATTTTATTTCAGGTTTTATTAGTGCCATATGAAACTATTTACACTTTGTACACTGTGTAGAACCATAGGTCTATAGGCTTTCTGGCTGCAGTCCAGAGAAACGATTTTATAATCTTTCACCGCTGGGAACTAGTTTAAGAAAAGAACAGCGGGGCTCATGTTGTGCTGACACACAGTAGAATAATGTCAGTTATTGCTTTGGGTCATAAGTTTCAGACACAGGGATATGGATTAATTTACACCAAATAGTGTCTTGCTGAGATTCAGCCGATAAACAAAGCCATGATTTCTTCAGAAAAGTTGCCCAAGATGGGGAAAACAGATGAGCCTGACTTTTGCAGTAGTTACAAAATGTCAGCTGGTGTGAAGTGCCCATTAAATCCAGATTAAACGCCTATTTTGAGCAAACACAAAAAAATATCTATCAACGTCAAAATAATATATACACACAAAGTAAATTAAGCACATTTACTTTCTTTTCCCCTCCAGCAGCAACCTACTGCAGATTTATAGAGTTACGGGCATTCAGGCCCATAAAACGCTGATGACACCTTTGGAAATCTATCGTTAGCTACTAAAGCTTCTCCGTTGCAGTACTTTGCTGCTCTTAGGAGCTCTGCTCCTGGGCCTAAAAAGGGAAGGGAGAGTGTTAAGCAGGAATTTTCCCAAAGGAAGTGCACTGCTGAGTGCATTAAGTAGTTTAATATGCAATTTTTGCTGTGCGTTGAGTAGAAGATCTTGTTAAAATGTTCACTTTCCTACATTGTGGGTAGAGCTAATATCTTCACGAGCTGACCACTTCACATATAATGTGGGCTGACTAGAGTTTATCCATTAAGATGATAGTGATCCATAAATCTTAACTTAAGTAGAAAAATTTTTCAAGTTGGTCAAAAAATTCAAAGAAAGCTTCTCTAAAGAGCTACACTACTGTCTATTTCACACCAAAAAAAAAAAAAATTACAGAAGTCTATTCAAGTCCCAAATACATATTTTACGATAGTGAAATACAGTAAGTAAATGAGACATTTGGGGAAATATGCTTATATGCTTTCTAATTGCACACAATTTGAAGCTATAACTAACAGACAATTATCTTATCTTAATGTAAAGACTGGAAACAGGAAAAAGCTACACATTTACATATTGCCACACACACACACCTCAGAAGAAAAAAGATATTATATAAATCAATAAAAAACACAAATTTAAAATTTCCAAACACGATCAGTTGTTCTTTTCTTTGAAATGTTTAATTCTTTATTTTTCTGCTGGGATTACTATTCAGGCCTACATAGAAATTCTTAACATCCATTCTCAAGCACAGGAGCAGGATAAAAGCGACTTATTCCTCCTGCATCAATTAACAATGTCGATCCCCATGGAAATGATTAAAAGTAATTAGCTGATGAAGAGCAGAAGAGTAAAGTGATCTGTGTTCCACAACACTTGTCTGGTTCCGGCAGACAGGTCACATTAGAGGGACACAGGGATTTCAAATGGACAAAATCATACACAGACACTGAGACCCCTGTTCACACATACAGCATGTGAATCTGGTGGTGTTGCACTGTCACAGCAAAAATAAACGCAACCGAGTGCATGTACAGATGACTCGATGATAATCTTGGTGGCTGATCAGTGACTCACCTCTCCCGATGCAGATCAGTTACTTTGACTCCGGTCAGTTCCTCCAGTTCAGCCATGGACCCTACACATACCACCTGACAAACAGGCACACGTGTACAAATATGCATTACAAATACAGCATTCACAGTTCAAATGAAAACAATAAGTTGATTAATCAATAAGCTCATTAACAAACAAAATAATTGCTGGTTGCAGCTTCTACAATATGAGAATTTGCTTCTTTTCTGTTTTTCAATTTTTTTTGGGGGGGGGGGGGGTTAGATTCTGTCTGATAAAACCCTGGTCAAGTCCAGTTAATTGAGCAAGTAAGACATTATTCATACAGTACATGAAGTTTAGTGAAATCGTACTTCTTTACTTTATTGCGAGTTAGATACTCTCTATGAGTGGAGACACTATGTGGTATATACACAGGTATGCTGAGCAGTGCGTTACTTTGTTTTGAACAGATTAAACAAATGAAATATGTGTTAGATGAGCTGTTGCTGCAACTTTACAGATGTAACCTTTGTGCAAACTACCCACTTTCTTGCAGTAACCTAAAATTTACCTTACAAAACTCTTTTCAATGATGTCAAAGTATTCTTTTAATTTTATTCCTTTAAACCCACAGAAGCTGAATCCAGCTGTATCCTACTTTGGACAATTACATTTAAACCCTACAAAGGACTATCAGTGCTAAATTTCATAATTATGGTGAATATGTATAATATCATTATGAAAAAAAACACAACTTTACCTTAGAAAGTATGGTAAAGTGTGTTATCTGGTCTCCTAAGAGATTTAACCTGTAGGCTCTGCTCTAGTTTTATCACAGCACCAGGTAACATGGCCCAGATACAGTCTGACACACCATCATCAGACACAAAAGAAGTAAAAGAAACATACCCAAAAAGACAGGGACAGGAAGAGAAAGAGAACAAAAGGAAAAGATACTGAGAGACAGATATCATACTGCCACATGCAGAGAAACACAGACATACGGCTTTGGTTTTGGGTGTGTGATTTACCACTGAGGGGTGTGTAAGGGAGGCACCAGGGAGCACGAGTGTTCTGGAAACAGTCACAATGCTATTTCCAGCAAGCAGGTCGCTGGCTGTCCCTCTTTCAGCCAGGGGACCAACACTTCATTTTTCAAATGCTCAAACAACCCAATTCTGACATTTCTATTCAGTTCAGTCTACTTCACATACTCAGCTGGGTTTGGCAACAAATATCCATAACAAGATCAACATTTACAGTTTGGCTCTGTTCTACGCCACCTCTTTTCTATCCTCCACCAATTTTCCTCCCCTTGTGTTCATCTCTCATTTTACCCCCTTCTGGGTTATTCACTTCCTTGTTTTCTTCCCCAGCTAATTTATTCTGACCTCTCATCCTCCTCCCCTTATTTTCTGTGTCTTCTTCCCCCACCCTATTGCCATTTGTCTTGAGCACCTTTGAAGTTGCATTAACTGGCATGAAGAGAAACCAAACACATTTTGGTTCATGTTTATTTGCTGTTTACATTGATGAATCATTCATGTGTTGAGTTTCAGGAGGCGCTCTGTAATGGCGCCGGAGGGGAGCTGATTCTGACTGCAGTATGGAGTCACGCTACGCTCCCTTCTACACCCTCAACTATGTGAGTATCAAAAGGAGGTCAGTGAGAAAATTTTCAGCCTGCCAATTTATAAGAACTGGATTTGTGTACACTTGCAGCAGAACAGTCTTCCTTTGGAGAGACACAAGACATTGTGTCTCATCAATTCATTTGTATAGTAAATAACAGTGAGAGTTACAGAGAGTTCAACTTTTCAATTATGTCCTCTCATGCTTAGCCCAGATTGATTTGTGAGTGCTGCCAAAGCTGCAATCAGCTTCCTTAGAAAAGAATAACTATCTTGGTATTTAGTCATGACACAGACAAATTGTCTGATCTGGTGAAAACAAAGTCACACTAGAGGCACTGAGCACTCTATTAAAGCATAACAAGGGTCTGTGATTTCCTGACCTCCTCGAAGTCGTCGCTGACCCAGAGAGGGATTGGTGTGCCCCAATAACGGTTCCTTGAAATCGCCCAGTCACGTGCGTCTCTCAACCAGTTCCCAAAACGCTTCTCACGTACAAACTCTGGAACCCTGCAGAGACAGAGACATTATCACATTGGTAAAATCTATACTTTTCCATTATGAGTCAATGTGATTCCTAGCTAGTGTTGTTGACAGTAGTGATAGTGTTTGCTATAGGAAACAAAACTGATTCACTGAAATAATGACACTTTCTGTATGTGTATGTTCATACAGTGGATAAGAGAAAATGTATGTAACAGGCTTATGTAAATTAGATTTAGGACTATTTACTCTTTCTAACCCTTTATAAGTGTTTTCAAGACCTGCAGCTGTCATGATTAATTTCATATGGAAAACATTGTCTCACAATGAGAGGAAGCATTGTTATACTGTGCATTTTTATTCTTTTATAGAACAGGTTTCTTTTCCTCTTCTTCCTCGTGTTTTCGCTCTAAAAATAAACTGCACTGCTTCCTTTATGAAGCACAACTGAAAAGGTTAACATTCCCTTCAAGGCATCTTCCTCCTTTGTACCCCTTTCCTGCTCTCTCCTTTTCCTATTTAGCCTCAACCGATTTGGAGCTTTAATCCACTATCTCACAATCTCTTCCTCTTTCTCTCATTTTTTCTGTCCCCCTCTCTTGCAGAGCCAGGCCGTGATTCTCAGAAGAACAGAGCAGGGGGGAATAAATCGTCATCAGGATCCACACGCTAAGCAACAAGTTCATCAATTCCCATTTGTAGGAGGCATTTCTATTTAGGCCCCTAATATATCAATTTAATGATTTTTTTTTTTTTACTGCTGCTGCTCCCCCCCCCCTCCCTGTTCATGCTAAATGTAGAATTTAAAGTGTGCTGCCTTGTGCTGGAAACGCATAGGAGACATTTAACATGTACAAGCTTCTAGCATATGTCTTAGACACTGGGAATAGATACATGAGGGAGACAGGAGGACAGAGGCTGTTGTCAGGAAGGAGATGGACTAAAAATTTGCATGATGGGAAAAAAAAGGTTTGGTAGGTAAGAAAACGCTAAACAGAGAAGGATGCAGTATTCAAGGACAAAGTGCGCCAAATTGGGCAAATGACCATTCTGTAAACACCCAACCCCTGAACAATGGTTGTCCAATCATAGCTTAGCAACTGTAACTAGGCATAGCAGCTCAGTCAGCCTTTGATTTATCCATGTGTTGAAGCGGAGAGCACTGAGCTTTAGTAAGAGCAATGGTTTTTTCACCCACTCTAAAATCAAAAATACAAATTAATAACAAATTTGTTAGGATTAAAGAGTGTGTCAGTCATGCATTAATGTAAACTGCAAATGTAAGCATGTCCAGCTAACTATCTCACTATCTACAGGAGTAAACTAAGTCAGGATTACTTCAAAGCACACTGGCCTAGACATCATTGGTGCCCGTTAGTGTTTTTCTCAGTTCCCTAGAACACTATTGTGTATATATCTATCAAGTATGTTTATAAAATCCTTTTACAGGATTCTTGTTTCAAAACACCTCGACCTGATACATAAAACAGTCAGTCAGATGGTATTTTCAACCAACTCATGGAGCCAACATTGGATAAACTAGCTATGAAAGTAAAATAATAACATCTCCTGGCAACAGCTGTCAGGATAGATATAAGGAACCTTTGTTTCCAACATTAATATAAAGTTTGGGTGGTACATCTGCTGTTGTTGTCACAGTAAACTGGATATACACAGTATAAGAATGGCAACTAAGCCACTAAGAGATGCAGGCTTTGTGAACAGTCAGTTGGGTTTAAAAAGAAAATATGCAAGTCACTGTGGGACTAGCTAATCAACTGTGTGCTAAAATCACGTGACAGTAGCCATGCTTTCTGCACCTTTAACATCAAAAGAAGACAGATACCCTTTCATTAATTCCAGTCATTAATTTATTCAGACAGACAAGGCATCTAGAGATTTCTCAATAGACACTTTCAGTCTACCTTCTGTACCATTTGAGTACAGAGAGATAAAATGAACAAACCACTTTGAGAATATGGTATCTAGCACTTTGCTTTTTAAGGGTTTCTCATCTGCTAAAATGAACTTCATACAGAAGTAGTGAACTCTCCAAGGATTTTACTTTTATTAGGATGCTGATGAGCTGGTAGCTCTCACCAATGGACAATTTTCTGGGAGTACAACTGTGAAAGTGGTGTGGCATCGAAAAAAAAAAAAAAAAGAAAAAGCAAAGAAAATTTTCACTTTTTTATTTAGTTTAACAAATTAAATAATTAGGGTTGGCAAGTAGGTCTAATTAAAAACTTCAGCATGAAGCCACACAGATTTAATAAGCCATAACTTTTCATCTATATATATATATATATATATATATATATATATATATATATATATATATATATATATATATAGAGTCCTTAATGATCAGATTCAGTTACCAGTCTATTAGGTAGCCTTGCTAAAGCTGAAATTTAGCTTCTGTTAAATTGTTTTATACTGACAGGTGTTTCAATTATTTTATTCCCATATTTCTATCTGTGAGATAGTTTAAATAACAAAAACCCAACAATGCAGTTCAACAAAACCACAAATTTCATCATCCAAAAGAGTTGAATAAGCACTTCTTTCAGACAGTTTCCATAAGAACTGAACATTATAACCCTGAGGTAGCATTTAGTGTAGCATTGTTGAAATGGGCTGCATTAGTTTTCGCTAGGTGTACCTAATAAAATGGCAACAGTGTATACAACACTAGTGTCCCTTAGATAAGGACTTTAGCCTTTAAAGTAGTGTGCGTGTTTGTGTCGGTCTCAATGTACATGTGTGTCTGTGCGTCTTCACCTTCCTAGCAGCTAGTCATTCATCTCAGTTTGACAGTCCCATTACCAGAGGCAGCTACTGTGGCTCAGAAAAGAGCACTGGGAGCACCGAGGGTAATACCACTTAGCAAAGCCATCATGCTGATGCCTACTTTTGTTCCATGTTCTGCCATTACAATTAGCATCATGCTAATGTTTTCTATAAAACACCAGTCCCTTGTGCATCTCAATAAATCTGACCTGAATGACAAACAAAGAATAGTCCTTGCAACAACTTTTGTTTTTAAATCTAATATCGTCCTATTTAAAAAGACTATTCCCAGTGCTAGCTGTCCTGCAGACACAGGCCCATGACTGACACAAACTACTTGATGTAGTAGCACAGAATCAGGGCTGTAATTGTTTTGGGACTGTGACTGTTGTCTGTCTTCACTTAGTATTCACTGTCTTCACAAGTATTTTACACCACTTGTTTGGTAAGAAGCTCATGGCTGCCACTTCACTGTCAGTTCACACCAAGATAGTTCCCCCTTGTTTCAGAAAACAGCTTACCAGTAGCATTTTCCATTGTTGTCCAGTAGTTTTTCCACCATGTGCTCCACTCGGACGAACCAGCTGGGGACGGCTTTGTAGATTAGGGGTGTGTCAGACCTGTAAGTACGTAAACACATTAACACATAAGGACACAACCGATTAACACAACACCACAAATAATATATACCAATATACCAATATATATACCAATATATTCTAATTGCTGAAAATTACATTTGTAATATAAACTGTAGTTCACAAAAGTAGCTATTAATTTTAGGGGTAGGAATGCACAGTGTGAAATAAGTTAAAGAAAGGTTAATTGTATCTAGTTAATTGTTAGAAGGAAAATGCTATCTTGAAACTGAAATGCTTTAACTCACAAAATATTTTCTGGTTTATATGCATTAAAAGGTGACGGCATAATGAAAATCTGGCTCCAGATACTTAAAAATGTATAGACAATAATGCAGGTCTTTCAATAGTGGCCACTTTCTCAGAGAAATATATTATCTATGATAGAATGAAATACAATGGATGTTCTGAATTTTCATGGCGTAAGTACTTTTCCAATTATGTTTGTTTCTTAACCACCAACAATGGTTTTAACAGTTTTTGAAGTCTCTGAAAACCTATTTTCTCAATCTGCTTTTCACTATTAACAATAGGATCCTTAAAGAACACATGACGTTCTGCCAAAGTTTTACCAGCAGTTTTGGTAATTTCACAACACAGATTTCTGTATTTGTTTTTGTCTGTTCTCCTCTCACTGGTCTAAAGAGGGAGGGGCTGGAAAAAAGATGATGTCACACACACTTCCATGCACCAATCAGAACTTAATAACAGCTACATCAAAACACGATGGTAGTTACAATATGGGTTTGTTTGCCTATAATCAATCAATCAAATGAAATCACACCCACAGAGTCCTAATGATGCACAGTAGCAGCATTTCTGAATATGCACATTGGTAATGCATTGATAATAGAACCCAAGGATGCTTTAAGAGATTAGCTCTGTGCACCACAGCTGAGTTCTACCTTACAGGTGCTCAGTGGTTAATCACACAACAGTTCATCTCTACAAGACTGTGTCTCCTAGTGGCTTAGCATATCTCTGCATATTTACTGGGGTTAATTAATCCACATCAGGTCAGCCTGCAGCTGCTCCAAGTGAGACCATGACTTCCTCTACTAAAAGAAAAAGTTTGTGTGTGTGGGTCTGCATGTCCCTGGCAGTTACAATGTGATAATGTAAGACCTTGAGAGGTAATGTGTGCACCACAGTGACATTGAATCTGTGAAATGACTGTGTGCAGAGCCCACAAACCCTTGATTGACATCCTGCACTGATGCTCCTGAGGGAGACATAAGCACAGGTGATCCTCAAACCTCTGTGTTTAAGCACTTTGCTGAATGCAAAGTGAAGTTGTTACTAAACTGTAAGTTAATGGGAGTTTGCTCTGTCAGTGGAAGACTTTCAGTATTAAAGTAGAAGTCATCATGTTTGGTTTGTGAAGGCCTAACATCAGTGACCCCTCACCCTCATCTCCAGGTGGTTATTCTATAACTGTTGTTTTCAGAGCCCAAAGAAGAAAAATCAAAGTGAAGCTGTTCAGTACAGTGACTCTTTTACAGTTTAGATTATATACATGTCTCACCTCCAGCAGAATGGGTAACTATGTTTGAAACTGCTGGCATTGACAAGCCGACCCTTCTCCTTCAGAAACTTGATGATGTTCTTGTCTGCATCCTATTAAAAAAGGGGAAAAAAAAACAACAACGTAAGATTGTTAGACATATTTACAAAACAGCAAGATATGTTTCCCTGTCCTCCATAGCTGGCACCTGTAACCACATCCAAGGGTAATATTATGCTCTTTAGATACATTCAAAGCTTGTTATTTATTTTAAAGTAGATGAAACACACACAAAAAAAAATCCAAGTTGAAACCAAATGAAAAAAAATTAATTTATGTGTCCCAAGCTTTGTTTTAAGCATTCTGGTTGATGTGTCACATAATCCCAGTGCGCTTTTGCATCTTATCATATTAATGTCGTTTTTCTGTTCTCTCTTTCTGAGGTGCAACATGAAACCAGAACATGATAAACACCCCTGTGTTCACGCCAGATTTGTCACACCATACCTAATGTATTATTTGTGAAAATTTTCTTCCTTGGTAAAAAAAGCCCCTGCATCTGCGAACACACCATGGCTATATGCCTCCTTGAAGACAATTCAAGGTAAATACACAGCCGAGGTCGAACTATGCACCTTCAGCTATGATAAATATCACAAAACAGGTAAGAAGAAAATTTCTGTTTTGTCATCCACCTCATCATTTATGGCAAACAATCAAATATGCAGTCAACCCAGTGACTTATGCACTATTTCATCTTCCTCTGACCAAGCTCACAGTGCAATTCACAGGAAGCTAATAAATATGATTTTTCAGCACGGTGCTTGGCACAGTGTTAGTCGAGACCCTTTTGTCGAGAGAGGTTTTAAACTTTCTCAGCCAGGAGTAAATTTTTTTTTTATGCCCTGACCCAATCCCATTAAAACAGTGAAGTAAACTTGTTATGTGGACGCTCACTGGAACTTCACCTGCAACCCACTGAGAGAATAAACCTATTTGTGAAGAAATGCTTTTCTGCCCATTTCCTGCACTGCATCTTAAAATAAGAGTAGAAGAAGGTAAAGAGACAGAGAGCAAAGATAAAAATAGAGTTATAACTCAAAGAGACAAAGTAGGAAAGAGAGAAGAAAGAGGACAAATCACACAGGAGAAAAGAAAAATCATCACTGCATTATTTTGGATGCACTCACTTCAATCTTTATTAAGTAACAGTTGGTCAACATTAGTGTAAACTGTGAATAGTTTGGAGTAATGTGGGGGGGCTGTGAAGACCAGTCATAACACAGAGGCTATTTGTTCTGCTTTGTTTGATGTGTCATCAAGCAAAACTATTTCATTGTGAAGGTGGAAGGATCCAAATCGTGGATCAAGAGAAGCAGTGACGACAAAAAGTGAGCAGCTGTAGCAAAGGGAAGCAACAGAGTTTTAACAGTGGGGTTGACTTGACAGGAAAAGGGTGGGGGTTGGGGTGGGGTGTTAAATTTAGCAGGGGTTCTGTTGGAGCAGGAGTAAAGAAAAGGGTAGGAACAAGGCCAAAAAACAGAAATGGTACGGGGCACTGGAGTTAGGGAAGGTCACTGAAAAAAAAAATCAAGGAGGAAGAAGGACGCAATGGGGTCAGGGTGTGGCAAAGATAGGAAGGACAGAATGCTACAGAAAGCCATTATCAAATGTCTCATCACACTCATCTTGTTTAACTATGTAATTTCTTTTAAATCAGATCATTCCTGATTTGAATCAAAATATTGGGAAAGTCATACAAACATAACCCATGCGGATTATGGGTTGGACCAACATTTTACCAATTTTAGACTATACTAAAATGATTCTTGTCACAGAACATCTGATGAAACATTTCATACAATTGGCGTTATTTGTAGTAAAAAAGTAAAATTCTGGTGTCTCTCCTGAAACTCATATTGGCACTGGTATTGAAAAATCTCAAACACAGAGAAAGAATGACAAAGATAGGGAACAATTTAGAGTCTTTTTAACTGGAATGAAAGAATCTCTCTACTCCACGATGCTCTGCTGCTGCTGCTTTGGACCTCCTGCTCCTCTCACCCTGGATATTTAGACATCTTTAGCAATTCCAAGCCTCTGCTCCTCTCCTTCCAGCAGCTTCCTGTAGGTGGCAATCTCCGCATCCAGCTTTAGCTTAATGTGCAGCAGTTCCTGGTAGTCTTGGAGATACTTGGTCATCTCCAATTTGGTTTCACAGAGCTGGGTCTCCAACTGCACAATGACACCCTCTAGGCCACCCACCTTATCAAGGTGGGAGATCTCCATATCCTCTAGCTGCTGCTCCAGGGCAGCATTGCGAGCCCTCAGCCCGTCAATTTGGTTCTGCAGATCTGTCACCTGGTTGTGGAAGGTCATGATCTCATCTTTCATGGTCTTCATCTGTTCTTCATGTTTGCCAGCATGCTCCTTGAGGGTGTCAAACTTGGTCTTATACCACTTCTCAGCTTCCTGGACATTGCGGGCAGCAACGGCCTCTATCTCTGCACGCATGTTGCGCAGGTAGGCAGCCAGGTCAGGGCGATCACCATCCATTTCAGCAGTAATCTTTGAGTCCTCAATCTGCTTCATGAGGTCAGCCACCTCTTCATCATGCAGCTTCTTGAGAAACTCTATCTCTGCTACCAGTTGTTCAATAAGCTTCTCCAGCTCAGCCTTCTGTAGTGTTGCGTTATCAACATCCTGGCGAAACTCTCTTAGGATAATTTCTGCTTCTTCTTTGAGTGCCAGCTCCTCCTCCAGCTTTAGTCTCCACACGTCAATCTCTTCTTCAATGTAGCCCCTCTCAATATCAGCTGCTCCCTTCTCATTAGTCAGGGTCTCAATCAGCTCTCGCACCTCTTTAAACTTGAGCTCATATTCTTCTGCGATGCCTGTGGGGCCGCCTTTGTAGCGGTTCTTGAGTGAAGCCAGCTCAGCGTGAAGAGCAGCATTCCGCTGCTCTAGAGCCTGGACCTTCTCGATGTACCCTGCAAACTTGACATTGAGTTCCTGCATCTCCTCTTTTTCATTGGCATGGTGCTGGTGTATCTCTGTGCCCAACTCAATGGCAGTGCCGCGATAACCTGAGCGTCCACGGCTGTCATATGAGGACCCACGGCACCGGGATGGCGAAGGGCTCTGAACCCTCATTCTGCTGCCAGAACCGCTGACTTGCAGGCTCTTCTGGGTGTAAGATGCAGCTCTCATGTTGTGTCAATACTGATTTTCAGTTCACAGAAAACTGGCTGCTCTCTCTGATTCTTGCAACTGAAGCTTGCTCTGATCACGTCTGAGTTTTTATGCGGCAATAAAGAATGTCTCAGACAGCCTTGAAACTCACGCTTGGTTTTGACATGTTTCAAAAGTGGATTATGACAAACTTTCAGAGAACTGTGGCTGCATACTCTTTATTAGCTAACGCTGTAATGTTAGTGACCATGTGGGTCGAGTCCACTCCCTGGCCTTTGCGCCAGGATGTGAAATAGTGATCAGATCATGTATGGCAGCTATTTTTCACTCACTACCCACTTTGGATGGTAATGAAGTTGGGTGTGACAAGGAGGAAGACTGCACCCAGTGCACTATTATTATTACAATATTTACTTTGTATAGCTGTAGAATACCTGAATCTCACTGAAAGCATTTCATTGCACAGTTGCTCTTGACATACTGTACATATGACAAATGTAGCTTGAACTTGGTAAACAGGGACAATGTGCTTTGGCAGCAGGTTCTCCTGCACAGCTTTGTGAAACTGCTTTGACACAGTTTCCCTTAAGTCTCTCCGCAACACTAAGTGCAGCTAAAATCATTTGAAATAACATTTGGAAAAGCATGATAAATATTTTATATTTTCAATTCAGTTACAACATAACATCATTCTAAAATGCGTTAAACCTCTAACCAAGAGGAAAGGGCATGTTGCGGTGCAGAATGGAAGAGGAAAAGGAATTTTAAAAAGATGGACTTTCAGATTTTAAGAGAGGAAAAGGAGAGAAATAGGTTACCCAGAATGCAGAAAATGAAATGCTGAATTAAACTAGCTATCGATATTCTGGAGGTATTTATCCTGTGTATCGTACCAGGGGTAGAACGTCTGAAATGTCTGCAAACCTAATCTACATGTAAATGTCTTTTGTGTCACTCACTTTGACATACTGTCCCGCGAAGTCAGTGACCTCTGAAGTGAAGCAGCCTGAGGCATCCACAGGGCAGATAGGAGCCTGGTCCCTCTGGATGATGTTGTATTCAGTGCACACTCTGTAATCATCCTATAGAGAAAATAATACAGTTTAGAGACAGTTTTGATAAAGGCATTGAGTTAATTCACTACAAGCTCCATCAGTACAAACCATCTACTGTAGCATATTATTGGATCTTTAAATTGTTTCTCATCTAGCTTTTTTTCTTTAATTATATTATATTTATGTTAACGGTGACTTGCCTCAGTTCAGGATCATTCCGTTAGTTTCAAGAATATTCTCCAAATGTCCAATCTCCAAATACAATGAATTATCTAAGACCACTGGCAGCCACTTGATTAAAGCTATGCTATGACCCCATATTGAATTCCCTGTTGAGCAAGACACTTTTTGCAGTGTTGAAACAAGCATCACTGGTATGTGACAGCTATGCATGAAAGATCTGAGTACTGTCCGGCTGTAAATGTGTTTTGTATTCAAACAAGCTGTCAAGGTCTAAGATGGATAGATCACAGGGTCATTTCACATCTAGTCATAACAGCATAAAATTTGAAAAATGGCAGTGCATCTCTTCTCACTATATATCTTCGGAGGACATGCAAAAGCATTTGTGTTTTAGATTTTCACCAACTAATCAATGTGAATGTGCACACTAAATAACAGAGTGTGTAGATAAAAAGAAATTAAACATTTAATGCAAATGTAGCGAGATGAGAGAGTTCTGAAGAGACAGCTAAGAGAGCAAAACTGAGTGTGTATCCACAGCTGGCCACAGCCACAGGGGCATCCATCTGCCCTTGACAAGGGCATCTAACCTATTAGCAGTGACCCAATACCTCTGATAGCATTCTTGAATTGGCCTCTAGACTCTAGGCATACACCAATATGGTGCTATTCAATAGAAATATTTCATAAAATGATTAAAAAAAAAAAAAAAAAGACCCGTGGGCCCCAATGAGTCTTGGTAAAATGTGTCTTGAACATGGCCTGAAGTTCTGAACCACCAAATTATTCATGCTTAACAATAATATTGTTACTGTCATTGTCACTCACAAACAAATTTTTAGTGCTAGATCCTCCTGGAAAGTGACGCATAATCCAAGGTATTTGTGTGTTGACAGGACCTACTCTTGCAATGGCTAAAAGCACTCAAAATAATCCAAAAAGAGAAAACAACAAGCAAAGTGAGAAAACATATTACCCACTGTGATAACAACACAAAAAACTCTGCAATTTCTGAAAACACAGCCGAAAACATAAAAGCTCCCAGAAAACGTAACATAATCAAACTGCTACATAAAGACAGTCCTTCCGGAGAGAAGACAGAAAAGACTAAACACTCTGAATGCACTTTTTTTTGTTTTAACCAGGATGGCGTAGAAGCCAACCACAGTCACACTCAACAAAGGTGACCTTGTTTTCCCCCAGAGTAAGCTCCATATGGGCAACTGCAGGGCTGTGAAAACGAGCTTCCAGAGGCGAGGTTTCACCAGTAATAGGTAGGCTTCTCAACCTCTCATTCCAAATCACACAAGGAAGATGTGTACATTGTAGTTAAAGGAGGAGAGTGGCCGCCAGTGTTACATATCACCACATCAGTACGTTATCTACATTTTGAGAAGGACCAGAGAGTTTCTACTTTTTTAATCTTTATCTTGTAATAAACTCTGGATTGTGCTTCTGGTGGTATGGCCTTATTAGTTGTGATTTTTACTGATACATAAAACTCTGATGAACTGTCAATTTATATCCATGATTGAAAATGATTAACAGTTGCTGTTTTATATAACTGTACCTTGAATATCTTTGTGTGTCTTTTGCCTACCTTGCAAATTGTGATGCATTTTGATACTTATTTTATAAACCAAAGGATTCAACCACTGACTAAGAAATAATTAGCAGCAGTGATAGACATTACATCACATTATGCATTCTGTGGTTGCAACAAAGGCTAAGATAAAAAGCAGGAAAGTGTTAAAAGATGACACTTACAGCTCCAAAGTAAGGTGCCTGGTGGACCACTCCTGTGCCCTCTTCCTCCTTGACGTAGTTATCTATCACCACCTGGAATGCTCCTTTCTCCCCACACTTAAGGGAAACGAGGACGAGTAGAATTGGGTAAAGGGAGGGGTGAGTGGAGAAGAGGCAAAAGAGGTACAGCCACAGATAGTAAGAGAACGAGTGAGAAACAGATTGAGAAAACACAAACAAAGATTTCAGTTTGTGGTCAGAGTGGCAATTAAAGTGAGATATATGTCTGCCTTCATTTTGTGACAAACCCAGAGAAATGTGAAATTGGAGAGAGCAAGAGCTGCTCTACAAACCTTGGCAAAGTACTGGAACAGAGGCTTGTATTTTTTCCCTTTCAGTATCTTTCCAGGAAATCTAAAAACACATAAAACACATTAAAAATCCTTTATCCTTTTTATCCTTTTAACATCATTGATGTTTCCCACCTTCCATGCACTGACAAACCTACAGAAAACCTGTACAAACACAACCTCTAACAACATACAGGCAAGACTTCGAATAAAAGAAACACAAACCCAAAATGGTACAATACTACTACTGGGGATGGATAGGTCTTTGAAATCCTTAAAAAAAACAGAGTCTATCACTTTATTTCACTACTCTCCGAAAGCAATGCTGCAGTTGGAAATTATTAAGCAAAAATGAACAATTCTCCTTTTTGTGAGCATGAACATACAATATTCACAAATAAAACCTAAATCTGATCTTAAGTGGGGTTAGAGTACATTATTAGACTGCCATTGTTTGGGAATGATAACCAGTTTCATAATAATGTGTTGTTCTCTGCATCAGGATGGCCCAAAATCTCCATTCAAGATTTAAGCATCTCTTGGCACCTCAGTCCTGATACACTGTTTTTAAAATTATCATTCAAAATGGAGATGTCCCTGACTACGGGAACATTGTGTCCTTGTGGAGGAAGAGGTTGCTGCCAGGGTACAACATTTTAAATTTTTTTTTGATTGCTGGTTAATTTGTCTAATATATGGGACGAGTGGGCATAAATCATGCCTGGAAAAATGCTCCATCGGGTATCAGTACGCTCTTTGTTCTTTATTTACTCAGGTGTTTTCTTCATCTTACCACCCCTCATTTTTTCTCTACTCCATTCTGCACCTACCCTTTGCTGGAGAATCATCCAGTGAACTGGGAAATTAGGAATTTGATTTGCTTTCCACTGCAAACACTTCACTGATAAAACACACCATTGCTAATTCTTTTTAATTCTAATACTTTTTTATTGTCACTCAACTCTGCAAGACAGGTTATAGCCCGAGGGACTTCTAGTTAGAACACAAGAATGGCACTCACTCCAAGGCAGCAGCCATATTTGAATTTCAGCTTATCAGGTTTCAGCGTTCACAGTACAGAATCAGTTGTTATAAACATCCAATATCATAGCCATCTTCAGACTGCTGAAAGGTTCACCTAGTCATACAGGTCACCTGTATGAACTTCATTTTTTGCTAACTAGACTGATATAAACACCAAAATGAAAAGCAATGTAACCTGGAAGGGTTTTTTGATAATTAGCTTCAATGCTGATCAGCTGTATTTGTCAACTATAGCTACACAGTGTATAACTATTCTCAGAAATTGGAGTTTCAAAAGCAGCAAGACACAATTGACAGAGCTCATCAAATAACCTGTGCTCAAAATGTAGCTTTATCTGCATTATTGAATATGTTAATAATAATAATAAAAATAAATAAAAACAACAACAACAAAAATGAAATACATTCCCAAACTGACACTGAAACAAAAAGGGATATTAAAAATGCTTGACAGATAGTGTACTGCCATGCAACCTGAAAATTAGCCATCTTGTAAATGAACCACTGTTCTATAGTATAGTATAGTATTTTTGGAGTAACCAGCAGCTCAGCACAGCACTGCTGTAGTTTAGCCACCCTTAAGTAATTCAATATGTTATATTTAATTAAATGTAAAATTTAAGGTGTTTTTCACATTTGGTGTTTTTTTTTTTTTTTTAAAAAGGTAGTTCTAGTGTACTCACTTGTCCAGCACGGTGTACTCGCTCTCTGACTTAAACAGCGCTCCCAGCCTGGCCTCCATCATAATGTAGGTCTTTTCTGTGTTGTTATCTGAGAGATTAACAAGAAAAACAAAAGTGATCTTTTAACTCAATACAGTATGTAGTAAACCTTTATACAGGATCTTTCTAAATAAATGTTATGTAAAATGGCTCAGAAAAAAAGGGCATCAAACATATCAAAACAAAAACAAAATAATACTAATTGCAAAAACATTAGTTAAGAAAAGAAAGGGAATATAAATGGGTTTTTTTTAAATGTTTTTAAAGTTAAAGTATTCCAAAGTTAAGGTGCAAAAACACCAAATGCAAATTCGTTTTGAGTTGGGTTCTGGGAATATCCAAAAAGGCACTGATTAGCTGACTGGAGATTTGCATAGGCACCAGAATTCAGAGACTACTACTTGGGGCTAGCTCTAGACTGATAGTTCGTTGAGTGTAAAGAATTAAACAAGGCATGAGGACACAAAAGCATCTTAACGTGTGGAAAATTTTAGATGAGAGCCAAAAGTTATGCCTAAATTTTTACTGTTTGATATTTGTGATCAGTGGTCCCAGCTTTAAGTGCAGGGTGTATAAAGAGGTCCTTTATTTTATCCTCATTCAGTTTTATGAAAATGTGAGACATTCAGTATCTCATGGCTTTCAGGCAGTTGTGGAGAAAGCAACTACATTAAGTCAAAAATCCCTGCAGTTCCTTGTATTTTTCCTCCTTTTTCCTTTCAGTGCAGCTGTCAAGCCTCACAGTGCATGAAATGAAGCAGGAATGAAGATACTGATCGATATGATGTGAAATGATTTTTTGCACTCAGGTCATTTTTTAAAGTTCACGATCTAAATCAACCTTGCAGAGTGATCTATGTTTATAGAACCGAATTTGATGTATGATAAACAGCAACTCATTTAACATGATTGAAATCCACGTACCCAACAGCCATGCTACATGCAAGTCTGCTAAACCTGAATGTCAAGTCTTGCTTCGTAATAATCCAGCCAGCCATAAAGTCAAGGTCAGGCAAGAAGCCCATCATGTAGCTAGAACCAATCGACTGAAGCTGAGCTAAATTAATCCGATGCTGTTCAAAAGTTCATGTGGGATAACTGACATTTTGGGAAGCTGAACCCTCCTGGGGAAAAAAAATGGGGATTTTAGGAAAAATAACAGAGAGGTTGAGAACAGCAGGAACAACAGTTGTGAAGAGGGCAAAAACCAAATGGCCTGAGCCGGTGAGACACAAATAAGATAGAGAAGGGGGGCAGCATCAATAAAAGATGTTTCTTCCCCTCTGTGGTGTGACAAATGACTGCACAGCTCAGACCTGCCACTGCTGACAGCCATAAACTCAAACAGCGACAAAGGCACTGAGGGAAAGAGAGACGCACACAAAAAGACACAGAGGGAAAATAAGAACAACCAAGGACAAAAGACAGGTGTATGTGGAGACAAAGAGAGCGTTAAGAAAATGAGGGAAAATTGGGATGAAGATGGAGTGAGAGAGGAAGGAAGATAAAAAGAGAGATGATACAAAAAAATGTATTGGTATTCCAAGGCGGTCTCCCATGCAGCACAGAGTAAGAGGTGCACTGCCAATGACAGACTGTGCTTCAACAGTGCCCCCTGCAGGATCAAACAGGCTATGACAGGCTTCTATGAATCTAGGTCAGCCTTTTAAAACCCAGCAGTATCTCTCACAGGGAACCAAAAACTACAACAGGAGGGTAGCAGAAAAACAGTAGCCACCTCTCTGGAGTATTTTTTTTTATATATATATTTGAACAAGGACAACACTTATTTTAAGTGGCCTGATTTGAGGTTCATCCACATTTCTCAGGTCTGTGCCGTAAATGTAAAGGATACACTCGCACATGCACGCACACACACTAAACCGTGTTTTCCACTGAACTAGTTTTTAAATGTCACAAAAAGTTTTAAATGAGAAAATGAATAATGGATCAATTCTATTGGCTGGTTCAGTTTCAGGCTCCTGATATTCTGCACTGGTTCCACTGTCAGGACACTTGAATAAAACAGAGGTCCTGTTAGGTAACACCTGTACTTTCCTTACTACGACAAGTCAGAATATCTGTAAGAAAAGATATGGTAATGAAGATATTTTGAAAAATCTGGCTGTTTAGTTGTTAAGCTGTTACAATTGACAATGTGTAAGGTGAACAAGCATGTCATACATATGTTAAGTCTGTAAAAGCAGAAATAATGAAAGGTCCTCAGCTTTAGTTTACTTAGTGACAACTATTTTTGACATTTTATTGGCTAAACAATTTATCAACTCATGGCGAAAAAAAAGGGGAGATTCATTGACAATCATGCATCGATGTTGACTTAGGTAGTCAACATCGACATCAAGTACGTCCGCCAAACTGACCTTAAAGTTAAGTAAATGCCTCTCTACAACAGTTTCAACACACACTGAACTTTAAGACCGAAGTAAGATTTAGCCTGACTGGTTCTAGGTGTACCAAATGAACTGGCAAGTAAGTGTACATGTGTCTCTGACAACAATGTGGTGTTAAAGCACAGATTAAGCTAGTATCTTAGTATCTTAAATTCGCGTCAGTTCTTGACTGTGCTCTGGTTGTTTTCTGGTGTTGGCCTGTCGATCTGAAACCTGTCAATACAAAAGGCAAAGCAGCTGGAACCAGCTTTTGGACCTCAGATTTACTAAGACATGGCGCTCTTATTAAATTACCCCTTTAAAAAAAAGCACTTAGTGCAATCTATATATAGATACCGTTAGCAGTAATTGTCTTTTGTCTAAATGTGATGGGTGCACTTTACAAGGGTGAGTCTTGATATACTTGGAGAACAGATAACATTTTTCATGAGCCTGTTGTTGATTATGTTTATATCAGTCATGGCTTAGCATCAGGTTAGTGTCTGTTAATGCGAAGTGCCTGGTTGATTACAGATAACGACAAAGTTCCACTGACAGAGAGTCCCTTGTCATACAACAAAAATATTGTTATTTTATCAGCTAACACACAGCCAAAAGCTAGAAACTTGAACAAAAACATTATGGTACAGAAATCCCTTCCTCTGGGTGCAATTTTCCAAGGAAGTACTCCTCCTTTGCTAATTTGTTCTTGTTTGTTCTTTCTAAATAACAACACCCATCAGCAGATACTGAGGTCCACAACACTAAACCCACAAGGGAAACAAAATTTCTAGTTAGAGAACTTTGGCCCTAGGCTACAACATTTAAGCAACATAATTCAACAAAACTACCAATCCCAGTAATTCAAGCAATCCTCAACACAAACATGTTTGTCAGCAGGATGTGTGAGCAGTTATTTCCTTTTTTCCCTGCAATCACTTGAAGAAAGTAGACATCAGCAACAAAATACTGGCATTTTCCTTTCAGCACATCAGTGGTTGTTTCTATCAGTACGTGTGAGTAAACTCAGATTTTTCAAGAACCTAAGCTGTGTCCCAGTTTCATTCCACGCACCAATTCTAAGCAGATTTTGAATAGAAACCTGAAAATAAATATACTTAAAATAGTCAATATGAATACTAAAAAAAACACCTTGATTTTTGAGGTCACTGTTGATTGACATTTTTCTCATCAATGGCAATGTACAAAGGAAATGGAGGCGTTACTCACATCTGGATAAAATTAAAGTAACTGGGGATAATGGTGAGACAACTTCAGAAAACATCAGAAAGCAACAAATAACTAATACATTTGCAGCATCTATCATCATCAGGTCCTGTTAGTATTGATTTCTTGTATACTAAGTGCAAAAACCATATATTATAAGGATTAGTACAGTATACAATAGAGTAGTATGAAACTGAGACACAACATTTGCGTCAACATTTGTCGCTCACCTTTGACTTTGACATATAGGAGCTCTGGGTTGACACAGAGGGCCAGGTTGCTGGGCAGTGTCCAGGGTGTTGTCGTCCAGGCAATCAAAGCAATATCTTGATTCTCAATCAATGGGAAGCTAACGATCACAGATGGATCCTGAACGTCCTGCAGACAAATATTAAACACAGAGATTAGGAACACAGAATAATAATGGATTCTTCCTATGAAAGATAATTTTCTTCTGTTATTCAATCAGCAGAGCTGTGAGGGGAATATAATTTCTGCCAACCTTGTAGTTCTGGTGGGACTCAAAATTGGAAAGAGGGGTGTTGCAGGCAGTGGAGAACGGCATGACTTTGACACCTCGGTAGACCAGACCCTTGTCATACAACTGTTTGAACACCCACCTGTATGAGTGAAAAGAAAAAAGTTGAAAAGTTAAAAAAGTTAAAAGAAGGCAAAGACGAAGTAACTTTACACAAGAGGACAGATCCAGACATGGATACATATGGAGTCTGACTTTATGCTACATAGTATATTTCATTGTGGCTGGTCATTGTTGTTAGATAGTTACAGCAAACCAAAAAGAGGATCGTTAAAGATCAAGATATGACAAAGTTGAAAGATGCTCAACTTTATATCAAAGTAATTTCAGATGAAAATCTGTTTGTGATATTAGTAAATCAAAATACCCCCAAATTCAATTATTTGTAATTCAGTAGAGTAGAAATTGGGTATCTTTAAGCTAAAAATAGTAATTATGAAATGGCACATTTTCTGACATACATACCATACAGTCTCCATGAACCATGGGTACAGAGTCTTGTAATCATTCTTGAAGTCAATCCACCTGCCCATTCGCTTCACTGAAGTCTGAGAATGGGGAAAAAAAAAAAAAAACATTATAAAATAAGATGAAGATAATAGTCATGTATCAAGATTCAGAAGGTCAACTCATACACTATTCATTTGAGCTCAGTTTTTATTAAGGTCAATGAACCCAAACCGAGAGATATACATCTCCCAAAAAATGTTTAAGTCTGACGTGTTGTGATCTAATTGCAACATGACAACAAAATAGGACTGCACATATGAAAAAACACTATATGGCGATTATTTTGGAAGACAATGCAATATGCAATTTAAGTTGAAATGATAATTTTTGCATTGCAAAAAATATAAAAATGATGATGTG
The DNA here is from genome assembly GCA_038496675.1 of Rachycentron canadum. Taxonomy (NCBI): domain Eukaryota; kingdom Metazoa; phylum Chordata; class Actinopteri; order Carangiformes; family Rachycentridae; genus Rachycentron; species Rachycentron canadum. The sequence continues at coordinate 5,283,166 of CM076649.1, read as the reverse complement.
AGTTTTGTTGGGTCTTGTACTGCCCTACAACAAAAGTGTGGTTACAAAGTTCTCTTGTATGAACATATTATTCCCGCATATATCTTCGTACACTCACCTCCCACTCGTTGGAGTATCTCATGACAATATTTCTGCACTGCTTGTTGTACTCAGCAATACCCATCTTGGCCACATCTTCAGGTCCTTTGATCCCTAATGTCTTATCAATCTCATACTCCTACAAAAACACATGGGACAGGAGACATAATGAAGATAAATCTGTAATGTTTCAAGATAATTTGATTTTAATAATATTCAAGAGAGACTAAATCTTACCACAGGGAGGCCATGACAGTCCCAGCCAAAGCGCCGGTCCACATGGAAACCGCTCTGGTGGGCAAAGCGAGTAACAATGTCCTTGATGGTGCCAGCCAGGATGTGACCATAGTGGGGTAGACCTGTGGCAAAAGGAGGGCCATCGTAGAAGGTGTATCTGTTTGGAAAACAGAAGGCAAAATTTTTGGAAGAAATCAGAAATCTGGCAGCATTTTCTCATAGGTATGATGCATGTTTTTTTTTTTTTTGTTTGTTTTAACTTGAGCTTATAGACAAAATGGCAATGGAAACATTTTGATAGCATAGAAGATAATAGCAAGGCAACATTAGCAATCTTCCTATGCACAAGAAAAGCAGAATTTTCATGAGCCTGAGCAACCATCAGGCAGTATGGAAGAACAGTAACAAGAGTTTTGAGGTTAAAAATGCAATATGTGGCCAACAGTGTGTTTGACATATGATGCTCATGCTAATGTGCTTTTATTGACACTGTCATAAGCATTGGGTCTCTTTTAATGGCAGAATCAGGGAGTTTTACCAAGCAAATATCCTGTCAAATATCTAGTACTGGTTGGGGTCTATATGTGACCAAAATTCCTCTTTGCTAATGTACATTTGCCATTTGTCATCATGACATTTAGCTAAAGAGCAAAAAAACAAAATAAAAATAATTCATGAAAGTAATCAATCTACAAATGTACAAGATTTAAAAATCATTTAGTTTAATGTCATGATGTCATTAAGACACAAGCACAGATTGTTTTTTTTTTTTAACGTAGTTTTCACTTATGAAGCCCCTATGACACAATTACAGATGAATTTTTCATCCTTTTTTCATTCATTATGGTTAAATATGTTTACAAATATTATTTTTGTTATCTAATATTGAATGTTAATGCTGATTCACACATGGTAAACCTACTAATTAATTCATTTAAATTATTTGCGTTGTCCATTGTTCTTACTAAATGTTGTCATGTGTTGGATAAGTATGGATAGTCATTATGATTAAACAATGAACGTGTGGGAGTCAAAGAACAGGTTGGACAGGAGATGCAACTTTGATTTGCACGCCTAACAGACATTTACTAAATATATTCTTTAATCACCACCAGGGTTTAAAACTCAACAAGATGACTACGTTACTGTTCTAAACCACTTCTCAAGTATGTGCAATAATTTCTTACCTAATGCATTTTCATGACAAATATGTACTGTACCGTGCTTTGTAACAGATATTACATTTTAATATATTAAATCCATTAATTGGATTTACTTGGGCCTGTTCTTGGACTGTTTGAGGCATTCCTGGAAGCAGTCCTTGTCTTGCCACAAATGCAGGATCTTCTCCTCCTCTGAGGGAAAGTTGATGGACTCAGGGACAGGCTCTACCATGGTGTCTGTCAAAACAAAAAGGAAAAAGGTAACTAAAACAGACTTGTGAAGCAGGAACAAAATACATACATCCCAATGACCGCACAATGAGTCTTGTGATTTTTTATTTTTTTGCATTTCAGGTTATGACATACAAATTATTAGCTTTTTATAGTATAATAAATAGTTAACTAGGTCTAATTAAATGTACCTTACAGTACACAATATAAGATACAGGGGTATCTGTAGGACTTAATAGACAATTCAAACACTATCACCACAGCTACAAGGAAGCACATCCCCATTAAGAGTTGATTTTAACGAAACCTTGAATCAGTTCATTATTATTAATTGGTTAATCCAAACATCCAGTTTATGATGCTTATCTGGGTCCAGCTAGTATTCATTAAATTAAGTTTGTCATTACTGATTATTGTCATATACTCCTCTGAAGTAGTGAAAAAAATCTGATGTAATAAGAGGAAACAGTAGACTATGCTACAATTGTTATTTCTCTGTGACAGAGAACCAGGTATTAAATGTCAGTGCGGTATTGAAAAAGTTTTCAGTGTATGTAAACTGGTAACCCCGTAGAAACCTGCATATGCTTATCAAGTTAGGAAACATAAATCATGTATTATATATGATGGGAAGTTAGCATTTGTCTTTTCCTGTCAATGTCTCTCACCCTCCTTATTAATAGCCGTCCTGCCAAAACCTCTGTGCTCCGTAGTTTGTCAGCCCAACATGCTGTCGCCATTGAAATTTAAAGAAATGTCAAACCTATCTAAAATATTATTTCCACGTTGAACTTGTAAATGCAGAAACTTTCTCCAAACTAGTTGGTTAAGTCCAATAAATCACTTTTCCACGGCCGTTAGTTCACAGGGATGACGCCTCCTTGTTGTTAGCTAGCAGGCTAAAGCTAGCTGGTCAATTCTTCAGATAGTTAGCTTGTAGCTAAACGGGCTCAAAAGTTTATTGAAGGCGGCGCTTAAAGGCTCACATGTCCGAACAGAGGGACAATGAAGTGTGGCAGAAATCGACGCTCTGGGTTGCGATAATTTAGTTTGAATGGAGATACTCACATGTTGTCTGCCGCCGCCGGCTGCCGAGAGAGACAAGAAATGATGCAAGCTGAAGTCAGAGCAGGAGCGGAAGTGACGACGAAACGCAAACGGTTTGCTTCAGCAAAATAAAATGCTAATAAAGTTATTGATTGAAAAAATAAAATAAAGCCTAAATATACACTCATTCGTTCGGTCCCAAAAGTCTATCACTGTATATATAAATAAATCAAAGTACGTAATAAATACATAATTACGGAGGTTGAGCTTCCTGTTCTTCCTGATCTTTCTCCACCACCTGTACAACTCACCACCAAATATCTGTTGGTATAGAAGTTTTGTTTTCTAAACACCTTAAATCTTACTAAATTTGGAATTCGGAATATTTAATTTATTTTGCCCAAAAATACAATTACCTTCTGAAGAAACTGATCTCTTCATTGAATCAATGTAATGGACATATATTCACTTATAAGTTTCCTGTCACATATGCAGAATGTGTCCTTGGTAGTAAAACTATTCAAGATCACCTGTGTGGCTCAATGAAAAGCCTTATTGAGTAAGAAAATATTAAAACATTTCACAAGCGTGACACAGTCGTGTCTAATGTGAATCATTAGCTGTGAGCAAGTCAGCTGAACTGACCATAGGTGGACTCCAACCAAGGTGTAGAAACATTTCATAGATGACCAAGAGAAACGACACATACACAAGTTAAATTTCAAGCATCATGGAAAACAGTCTGAATACTTATGTCTATATTTCAGTTTTTCCTTTTTAATTAATTTGCAAAAATGTATTCAATTCTCTTTTTACTTTGTGGTTATGCTGTATGGAGCGTAGTTATTTCAACATGAGACTGCAAAATGTAAAAAAAAAACTGAAGGGGTCTAAATACTTTCCAGCAGCACTGTATGTTCAGTGCAAAGTGATGGGTTTTTTTTAAAAGCAACATTCACCTTCATCACTTTCATAATTTTCCTTGGACAGCCAGACCAACCTGTTAGGAAAGATCAACTGTGTTACCAGTTTATTAAGGGTGAAGATGACAAAACCTTCACAAGTACTGCATGACAACTACTAGAGACTCATCTGCTACAGCCTCCACCTTTCAGTGAAGTGATAAAAACCATATTAAGAGGGATTTAGCTTCCCTCTGGCTGTTAAATAACCAGCTGGGTGTCAATGTTTCAGCCATCTGTGCAGGGGTCACCTCACATTTCTACTGATAGTAAGTTAACTGCACTGACGCAATTTTACTTAATCTGATTAATTAGTTTTGTTATTATTACGAAAGACAGAAAATTTTACATGAAGCAAAGCCTGATCATTTAATAAATTTAGTTATTCCATGTTTCAGTCAGAAGCACCAATGAGAAATAAAAGTACAATCTGTTGGTTTGTTAACAAAGCATAGCTTTATTGTGATGGTGGAAACAGTCTATGGAACATTGAAAGACATGGAGATGACCGAAACAGTTTATTTCTGCTGAACTGCCTTCTGTGCTGCCTTCATGCCCTTCTTGTTGTGCTTCTTGGCAAAGCGCATGTTCCTCAGGAATTTAGGGTCCACCTGCAATGAAGGGGAAAAAAAAGGATGAGTGAACAGGCTAAGTGACAAGAAGGTCACATGTGTGGAAAGTGTGCAACTCCAACATTTCCTTTTTAATGGCAAAAAAGGCTAACAACATCCAACAAAATAAAGCAAGACACATGGGGAAGATGAGGAAAATGCAAATGCTTGTCTGCATTATAGTATATTTATAGTATATATGTGATGGTAACTGAATGTGGGATTAACAAAGATGATGCATAAAAATAGGGAGAGTTCTGCTTATAATAAAGTAGTGCTGTGACAGCAAAGAGTGATTTCACTAAAAAACATGCTTCGAAGCCAGTAGGATTGGCAAAACTACAGTATGTTTTCTGTCAGTCATCTATCTTGATCTAATTGGTCGTAATGGTAACAACTTTGACAATACACTACAGCATACACAATACAATACACAACAGCATTTACTTGGTGCCCCAGTGAAAGAAGTGATGGAGCATATAGTATTTTGTATAATAAAGAAAATATAGTGACAGCTAAGAAAAACTTTTTCAAAGTTCTGACAACCAGCTGCAACAACTGAACCCGTCTACCAATTCAACATTAGAACAAACAGGAACCATATGGAGGACCACTTCCAATGATGCTCTCAGTGTTTTAAATTCAAGGCGCCTGGGTCTGGGACATCTTCTATACTATGGAAAATTAAAAATCATTCAACTCTGAAAAGAAAACTTGAAGGCAATTTTGATATAAACACAAAGGCAGTGTGTAACAGCAGTGTGAAGGCCTTTATTTAAATCACCTCTTAAATTACGCTAATATTCATAAAGAAAAATTAACTTGCATCACTTTCTAGGTAAGGCATAATTTAGTTTCTTCTTACCCACAACAGCTAATGTGGAGACACATGGAACCAAAATCCCCATTGACCAACATGAAAAATTCCTATCTAGCCAGGTATCAAATATGCTACTCTGTACATGTACACAAGTGTGGGACAACCCTCAGACATGAAAAATATTGCTGAGACAGATCAGGATTTAAGGAAATATAATTACTACTAGCTACATCTTCATATTCAAATTGCCTTATTTCTATAACCAACTAAAACTGACTAAACAACATCCTCACTCGATAAAGCCTCTCCTGTCACTGCACATTTGCCCAAATGCGCCAACAAACACAAAAACAGAGTATGCAGCATCTTAAAATACTAATTTACTAAGTGGGTTGTGACTTCCAAATAAATTTGGGAAAGAGAAAGGGCTGACTCCACATTCATGTCATATTTAAGTTATCTTGAGTTCGAGTTCATGACTGCTTATGAGTTCGTGTAAACTTCGAAGGTGCAATTAAAAAAGGACAAGCCTTTTCTGAATGCATCTACCTTCGTAACATGGCTTAATAAGATAAACATGGATATCTCATTTCATTCAATAGAGTTGAAGCCATGTTCACAGAATATGGTATCACATTGTCAATACACAATGTTAGTCCTCACACAACCAAATGCAATTGTACAACTGTCTTGACATCAGTGTTCCCATATCACAACTTTCTCCATTCCAGTCAAAATTACAGACTTGATGACACTTTTAAAGTAACCAATTGCCTCTAAACATCAAATTACACATCTTTAAGATAATACATACCCCCTTCAGTGACTCGTAACGCTGAGATCTTGGCTTCTTGATGCCATTTCTGTGGGCTTTACGGGCTGTGAAGACATGAGGGTCAACAATTAGACACAAGTCGCTGATTCCTAAAATTAAAAAACACTGATGGATTTTTAGGAAGACAAGCATGCAAAATTAAAAGATTGAAGCTCAAATATTAGTGATGTTCTATGATCTTGAGTGGTTACTTGAGCTCCTTCCACTTTACCTTTCCTGCTTGAATTTACATATTTCTTAACATGCAGCACAACCCTTCAGACCAATACTGTGCTGCACAAATAAACATTGATGGTTGTACCACTGTTAACTTTCTCATGTGCTGCTAGGTGTAACTCCTTCTCATTTATAATGCAGAGGCTGCAAAAAAAAAAATCTGAATTTCATTGCATTATAACTTAGTTTGGTTTAGTTAATACGAGCATAAAATAAGACTTAAGCTCCTGTGTGAGAAACCTTACATAGCTTCTCACAGGTTTACTTACACTGGTTGTGGGTTGTGTGGTTCTTAGACTTGGCCATTTCGACACTGGTTTATCTGTAGAGAGGAGAGGACATAAAGCATTTCTCAATCTGAATTTGACAACTGTTATTACCATGTTAGCTCACGTTGCTAACTAGCAGGGTAGAGCTCGTCGTGGGATATAACCACAGCTATGTTTTAACTGTAAAACGAAGTGATAGAGCAGCATTTAAGTGACTGTGTAAAAGTGAAGTTCAAGCTGAGTTTTTGTCTGAATGTGGAAATGACGCCCGGTCGCTCAGCTGCTACTTAGCTAAACGAAGCGTTAGCGCTTCAAATAATGTCATTTTAATCCTTTATTAAATCTCACATCTAAAACATACCGCGGTGGACACATAACCAATGAAGTGCTTTATCGAAATCAGTGACTGTTTCTGTGCAGACGCGTAAAATACACGAAGATTGATTAAGATTTTAAAACTCCACCAAAGTGGGAAAAATTGGTACCTGCCACACGAACAGAGGACAACCGGAAGAGAAAGAAAAGTACAACCGGAGGAAGAGAAGAAGAAGAGCGGCGTCAAGACGATGGTGTCAGTGTGCGCTGTTTCGTGACACCGCCCCCTGCCGGCGGCTTCTCACAGAGCGTCCACAGGTGGCCACTGGATGTCACTCTGTTCACATGACACTACAAATCAAATGTGTAGCTGCATCAATCACGACACACTCAGCTGCCGGCTGAAACTAATACAGTCAACAAATCCCCTATTACAAAGATGGTTATGTTAAAAAAATATATCTTGTATAGTTGACATGTTGATAAACAATCACTTTAGAGGCTGAGGTTTGTAGTGTGCTATGTTTATATGGATTTTGAGTCTTTCGTCCATCCAATTTGCATCAGTGGGGGTTGGCTTAACCTGTGTTTACCACAACTCAACAACACCACCATTTACTACCACAATTTACCACATAAAATGACCGTTGTTTTACAATACATTAGTTTAAGCATTTAGCTCATTCTGTTTTTTTTTTCTTTCTTAGTTTCTTCATTAGAAATGAAAGTGTGGCAATGACATGACTTCCTCTGTCTAAAAGGCCAGGGTTTTTTTTTTTTCTCCTTGGCCATTTTCTCTTTCTCTTTTTGTTTTGCTTGGCTATGATTTCATTTCTTTGCAGGTTGAACTAAATGTACCCAAATATTGAAGTATTTCAGAGACATAATAGAGGACAGTGTAAGTAAACAAAAACAAAACAAAAACATATACACGACAAAACAAAAAAACCTCTGTCAAACAGCAAGGAGATGTAGGTTGCCTTCTAATTGTATGTGTTGATAAGGTGTTGGGATGTGTGTGTGTGTCTGACACAGTCTGAGTCTGAGGATTTCTATCTACTGATATTTTATCCTTCCAGTATTTGATATTTCTTTAAACATTTTTTACTCAAATGCACTTTAGAGGGACATATTGTAGCTCTTTGACCAGACGTCCCCATTTTCCAGGACAAGTTCCAAATGTCAATCCACTGTGACATCACCCATTGGTTTGTGAACTGCTGATTTTGAAGCCTCCAGTTTGTAATTTGTCCATCGCTATCTTGGTTTTTTTGAAACCAGAAGAAACCACAGTTGGAGCAATGGGTGGATCTGACCTGTGCTGTACTCTATCCTGATTGTCAGGCAGGTCGGTCGCTGTGTATGATAGTCACGCCCTATTTTATACATCGCATTATGGTTTATTTTCCTCCAGGGGGGACCACAATTTAAAAATGAACATCATATTGTAATAAAGAAGACTTGAAACTAGAGGCTGAGACCCCAAGCTTGTGAGGAAAACTTTTAATGAGGTAATAAATCAATTGAGAAGTAGGGTAATTTTCCCATAGACCTCAATACAGTCTGAACTCTTTTTATTACCAGTGGAGTTGCACTCTAGGGTCATTGGATAGAACACTTCTGAATTGGTTTCAAGTTTACTTTTATATGAAGTCTATGGCCCGTTCCAAGTAACTCCAGCTGGACCTATCCCTGAAAATGTAACCATTTTTGGTATTTGTCTGTGAATTTAAATACAGACCAGAGGGAAAGCAGCTGTAAGTTATAGCAGCTTCACAATAAAGAAAAAGAAAAATTTCCCCTATGTTGTTGTCTGTAGGTAGAAAAAAGGTAAGTTAGGGTTAGGGTTGACCAGGCAATAAACGGAAAAAACCCAAAGCAACGTCCACCAAAGATGATAAACAATGATAGTATTAAACGTTTTATAAAAAAAATTATATTTAACTGTTGAGTTTATATATTTTTTAATATATGATATAATTATTAAGCAAAGAAACACCAGTTTTCGTTACGTCTTGACTTTTAATTCATGGTATAAGTCCCTCTAAACTTCTTTCAACTGTCGTCAGTGACTAGGGCGTTTTAAAAGGCTCTGCCTCTCAGTTATCCAGGTTATTATGACTATGGATAGATTTCAGTGCAGATTAGCACAAAATTTTCCTAAATTGCCAAATATCTGAATGAATTTTTTGAATGAAATCTCCATCTCTATGCAATGCAGTGCAATGCAATACAAAAACTATCATCTGATAGACCTGTTAAAGGCACCGATTATNCGACGATAAGAAAAAAAAAAAAAACAAAAAAAAAACGAAACTGCTCTGTCAAACACCAAAGTTCATTTAGTAGCTTCACACCAGCGGATATGTAGCAATATATCGGTTATAATAGCGGTGATTACAGCAATATGTTATATTATAATAAACGATAGTGTCGCCGCCTCGTTATGAAACCTCAATAATTAAAAACAGACTAACTTTGGTCAGACGATAACAGCTGGATTTATTTGAAGTGGCGCCACACTGACACTTTAATACCCCGATCAACACTTTAATAATCTCTGATGACTCCTTTTTTTAATCGATGACACCGGCTTCTCGTACAGACTATTGTGATATTCTACGAAAATGATATTTATATTAAACGTATCCGGGGATAAAAATCCAATAAATGTATCTATTCATTGAATGATCCCATGTCAGGATCAGCCTGCATATTTTATTTAGTATTAGCTGTTAACTGTGTGGAGTTAACACAACCAGTTATACAGATAAGAGTTAAATGAAACTGTGTGTCCTTCAAAGAAAAGAGTCTGTGGTTTTTTTTTTTTTTTTTTATGAATTAAAGCAACTAGGCACAACAAGAGCCTCAGATCTGAGACTAAATAGAGTCCGATCTTACCCTCCAGATAGAAAGCCTTGCACCCGTCGTCCCGCAGCTTCTGCAGGAGCAGCCCCAGCACGGAGCTCCCCAGTCCGGACTCCTGTCGCTCCGAGGTCGCCTCGTCGTACAGAACCACCACGTCCGTTTTACATCGCTTAACAAATTTCTCCTTGTCCTCGTTGTTGGGGATGATGGAGCGGATAGGGAGGTTGCCCTTCTTCAGCCTCCGGAGCATGAGGCCCGGGATGGCCAGGTTGATGGCCGACTCAATGTGCGAGGACTCGTACAGCTCATGGGGTCTGCAGTCCAGCAGCAGCAGAGAGCTGGCCCCGGACTCCAGCTCCTCCTGCAGCCACTCCACGCTCTTACCCGACATCATCATCATAGTCACGATCACAGAGCCTCCCCACAGATGATTAATTTTCATCAGGGAAACGTTAATCCGCCTGTCCCCTGCTGCGACATGAGAGAAATACAACTGGATGAAGGGGGGAGAAGAAAATCACGGCTCTAAACTTCTCTTCCCGCGGCCGCCGCCACCGCCGCCGCTGCTCCTGCCGCTGCTCCTGCCGCTGCTCCTGCCGCTGCTGCTGCCGCTGCTGCTGCTGCTGCGGGCGCGCACACACACGCACCCAACACACACTTCCACACACATCCACCACGCGCGCACCGATGCCCCTCTGGTTGGAGCAGGAAACTTGAACATGCAGAGGTTTCTTTCCCTCCTTCCTTCAGTCCGATAGAAGTGGAGCTTTCATCCCTGTCCATCGACGTCCATTCGCCGAGCCCGCTCCAACTTTGAGGCGTCAACAGACCCACGACTCGGCGCGGCGCGGAGAGAGGGAGCCCCGTCAGTGTCTGAGGGTGAGTGTGCCGGATGAGCTGCCGATGCTAAAGCCCATGGTTATTGTTGTTGTCTGACATGCTGGCCCGTGCAGCGCCTCTGGTTTGTCATTTCCACTGGATGCGTTAAAGAGGCTCTGCGGGCTTGTCACCGACGAGGGAGGAGCGCGGGGATTTAAAGGTGCAGAGCTGCCGAACATTCACAGGAACTCGCACTGATTTCACGACACACTATCCATTCATTGAAAGTCTATACAGTGGAGTCCAACTCTGAATAATACATTTGACTTGGCTTCAATCGGCGCATGAAAGTCACCTCTCTATGGTCGAAAGTAGTGAAACTGAGTGCATTTACTCTGTATTGCCATTTTCTTTAATATTTAGTTTTTAATTTGCAGTACTATGCAAAAGTCTTAGGCCAACCTCAGATTTGTTGTTTATATGTTAAAATGACCATATATCGTTATTTCTCAGTCTCTTTATTAGAATATAACCAGAAAATACAGGAAATGTATATGTAGCATTAAAAATCAGGAAAAAAAACAGCTTATTTAGGCGAAAGTGCCAGATATTCAGTGTGACCTCCCCTTACACTGAGGCAACAGCAGGAACCTTAAAACTTAAACATAAAAGGAATCGAACCATAATTTATGCCGTTGCTAACACCTGTATTTGTATTTGACTATTTCATGTCAAAATGATGCTGTGAAAAAGGTCCATTACACCAGGTTTGTGCTTGAGCATTACACTCATTACACAACATGTTGAACGAGGTTACCTCACTGGAAGATGCTAATATGTGAGTCAGTTCAGTCACATCATTTCATTCAAAATGACAAAGATCACAGAATTTGACAGACATAAACTCGTCATTTAGCATCAGCAAGGCTGCTCTCAAAGGGAAATCAGCAAGCAAACTGGATACTTCGAACTTGGATTTGTCACTCCATAATACTCTTTTCCACTGATCTTCATTCCAGTCTTTGTGAGCTTTGGCATATCTTAGACTTTTCACCCTGTTCCCCTTCTGAAAAAGTGGTTTCTTGGCTGCTGCCCTTCCACAAAGATCATTCCTGATCTTCTGACAGTGGAAGGGTCAACTTGGCTCCATCCAGATGAAGCTGCCAGATGCTGAGCCAGGTCCTTGTTGGACTTCTTCCGGTCTGTCAAAAAAGAAACTTCTCATCAGATTTTGAAGGGTTTTTTTGGCCTCCCAGTCCTTTTTTTTTTGTCCTTTTTTTTGTCCTGTCAAATTCTGTGATCTTTGGTTTTTTGAATGGAATGATGTGATTGAAAGTTGGTCTTATATATATTAGCAGCTTCCAATTAGTTAAACTCATACAACATGTGTATGTAATGCTCAAGCATGTCTTGCACAAACCTGGTTGATCTTTTTCACAGCATCATTTTGACATGGAATAGTCGACAAATACAGATGTTAGCAATGACATTAATTATGGTTCTATTCCATTTAGGTTTAAGAGCCAGGTTCCTGCTATGACTTAAGTGTAAGGGGAGGTCACACTAAATACTCACCACTTTAGCCTAAAAAAGCAGTTTTTTTTTCAGATTTCTTGTTTTTTAATACTGCATATACATTTCCTGTATTTTCAACAAATCTAAGAGTGGCCTGAGACTTTTGTATAGTACTGTAGTTTGAACATATGAAAAGCTTATAAAGATGATGTTTTGCTGTAAATTAACCTCAGAGCGAAACGATTATTGAAATCAGAAAACACATACAGAAACATTTCATGGTTTAAATCACTTTTACATTTAGAATTTATTATTATTATTTAAAAAATTTTGAGGTTAGTTGTACAAAACAAGCTTAGTAAAGTTGACACTGTTTCCTGAAATTTTGCAAACCAAACAGTGACTCAGATAAACAAACGCCTGCCTTCAGAGTGACTTCTGGGTCTGTATCTATCTACTTGAATATAATCATCACAGGCTTATGATCCTCAGTCACTGTGGTTGGTTTGGATGAAAGCATTTGCCAAATGAGTAAGTGTAATGTAAAGTCCATTTTCCTTTGGTCTCCATACAAATCTCCCTCAGTCTCAACCACACTTCACTTACACATAACTGAAAATCTTCTTTTGCAACCAACCAGACAGAACTAACCCAGTGACAAAACCACTGACACACTGAGACATTTTTTTGAAGTGTGTCGGCAGACACAAAAAGACGAAAAAACCTGAGCCAATTTTTTTTCCTGTTTCTTCCAGGTTGACTCACAATGGCACAACAGATGGATATTCTTGTGAGATGCAGAAGTGGGTAAAAAGGTTTCTTAGGAAGCTTATGACAAGTTTGCTCTGATGCACACACATATGCACAAAGTGCATATGAAGCAGAAAAACAAAAACAAAACCAAATAAAACGATAAGTGCCTGCAATGTAACATGCACATAAGGAAACTGTTTCTTCCTCCAGCAGCATTTTGCTCTTAGTGCATCAGAATGACATCACCACTACTGACACATTTTGTGTCAACATCAGGTATATGTATGTGTTTTGATCTATGAATGTCAAATAAAAAAGTCCCCAGGATTCAAAGTGAAAGCAGTAAACCATGTTTTATTGTGTTTACAGGGATGTGAGACGCTGGGACCAGTGAATGTTTGGCATTTTTCTTTATAAATTATCCAAACAATGAATTGAACATCAAAAACTTGCTCCTCCTGCTATCTAACAGCACTAGTACCGTCTGCCCTCCACTATTCATTTTATTGCATTTACCCACGATTTTAAAAATCCTACGACATAAACAGTTTTGGGAAAATTTAGTAAACTGATTTTTTCATAATCTATTCTACTCACTACTGCTAATTAGTTAATGACTGTAAATACTGTGCCTAACCAGATGTGACATTTACACTTTATAGAGTTTTAAGCATCAATTAATGATGATAAATACTGTTTTTAACAATCGCTGTCAACCGCCAAGTGTCACAGTGATGTTATGTGGGATCCTTTTCAAGCTATTTGTAACAGCTCAGGTGGTGGTGTAACTGCTGCACGACACAATCCATCACTGGGTCATCACTACGTCTCACCACGAATGACCTAATAAGGCATCAGCAGGTTGCGACAGAGGCAGAGAGAGGGAAAAGAGGAGTGTTTGATTTCCTCACAGCTGCAGAGAGGAGGAGTGGGGGATGCACCAGCTGCAGACAATGGCTCTTTATCCTGCCCAGTGACTTTCACACAAACACACACACACACACACACACACACACACACACACACACACTCACTAACATAACACAGACACATACATACATGCACGCACGCATGCAAGTACACAAAAACACACACACACACACAAACTTTAGGCCTCTTGTGTTTCATCTCCCTTCATGGACAACAACAGGCTCTCTGAGACAGTGTGTAGTTGCTCTATGTGTGTTTGCGTTTGTCTACAAACTGCTCTCCAATAGTAAACAAAACCATCATCACTTATTTCAAAACTTGGCTGGAGGAATTTTAAGTGGACAACGAGAAGTTAACCTGCTGCTTTAAAGGCACCAATAGACTGAGGGATAGTAATATCTTGCTCACAGTCTATGTCAGTCCACAAAATATAACTTTTGGGATATGTCAGATTGTGTGATGAATGCATGAATCACTGTGCTGCAGTATACTGGTAGAACTGATTCAAGCAGACACATCTCATCAAGTGCTGTTATTCATCTGTACTACTCTCATGTTTCAAAAATGCAGCAAAACAATGAACAAGCTTTGGCGCTGCCAGTGCTGTACATCAAAAAATCTAGAAGAGGAGGAGGAGATTGTAAAATCTGGACCGCAGCCAGAGAAAAGAGGGCAACATGACACGCTGATTTTGATTTGAGTGTTTTTGAGAAGTCGCAAAATGCTGGGTCACCAGTGTATTCTGTTACTTCATCTCGTATTCTGATGAGATGGTTTGTAAATTTGAGTAGGATGTATTTAGCAGGCTGGGTACGATGTGGACCCTCAGCTGTGCTGCCAGTTTGCCTTAATGCCCAACTGCAACACTACAACAGAAAAATCCATTACCATAGATCACCATTACAAGAAGATGTAAAACTTTTGACGCGACTCGTCCAATTGTAAATAGTCAATTCTAACTTTTTGTATTATGAATTTTTGATCTATCAAACTTTTATATTTGCAAAATTTCCTGCCTAGAAAAGGGAAAATGTGCCAAATGCCAAATGGGGTGAGCATGAATGAACTAGGGAGTAAAACACAATGCAAGTGTGTAGTGGGCAGCAAAATGTGCACACAAACCTCAAAGTTGACAATTTAACGAAAACTACTCTGTTTCATTAGACTGTGTGGGTGTGGTTTGATGGTTTGATCAGATTTGTTTAACAAAGGCCTGGAAACATGAGCAAACAATCGTCAATGTATTTCTATTCAAATGAGTCTAATATGGTGCTAAATGCTGACTGGTGCATTTTTACTGTGTGGTGTTTTTTTTCTTTTTGTCCACATCAGTCATGTAACAGCCAGAAGCTGAATGAGAAAAGACATTTTTGGCACCTTTACCTTGTTTTTCATGAATGTTGGTGGCAGAATGAGTTGCATAACAAAAATCAGAATAAGACAAATAAGCTTATGGGATGAACAGGATGTATTCACCACTATCTGAAAAAACAACACAAACTCTTTGCCATTGAGTCTACCTGCCCATACTTGAATAAACACTCTTTTATCTGCCATTAAGAAATGCACAGAGCCGTTCAGATCATCTATGAACATGCATTTCCTGATTAACAATATCTCTAGTCTGTGCTTTCAAACAGTTTTCAGAAAACTGCCCTCCTCCATACACCACCGCTTGAGGGGTTTAATCAGCTTTATTGTGTCTCATATTGAAATTAAATATGAGGAACAGCCACACAAAGAAATATGACTGTACAGTATAACCCATTCAAACAGAAAAGTAATATATTCAATATGAATCTATCTGCTGTTGACAGAGAGAGCCATCCTTCACCGGTGGAAAAAAGACTCCTTCTCCCAGATGGAAGAGCCCTTAATTCCATCTTAAGTCTATACCCAGGATGGTAATGTAATTTTCTGAAGCATTGAGTTAAGATGAGCTCTGAGTTTCATTTGTAAACTCAGACTTAAAACTGAGGTCCCCCTCATGAAGCCTTTTTCCTCTGAATGAAAAGTCACATACCTACGATATTACACAACTCCACGTAGAACCTAAAAAACAAAGGACAGAGAAAAATCCTGGGTAAAGAGTCTTTAGGGTGGAAGTGTGGCATTAACGGGGAAAATAGAAACTGAGCAATTTCTGTCCCTTAGTGAGAAAAGACACATACAATTCCTACACAGTCTTCAATGAGTGGGAATTTGCCAGAAAGCTTTTTAGCCTAGCTTGCTAGCTTCCATTTTACATTTACACTTACTGTCACTGTCACACGGTCAGATGCGTTTATCTAAAGCAACTCACAATTGAGGGACATCAGCTCAGCTTCAGTGCAGTAGAAGGCCTTGGTTGAAGTGGGAAATAAAAGTGCTAGATAGACACTTTAGGTTTTTAGAAGAGGTGCTTCTGGAAGAGATGAGTTTTCAAGAGTTTCTTGAAGACAGATAAGGATGACCCTGTTCTGATAGAGCTTGTTCCAGCATCTGGAGACCTCAAACCAGAACAGCCTGGACTGAGATGGTCCTGTTTGAAGGGATGGCAATGCCAGATGACATTGCTTGGAGGGACCAAGTGGCTGAAAAGGAGCACAAGGCTGCAAGATTGAGGCCAAGTAGATGGTGCAGACCCAGAGGTTACTCTGAAGGCAGTATTAGTGACTTGAACTTGATTTGAGTGACCATCTGTGGAGGTTTCACTGTGCAGGAAGACCTGCTAGAGGAGCACTGCAGTCATGGAGATGAGAGATAACCAAGGCCTGGACCAGGAGCTGGGCACTGAGTCAGGTAACGCATGTCGTGTAGAGCAAAGCGACATGACTGAGACACGGATGCAACATGGTCAGAAAGGGATAACTGGTCATTCAAAATGACACCCAGGTTTCTTGCAATCTAGTTTGGGGAGAGGGATAAAGGGGCGATTTTGATATTGATAGCATTGTGAAGTGAGTGATTGGCCTTTCTAAATGGAGTACAACCTCAACAGCATGACTGGTTCTGATAATAATACATAAATGGGCTTGATGAAAAAAGAAAACATGTTTTATATCAGTATTACAGATGCACAGGGCTGTGACGTGCTCCAGTCAGTAGCACACAATGGAATTTGACCGTGCACCTCCTAGCAGCAAATTTGCATGATAACTGCAATGTTGTTAAAATTTACATTTCCTTTACAAAAAAAAGTGTGGAGAATTCAAATTTCAGTTGAGCTTTGATGAATATCTATAGAAATAAAGTGCACTTCCGACAGTGAATGGGAGGATTATCTGATCTTTGTGGACTCGACCAGGGTTTCTTTCCTTTGAAAAGCATTAAATTGATGATTTCTGAACCAGAAGATCTGCCCATATCCCTGGAAAATCACCCTGGGTTGTTTCCAGTATTCAGAAAAAGTCTCCCATTCATTGGAAGTGGAACGGCTCCAAAACCCTTTTTTTCACAGATTAAAATGTTCTCGTTTCAGGCTTCTGAAGAGATTTAAACTTCATGTTAACAGGACTGAATTGCACTTGTTCAGTAAGATGTTTGTAATCGAAGTCATTGTGATTATGATGAGAATTTGTAGTACTTTGTCGAGATCAACAATGGTATTAATAAAATACCTTTTATCTCTTGCCCAAATGTGTTGCATATACAAGGTGATGACAATGTACATTCTTCCCCTCTCCTCCTAAAGTTACTAGGAAAATACCAACTTGGCACTAAGCTCCTTTTCTTGTCACTGTTTCTATCTGAGGTCTCTTTAAGGCAGACTGTAGTTTAAACCCACTCACCTCAGTGATGGAGTGAGGTGGCCACCCCTCTCCCACGCTAACGCTGGCATTTCCTCTGCTGTTTCCTTTGCCCCAAAACATGCAGGTCGACAATACATAAAAACAGGCCTGGAAAATGTATCAAGCAGTTCTGTCTGTCCCTGTTCACTAGCTATGTGATTTGTATCTATTCAATAATCAGACATATGCAGGTAGTTCCTGATTACTGGTGATATTATTGCTGCTGTTGAGGTTTTCAGGAGGAAATGTGAAATTATTTGATTTAGGTGCAATTCTTAGGTGTTCATGGTATTTTGAATATTCCTTAGACAGAGTCTGTATTGGTACTGAACTGGACTACAGTCATCAATAGCCCTCTGCTTCTGATAACTGTTCTGTTTTTTGTGTTCATAGATGTGCAGGCTTTATTAATTTAGTACAATTATTCAGGTTCTCTCACATATGGGTTGTGTTTTTCCAGCAATATTTATAACATTCAAAATGAAAGAAAGATTAAACTAGTTTTTATAGCCAGTGTCACTGCTTTTAAAATACTCCTTTTCTTAATATTGTTGCAGGGCCACGAAATGGTTAAAGTGATAGTTTGGGTTATTTGATTTGGGGTTTTGTGAAGTTACCTAGTCAGTTTATTACCTGCAGCAGTTTCATATTGGCGTCATGTTTAGAGAAGAAACCTGGAGTACTCACAAGACAGCTGCAAAGACATGTTTTAGCCATTAAAAAAAAAAAAGCCCTGTGAAAAAAGATAATATCAGTTGACGTGCACATAGATTTTGAATATTTTCACTTTATCTTAGCGTCTGTTGCGGACCTGGTGACGTGAGTTGTATTTTTGCCGACTTGCTGTCTTTCTTCTGCTCCAGGTGTCGCCCCTTCTCTGGTGGAGCAGATTAGGTGTGTGCAGCTGCTTCCACTCACCAATCAGCAGGACAGAAGTGGAGAAAGGGAGCTCCGCCTGAGCCCGTGGGCCAGTGTTTTCTCAACCGTCGAACTACCCTGTTCCTAAGCACAAGTACAACTTAGATTTTAGTCCAGGACACAAGAATTGGCCACAGAATTTCTTCTAAATTATGATGTTATGTTAACATCTCTGCAGAGTGGTTTTAGACAAAGAAAACATTTGAATGTTTGACTAAGCTCACAGTACGCACAAGTAGCTGCCTGCCCTACACAACCAGAGCTGGCCAACATGCTGGACTGATGCTTCAAATTGGACAAGTGTAATGAAATAACTGAATGTGCTCTCAAAGACAGCTGCTGAAACAGCCTAGAACATCTGGGATGAGATCACTGGGTGAGGTGGTGGAGTGCTCTGTTTCACATAAGTAAAATGAAAGTCAGTGTTATTGCTGATGTCTGCAGTGGAAAGGTTGGAGCACTGGCTGCTATTAAATTTTTAGGAATCTTAGAGATGGTTCAGGTGTGGCAGTATGTCTGTAAGTGTATCTGTTGTATATAGTCTGCGTGTCTATTGCAGACCAGTGAACACGTGCCTATGTCGTGAACTCTGAGCCATGGAGAAGCCTCACGGTCAAATTCATTATTAAAGACCAGACTAGAAACCTACCAGGAGATAAGAAAGAGAGTGTGGGAGGAAGTAAACAATCTTGAGATACAGATGATGGAGAACAGATTTAGAGGCGCTAATGGGGTGACAATGTGATCGGCTTATACTAATGAACATATGACTGAAATCCTGAGTCTAGAAGTGATCATGGGAGACAAAACAATGACATGAAATATTAGTGATTATAAGGGTTTTTTCTTGCCATCCTTTACCGCCAGCATTAATTCATATACTGCTAATTGGTTGCTACGTGGCTGGTAAAAATCATACTGCTGCTCCAGAAAACACATTTGACTTGCTTGTGCTGGCAGTGACTGAGTATTTAACAAAACACAGAAAAAACATACAAAAGCAACATTAATTCTGTTTGACTTGTTATTTGAACGTTTAAATCTTAGTTTTTCTTAAACCACCTGTAATCTCCACCCCGCCTACTGTATCTAATAACCTGCAGTGCAAACACACTGAACCTACATAGGCAAGACTGTAAAAGTACAGAGGTGAGTCATCGTGTTAACTCAGTCCTCACACACACTCTCTCTCTGTCTCTCACAGACACACACACCTGCAGCCTCACCCCATTATATGACCGTGACAGCTGAGAAGCAGGGCCATAAAAACAGAAAGTCAAAGGTGACCAAGTAACACTAACAATCTGTTCGGCCTTTACAGTTTCACTTCCCTGATCTCTGCTCCAGACCAGCAGATGACTTACAACATTAAACCACCAATTTTTTTTTTTTTTTTTTTTTTTTTTTAAGAATTACAGTAAAGCAACTGACTGTCAAGATTTAGTTATGCAAGTGAAACAGTGTGGATGCCCATAATAATACAGCTACAGTACTGGTCTGATTAACATTTATTCATATTCTGAGCAGGTCATACAAGCTGATATGACGTGAAAGGCCTTAATGTCTTGTGGTATGAAAAGCACAATATCACTTTGAACTTATTTTCAACTTATTTTGATTATTGATTTGTCTGCTGATTATTTTTACGGTTTATCTGTAACAGTTTGGTCCAGAATATATCACATATATAAATAATTATAAATAACCTAAAATAAAATAATAAATAAATATTAATTTTACAATCACATAAGGACCAAACTCTCATGATTTATTTTGTAACAAACTCTTCCTCCTGTGAGTTTTTGTCATTTGTAACTGCAGTTGCCACATTATGCCAATGCAGTAAACTCCTAAAAGTTAAAACTGCAAAAGAGGAAAAGGCTCTCCACAACTTTTCTCGAGGAATTTCCTGCATGTGTTTTTTCCCTACAGCAGGAGACTGTCAGTCAAGGGGACCCTAATATTTTGTGGCTGTTAAAAAAGGTGAATATTGTTCCTTTTGCATCCAAGAACATCCAATTTCTTAAAAAGGTTTTCTAAAATTAAGTCTTAAAGCAGTGCACAACCACAAACCAAGAAGTGGAAGGGATGGAGACCGGAGCAGTGTTCGTATCTCCTCACTGTAAAATAATCACAACTTTGAAAGAATGACCAAAGCATAAACAAAACACAAAAAAACAAAGTTATGACAAAGGCAGCAAAGGTTTGTTGTAGATCTTGAAGATATTCTTGATGGACCTGTTGATTATATTTTCAATTTATTATTCAATTTATCCTTTCCACTGTCATGGCATCTTAAAAAATGAAGAAAATGACCGCTCTTGAATTCTTCTTCTTCTTATTATTATTATCATCATCATCATCATCCTTTTGGAAATTCCCTGTGCTTCACTAGATCTCCTAAAAAGCTCGAGCTCATTGAAGGCGTGGCATGTGTGTGTGCACATGATCAGGATGGTACCACCTCCACCCTCATCTGGAGCCAGGAAAAACCCTGAGGACAAAGCATATCCTCACAACTGAGAAGCTGTGAATGTTTGACACACAATGTTTACTGACTAAACCATTTATCATCTCACCATTTCAGCTTCAAAGTTGTTGCTGCTTGAAGGATCTTATTAAAAGTTGACATTAGTTATGAAGCTCATTCACATTGTACTGTCACAATGCTGCACACATTTAACAGATGCAAGAGTTTTCATAGCTCAACATTTATCATGACATAACACTTTATTATATATTTAAAACACTTAAACTTAAACACCAAGACTTACTATTGTATTTAAGGTCAAGTTATTGACAAGTATTTGACAGCATCTGTTCATTAAGTGTACCACTAAACCTTGAGTGGGCCAGGGGGCTGGAGCCAACCCTGTTGACAATGGGCAAGAGGCAGGTTAAACCCTGGACAGGTCGCCACTCGTCAGTCATGTTTGACAGCATGATAAACTTTTATATAATTATATGGAGCTTGTCATGTCATGTTTGTGTCAGACCTCGTTCTCTTGGCTAATGTCAAGTCGTCATGACATTGACATGACAGTGCCAACTATAACCCAGTGACACACCTAGTGACTACTGACTCATTCAAAAATAGGAAGGGGTGGTATAACTACATTGCTACAATACTAATCTGGATATTAATATGGAATCTTTTTTTTTTTATTCTTCCTCATTATTATTCATTTGGGAAAAAAGTGAATATGATGGTAACATCAAACATTATAAGATGATTCATAGAAACTTGAGTAACAATATCACTGAATTATCGGGCTGTAGCTACTGCTGGGAGGACTGGGTTCATGTCACCTGTATTGTGTCTGGGATTTGGGGAGATTTAGCAACTTGAATTTCTTTTTATACGCCATGTTGGTTTTGAAAGCTTATTGTCATATTTCTCAGACTAAAGATCTTCAAATGTCATTGTTTTAAGACAACAAATCACAAATCAACAAATTTGTTAAGATATAACAAAGGGATATAGTAAAGTATTTGTCCCCCCATGAATTGTATCTTGGTAATAAACAAACATTTCTCTAAGGGGGGGAGGTGGCACTAAGTTTGGTTTCATGACTTGAGTATTTCTAAAATCCTGGCTCCTTAACCGTGATCACGCAGCCACACATTCCTAAAATTCTGATCATTTCAGCTTTAATTACAAAGTTATGATATTATTCTGCAAGCTGTACAAAAAGTTTTACCCTGGAAATGAACATAAACTTAGCAAACACAATCTTTTTATTTGTGGTTAAAGGCCGCCTTAACTTGCCAGTGTGTCAGAGCAGAAGACCTTTGGAGAGGCGAGGTTAGGTTAAGGTGAGGCGAGGCTTTGAGAAGGGGGCAGGTGTTCTCGAGTTATCACCAGGTTTGTTTTATGGGCTGGTCTGTTGTAAAGTAGGTCATCCATTTTTAAGTCTCAGCACACATTTACACACCTTGAAGCTGGTTTTATTTGCGTTACTTGAGGAAGCATTTAGGTTACACTTCAGACATTGAAACACTTTTGTTTCTCAGAATTGAAGTGGTACTAACCATATATTTAGTAAATCCAAATTATAGATTTGTATAGAATGAAATTTTTTTGCTGAGACACATGTCAACAAAGTGAAATTTTTGTCCACTGAAATGAGTCCAGATATAGTCTGTTGGTAAGAGGGCAGCATAAAATTGCTTTT
This sequence comes from Rachycentron canadum, assembly GCA_038496675.1. Lineage (NCBI taxonomy): Eukaryota > Metazoa > Chordata > Actinopteri > Carangiformes > Rachycentridae > Rachycentron > Rachycentron canadum. The sequence goes on along the minus strand of CM076649.1, from coordinate 5,260,634 downwards.
TAGATGGACAGCAGCTTCTCTTTCAAACTGCCATAACACACTAGTTGGTCAACGAGATTAAAAACCTTTTTTGTTGTATCGTCTTTCAAGAGGCAAAAAGAAAAAAAAAAAGAAACCTCAGTCCTCCATCCATTCACTCCCACTGGGATTGAATGGAAAAGATGGTTTTGGAGCAGAAGCTGAGGCGTGGGTTGGAGGAGCAGAGCGCCAAACCTAAGCCACCGCCGACAAGCACGGTTCAGTCTCAGAGGGGGAAGAAGTGGGAGGCGATGAGTGGAGAGAAAGGAGGGAGACGAGGGGTGAAGCAGGAAATGAGGCACAGGGGAGTTTTGCCAAAATCTAGCAGTGGTCGACAAAGACATGGTGGGACTGAGGCACATACATGTTTGAAACTGTTCTGTGACAAAACTCCTTCTGTAAACATGTACACCCGTAATGTATGACTGCTTTCTGGTCATGTCACTTTGCGAACACACATACATCACCATGGATAGTTTTTTTTCTCTGTTATCATTTTTATTTTTATACAGATATTTACTTATAATATCCCAATATCTAATTCATTAGACAGAAACACCATAATTCCCAGGAAATGGTTTCGCAGAGGTGGTAGTTGCCCAGAGTAAGACACATCTCATCTTGTGATCAGTTGTTAGTGGATGGCCTTAAATTGAGGGGCCTCAGGGAAGGAGGGCCAAATTTGCAACCTGGTCAAAAGGAAAATTATAATGATTTAGTAAAAAGCACAAGAACTTAATATATGAGATATTCTGTCTGGAGTCTGGTGAAACATGGTAAACATAGTTTACCATGTGAGATGTCCAATCCATCACCAGCTTCCAGCAGATTTCTATCATATTTTTATAACCACAGTGAGTCTGTGGGGCAAAAAAAATCTTAGGAACCACAGGTCTATATAATAACCACTCGCCATTAAATTGAGTTTGGTTTTTGATGTAGCATCTCTCCCATTGCCCCTTATTTTTAATGTCTTTTTCATAAAAGTGCATTAATGTAACAACAGCTTTCAACAACGTTCAGTTGTTGAAAGCAACTTAGAAAGGTGGGACATAAGCTGCATATATATATATATATATATATA
>CM076649.1:5244860-5259134 GCA_038496675.1 Rachycentron canadum | reverse complement strand
ATATATATATATATATATATACACACACTTATTTTTTATGTCAACACTCCTGCATTTTGAACAAAAATGATGTGTACTTTGGAAACTAACGTAAAATACACATTTGTGTAACAGTGTCTAAGATTGCAGTGACTCACTGGAAACATGTACATCACACCCTATAGTTTCCGCAACACTGAGTTATTCTATGTTATTTTACTGTGGTTCCTCAAAACTGCTATGTACATTTTGAATCATCAGACTGCTTCTCATTTATTTCCTAAAACCATGAGAAATACAAAACGTACCACTATTCTAATGAAATGATCATTTCAGTGTTTTGATCAGCAAAGACAATTCATAACACAGACTAGTACAGCTTATAGTTCTAAGAATACACATGGGCTGTAGACGTTTTTGGGAGAAATTGCCTGTTTTTCAGCCACAGTTAAACCATGTATAGCGGTGAAGCCTCCACCTGCTAGAAGAGGGCACAGCAGTCCTGCTGTCAGAGCAGCCGGGCATCCTCTCGATCTCATAAATCTGTCAGAATATAACATAATGTTTGAGAAAACAAAAAACCAAGAGGAGCAAGGGAGTACAAAGGCCTGACACACTGAACAAGTAAAGCACTAAAGCACTAAAGCGCACGCGCGCACACACACACGCGCGCACACACACACACCCACACACACACACACACACACACACACACACACACACACACACACAGGCAGTGGCAACAACCACAGCACACCAGGAAAAACATATCCAGATGTTCTCCTCGTAGGATTACCAACCCCCTCCCACACACACACACACATGCACGCACGCTTGTGGGCCACACATGGGCTACATATTACAAAGGCTTGCACTCCAACATCTTTTCTTTTTTTCATGGGCACACTCACACTCACTTACACACACATTTATACAGTTATACTTCTGAGGACTCTCACATAACCCTAAACCGAACCTAAAATCTCTGACCCCAGTGTTGGGGTTACATGAAGTGAGACTACTTTGGTGGGGGTGTGTGACGTCAGATACCAGTTAGATGTTGAAATATGATCCAGGAAATCCAGTTTGAATGACGGATCCATGAGCTTAAAGCGTTATCTGATGCCCTGCTCAGTGGTTGACAGTACTGTATACTAAATACAAGAATTTTACTTAAAAACTATTTTATCTTTTTCACTACTGTCAATGGAGTAACCTCATTCAAATTAGTGATAGAGCTGAAAACCTGCCTTTGCCTTTGAACTACGGCTGCAACAAAAAATAACTAATTAAAAATCAATATGCCATATATTTCCTTAATAAATTATTTGGCCTATAATCGTAAAAATGACCATCACATCTTCTCAGGGCGCAGAACAGTCCACAGATATCAGCTCACATGATGAAAAACAGCTCACAGTAGAGTTTGAACCAAAATATATTTGATGATTTCACTTGAAAACTCACTTAAATGCTTCATCAATTATCGCAGTAGCTGCCAATTGATTTTCTTTTAATTTACAGATCACAGTGATGAGAGTACACATCTATCAGCCTTAAAATTGTACAAGAGTATGTGATAAAATGTACTTAGTTTTTCAGTTTTAAACAAATCCAAACATAGCTAACTCTAACCCTTACACCCAGTCTTAATCCTAAAATCTGGTCCTCTTAATGCCACACACACACACTTGAGCTTAGCAGTTATTGAACCCACTCTTCCAGCCCCTCCTCTTCTCCACTAGAGCTCCTGGCAGGCCGTCTGGTTGAGGCCCATAGTAAAGGGAAACGTTTTCTCTGGCATGAGTGTCTAAGTGTGTGTGTGTGTGTGTGTGTGTGTGTTTGTGTGTGTGAGAGAGTGTGCGCATGTGTCCACGGGCCCCAGACAGGAAGGAAGAGCGTGGGCCCGGCAGCACAGCTCCAGAATTCCGGTTTTGTTTTTCTTCTTTTTCCATCAGTGCAGAGCCTGAGCCGAGTCTTAAAGAAACAGTCATTAATATTTTTCCCCCCTTAAATGACGCCACACTGTTCTCTGAGACTGGCTAATCTCCATAATAGGACTCAGTATGACATTACTGTAGTATGTAAACATATTACAACTGCGTTAAATAAAAACCTCCAATGAAGGAAGCTCTTTTATGCCTCAAATGTTTCTGTTCCTGGAGAAATTACAGCATGGGTCTGTAGCCTCGGGCTCATTTTCATTGAAGCTTCTAAAAATAAAAGCACTGATCCAGCATCGGTGGTCAGGTTACGTAAATTACTTGGGGGGTGAAACATAAGGATTTTGGACACCAGCAGGGGAGGCGTTTTTAGCTGCCACCCCCATGCTTTTGTAATAAATCATCACTGAATATAGGGTTGAAAATTACTCAATGGATGACACAGCTCACATCCCTTGATCTTAACATTTCTGCTGAGAACAATTAACGACAGGAAAGTCATGACTTCTCGGGTAACTGCATGGGCTGTGCGGACCTATCAGAGCGGAAAACAATCTTAAAAGTACGCAGTGACATCATTGTTTTGGCGACGATTATGAAAACAAACTTTCTTCACTCGATACACAAACAAAGCTCAGTGTTAGGAAAGAGGAACCTGAATGGTTTTATAAACTCATTTCTAGTCAGAGATAAGAGTGAAAAACATTTATTAGAAGGTACACATTAAGAGTCTCAGAGGATATAAAGGGATGGACCAACACGCTTATCTTTCAAACTGCAGTAATTACAACCAGGTGTTCTGCACTCAGTGTGAAGAAAAAAAATCCAACTTAGAACCAACGCAAAAAGCACCATTATTCTAATGTAAAGTATGAAGCTGACATTAATCTTAATAATTGCATAGATGCCACAAGACCAAAACCCACTAATGTGTTTAACTACATCTCAGTACTTTCTGACTGTAGCACTGTGGCACAAAGCCCATTCGTTCCTACTGAGGACAAACAGGTCACAGGTATATGGTTTCTTCCACATCAACTCTAAAACTTTTTTTTTTAGCAGGTTACTCAAAGTAAAGTAAATCATACATTTGTTAGAGACTGTTTTCAGGCCTGGATAAATATTAATTTCTTGCGCTGGTTAGTAGTTACTCAGGATGCACTGATCTGAAGTTTTTAATTCCTGATGGTGATTTCATCAACTCTGGTCCGAGCACTCAAATTTAAAATATAATGTCTAAAACTTACTTGGGATTGCAGTTGCACTAAAAACAAAGCCGGTGGCCTGCCATGACAGAATGAAAACTGGTCACTGTAACCAAAAGATTCAAAATGACACTGACAAAGAAATGGTATTTAATGTGGATCGATCACGGCTGATCTGTCAGTGTCGCCAATCTGCGCGTCAATAGGGGATATCAAATCTGTGTGTCCCTGGTGGTTACTGGAAAAGGGCAGTGTATGTGGTAGTGACTTAAAATAACCCACAGTGCCTCTGTAATGAAGGAACATGTCACCAAGTGCGATGGTGTGGCTCACTGGTGTGTTTTTAAAGGTTTTTGCACAACAATGGAGGTCTGAGGCACAGAGGAAAGATAAATCAGGCTTTAGCACCATCGTACTTATTAGGATAAATTAATTGATTTGATAACTGTAAGAAAATATAGCACCAGATCAACCCTTCAAAAAAACAAAAACAAATTGAACATGTAACACCAAATAAAGGCACTGTATTTCCTCTGCAGTAACTGTTCAGTTGATTCCACGAAAAGACGCGTGATGGAAGAAGAACAAAGTATCTGTTGCCAATGAATTCAATTGAAGATCAAACCAGGGTTATAATTAAAAAGGGTTCCTATTTTAATGAGTTTAAAAAGAATGTACCGAGTGCACCTAAAATGATGACTATTCCCTATGGACATTTTGTGTGTACTATATACACTATATGTGCTTTTTAAATGAAAAAGCATTTTACTGATGTCATTCACACAAACAAAACATTGCAATGCATAGGCAAGTGTGAAAGTCTCTTGCATGTGTCTACGTTTTCGTTCAGGCAGTCATTGTGTGCACACAGTCATACGGTGACTAGTAGCAGCAAGTCCTTCATCAGCAGAAAAGAGACTGCACTCTCAGCATTGTTGTAGAGGAACAGCTTCTCTAATATTCACCTCCTTCACTTCAGATTTTTCTTTGTAAAAATAACTGGACACAGTACATTAGCAGTAAGGCTCAGGGTGCATTCACCCAGTCAGGAATATCATTCTAGTCAAGTCCTTGCTATATATGTGAATGCACTGCTGTGTGTGTGCAAGATCTCACATTTTAATGTGATTGAACAACAATGAAGTGAGATTCTGTTTGTGGTGTTGACATGACCCCACTTCCTTTAAACCACAGTTCAACCTTTCTCTGCTGCCGCCATCTTTAGGCCTCCTCTGGCTTCTGGAGATGTAGACCGATCTCCATCTGATTCTCCAAACACTCCTTGAGCTTGTCTTCCGTCAGTGTCAGCCGCTGCTCCAAGATCGAAACCGTCTGGATGAGAAAAGGAGAGCGCAGGGGACAAATGAGGAAAGGAACAAGACAGAGAAAGGGGAAAGGAAAGAGATGAATAAGAGAGACAGAGCATGTTAGAGAGGGCTGTACAGCATCAGCCTGACAGTAATGACTATATAATGGCTGTGTTTGTGTGTGTGAAAGAGGCAACTTGTGTGTGTTTGAGACAGATGTTGTGCGTGCAAGACAATCCAGCTGATTATCGCAGAGAGATCTGCTGCCTGAGCCGAAAACAGCAGAGTCTCTGTCTCTGGCACGCACTCTCTCTTGTTCTCTCACTCACACGTTTGCATAAACACACACTTATGCACACAAAGAATACAAGAAAGTCGCTCTCTGATACAGGACGGGCAAGTGTGGGTAGTGAGATCACAGTGCAACATACTTTTTCTCTCAGCATCCTCCAACAGTGACAGCGTTTGTTGTATATTTGTGGTTGCACATTTGAGCACTGTGTCATGTGCCTGTTTGTTAGAGGCGCCTCCAGGTGTAATTTGCAGTGGTGTCACTGTCTAAATGAACAGATTACAGAGGATAGAGCTGACTTTTCTATCTTTTATTCATTGGGAGCTCCAGCAGCCACATCAACAGAATAACTAAATAAACTTTTAATCTTGAAAACAAGTAGTAAGCATTAGCGCATTCATGTCCAGATACAATTATTCATGCCTTCAGTGACCAGGAGAATTGAGCACATTAAAGAACGTTTAAATCTTAGCAATAGCTTCCAGTAATAGAAAAAATATGTTTTTTTTTTTTTTTTAATTATTCTGCTAGTTTACAAACCACTTAATGGCATTGGGTGAGAATATTTTTCTGATATTCTTGAAGAATATAAAACCAGTCATATCCTTGTTGCTGTTTAAGAAGTCGTGCAGTATTACCTTGAATCAAAACTAGGGTTGAATACCAGGAAATGGTTTCCTGGGAATTCTTGTCAAAATTAGTATTAGTTTCAAAAAGAAAAATACCGATTGGATCCTGGTATCTGTCTTTGGCAGAAGACCTGGGCATTCATATGATTAAGAGTAACGTATACACCGACCAACTGAACAAGTTCCCCTCAATAACGCTCCAAAATTGGGACACTTTTAAAAATTTTAAATTTTACCAAACTAAGCAGACTAGTGACTAAATAAAATACACACAGCTGTAGGGTTGATTGCAGTGCAGCATTCAACAGGTGGAGCATTGAGTGCTGAAGCTCATCCAAAACCTTGCATCTAAAAAACAAGAATAATCCTCCTGTATCTCAAATCTCTGAAGCAATATGCTTTCATGGCTGCTGCTGCTTTTACTCTGTAAAGCACTTTGTGTTAAACTGCTGTATGAAAGACGCTATACAAAAATAAAGATGTGGTTATACCCATTTGTAACAACTTGGACAAAAAAAATGTCCCAGGGGATAAACTGGAAAACACAGGATCAAACTATTCTCTATAGTATAGTTTTCTACTGTAAATGTGTACGTTAAATATGTAAACATAATAGTTAGTCTACCATTTACACATCATCTAACAGATATGAATGACAAATATCTGAAAATGATATTAAATGTAATAAAGTATCTATGATGAAAAATCTCAGTAGACTTGTTAATGCAGCGACATATTCTTGTAATTATTTCATAATTATGCAAAATTTTAAACTAAAGATAGCACCAACATACTATTGATAAATAGATACCTATATAAGCCAGAGGTTTTCGGGTGTCTTTGATTAATTTATTTCCTTTATTGCCTGTTTATTTTCTTATATTGCCAACTCCACTGAAAATTAATTTGTCCATTGTTTTATTCATCTAGATGCATTTAATTTATATTATTTTACTCTACCTGACTCTATTTTCAAGTCTTTATGTAAAGCACTTTAAATATCCTGTGTGTGAAAGGAGCTTTACAGATAAACTTACCATAGCTTGTAATTATAGTCATGCAGCCAACATGAGACACAAGGAGAGGACAAGGACACATAAAGCATATTTTTTACTTATAATCTACTTTATGGCAATAGAGAAATGTGAAAATGAGATACTGAATGAATCAAGATGAAAACAAAAAAAAAAAAAGTCTTTGTGATGATGACAAACTGAGCTCTGATAAACAGTATCAGAAAACTCACTTTGCAAAAACATGGCAGTAATTTGAGTGATTTTTCTTCCCGAAAGCAGCAACAGTTCCCTCTGGATCTGTGACATAACTGTTTACTGAGCTAATGTTGCCTGGTGACAAACACAGCTCCAACTAGTGAGCGGTTTTGGATAGTCATTCTTGGCAACAAAAAGTTGCTTTAAGGCAGGAACAATCAAACAGTAAACATGACAACCCCTGTCAGATGAGACTCCCTCGATTTGAGTCAGAAAGAAGAAGATATGTCAACATGTCTCGACCAGTAATTTTACATCTCTCTTTGTGCCAGCGGGTGTAATTTTGAAATTGCTAGAAAGCAGCGCAGAGATGAGTCACTCCCTGAGCATTTAACAAAATATAACCAGCTGTATATGACACATTATCTCTGATGGAGAGATGGACAGACATTAAACAACAAACCACTTTCTCTTACAAGCTTTCAGGTGTAAAGTGTTTAATTTAAAAATAACCCAACAATGGGTTGATTCATTAAAACTATATAGTGGGTAACTCAAAACCATTATATGATTTGCACCTCATATAATATGATCTTGATGGGACACTTTCTCACCCTCTCTTGTTTCATTTCTGTTCCAGGAATATCTCTCTTTTATGATCACTTAATGGTCACTTGATACAATCAGGGCACTACTTGTGATAACAATGATTATTCTGAACACATTTTTTTAAAAATCAATTATTCTCCCTCCGCAGATGAACAATGTCCTGCAGAAAACACATTTTTTGATGAGATGAAGACCAATGTTTATGTCATCTCCATGCATGTGGATGAATAGGTAAATACAATGGGGAGGCAGTCATATTTCCATATATTTTATCATTTAAAAAAGCAGCGCAAGAAATAAAATAAAAATAAAAAATAAAAGTGAAATAAAAGAAGTGGAGCAACAGCATAAAAGACAAAAGAGTTAAAAACAAGAAAACCAGAGACATCAGACAGACAAATACACTTCTCTTACACTGGCATCATTAACAGTCAGATGTTTTTTTTTTTTTTCTCTTAATCATTCAGTGTAATTTTGACATTTATAGTACAGGTGTAATTTGGATGGTGGACCAAATTTATCAACTCAAAACACAATCCATCTTTCGTCTGGAATTGTGTGAGGATTGAAAGATTTGTCACACAGGCGCCACACATCCATTTGTATGTTTCAGACAAGCGAAAGTCATGACGTCACATCCAGGCTAGCCTCTGTTCTGTTCTGTCTCTGACCATCTCTTTCATTAGTCTTAAAAACTGTGTTCCCTGGATTGTTTTTATAAATCCTCAGACACATCACCATATTTACATGAAAGTTTGTGATTTTAACAAAGGTTAGCAACAATGACTTCGGAAAAAGCTCAGAAAAAAAACTACAGGTACCAAGAAAACTAAAACTCACCAACTCTATAAGTTTCCTACCTGCAATCTCTGTAGTCTTACAGTGTTCAGTTCTCTCTGTCCTGCTGTTATTAGAAACATGTCTGAACAACCCACAACTCGCTCATGGATTCACCACATCTGTCAAGTTGTGACGTTTAGTTTGCCCACATAAACGGCTTATGGGAAATGGGAAACTTGTTAGAGGCAGGAAAAATAGAAATCTTACATGAACAACAATATTAGTTTTTCAAAAAACAAATGTCCTTATCGAAACATCTGAGGTGAGTCATATGGCATATTATTGAGAAAGGCCTTGTTCCAAGGGCGGAGTTTGAATTGCCCTAGTCTTACACATGTCAGCAGGATTTTGAAATAAGATTTTGTTTCTTCTGGTACCAAACCCACATGTTCTTCTTTTCACTTCAGTCCCCTCAAGCAAAACATGTAAATTCATGTTATTAGAAATTAGAAATAACTGCCGACCATTTAAACACTGAAGCGTTTCTATTTTAATCTCATCATTCACACTATTCTTCTCTTCTGTAAATGTAGTGATTAAACCCAACACTGCCACATGGCCAGGCATGAATAATCAAACATGTAATGATGGAGGAATTGACAAAGACTATTGAATCTCTTGTATAATCTCATAGTCCAACATAGACATCCCACACAAAAGAATTCAACAATGTGTGGGCAAGTGGTGTTTTCTTTTGGGTCATCAAGCTAGATAACTTTTCCTGCTATTTCATGCATCATGGGAGAGAAAGGGCTTATATATCCTCTTTCTCTCCTTCTCCCCACCTGTCTCCGTTTTCTAGATCAATACTACCCTGTTTATCTTACCAACCTGATATGGCTACCCAGTCCTAAGCTCAGCCAGCTCTTGAAGTTGGTGTGTGTGTGCCATTCTGCACGTGTCCCCAGGCAGTGACATTATATGGGCATATAGTTTTCATCTGGAGTAGAAACTAAATCTTTATGCTCCTAAAAATAGAGCAAGCTGTTTTTCTTTTCTCTCCAGAACACATTATACTCTCCATCGCCCTGAGCATTACTGGCCTCTGTTACAAAATCTCATAGCTTTGGTATGAGCCACACTACAATAGTCAAAGGACGACAGAATGGTGCTAGTGGTAGGTGGCAATGATAGGTGGCAATGGCAGTTCATGTAGCTAATGTGAGTTACTAAACATATCATTATTAAACTAAAAAAAAAAACAAAACTGACAGACGATGGTGTGAGAAAAGTCAGTGAGGTGAGGAAAACTAGTGTTGCTGCAGTTTTAGACCTACAGTGTTAATATCCAAAACCAGACTAAAATATATCATACTGACTGATAGCTAATAAAAACGTCCCTAAATATGCATCTGAAAAAGTAGGGGATAGAGTTTCACCAAAATTGCTCTAGGGGCCGGTAATAACCAAAATCTGAAATGCCAGTTTGATTGGTACAAGTGGACAAGGCCCATCACTTATTTGCTCCCACCTCAATCTGACTGTGAGAACTGAACTGGAGACAATCTGTGCTATTGCTTGTCTGTACAGAAATTGACTAAATTTTGCTCACATTTGATGAAGCAAGGACAAATGGCACAGCACTGAGTGTGCAATCACTGAAACATTTGAGGCTTTGTAATGAAGAAACAAGCGTTGACTTGGTCTCCCTCCTGGCCTCACACTATTAAACTACCTGAAGTGACTTTATTTGGCTTTGTCAGGCAATTGCTTCTTTTGGCAATAAAATTTCAAAATAATTTATCATTTAAAAAGTCGCTGTTTAATTTTCTGTCCTATGTTTGGCATTTCTGTGCTGCAGTTTCTTGTTGCTTATCAGCTGAAATGTACACAGATACCAACTTATCTAAAAGAAACAAATATTGTCCTCTAATTTTTCATATTTTTCACAAGTTGTTAATAGATATAAAATATTAATAGTAACATGTTTGCATTTTTACCAATTATAACAGACAAGAAACTTATTCCCCAGCGGATTTTAAATCTTCAGGAGCTATAATGCTAGTATTTACTATATGATCAACACACTGTTGGCAATTTAAATTACTATATTTCACATGATTATGGTAACTTAAGAATTCTTTTATTTCTGTTTCATTTCACTAAAGGTAAAACAGAAAGTAAATACCAGAACAATTCTCATCTTCCAGATTAGTAAAATCAAAAAAATTTTCCTCAAAGAGAATTTGGTCAGTGACTAATTTCGTGGTGTCTAAAAACCTAGATTTCACACTTAAAGCACAGAAACTGATTGAAAATTGTCTGAGAAACAGTGAGGTAATGTACTGAAAGATGTTTCTTTTACTTTCTCATAGTGTTCCTTGCAACTTGACATACAGTTGCTTGAACAGGAACATGAATTCAGTGGACTAGTCTATGTCTATCATATCTATTGGGACACACATACTGTATGTGAAACAAAAAATGCTGCAATTGTGGCTGGATAATACAAGTTCACTTGTATTAGTAAATGAAACTGAGTAAGAGACCAATTCTTCATTCAAGATTCCTTAAAATTGAGAAGGAGAGTGTGAAATAAGAGGATAAGTGTGGGTCTATATGCTTATTGTGAGAGGACATGTAAGAGATATGAATTGTAAGACAGAGAAAGACAGGGAAAAAAGGGAATGGGCTGAGGATGGGGTGGGGTGGGGTGGTGGGGTAAGACAAGTGAAAAGCAGCTAACACAGCAAACTGAGGCTTTGGAAGATTCAGTCTAATGTTGAATAATTCATTACCTTCAGTCTCCTCGACTATTAGAGGTACAAAGAGCTGTAATAGTGAAAAATAATGCTGTGGAAAAAACAAGTGGAGCAGGAATATAGTGCAGAAATAAATAATGTTACTGAGGCGGCCTAATTTCCAGGGGATGGGCAGCAGTAATTTAAACCTTCATATTAGCCACAGTTGAACAGAATTAGAGTGTTTGCTTGTTTCTAATCACACCTTGTTATATAATAAAAAAATGGGCCATAATAGCATTTTTACTTAATTTTTTGCAGAATTCTTTACAGGTCAATTTGAATGATCTGAGATTCCTCAATTTTACATCCCATTCATTAGATAGCGAAATTAAAGGTGTCCTGTGAAGTTTTCTTATAAACAAAAATGACATTTAAATTTAAATCCATTTCCTTTAGCATTAACCCTTTACAAAGCCTTTTATAAACATTTTGAAACCTACACTGTTTATATTCATATTAAAAAGCGAATAGTTTTCTTCTTCTCTGCTTTTTCTGGTGCATTGTTGCAGATCTTGGTGCATTATCACCACCTGTAGATCAGTGGATTAATGTAAAACCACTGCATGAGACAAACAACATGGACTCACATTAGGACTTCAATAAATATACAGGGTAACTTTAGCTTTATCTCTGTATTTTGATTTGTAGTGTTAATTTTTCTTACTTATTGTTTTGTATGTTTCACATTTACGGGCCTTATTTGTTTGTTGGTTCAACAGTGTAAGAGCCACTTTAACTGACAGAAGTCAGACCAAAGTCTGTCTGTTAAGATTTTATTACAGAAATAGCTTGTATAGCTACCCATTCTTTCATTGTGTTACTTATGAATGCAAATATGCCAGAAATGCAAATAAACTATTTTAATTAATCAATCTGTGACCAGTATATGCCGTATAGGACAAAACCATTACACACGGCTGTCCACTGTGTTTACTTTTATTAAGTAAATTGCAAGTGGCACTGGGCTGCTACAGAATAACTACACACAACTCCACTCAATTGAGACTGGTTGTTTATAACTGCTCATCTAGCTTGTGTTATTGTCCTTTTCAACTTTCTTTTCGTAAAAGTAGCATTTCATGTTTTTCTCTTGAAATACAAATGCTCTTGTGTCATATTTTATGATATAATGTGTGTGACAACCACTGGGGTTTCCCTGTCTGGTCTGTTTGCTTGCCCTTTCTTTTGCGTTTTCAGGAACCAACCAAGCAGAGTGGTTGTTAGCTTGAAGAGGTTCACCAGAGCTGCGGGCTGTGCAACCCTTGAAAAGTTGACTTGCTCAGTCTGTATCTCTGTCATTGACAACATCCCTTCTTTGTTTGTGTTCATTTGCTTTGTTTATTATTGCACTCAACACTTTCACTCATCCTTGCATTACCACCATACTACTGATTTCACCGATTTAACACATAATGTTGTGACAGTGTGACTAGTGGATCTAGTGGATCTCATTTTACACACTGCCTCATTCATCATCTGTCTCTGGCTGGATTTGTATTACTGTATGTTCACACTGTGCTGCTCTGCACCACCCAAACAATATGATTTCCAGCTGATTCTTCATTTGAGTTGTTGTCATACTTCACTGTGATTGGCACAGATGTTTCAGTGTAATAAGTGATCATGACTGACTGAGAGTATATGTATTAATGCCATGCAGGACACCCACACAGTCTGTGTGCCCAAGACCCAATGCTTTGCACTTGTCATTGCACTTGTGTGATTAACATAAGGCCTTATGTTTTATGGGTTTTTTATAGGTGCTTTTTCCATAGCATCCTTGAGATTAACTATTGATGGAAATGCATTTATTGCATTTATGCATGTATTGATGCAATTGCATTTATATCACATATAAGGGAAACTCCATCCAGAAAAAAACTAATTCCTACCTGTCTATGAACCCAATCTAGAAAAGACATCACTCATGTTTCCACCACTGCAGAATGAAACCTAACAATAAAAGATCTGAGAGATAAAACCAGATGTAGTCAGTCCATCTGGGATCAAGGTTTGGGTACAGTGGACTTGGAAGGAAAAAGCTGGCACAACTACCATGGGAAGGGTTAGCTCGCTGCTTTGCTGCCCAGGGCCAATATTAAATGCTCCCACATGCTGGATTGCAGCTTGATCAAGAGAGAAAAAAACAACAGAGAGAAACACACTCAAATACACATACAAGAAGTGTAACTGCATCTCTGCACAGCCATTAAGCATACACAGCATAGCAGTGAGTGAAGCGTGGTGCTTCCAGTGCTCATGTATGAATGATATACTTTACTAAGGGCAGATTCATAACTGCCAACTAAAACCCTGCACCACACAAAAATACACATCTCTTATTTCAGCCTAGCCTTATTCTTCATCTCTTCAGGGTGTTATTGTCCCTCTCAACTGTTTCTTTTCTGTCCAACAATCACTTTCCCTGTCACTTTAAATACATAACTTGTTGTTCTTGTACAGTAAATCTATCTCTGAGTTCTTCACTACTGTGGTATTTGTACTAGGAAGATAAAAAGGTCATGAATGTGTATTGGTATAATGTTAGTGAACTTTTAAGTTTGGAATGAGCAAACAGCACACTACTTCTAAAAATGCATATATCCACAGCCAAATACAGTACAGTACAATACTTGAATAAAAAATGCTATTACATCACAATAGACGATAATGTGATAATGTGTACTGATATACAAATTTGGACTGGCATTAAAAATAAAAGTTAATGTGATGATTATACCAGGAACACACCAAACATACAATAAATGGCCAGTCCTTTCAAATATGTGACACAGCTATACATGTTTCACAATAGAAACCTTCCATGGAACTAAGGAGATTATGGCTTTTAATCATCTGCTGAAAGCGTTGACTTGAATTTACAGCAAATAAATTGCAGATAGGTGTTAGGAACATCTTGCACTGAGCTGTAATTACAGCTGGGTCAGAATAATGAAAATCACAATAACAAATAATACAAAAACATGTAGTATATCTACTGTACAAATAGACTGATGTTGTAAACTTAATTTTCTTTTTGTTTTTTATTTGACGTGCTAACAGTGGAGCCTAAAATATTTTTCTGTAATCTACAATATTTATTGGACATGTCTCTCTATGTCCGTCAGTGATCACATCTATGAAGCTAAAGAAAAGCACACAACACACAAAAAAGGACAAACTGATAAGAAGCAGACCTTTGGGTCTAAACTGGTTTTTCTTCAAGGGTCTATTTTTAGTTTAGCAGGCTCTGATTTGCTCCTCTGACTTCAAACTGTGTCTGGCCTTTACCAGCCGCAAATGCACTCACTTTGAGAGTAGAACCTAACCAAGCGCAGCCAGCATGGTAGGTGTGAGTATATATATTGTATATTGACATGAAGACAACAACAGTCCTCAGTTCCTATTTAAGATTAGAAAATTAAAACATGTTAACTAGATGATTCACATGTGTGACATGTTAGCATGTTCTTACGTTATATATATATATATATATATATATATATATATATATA
>CM076649.1:5242918-5244474 GCA_038496675.1 Rachycentron canadum | reverse complement strand
ATGTGGAGAAAAATATATATATATATATATATATGAATTAACTTTTTATTTCCAGTGTTTGAACGGATTATAACATAATAAATGTAACCTTCCCTGACTTTCTCAAATGCCTTTTACAGCCTGTGGGATGATTTCTATGTAAAGGGCTCAGGGCACATTTTAGAAGATGTGATATTTTTGCTTGGTCACTATTGTCTTGCCTCAGTGCCACTCTCCACTCCTCTACTATGCCAACATGTAACTACAGATATGAAGAGTAAAATCTACTACAGACACTTGTGTTGAGTCAGTGCATTGGTGCAGTACCAAGCACCAATCGTCTGCGTCTGTGTTGCTGAAACCATCTCTGGCCCACAGATTGAAAAGTAAAGGAAACTTTTGTTCTGAACAGTGTGGGTGGGAGGCACAGCCAAAGTACAGTGCATGCTGTTAGTCAAGAAAGATTAGCACATCTTCTGCTCACCTGAGTGAGAATATCCAGTTGACCTATGATGTGTTCCAGGGTGCTGGCTAGACCAGGCGGGATGCCTCCATCTGAAGCCTGGGACTGGGATGAATGCTGTGGTAAACCATGGGTTTGTGTCTGATGGATGGTAGAGGAACTGGTGCTGGCATTTCTGTAGGTGTGGGAATGAGTTGCTCTACTGTGGCTGCCACTGCTGCTCTGAGTTTGGGCAGCGGTTTGGGAGTCCTGTCTGTTCAAATGTTCTGATGGGTCAGAGGTCTGAAAACAGAGAGAAAAGAGGATCTATTGAAAATGAAATGGCATCTGATTTGTTTCACATAGTAAATGGTATTGATATGAGAACCTCTCATTTGTTGAAGGGAGTGCCATCAGCATAGAGCTGTGTGCAAAAATTTGCCAACTCTGGGCAAATTACATATTTTGTTGATTTTAGAAGTGAAAGATGTAAATAAAACCCCTGCAGGAAACAGATATTTAAAAAAATTCTTCCAAGTGTGAAAGCACTGTTACTCATCAACCTAAAAAAACAAAAAGATTAATTAATTAATTGGAAATATTGATTTTAAGTCAACTATAAACATGTGAAGTGGAAATATTCTTCTATGAGAGGGAAGAATGGAGTCCCCTAGATATCAGGTCTTCATGCAGTCACTCAACAAACAAAAGATGAAAAGGTGGTAGACCTTAAAATACACCATGACCAACAAAAAGCGCCTATACACAAGAGTACATCCAAGGTGCATAAGAGTGCATCCAAATGTTTGGATAAGTCAACAGGAACATTAGAATATACCCTCAGAAAGGCAGAGCATTCTTTGCAGCATATTGTGTGTTGCACAATGTTACCAAGTATCTTGGATGACTCTTGAACATCTATGATACATGAGCCTCACAGAGAAGTGTTATTTCTTACTACTTGGTAAAACCACAACAGTGTTTCCCCATTAATCACAAAAATTTGTCCACAGTTTTGCAACAAACAAAAGATTTAGTCACAGTTCTCATCGTATACATAAAAGATGTTTAACACTGCGATTTGTGGCATATTTCTGCACAGCACACTGATTCATTCAAAGTGCTGTGCATTTCC
>CM076649.1:5067918-5237918 GCA_038496675.1 Rachycentron canadum | reverse complement strand
TTTTGTACCAGTGCCAGGATTCTGGTGTTGTGCATGCTGAGTCAATAGCACACCTAAATGTAACTGGGCCATTCCTGGTATCATTAGCTTTGACATGTTAAAATGCTGCCAATTAAAAGAAGGACTAAGACAAAACACTGAACTGTGCTGTTTTGTATTTAAATATTTTTAAAAATTAGGAGAATAGAATAGAATTTTGATCACCAAATACAAAATAAAAATTATCTTGAGCTATAGAAGTGAAGTTTTGATGACCATCATTGTATTTTATTTTTTTGTGCTGTACACAAAAACAAAGTTTTGGTCTCTATAATGTTGACTGATTTTTCTTAATTTTATAATTTATATTGTGTGTAGAAACATCTTTTCTGCTTAAATTGAATTAGCTTCTGCTTAGATTTGGAATTTTAGCTCTGCAAGCTATAGAAAGGTTATATATATTAATTACTTCATTACACCACTAATGTAACATGTCACTAATTAAAAGAGCTAAAGTCAACTGGTTGCCTTTTCTTTGACACCTGATTTGTGATTATGGCTGGAAACCATGTATTGCTGATTACTTTGTAGACCACAAATACAGATGTGTAGTGTGATTCACAGAAAATAACTTTAATTCATTTGCAATTGCAAATTGTTGGTCAGAAAACTTGCTATAGGATGATTTTGCTCAAATTGTTTGTCTTATTAAATGCCATTGTAGTGTTAGTGGCAACTTTAATGTGTTTAATGTACACTCACTTATCCATAGGAGGAAGACAAATACTGAGAAACATACACACCAAAATGGACCTAGTAGTACAATGTGTGTACTGTGGTTATTTAACAGGCCCAGAGCTTTTAATTAGCTTTAATGTTTGTGTTTTAGTTTAAATTTATGTCAATCATCCAGACCTGCCTTCTCCTTTACATTGTACAGATGGTATAGCTGGCAATATTGGATCTTGTTATCCTGTCGCTGTCTTTTTATGTTATTCATTTGTATACATTGTTAAAAATGTTTCCCAAGCAGAAAAAAGAAGCCAGAGGTGAGAGTTTTCATGTCAGTATCAACATTCAGCTTCTTCCCATTAGACAATGGTTCTGTGTATGGTTGAATAAGAGGCTGGTAACTAAGTGTCTCTGTCATAATACAGCCAAAGTATGTAGATAACCCAGTTCACCAACTGCCCCATCTCATATAATTACAGAGGAGCAAACATTTTATGACAGACAACTGGTGGTGCTTTCTGATGAATGAAACCTATGATGTGACTTAGCTCTAACTTCTGGACTCTGCTATAGCAAAGATATGATTCCCAACAAGGGGAACTTCCACTTCATATTTGGTATTTTGCAGTCCTCAGGGGGAATGTGGGAAGAATTTGATTTGATAAAAGGATATAAAAAATACATCCACACATCCATATGTTAAGCCAACTACTATAACTATTTAAGAGATAGTGTCACCTACTGGTGTCACATTGTGTAGCCCAGAGATGCTCCAAACCTTGCAAAACATGATGTCCACCTTTACTCATTCCATGCAAGAAATAACATCTGACTTGTGTCCGATTGGTTGCAAAAATGCACAGCTGTGTCAACCGGCATCTAACCAGCACTCACTGATGTCCACAAGAGTGCAAGCTTTAATTTATGCTTCTCTCTTAATAATTGAATATTAGTTTCCACTTCTGAGTGCTTCTCTGACTCTCTTTCATTCTTTTTTTTTTTTTGCTTCCATTTTCTCCCAGTTTGTGCCAATTTCTCCTGATTCCTAGCTGTTTCGATGAGTCTGTCTTCAGTGTAACAAGGGTAAACAGGTGTCTGTTGATGGCTTTCACTTTCTCTCTTTTCATTATTCTCTTGCTTCTGCTTCCTATCTCAATTTTTTTCTCGGCTCCAGTGTGCTCATGTTGTCTAGCTCGCTCACGTGCTCACCCTGCTTTTCCATTTCCCCTACCTTTCACTCTCCCTCTCCCTGTTCCTTGCTGATGCTCTCTCGCTCCACTAGACCATTAGTCTCCCTTTAACTCCATCACTATCTTGTCTTCAACACTCCCTTGTCGCACCCCCTGCCTTTCCGTCTCTTGCCAGCTCTCTATTCCCTGCTGTCAAATGCATTCAACTCCTGCTGTCAGAACAACACCACCTGCCTTTCTATACCAGCACCTTAAAGATGCACACATGCAGCTACAAACTGCAGTCTACAGTACAATGCTCTGTGGTCTTCAGTGCATTCATGTTTGGTGGATTGTTTCATTGATTCCACTGATGTTGCTGATAAAATATAGCATAATAACAGTAGCCTTTTAGCTCCTGTAAATTAATCGAATAATGGTAAAGGAGATAGAAGTTCAGACAGCTACTGCAGTCTCTGAACCCCCTCCCCACTCCCATCCACATCTTAAAGCTAAGCTGAACAGTGCAGTGGTGTGTTTGTGTGTGTGTGTGTTGAGCTGTGAAGGGAGGCCTGCTGTGAGTGTGCAGCTCGTCTGTTTGCACACGTGAGTGGGAGAAAGACCCAGATGTGAAGCTAGAGACGGGAGGGTGGAGGGGGTAGGGGTAGGGGTGGGGGTGATGGGAGGATGGAGAGATTAGGGTGGAATGCGATCAGAGAGAGCTGATCTGCCTGTCAGCAATGGTTGGCACTCACTCACGCACACGCACACACACACGTATCTATTCTCACACACTGAAAGAATGAGAAATAAAGGTTTGCTTGGTTCTGCTGAGCCAGTGAGAGACAGTCGAACTGCACCACACACACTCAGTCTTTAGCTAGAGAGACCTCATTTTAAAGCTGGCTCATTGTGTTTAACAAATAGGCCTAAATGTTCCTGGTACACTGCCCATCATTGGCAAATTATCATGGAGCTTTGTATCCAAGTACATTAAAGGATCAGCGCATCAAATTAGCTGCTTATGAATCCCCTTTGGATATGACTCTGAGAGGGCAGCACACATGAGTGTCCTTAGAATCTGTATGAATAAGCACAGTATCACTGTCTCCTTGGTCAATGTCTTCCTGGTGACATGAGTTAAATCATTGTGTTATACTTATTGTGTTCGACATAGTGATATGGGATAGTGTTACATAACACAATTTAAACACAGAATAGAGGGACAAAGTCATTCCTCAATACTAGGAGTCTCAGAGTTTGTGTTTCATTGTCTCCTATTTTGCAACCATATAAATACAACAACTACATCTCATGGGAGCTGTAGTTGTTTCATGTTGTTGACTGTGGACAAATGGGAAAAATATTTCTGAATGTTAAAGAGATAATACCATGATCACTTTGTTGCCAGATGTTTGGTTAAGTTTATGTCCTTAGGACTTTCTCAGTCTCATCATCACTCACAGCTTGACTATTGCTCCCATTCAAAGCTTTTAAGTCAAGGACACTTTGGGTGATGACTTCTATGGACAAGGGATTGCCAAGTATCCCAGAATGCATGGCAAAGGCAGGGCTTTTGAGCCAAGCACAAAGCTGAAATAATTCATGTACAACTGGTATCATACCACTTCATTAGGTTTAATATTTATTAGATAAGAAAGTGACTATTTTGTTTTCAATTACATGGGAATGCAAGAAAATAATGACAATTTTGAAATTGTTTTCAAACGTACGGAATCGACTGCTGGATGAGACTGGCCAGTCATCTCAGCACATTGAAACCTGGCTCCTAAGATGACTGGCCAGTGAACGTCTGGCATCATCCCAGGTACAATCTTATCTCAGTAAGTAAGTAATTTATTTCTGTCTCTGATGCGTCTGTAATATTTTGATATATGTGTGTGCCTCTCAGGTATTACTGCTATAATAACTTCATTAGTTGCAACAATAGCTATTTTGCTTGCTAGTTTAGAGAGTTCCTGTAAAAACCTGTCTATTTGGTTTGCTTACTTAGTCCAAGTTCTGCTTAACTGGCCTCGTTACAAAAAGCAACTAGACAACTAGAATTCTGGTTATTAATATTTACTTTTGTGCATCTCTTTAATTAGCCTAGTCTAGTATTTGGTTGTATGAGTGGCAGTGGCCCTTCTTTCGTGGCCTCTTTCAGCCAAAGAACTTCCTGTTTATTTACTCTGCCTAGCTGAAGTCAATTTATAACAGCACATTAGATCCACTATTCCTATATTAGAGTACCTCTGTTTTTTTCCTCTCCCCATAAACTCTGAAAACATTTGAATACTCTTTCCAAGAGAGAGAAGAAAATTAACACATTTATGCGTGCTGGTAACATTTTTCTCTTCTCTGCTCTCAGGCGACACATGTGTGACACTTGCGGCAGTTTATGAGAGATGAAAGGGCTTGTATTAATAATAAATTATGAATGGATAAATTATACATTAAAAGGAGAATCTAGGAAGCTGGCAGTTCCAGGTGCAGCTGTCACCATTATTTTAACTGTAACAACTAGCAAATAACAATTCATAAAAGACGATGAAAGAAATGTCAATAGGAACTAACTAAGGTTAATGACGTGTGTGTGTGTGTATATTCTAACTATCAATACATACAGTATTATTACAACATTATTTGTATAGTTCAAGGAGCAGTCACAATATTTAGTTGGTAAACGTGTTTTCATGTATTCTTTGAGATTGATATTTCAGTTAAAGCTGAGTGATCCAGTTATTGGTGAAGAAGCTTTAAATAGTAAAAGCAAATAATAGTAACATGTTTAACGTAGCAGCCAACAAAAGCCAAAGCACTAAAAAGGCGTCGCCAATGCCAATGTGGTGTCACCGGGTATGTATGAAATGTAGCCAACCCAATCATCACAGGTGCATCTGCTGCCATTACAGAAACTGAACATCACATTAAAAGGTTCAGTAAGATATTGAGTTGTAACTGACCACTTTATTCACAGATGAGCTTTGCATTCATTTTTTTCTACATTATTTTTCGTATTTTTTAGTATTTTGAATCTACTTAGCCATTTAACTACTTGACATATATCTTATCCACATTCATTTTTATCTCTGATTTAGCAAAACTTAAGCTCAGTATTTTAAAAACCTATGTTTTATTTTTGTAATTGTTGTCATTTTATCTATCGGTTACTGCTACTGATATATATTTGCTTACCAATATTTCATTATATTATATAATTTGCTCCTGTATGGGCCCCATCTTTTACCTCACACAAAACAGCACAAGGCAGCATAAAGCAGCTCAAAGCAGTTAGAATTTGCAATATGTGTTGTAATATATAGAATAATTTGTCTTTTTAACACTACAATTAAAATGTCTTAGACCTTTCTTAATCAAGCTGATGTAAAGTACTGCTTTCCTATTAGTGCTGGAGCTTCAGATATTTGTATTTGAACCATAAAACCATACCTGACAAAAAAAAGGTTCAGTAGAGTTGTAGAAAAACAGTAGTTCTCAGCAGAATATGCTTCATGCATTGCACTAATGATCTTTCTCCACATGGGCCAGCTGCCCATTTAATAATCACCCTTTGAGGCAAGTCTGTAATAAAGGCTGTCAAGTGGAAGGGCTATTAAAATCAATTTAACAATTCTGTATCACAGCAGTGAGAGAAAAAGACAGTCGAATAGAGAAGAAAAAAAAACTAAAAGGTCCACTGATAGCATTAAGAAAGCAGGTGTTTAAATGACATTAAAATATGTGTATAACTCAAGTCAATTTCAAGGAGAAATAATCACTCTCACATAGGTAATACTGCTTAAACACTTAACACTTCCCCTTTATCAGGCCTAAGTTGACAGAAGCTTTCTGATAGATATGCTTCTTTTTTTAACAGAAAAACAGAAGAAAAAACCAAATGACATAATTATGTTGTTTGCTATGGGAACATTTTCTTAAGAAACAATACTTTTTTGCTTGTATGCAACTTCATTAACCAAAAAAGTGCATGCAAGTCCATGAGACATTGAGACACCAAGACAAGAATCATGATGTGAGAAATACAGTATATTAAAAGAAACACACCCTTACATTTGTATTGTGTATTCTGTGCTCCATGTATTGTGTTCAAGATTTGCTAATTAGTCATGTAGTCCTAGGTTTTGAAGCTCAAAGAAATTATGGTTCAGTAACATCAGACCACCTAACTTAATTATGAGTCATTGAGTAAAGGAAAGGCAGCATCATTATGGGTGTAAACTTGTAACAGAGCGATCAATAGGACAAAAGAGACACAGGACTGTCGTGTGTGTGTGTGTGTGTGTGTGTGTGCGTGTGTGTGCTTGAAGACCTTAACTATGCCCTTGTTGATGTAAGTAACACTGAAGGGCATTAAAGGCTTGAAATCCAAACCATTTCATGAGGTTTCCTGGCCAGTCTGTGGCACCCTGTCCCTTTGTTTGTTTGTGTGTGCGTGCGTGTGTTTGCATGGATAAGTTTTAGTATTATTGTTGCAAGGACATTTCGGCATTGTGAGAACATTTTGATCGTCCTTGATGATTAAATCTGAACAAAGTTATACAAGTCAAGATTATAACCTCGTAAATGGCTAGCTTCAGCCCTTTGTCTGTTTGCTACTCTCCTACTCTCTATTTTAGTACAGTTGAATTTCCAATAAAGCTGTTCTCATGTACATGTTTTTCTATTTCTGTCAGAATACAGAACCAGTAAGAAACTACACCTATTATGACTGCTTGTTTATCAATGGTCACAACTAAGCCACAACTTAGTGTTGTTAGTCACAACTAAGCTTAGTCACAACTAAGCTGCAACGTTGTCTAAGAAAATCACTACATACAAGTTAAAAACTGCAGCTGTGCAGTGAATAGCTATATTCATTTGTAAAATGAGCGCTCAGAAAGAGATTAGAAGTGATAGGATATGTTTCTTATTTTGTCTCTCACATAACAGTCTCCACCTGGGTAACAAACTGTTGCCCTGGTTCTCTCCAACTCACTGAACAGATGAGACACAGACAAAGGTGAGCCTCTCGCTCTCAAGGCAGTAGTGGCTACTATTCTAACTTGCTCCCTCACTCCTTTACTCCCTCACTCGCTCAAATGTAGCACTGGACTGTGGCAATTTCAGCCAACAAAATCCCTCTCTACACAGCCTGTTCAAGGTGGTAATGTTGCCTCTTTATACTGCCTTGCTGTTCTGTATAAAAGGTACAAATATGGAACAGGATCATTCTTTAATCACATGTTTTAAACCAACAATACAAATATACTAATTAATACCGTAAGTCATTTCAGTCCAAGTGTAACTCATTTTGTCAAAGAAACTGACTTTAATAATAATTTAAAAATCCTTCTTGCCATGAGAAAATAAATATGCTCAACCCTAATGATCAATGGTTTCTACTTTCATTCTGTGAAGGTTTTTGGCTGAATCAACAGCAGGTTCAGCCCTATAACCTGAAATGTCACTGACTGACTGACTGACTGACTGACTGACGATATTTCCACCACTAGTCAGCAAAATGCCTCATCACTGAGTTGAAGTTTCTGGTGGTTCTATAAGCTGGGTATTTACAGTCTGCAGTGTTGCTAACTTAGCATCATTATTGAGTGAGAGACCCTAAGTACTAAGTAGCTCCCACTACACTGCACCAAGCCTAAATTACAGCAAATAAGCTACTTTTATTACATGAATCATTATAAATAAAAGGAGGCAGAGGAATAACTAAATATCCGACACACCCAGCAAAGAGAGTAGGAGAGAGGGAAGTTGAGAGAGAAGGCATGGATAACAAGTGAGACATAAAGCCTCTAATAAAAATCTGATACATTCTGCAGTTAAAAGTAAATAAAATCAGCAATGTACCCAAACAGCTCACCTGCACCTGCCAGCAGCACAGGTATAAGTCTGGCCTGTGGCTCATTGCTGTGTGTCATCCTCTCATTTTCTTACTATGCTTGTAATAAAGACAAAAGCCTGAAAAATAACTTAAGAGAGACAGTCTGTCTCTTCTCACTTACTTGGTAACTACTTTACTTTGGTAACTCTCTCCGAGTGATGGTTTTATAAGTAAATATAGGCTTAGCTGAAATCTCAGCTAAGTATTTGTCTCTAATTTATGTTTGTGTTGATTTTGTCAGACAACATCACAGTTATAAAAATCAGAATATGACCGTAAGTGGCCTAGCCATGTATTAGGCTTTAACCGAGATGAGCTTGTTCATGTTCAAAGACAGATAAGCATTTATTATAGATGAGGCTGTCCCATGGAGATACAGACAGAAGTGCACCAGCCTAAACTTTCCTAACTATTAGCTATTACTATTAGTTAGCTAACTGTTGTAGTAAGTAGACGTAATCATGCTTATCTAAAACTAAAACTTAAGATAATTCGGGGAAACCTAACTGAACATGAATTAGGTGCTCAACTTCAGTCAGACAAAAGCATTTTTCTTCTAACCATATTTTTTCAAGTTTTCTTATTTGTAAAGTTATAATTTTTAAGTAGATGGATATTTACTACACTTTCTCCTCAGATGCATTTACATAGCAGTCAGAAAGGGTGTGGTGGAATCAAGTGCAAGTAGAGACTCCTACTGAAAAACAGAGAATGGTGTTTTATTAAATTACTGTCATGAAAATGGAGGAGACGCGGCAACAAAATGGGCTTTAAAGTCTGGATGGCTTGATTTCCATCTGAATATTTTTATAGTCTAACTGACTTTGGCATTTATTGAGTCACATAATATTATCCAAACCCCTTAGTTGTCAAATTGAATAAAAACATTATGATTAAGGATAGTGCACTGTCACATGTACTGCATTAGACATTAGGAATAATAAAATTAATTTGTTATGAAGTTACAAATGCCTAACATTAAGATGCTAAATTTAGATTGTATAGGGAAAAAAAAAAACAAACAAAAAAAAAAAAAACTTAACCACAAGCCATTTTGAAATTACCAAATGAAGACTAGGTTAGCATAAATTGTTCTTGTAGAAATAAAATTTTAATTGACATCTCCCATTTTTGTTTGTCACGGCCACTTTTTAGCATGAAATTCATAAAACTAAATAATCACAACAAATAGTCACATAACATTAATATTTGTCTGGACTCAAAAAATACTGTCTGTTTGTTTTTAATTTCAAAAGATATATCTATTTTTTTACATTAGAGGATTAATTATCATTATATTAGATCTATTTGATGTGGTCAGAAGGATGGGGGGACTTCTATATCAAAGTGTAGATGTGAGAAAAAAGAAAGTATTTCTTGCCCTGCATGTGAGATATGAATGTAGGCTTTGGGCTATGCTGCAGACTTCAAAGGAAGGATATGCATGGAGGAAATAAGCCACCCACACTGGCAACATGAAATATGGGGTGTGGGGGGGGCATCTGTGCATGTGTATGTATCTCTTTATGTTTATTTGTGAGCCAGTTGGCATAAGCATGTAAATGTGTGTGTGTATTGGTTTCAATTAGTTTTTTTGTTCTAATATGAGCATGTACATACAGTAAGCATATCTGTGTATATACATTTGTGAAGACATATCAAATGACAAATTTACTCTTTTACAGTATCTTTGAGTCTAACGAGGAGATGGACATGATATTGTTTAAAAAATAAAAATAAAAAGGCACCAATTTTTAGACACCCTGTCCTGGAACACATTCATAGTGTTGGGATCTCTTGTTCACATAAAAAGTGCCACCAATAGTTAAATAAAATAAAAAATAAATAAAAAAATCGAATCTTTTGCTGCAGAAAGTTACAGAAGAGGCTTTCCACAGACCCCTCTCTTTTTCCAATGTCTAAAAGGTGCGGGGTGAGGGGGGTTTCTGAGGCTATCGGAGCATTCAACAAACTATTCAGAGTATAAAGCCTGCTTAATGGACACACAACAATCTCCAGTTCAAAGTGTATCTACACTGTCAGTAGTAAGTATCTAATGAAGTAGACCACACAAAAAATAAATACAAATCTAATGAAATATGAGTAGTGCTGCTTTGCAAAGGTTGAAGCTAGACAGAACTCATTTTAAAACAGTCACAACTGCCACACAATTGATACACATTGTGTATGTATGGGTATGTCATAAATTGATCAATTCTGTATGTATGTATCTGTTTATTTCTTAATATGTGCATCCAAAGCTTAGACATGTTAGGGAGAGGAAAGGATATGCGTTATCAGAATTGTGTCAGTGTCTCGGATGAAAATGAATTTGTGTAAAAGAGCAAAATGGATACGATAAATGCTGGATTTCAGTGGGAAATCAAAATGGATTTGCTGTTTGCAGTTCACTGTGTTTGTCTCCAGCTGTCTGAACTTACCTGGCTGCGGAGCACAGATGGATTCGAGTTAAAGGGGAAGTGAGCTGTGGAGCTGGCTGGTGGTTCCTGAATGCTGGGAGCAGTTTTATGTTGTAGTCTGACATTGTCACCACACTCCCTACAGTCAAAGTTACTCTTCCACACCATTACCTGTAGGGTGAATTTTAAATGTTTTACATATTATAGAATAATATAAAATTGTATAAACAAAGACTGACATGTGCTACATAAATACAGTTGTTTTTTTAACAGTAACACATTTTAGTCATTGTGTTTTGTTTAAAAAATTGTAAATATACACTTATCACTATCAGAAGGAAGGACCATGATAGAGCTTTGACTACCAAGACAGAAGCAAGCTGATTAATTTGGTTATATCTGGTTCAATGTGTTAGGATTAATTAAAAGAACTGGTGATCACCTGTTCATCAGAGCCTCCAGAGGCAAAGTACTCGCCTGTCCTGGAGAAGGCCACACTGGTCACTGGACCCTGGAGGGAAAGAAAGAGTAACAAAGAGGTGGAGTATAAAAGTGATAGAACAGTGAAATTATATCCCAGTTATGCATCGTTGTTCATACAAGACAAGCATTCTGAAATGCTTAGCTGCAAACTTGTTTGCTCAAGAACTGCATTGAATTCCAAAATCAACAAATCCCAATAAAAACACAACAAGCATGGCCAGATCTCTGCTGCACAAATAAAGTGCATATTTCATGATATGGGCTCATGATATATTTGCTGAAACAATTCATTCATTCATTCATTAATCAGCAACTAATTTGATAACTGCTTGGCTTTCAGTCAATTTTCAAGCATAAAAAAAGTGTCTGCTGCTTGTCTTTGTCTAGACAAAACAAAAAACTTGAACTTTAAAAAATGATAAATAATTTTTGTTTTTTTCTTGATGTTTTATAGAGGAAAGGATTAGCTGCAGTTCTAAAAAATAAAAAAAAAAAAAAAAAAATAAAAATATGAAGCAATCCTTGTGAAAGAGGTGCTGTTTCATTCATTTTCACACATAGAAGCTTTGAATAATGTGAATAACTAAATATTTTCCTCTGCCAAGCAATATACTGCAAAGTGTAGGTATTTGTGTAGAGTTTACTTTCTTGTATGTTTTACATTATTTAATAAAACAGAATACAAAACAGTAGTTGCCAGTGGCTGCATTGGACAACTTCCCTGTAAGATACTGCTTTAGAGAAGAAGAATTGAGTTGATGAAACTGCCAAGTTTATTCAGCTCGGTGCAAAGATTTGCGTACTTGCTGATACCCAATACCATAAAAGCATACAAAATTTCCTCAGAACAGAAGCTCTTGGATGTTTGTGCGTGTGGGCGTGTGGAGGAGGGGTGCTGTAGCAGAGCAATCAATAACGGAAAGCGGAGACTCAGGTGAGGTGAGGTCACACATGGTCAGAGCCAAGAGGGATCATCTAGGGATGTCAGGAGTTTGGCATGCTATGTGCGTGTGGTTGAGTGTGCACGCTTGAACCAGCACAGACAGCATCCAGCTTTAAAAACACAGAAATCACGCTCTATTTTGGTTAATTCTTTTCTCTACCTCACAATGCAGAACAGGGTCAATGGTTACAGCCTGAGCTCTCTGACTGTTCAAAGAGAAAATGAAGGAGAGAGCAAACAAAAGAAGGGGAAAGAAAACGGACAGGGACGCTGCTGGGAAGAAGAAAAAAAAAAAAAGGAGCTGTGTCCTGTGGCTGGCACCCAGACGGGCTGGTTTGGGTGAGGAATGGTTTCCCAGAAGCACCTGAGAGAAGCAGACAGTGTCACTATGACAACGCGACGGCCTGACAGACAGCATGTTCTGTCTCTGCTCTGACTAATGCCTGCTGCCAGGCTGGCCAGACACACACACACACACAGTCTGACAGGGCAATGAACGTAATAGCCTAACTGTTTATCACACTAAATAACTATACAACTATTATAGCTTCATTTTAACTGAACAAAGATTCTTTAATCCAAACACAATTCCTTAGAGCGTTGATGCTTTTACACTCTTCGTCCATTACTGCAGCTCCAAATAACATGATGAAACTTTGTGACAGTAACTGGAAATAAAAAGTAAAATTTTTTTTATCTTTGTCAAAATCTATAAAAATATCTACACATTGTTAAATATTCCACATGATTTTCAGTCAGTTTGATCATCAGATAATGACCATGTCACTCCTTTCCGCTTTGGAATAGTCTGACGTCTGCATAATATATTCTCAATAGTTCATCATCAGACAAAAGAGCAAAAATACTCACTCTGTGAGAAACTAATACTTAATGCACTTATTTACAGTATATCTTTAGTTTATATATTGATTTACATTTTAGTTTGTTTAGATTTCATCTATGTGAATATCACCTTTGGATGTTGCTTTAACTGAATTTACCTGTAGATATCACTTTTCTTTTCATGTCATGTTAGGGACTTTATTCATGGTTCTTATTTTTAACAGCTTAATGAATCCACCTCTTTCACATGAATGCGCTCATAGCTGGACAGAAAAATCCAGAGTTAACTAAGCCATTGGAAGACCAGCTTTGTCGTAGAGGCTATCCAGGACAGCTAATGTTAGGCTCTCTGAAGCATCCTCTTAGCCTCCTCTGTAACAGGGGTGATGGTTGGGGTAAAGTGGTGGGTAAAGTAAAGTGGTGATGTGCTTTTACTCAGAAAGACATGTTGCGCATACACTGATTGAACCATTTAGTCCAATATTATTTAACAATTATGTTTAATCATTCAAATTGATCACACCCATGTTTGCTTGCCAAAGGTCTGCCTCTACCTTGCCTTTACTGGTGCTTTGCAGTATATTAGCATGTTAGACCCACCAACAACTAGTCAGTGAAAAAGCACAAAACCATTGGCAGAACTGTGAATCCTGTCACCAGCTCCACCAGTCCCTCTAATGGTCAACTGGGATATTTATTATATACATGTGGTTGAATAAGGTTCTCAGTGGTATTTTATTTTAAATTTCTAAAATCAAGTCTGACCTGGCATTATGTTCCACCATATAACCACTTTTAAGATGGAACACATTAAAATATGGAACAACAGTAGCATCTAATCTATTTTAACAGATGTTTAAAAACTAAATTGTGCTTGTATTTGTACTTGCTACATAAAAATTTCTGGATCACACTATGAAAGTCAGTTGTTAGACAGAGAAGCAGAGAGACAAATTAACCTACGTTAACATGATTCTACCAAGCCAGGTAAGGTTCTCATGAGGCTCGGTAAACAACACATTTGTCAAATCCAACAGCAAAACACTCCCTCACAACTCTTGTGTGTATTCACATACATTACATACAGGCCTCCACACAAACACAGAGCACATAGGAGCAGACACATAAACAGACATAAACTGAACAGATGGGGGTCTCTCCCATCTCTAGCTATGCGATTGGAGAGACAATTAACACCCTGTGTGCTCCCAGCACCAACAGATTGGCAGAGTCATCACTGTGCCAAAAAGAACAACAACAGAAATGGAGCCGGTGCAGGAGATGACAAATTTGGAGGTGTGAACAGAAAAGGGGGGGAAAAAAAGCTTATTTTTACTTGACAAAGAGAAGAGTCTTGGCAAATGGGTGGAGAGCAGCACAGGTGACACAGACAAAAAAAAGACTGAACAAAAATGAGAGACAGGCAACGTGTACAGAGGGACAGATAAACAGACGGACCACATGTGGTACTGGCAAGCCACTGATTTCCACAACTAGCCAGCAAGCCAGTTCATCAGCTGTTCAAACAAACTGATACAGTCAGCGAGCTGTCCAGCCAACTAGTCCAGCCAGCCAAAATGTGAGTAGATCAGATGTAGGAGAAAGGGGGGAGGTGGGGGCAAACAGAGAAGAAAAAAGAGGAAAGTGATGGTGGCAACACTGAAACATCCCTGGAGCACATGAGGACATTGAGAGAGA
Organism: Rachycentron canadum; assembly: GCA_038496675.1. Taxonomy (NCBI): domain Eukaryota; kingdom Metazoa; phylum Chordata; class Actinopteri; order Carangiformes; family Rachycentridae; genus Rachycentron; species Rachycentron canadum. Next base: position 5,223,749 of record CM076649.1, on the reverse strand, counting down.
AAAAGGACGGGATGGAAACAGAGAGGAGGATAAAGAGAATAAGAGGAGGAGAGGATCCAGAGGAACGGAGGCAGAAACACAGTTCTGTTTCCTTCCAACAACCCTGAGATGAGTCATCATGAGTGGGCTGCCCACTCTCCTGGCAAGTACTAAAATACACCACATACAAAAAAGGCATCATATGCACACACTTGCACACATACACACTTCAGAGAATCAAACATTCACAAAGGAGATGTCAAACATACTCACACATAACTGTCCACACTAAATCCTCCACACACACACCCATAAAGACACACACTCAGGAACAGGAGAGCAGACTACAAACATGACCTATCGTGATATCATGACTGACTAAACTGCACAGTTAGGCCTGTAGGACATCTAAACGGTATTGGTGTGCGTGTGTGGGTGTTTATCTACCTGGTGTCCATGCAGTGTATACAGTAGTTTGCCCTCTACAAGATCCAGTATCTTCACAGTGGAATCGCTGGATGCAGTGAGGAGGAAATTACCAGTCATGTGGAATGACAAGCTGTTCACCACACCACTGTGAACTGGTAAAAAAAACAAACAAAAAAAAAACAAAAACACACATACAGTTTATAACCAACTGAACTGAAGTGTATCCCTCTGCAATTTAAGACAATGGAATCGTTAAAAAGCATCATGATCAAAATAATGACAATAACAATTGTGGCTAGGGCTGCAACAAATTACTTTTTTCACTGTCAATGAATCTGCCATTTTCTTGATGAATACTTCAGTCTGTAAAACATCAGTCAGACCCAGTCAAACATTCCAAAAAAATATTTAATCAAGAAAACTACCAACAGCAAATTCTCACACCTGACAACATGGAGTGATCGAATTTAACAATCATTCAGATGCTCGCTAGCATGAATCCTTGAGCCTGCTGCTGAACATCACATTGCCCCAGTAGCTGCGTAAGTTTAGAACGGCTCACCATCAGGTTTACATTCGCATATCATGACGTCAACTATAGAAGCTTATAGCAAATAATCAAAACTCCCCCAGACTTGAAATCATTCTCACATGTGGTGAATGGGTTCTTGATGGAGACATATGAGGACAGCAGCAGGTATTCAACAAGCGACAAGGTCCCTCTGCTGGCTGCAACATGCTATGTCACATTATGATATGACTTGGGTTCATGCAAGGATACAGAGCAGGGTAAACGCCTTGTTAAATACAAGGCAACGTAAATTAACCAAGGACAGTGAGCACCAACAACTAAACATTCAGCCCTACTGACCATTCATACATAACACCTTAAAGAACCAATATTTAGAGGTTTTTCTAATCAGGAGGTTTAAACCCTACATTAAAAACATTTACCTTTTATTGCTTGTGATTCACTAATAATTCCGGTGGGTACCTAACAGTAATCACGCCACATTTTAACCACAATTTAACACTTTAGGCTGGCTAAATGGCTAATTAACTACAGCATTTGAAGTGCAGCACTGTGGAGATAGGACAGCAGAGGAGAGGAGAGGAAAAGCTTTTATCTTCATGCTCAATCTCCTCAGACAGATGTGATTATCCATTATTAGATCTCACAGCTTAAATCCATTTAAGAGAGCTGATTAGAACAATCAGACTGAGTAGCAGACTAACAAAAAGGCATCAACATTCGCTTTATTGAATATGCAAGAAATCATGAATCTTTATTACCACTTTAATCACAAGTTTTAAATGTTAATTTTATTTTGGTGTTATTTGTTGTGGACCTTTACTTTTCACTGTGTTTAAAGCTGAGGCTTTACTTTAGCTGGTAAAAGTGGATGACAAGATTCTGACAGTTTGCCATGTAAGCCCTTCTATTAGGATGGGAAAAGGCGGCATACATCCAAGCCTATTATATCGAATGTAAGGCATCAACGTCAGCATAATTTTAGCAAATTTGTGCCTTCCAGGACATTGTTTTTTATTAAAGCAAATAACTTTGCATTAAAGCTACAAATATGTATTAATTTAATGCAAATTGTACTTTTGCAAATAACTTCATTTCAAACTTATACAGTACAGCACCTTTTTACACTTTTTGAGGTGTCTTTACCTTGGTAGTGTTGTAGCATCTTGTGGGATCTGATGTCCCACACCTTAACAGAGTTGTCAGTACTGGCAGCAGCAATACAAGTTCCACTGGGGTGGAAGTCAACATGGTTTGCATAACTTGAAAGGAAGAAAACATGAGATGTGTAAGTATGTATAAGTGAGGTCAAGCTTTTCAGCAAAGAGATTTTACTTTGAATATTTTTTACACAATTCAACTAAAATCAAAGACATTTGATGCTTTTAGCTGATACTTTAGAGGAAGCTCTTAAATGGGTAAGTGTTCAGTGCCTTGGTCACTATGATTTTTACAAGAGGACACGTGATTATGGCACCTTTTTTGTCCTGTCGCAATTATCAAAAACCTACAATAAAATAATCTAAAATTATTATATTGCATTTTTTGTCCCACACACATGCACACACTTAAGAAAGCATTGGTCAGGTGTCAAGTGCTCACCCAGCATGTTCATAGAAAGAATGAATACACTCTCTGCTGTTCTTGTCCCACAGCTTTATAGTCTTATCATCACTGGACGACACAATCAAACGATCGTCTGGAGAAAACCTGCAAGGCATACATTTTTGTAGATCAAAGTTGTGAGTTGTAAAAGGCAAGAGGCCTTGTCCCATGTATAACTTTTACTTGTGACATGTATTCATTTTAACTGAAATATATACCTTTGTATATGTAAATGCGACAAATACAACAATAACAATAGTCGAGTAAGGAAATATCTGCAGTAGCAATTAATACCTAATTGTGAAAACAGTGTGTGTGTGTATGTGTGTGCACCGTACTTAGCACAGCGGACCCAGTTGATGTGTTGGTTGAGAGAGAACAGGAACTTTTGCCTGTGGACCATCCAGACTTTAATGGTCTTGTCGTCAGAGGCTGTGACCAGAGTTTGTCCATCACCAGAAAAGTTAACACTGCGCACAGTAGCCGTGTGAGCTCTGAAGACCGTTGACTCAGCCTTACTGTACACAAACACCAAGACAACACTAAAGTTTATGGAATAATAAAAACCAGTGAGTTTTCTGCAATGTGTGCCTTCCTTCACACTGACAGCAGCAGGAGATAAATTGTATTCAGCAAAACTGTCTAGTTCTTTTATGAGTCAACATCATGTGGGGGGCTTTCCAACAGATAACTTACATGCTGGGCACCCAAAGACGTACAGTCTTGTCTCTGGAGGCGGAGGCCACCAAGTGGCCAGAGGGAGAAAACTGAACAGAGGTGACAGCATCTTTGTGTCCATCAAAGCGATATGCTCGCATCTGAGGTTTCATGTTCCAGATCATCACACAGGAGTCCATGGAGCCTGTGGCTGGTGAGGGAGGAGGTACAGGTGAATGAAATTAACACACAATAAATAAATAAAAAAAAAAACACACACACACACGAAATAAAAATACAACAGTCATGCAGGTGCCACAATAACACAGCACAAAAAGAGAAAGAAAAAAAGCAGTTGCAATACCAATTTGTTTCATATTGCGGCTGAAATCCACACTTGTCACTGTGTCCCTGTGACCCTTGAAGTGTCTCTCTAGGGTTGGATCAGACTGCAGGACAAAGAGACAGAGAGGCTGATTACAGCAGTGAAATATTAAATCCAGGTGTCAAAACCTACAAATTCTATAACTAAAGCAACATAGCAGAAGCTTAAGCTTTAGGAACAGCTCTCACAGTCCCCTGACATGAACAAATATCTGAAGGTAGATATTAAACATACTGCCTGTGCAAAACAGGCTAAAAGGATCTCAAAACTTGAAGTGGTTCCCAAGGAAGAGTGTGGGATAATTCATTAATGAAGATTTGAAAGATTCTTTGCTGGTTACCCTGTGATATCTGCCAAAAGGGGTTGACCAAGTAGTGACTTAACAGGGTGCCCACATTTTTGAACACACCATTACTGGATCAATTTTTAAGTTTCTATATGTATATTACCATTTGAGCAAAGCCTCATTTTAACATGTTTGCTACAGGGGCTGTATTTACTTTCTCTCACCTTAAAACGAACAAAACATGTAATTTTCCCGGGGTGCCTAAAAGTTTGATTGGTATGGTGCATTTTCTGCTCCAAAAAAAGAAAAGGGTACAGCTGGTAGCACTACAGCCGTGGAGTGGCGCTGTTTTGCAGTGTACTTGTTCTTGTCTCCAAAGCCTGGATAAACCAAATTAACACCAATTTCAAGGCTAATTCAACAGTGGTTGAGCATGAGGAATTAACACGAAGCAAAGTCACGTTTTTTCTCTTTGCCAAACACTTTTTATATACAGTCAATGTGCAAAAACAAGCCAACCACTGGGGAAACTTTGCCCTACACTTAGCCTGTCAGGAAGCACAATCCCCACCAGTCCAATCAGATATTTTCCAGGTATGTTGTTGTAAAACCTAATATTAACATGACACAAATTGGGATTTGTTTTTTTTTAACGACCTATCTAAAGTGCGGGACGTGCAGACAGGCAGACAGGAAGTGTTGCCTGAGAGACAACGCACAGGATATACGTAACCACAATAAAACGGACTGAGTTACCAAGGAGACGAGAGCCGTGGCGCTAATCGCAGCTAGCGGCTAAACAAGCGGTTAAACTCGGAGAAAGACGACTCTCGGTGCCGCATGTATTTGTGTACGGGGACATCTGTGACATGGCAGAAGTGCATATTATCGGCCAGATCCTCGGGGCCAGTGGTTTCCCGCAAAACAGCCTATTTTGCAAATGGGGTGTTCATACGGGAGGAGCATGGCGTCTTCTGTCCGGACTGAAGGAGGGTCAGACCCAGGTGGACATGCCCCAAATCGGGGACATGGCGTACTGGAGTCACCCGATCGATCTGCACTTCGCCACCAAGGGACTTCAGGGCTGGCCCAAGCTTCACCTCCAAGTGTGGCACCAGGACTCGTTTGGCCGCTGCCAGTTGTACGGATACGGGCACTGCCACGTCCCGTCCAGCCCCGGACATCACCGGATAAGATGTGCGACCTGGAGGCCGCTCGGCTCCTGGCAGGAGCAGTTGGCACAAATGTTTGTCGGCGGGGGACCGCAGCTCCGCAGTCCGGACCTCATATACAACGGGGCGGACAGATACAGACTGCTCACCGAAGCCATGGGGACTGTGGAGCTGGAGCTGGGCGTTATCCTGAGACACTTTGACAAATATGGCGTCGAGAGCTAACGCTGGGAAATGAAGGGAACTTTAGGAAAGTTGTGATGGGTTGTATGTTGTGCAAGCGGAAGTGTAGCTTATCTATCACAAAGCGTTGTACTTTTTTATAAGTTGCGTTTGTATTTTTCTATTGTGTATATGTGAATGAATAAATAATAATTTAAAAGACTATCCTCTTAACGAAGTTGGTTCTGCGTTGCGCATTTTCAGCAATTAAATAAATGCATAAAAACCTGGCTACGTGGTTAGTCGATTAATTGATTAGACACTAGACTATATCCCAGCTATTTATCTTATTAAATGTTTAAAAAGAAATTACAATTTTAACCAATAATGTAAAATATTTGTTGTTCTTAGCTTCTCGAGTTTGAGAATTTGACAGAGAGAATTTTTTTTTTTTTATAACGCATAATAAACAAAACATCCTATCTTCTGGACTATTGATCAGTCAAATCGAAACAAAAAGGAGGTCACATTTGGTGTTATTAATTATTATAGGGTATTTTCCACTGTTTGAGTATTTACTAGACAAAATACAGTAGTTTAATCAATAATGAAAGTGGTAGTTGGTTTCAGACTTGAAATTGATGTCGATCTTAAATCTTGGTATTCAGAATCTTATGGCTTTCACTTTTTAACCAACCAACCAGTCAAATATGTAGCAAAGCATTTGTTGAACTCAGTTCAGTAGGAATCATTTCATGCGCATCAAAGGATTGGAAATGCTCCAGCAGGCTGTAACTGTCCACAACTCCCACTTCACTATTTTTTTCAGCACCAAGCCATTTTTCATGAATGTAGAGGTTATATCAAACATCTCGAATTTGACTGAAATTCATATTATGGGTGTTTTTCAAATGAAAATTAAGCAGGGTCACTATAAATCTGAAAGAAACATAATGTACCAAATCCCTAAATACAACCTAAATATGACACCTACTCAGTATTCATCAAGTGAAAGTGAGAGACTTAGCTGTAAATGTACTGCATGAAAACAACGCACTTGCTTTAAAATGATTCAACATACAGCCCACACAAGCTATGTTCATTACACAAGTGCAAAAGTTTAAAATGCAACAATCATATAGGAGGAAAATAGTAATTCACTTTGACACCACGAGACATAAAATGCAAAGTGTTTCATATTAAAAAGGGCAGATTTATGTGACAGGTGTTTGAGTTGCTAGCAGCTTTAGGATGATTTGTTCAGTAGATCCTGCAGTAGGGATTGACATGGGGTAGTTATTGCACCTGTAGCCTACAGCACTGCAACCTTTACAGTGTTTTCTAAAAACACACTTTGTAAATATTAATTACAAATTACAGACCCCCCCTCTCTACATTATAATTAGTGTCTGAAATAACTTGAAGAGGCGTTAGGGCCGGTGATAGAGTAAGCTATGCTCAAGAGAATCATATTCCTATAGAAAAGAGTAATCATTTAGTAAAGTTAATGTAGTTTCCTGACTTTTACTAGTAGTTAAGTGACCGGTGTGAAACCACCAGTAACAAACGGACATCGGCTTCGTGGCTCAAGTAACAAGTGCCAGACTTACCAATGCAGAAGTCATCTTTCCTGATAGCGTTAGTTGTTGTGAACATTTACAACCCACAATTTAGCGGCGTTGTACTTCTTTATCACGACGAATGAGATTATGTTAGCAAGATGTGGCTAACTAGCTAGTATTGGCTACTAGCTAGTAGCTGCTGACAACAACAAAGTTCAGTTTACGCGCCGCGATTGGGCGCTGAGCGTTAGTGAGACTTCTTAAAGGGAAAGTCACACCGTTAACCTTCGTGTTGACAAAACAACCAATACCACGACGGGAACATAGTGAAAGACTGGCGACTTAAACAAACTTAAAAAACAGTTAATGAATCAGTGAATACATCTAAATAACCGAGTGAAGTAGTCGGCACAGGTCGTTTTAATGTGTAGTGACGCGCTGTCGCCGCCAGGTGTCAGGAGTGTAGCACTAATTGAAAATGTCTCACTGAGGATGAGTTGGCTGCATGAAAGATTTGGGAAAACTGAGTTTTACATCAAACAGAGGCACAAAGTCCGTGAAAAAGTCTGAACCAGTATTCTTATGACCTTCTCTTGAATTTGAACAAGGTGATTTTTCATGTAAGTGCAGTAAGCAAAAGGAAAATATATGATGGATATGTCATACGCCATTAGCCAGTAGTGATGACATTTACTTATGATTGTATGAAGTACAGTTAAATTACTTGTATTTTACCTGATTATTTCATACTTTTACTTTTAAATATTGTAGTTTTTGCCATAATGCATTTACCTGACAGTTGTTACTAGTTGCTCGTGTAGGCTTATAGATTAAACTAAAACATGAAGTTGTCTCATTGCCTCAATAATAATGCAGGAATGTTGTTGAACTTGTTGTGGGTATAGTATTTCTACTTTTACTTCAGCAAATGATTTGAATACTTCCTCTACGCCTGTTATTATTGTTCCCATTGTTATTATTGTTCCCATTGTTATTATTGTCACCCATTGTTCTGCTGGAAAATTTGATTTCAGCAAATACTCTCTAACATTACTCACAAATGTGCCCACGTCTTCATAAAGAGTGTGTATCACCAAGGGCAATTTGAAGGGCCTTAAACTACTCTTAATACTCATGCAATGTATATTGTTTTTTTATGTTGGAAATCAGCCCCAAATATGCTGTGTGGTAAATTGATTTAAGATAAAATAGCAACACAGTACGACACAGAGAGTACAAAGGTAGAAAAGATTTTGACTCTTAGAATCTTCCTCGAGACAGGGTTTAAACATCAGTTCATATCACAGGACCACTTTAAGGCCCTTGCCATGTCATTTGATATTTTGTTGTTGTGGTGCACCTGTGGAAACACTGGGATCAGTCCAGGGCCCTAGGACACTTGCCCACTTTGCTCAGTTGGTAATTCTTGTACATCACTGTATGTCAAGCAAATGTACAGCATATTGTCATAACATATCAAATGTTTACCTCATTTTACTAGTGTTGTATTGCTTGTGTTACAAGATATGGCCTGCATGGCATACTGTCATTTCTGAAGGGTAAAAATAAAACAATCGAAATAACAGTAAGCTCATATTGCACAGGGCTGAATAGATTTAAGAGCTGGTCTGAAAAGAATAAACAAAAACTAAATAGACAAGTGCTGATTTAAGTATTCAAGTGTGGTTTTTCAATGGTCAGTCATTCAACAAAATAACCCATTCTGCTGACCTGTTCATTGTCAACACACACCCTCTCTTTACCCAAATCTCCTGTGGGCCTTTTCAGCTGTAAGTTAGCTGTGTCACAGCTCATAACACAAATATGGAAATAAGTCACACCATGTTTGTACAGAGTGAGAGTTTTCATGTAATTTTCACACTATGTAGTCATTTCTCTGATTTAGGATGCACTTATAGAAACTAGCTGCACTTCCTGGCAATAATCTATCTACATGGCCAAGAAAATACTTAAATAAGTTACGTATTTACTAAAGGATACATGCAATGTGTTTAGCAGATGTTATTGGAGGGAATTTACAAACCCTACTAAACTTGTTTTGATCTGATGTCAGAGTACAATTACTACTATTATCTCCTTTTAAATATGTTTACTTCCTTATATACAAGTTTTACAACTCACATTGCAAGTGAGTCAAGGTTCACATTCTGCGTTGGTTGTGGCGGTAATTATTATTCAACACAAGAGCAATGTTAAAAATTCCCCACATGGCGTAATAAAAATAGATACTGGATGTGATTAATTGAAATTCCTGAAACAAATAAAAAAAATAAATAAATAAACAATAATAAAAAATTGATACCAGCCTCGTGCTGACATTTGACAGTCAATATCATACACTCTGGTTTATTTTCTCTAATTAAATAGTTACAGCAATAACAATACACTATACAGACTTTCTATAGATTACAATATAGAACAAGATCACACACTGACTGTTCATATTTCATGATAAATTAATTACTTCCTGTGGATAGGTTTATGGGAATTGGAGGAGGAAGAAAAGGGAAAAAGACCAGAGGCATTAACTGGAATCCTTTTCACCACATTTGATTATTGAAAGAGTCGTTGTCTGTAAGTGATTTGCTAACACCTTTAGATTGTTCATACATACACACCCTCACACACACAGTAATACAAATGCTTGCAGACAAACACAGAGAAAGCAAGTGAGAGAGAGAGAGAGAGAGAGAGAGAGAGAGAGAGAGAGAGTATGTATAGCACAGGCTACAAGCCTTTAAAGAAAACATTCAAACCTTTTATTTAGCTGAAAACTGCACCCAAAGTAGTTGAGTGAGAAATATAGCTAAAGGGCTCAGCCCAGAGACACTGTTTCCTTTTCAGTAAGAGAAAATTATTTTAATGGGGTGTTGTTGTCTCTGAGACTTTTATGCAAGACTGGAATGACCAGTTGGGGAAACCCTTGGACGCCTTTGGGAGGTTAATCCAACCATTAATGTACGGCTGCTTTGTAAATCTAAAAGTGGTTTTATGTGGCTAAGAACTTTTATTTTGCAGCCAAAGCATCTTCAAAGTTTTGCATTTACACAGGATAAACACAACACACTGATAAGATACACAACAACATATAAAATGGAGGGGGACAGGTAAAGGGTCATAACTACAACACAGAGCGACACATTTAAACATATTATTTAACGAATTGTCTGTATTGGAGATTATAGGGTTTACTTGACCTGTGAAGAGAACCGGGTTTCAAAAAAATGTTAATGCAGAAAGGCTACAATTTGCTATTATCATTTTAAAATAATACTGGACTTTAATAGGTTCAAGTTTCCTATTTAAATGTAAAATCAGTAATTGTTTTCTTAATACATGTTCTTCACTATTTGTCTTTTGTGCTAGACATTAAAAATCATCACAAATGAAATGTTTTTTACTGGTCATGAAGTGATTTTCATCATAATAACCTTTCTTACTTAGTAAACTGTAGTAATTAGTGTGAAACTATGTTCATCATATGAGTGTCTGCTGATGAGTCACATGTACAGTGGTTTCTTGTGGAATAAAGCTATAGATCCATTGTGTATGACATTATTCCTAACACTGACACTGGAGTTTTATATAATGGATAAGTTGCGTGGGAGAAACTCAACATCCTTCTTCCTCAAGTTTTCAAAGACATACCTTCGCTCTATCAGCTGCTTTAGAGGCAGTCAAACTGAGGGGAGGGAATTTCACTCTATTGTTCCACAGCATTATGGTATGAATGTCATGGCACAGTCACAACAGTGCTACATGGTGGTTTGTTTTCAGAGACTAAAAGGAAACAACTCTGAGGTTCATGAATGAGGAAATGTGAAGACTGGCCTATTGCGTACAACAACCTTCAGAGTTACAGTTATCTGTCACAGAATATTCATTGGTTGTCCAATTCAAAGCAAAAATAACTCACAGACACACAGCACAAAGACTTATGTAATGCTTTCCTTAACTGTGGTTGCATTGTCAAAAACTGTATAAAGAATTTGTATGCTTAAATTTAAAGTGTACTTGCATTGAAGAAGAGTCACTAAGAACAATGAGGAAGAGATTTCTTATCATGTCTAGTGCATATCTGTAGATTGCACACAACCTCAGTACTCATGCTATATTTAGCATACTCGGCATGAATACTGAGGTTGCGTGTCAAATAGGCTATGGAGTGTTTACTGATAAAAGGAGGGATAAAAGTAAAGGATAACCGTGAATTTAACTCCAGAGTGCTATCTATGTCCTTTCCCCCCCCAGGAAAAGTAGGATAATGAGGCTTGTAGTCATCAAATACATTTTCACAGGATTGGACCACACCTGCAATTACCCTAAGTGCTGTACACATAGTTCCAATATAAACAACTGTTAATAGTCATGAAAAAACATTAAAAAAAACTACTGTATGGAGCCCTCTAGCTTATTTGCCTCCACAAATTATGTTTTTATATATTGAAATGAGAAATGAACTGCATGTGACATCAGAAGTGCTGAAAGTGGCAGCACACAGGCTGTACTGCAAAGCACACTTTTGTAGTTGTTTTCCAGGAAGAATAATTTATATGTATAGAGGAGGATATATGGAAGAAAAATAATTGTTGAATTTCCACACTGACATTCTTGTTTTTGTGTCTGAACATCTGACATGGCAGCACTGAAAAAGGAAATTCAAGCTATTCTCTTGGTGTAATCCCACTTTTAACCTCATTTGTGAGTGCAAAGGTTCAGAGCCTCTTTCATGTATTTGCAAGATAGCCTTTTACCTGCTTGGTGTAGAAACAAGTTGGCAATGGAGAGACTCTGTTCTAAGAACAAAGTCATGATGCTGCTGCAATTCATGATGACTTCTCACCCAAATTGTTATGAAAAGACTTATAGCAGGTACAGTTTTCACTTCCACACAAGTTAACCTCACAGTATACCAGAACCATGCTACTGAAAGGAAATGTGGCTTATTTAGCGATTGTGAAATCAAGCTAATGCATTCATGATAATGCTCTCCTGCTATTTTGCTGAATGGGCAGTAGTGGTATTAGTTGCGTGACAGATTTGTTTAATGAAGCTGCTCCTTATCAGCAGACCTGGAATAATAATAATAAAAGGAAGACTTGTGTGTTTCTTGGCCTGCAGGGAGGAAAAAGGAATGAGTGACCTCATCCAGGCCTCTGCTACTGTGTCTTTGGTGTCACACGCATGAATATATAGCCAAATATAAATACAACAATGCTCTCTCTCCCTGAAAACACTAACACTAACTTTTTTTTTTTTTTTTTTTATCGTTTTTAGGGTTGTAATTGTTGTGTCTGTTATTCAGGTCTGAGAAGGAAGTTGCAGACAAAATACTGAAAAGATATGAGCAAAAGTTACTGATAGGACAATCGGCTTGACGAAGACAGTAGCCTTTGATGGAGTGTTACCTTTACACATCCTTGTTCCTGGTGTGGGCAAAGTCTGACTGAAATTTTAACTACAATGAAAGTTGTATTGGCCAACACGTGATGGCAGATATAAGATAAGATTAAGGTAAAGATATGAACAACTTACTACAACAGGACTACAACAATGATTACTTCTAGTGTTACCCTTAATAATAATAACAAAGTATTATTCAAGTTCACATTTAGAAATCAGATGTTATACATTCTTTTTTCATACCTAAATGACCACTATTATGAGTTGTGCCACAAATAGTAGTAAATTGTTTATACAAAAAGATACAAGTTCAACACAAATAAAAGTTTTGTCAGTTTTTTGCCCTGATCTGTAACATGACCCTATGTGATCTATCTGTGAAGGTGTTTCTAACTGAGGACAGCAGGCATGAAAGGCCAAAAACGGAGAGGAATGTCCAGCTGGTGAACCTGGATAGTGGCCAGTCTATGCCCGTGTCCATGAGTGAGTGAGTGAGTAACAAGGCTACCCTGACCCTGAAACTCAAACTCCCCATGCTCTGTCACTGATTTATCCAAATCCACCAGGTTTCATTCTTGATAGAGAAAGTGTTCATTTGTTACTCATATTAATTAACTGTAATGTCTGCAATAACTTAAGTGAGTGCACAACAGACATGCAAGCATACAATTCATTTGACTTTTCAATAATCAATCAAAAAATAAATAATACTTTACTGCAGTTTAAATGAAATTTCAAATTACATAGTTTTTTACAGAAACAAATAAACGCTGACCTATTAAATAAAGCATTAACAAATAATATTTATTTAAAATGAATATCTCCAAGGACAACAGTGTTTTTTTGAAGAAGCAAAGATTTGATTGCATAAAAAGCTGGCCATAATGGCAGCATAGTTTCATAGTAAAGTTTTGAGAAAGATAATTATCCTTAATTCCACCCACAATCCAGTCAGGGTGTGGAGCATTTCATTCTTCTTGATCTCATGCTCCAGTAAACTGAAAAAGAAGCTCCAGTAGCCATAAAAGCCACTTACAGTATATATTTCAAAAGGGAAGTTAGCATCAGTTATTGAGCAAACAATACAAAGCTTAAACAATCTCTCTCTCTCTCTCTCTCTCTCTATATATATATATATATATTTATCATTATATATATTTGTTTATTATTCAGATTAATATACTGAAAGAAAAAATATTGTAGTTGCCACTAAAAAGGTACATTTATATAAAATCTAATGGTGATCAAGCAAACAAAAACAGGGTCCTTTGTGGAGAAACATTCCACGCTGTTCACATTGTATACAGTTGCATTTTTAGTTTCTTAATTAATTATGGTTCCCTGGGAATTTTTTTGTCATTCTCTGCTTCTGTGTTGCAAGAGCAGCTGTGTCATATGTGCTCTTTTTTTCTCTAACAGATGCAGTTGGGCAATAGCCAGTGCAATAACCGCTTGTCTTTGGTGGTCAATGTCAATACATTTACACAAGGAGGAATTATCAAGTACTTCAGTGTGACTCGGGGTTGTCTGTGTTAGGCTATATGAGCTACATGAGACAATGACAGCTTTTAATATTATTTATTAAGGTTACAAACTTTACTGCCTTCTCTTTAATAGTTTATTTTGGTGAAATAACAAAGGCTAAAACATCAAAATAACTGAATGGCTGGAAGAAAACTCATAAACCAACTGTCTTCTGATTTACAGATACAATTGGGGTGATTAAGCTTTTAAAACACTTTAGAGCCTGCAACAAGGTACATACTGCATAACTGTGCATGTCATGATAATTAATTTGTTTGTGGCTGATCAGTGTACAGAACTGATCATTTTGTAATATGAACTGAGTTTGTATACATGAACAAATAATTGCAATGGAACTGAACTGGTCCAAATAAAATATTGATGTGTAAACACAGTGTACATGACCAATTATTTTAAGGAGGCTATAAAGCCTCTGTATGCAAGTCCTGGATTATGATTATAAAAGGACTGAATGAGGCTTCATAGGCTTTAATGTATTCTAAAGATCATACACTGGGCCAGCCATCACAATGAGCTTATAAAGTTCAGTTGATCCATGTGTAATGTTTGGGGAATTTTATCATTTGATTGAAGTGTGTAGGCAGTAAGTGTACAAGGTAACTGAAAAGGCTTCCTTTGACTTTAATGCAAAATACGGTCTAAGAATTGCTGCACAGCACACACGTTGATTCCACCATTTTGACCCAGTAGTAACATGGTTTCATGTATCGTTAAGGATACCTTAATCTTTCCGTATGCATATGACTGAACGCAATTCATGCAGACACATACACTCTTCAACTTTCAGCTGAAACAGTGAAACAGTCACATGGTAGCATTCCTGGAGGCCCCAAGGACCTGCAGTTATCTGGACCCTCATGGCTACAGCGAGGCCGATAAATGAGGTCAATGCCAAAGAATTAAACAGGATAGAACAACCATTCCTATTTAGAGAGGCCATTTCATTACGCATTTAGGTAGCATTATATTAAGACAGCAGCCACAGTCATTCTGATAATGTGATTTCTTTGAATTGTGGAAAGCAGAAATGATAAAGTAACTAATTCTATCTACTAATTCTTTGAAGGCCAGGTGAACACAGAGGATCATGTTACATATCAAAGAAAATTCATTTTGAAAGATGACATTGCAAGTCCTAATAAGGGATGTATTGTTTTCAAAGCCCAGCTGCAATGAGGGCCACTCCACTCTGGAAACAATGAGGAATGTTTACTGTTAAAATTAATGCCGTTTTAATGAGCTTCACACTGTACCAGACAGTGACGCACACACGATGACAAGTGTTAAAGTGTACGTTTTGCTAAAACATAGTTTCTCTGTGTTGTAGCCATGCAGAAGACTGTGGCTGTTTAACCTCACCCCTCAACAGTGCTCCCTGTGTAAAGAGGAAATAGATACAGCCCTGAAAGACATCAGTTGAGCTGTGTGGTTGATTTCTCTGGAGCCAGGGGGGTGATCACGTGTGCTACTCAGTTAAAAAAACAACTGGATAAGCACAGGCATTCTTTTAAAATGCTAATTTTGTCTATTGCACGACCAGAACAAGCCGTTCGACCAGCTCCTGGGGCCAGTTCCTCTTCTGCTACAAACAAAGATAGTGACACCAGTAACTGCAACTATTTCTCAAAAAATGTTGAATGATCTTAGTAAAAGATCCTTAATATCTCCTATCACCATGATGAATGCGCTTTTGGGTGAATGGCTGTCTGGTTTCCCACTGTGCCATTTCCAAAGTGCAATTCAGCTGTGTTACCAGGCAGAAAAGCTGAACTGTTAAATGTTAGAATCTGACACCTTCTAACCTCAGCTGTGCAAGTTTCATTGCTCCTTTGCTTTTGTTCAGACCCTGGAAGTTTGGCAGCCATGCATGAATCAGTAGTCATGGAAATAGTGGATAAGGGTGAAGCTCATGGAGCTACTGGGCAGAGGGAGAGAACACACAAAGTCCACAAACCTTTACTAAATAACCTATGATGAAACAAGTGCAACAACAACAGACGGTGACTAAGATGACGCTCACACTAGTGAACAAAGTGCACAATGTACAAGAACACCACACACACACACACACACACTGAGGATCAAGATCTGAAATGTTCTATTAGTGATACTATGGGAAATTATTGAACAGTTGAACCTATAATGGTTTTTGAACAGATCATCAACAGCACCAAACAAGGAAACATCTTTTTCTCTCCACTTCTTGTTTGAATTATTTTTGCTAACTAAAGTCTGGATTCAGGATTTGTAAGACACTGTGCAGAACCAGAGCAAGTAGGATTAGGATAGCTCTTATAATACATATATCTATTATTTCTAATAATAATAAAACTGTTGAATCTTGTATATTCAAATACAGGCATTTGTACATGTGAGTTTATTTTTGTGTGTCTATGTATGTGTCTGTGTGTGTGTGCAGGGGGGTTCATGTAAGTCACGTAGTTGTGGGGATAAAAACAGCTGAGGAGTCAATTAGCCAGAAGATACTGTATTACTGCTATTTTACCTTACGTGCTCCTAATCCTTTTCACTGCCATAATTCAAAATTACAACACTAATGTGTGTGAATCAGTTTCGGTATTAATACAAATTACTAACTACATTTTTACCAATATTTATCGAATAATCACATAAGGTAAATTTGCACAAAATTCCATGTTGTGAACCAGAAAGTGAAACACCATGTCTCTCTGTTTGGCCCCAGATAAACTCTCCCCTAAACACAGAGAGCCAACCTGTTTATTGCACCACAGATGTTCCTCAGCAGATGGTGAGGAGGTACACAAACATCTAGCCTCTGTAACCACAGGATGAGGTTACAGCTGATCTGACTGACCCTATTTATGGTAAAGATCTCTTCTGATAGCTAACACAGACATAATCAAAGAGGGTCAACTCAAAAGTGGAAGTATTCTTATTCATATAAGGCAGTGGCAACATCAATTCTCTGCAACAGCCAAAAATATCACTGTCACTCACTTCCATTTTCACTTAAACTTTGAGACTGAGCAATGGACACACAAATACTCAGTGACCTCTTTGTGTGAGATGAGATGCTGATTAAAGGCTGATCCAAACAATTAAATTTTTTCATCCATTTGTGTAATGGTAAAGTGGAGTGGGTTTCATATCAACCAACAGTAAACATTAGCCATCTGTGATGTGCTCTGAATTGGATCTTAGAGATGTGTCTGCGCTGTTGTGAGAACTGTGACCTCTTATTTTGTGGATCTGGGTCATCTCAGGTGTCATAGCTACATTTATGTCATCTCCGTCAGATTTTACAGGACAGTGGGTTAGCAGGTCTAACTAAGTGAAAGACTTTACCTGATAAAAATGATGTTCAGTTTATTTTATGAGGAGACATTTTTTCCATTCCATTTTGTAACTTCACAATGCCCCATTCCCTGTACGTCTGTCCTTGATTAATTATATTTCAATAGGAGACCACAGCATATAAAAAAGGACATCAAGAATTAGTTCAAATAGAGGGGCCACCTCCATCAGAACATTGAATTCAAAAATGGATTCATTGCTAATCTGTTACAAATTGCAGTAATGCTGTTTCCGCCAGGTTTTATCATCACCAAACAGGGAAAGAGTCTTTTTCCAATGTCCTACAAACACAAGCAGGTCAGTGGACCAAAAATAATTAGGTTACTAATGCCAACATCAGTACTACAAAGGTTCAGCCTTTTCATCTGCTGAGCCAGACCAATTGTGACCCATTTTTGTAGCCTTACAGAATGAGTCAGTCTACCTCTGAGCATCAGCGTAATTACCTATTCTGCCTTCTGGTAACAAGATTCACAGTCGTATGATAGTTATGGCATTAGCTTTATGCATATATATATATATATATATATACACATTTTTCTGGTTCCTATGGTTCTGGTTCTTATGGGAGAGGTTAGGGTTCAAAGACATACATGTTTAGGGTGACACCTGAAACTCTAACCAGCTCCAAATTGAATGAGGATGAATGGTTTCTATATATCAGCACTGCGACAGACTGGCGACTCCTCAGCTGGCCTTGGCTCCAGCACCCCCCGCAACCCTGACGGATAAGAGGTATAGATGGATGGATGGTTCCTTATGAAAACTTCAAACTTGAGAAAGAACACTGCACACAGATTTCCTTTCCTTCCCATATTTTATTTGGAGCATATAGAATATCTGAACATAGAACATTTTAAATAATATGAGTACAAGGACTTCAAACATAATTAATACATTGCATGACAGTGACAGGGGAATGGGTGATGTGTGTATGTGCCGTCTCCCGCCTGCAGTGGTGGGTAGTGTTATGCACAGGCTGAGATAAGGTGGCTGAGGCCGCTGAAGTAAGATTTTTCTCGCTCGCTCATCAGCTCAAAGTGTAGCGGCTGCTGACAGAATGTACACTCTGCTGAAGAGTGGGGCTTCAGCTCCAGGCCCACCTCTTTCCATGTGTGCACCAGCCTCTCTGAAGGGGGAAAAAAGTGAAGAGGGGAGGTCATGGGGGTAAAGCTACAGTCAGTTACAGTTCAAATGAAGTTACTCAAAGTTCTGTCATGAATTATCATTATATGCAATTTGTGTGTATTAGTGACTAAATAATTTTGACTTTAATCTTTCAAAGAACAGTGAAAGCATGATAAAATTATGACATGTATTAAGTTGAGCTGTTTGATCAAATAATAAGTAACTTGTCCAACAAATTACAATTTCACTGAATGTATTTTCACATCAGGATGACTACAGTATATTACTATCATCTTACCAACAAAGTATTTCATCATCTCAGGGGTGTGGTGAGGTGTTGGGGCGATACGCAGGAGTTCTTCTCCCCTGGCAACAGTGGGATAGTTGATGGCCTGTACGTAGATGTTGTGGCGACTCATCATGATGTCACACACCTCAGTATTTTTCTCAGCGTCTGAAACCTAAAAATAAAGAGACACAATAATTACAATGGAGTCATTTGGGACACAGTGTGGTTTTGATTGTAATGCGGTTGTGTGAACCATCTGTGTCTAACTGAATACCATCAGAACATAAATTACCCGGACTGGGATGATGTGGCTGGGGCAGTGCACCACAGGCAGCCCAGAGTCCATCAGCATCTGTCTGAGCAGCTTTACATTGCGCTGGTGTTTACGTCTCAATGAGCGGCCCTCTTCCCCTTTGAGAACCTGGATCGACTGCCTGGCTCCAGCTAACAGCATTGGTGGCAGAGAGGTGGTGAAGATGAAACCAGCTGCGTAGGAGCGCACCGTGTCCACCAGGGCAGAAGTACTTGCAATGTAACCACCCACACAGCCAAAGGCCTTGCCTGAAAGAAGACATGACATTTTATTTGATGCAACAGCACCAGAGATAGAATACTTTTTTTTTTTAATTTTACATATCCTTTAAACTAAAGACTCTTGTTTAAACAGTCACTGCAATAGCCTTAGTGATCTATGAAAAACCCTCCTTTGTTGATCTCACACACTAGATCTTCCTGAAATGGCAGCTGCAGTAGGACAAGAGCTGTAGATCTCAGTTAGAAATAATTGTCCCCTCAGCTTGACAGCGACGCACAGAGACAGAGAGTAATTCAATAAGAGCACAACAAGAGCCCACAGTCTCCTAGCAACAACAGAGCTGCACCAGCTTCTTTAAACCCTCCAGAATATTTGTGACACAGTTGAGGCCTGATGCTGGGTATAACAACAAATCAGACAACAAGAGATTCCTAATTGCTATGGATAGTTTTTTGTTTGATAAAAAATAATGTGCATATTGAATAACCCAAATTCTGAATGAAAGACTTCACTGATAGATCTAGTAATAGCTTAAACATTTATGTCTGTCTTGAAAGTCAAAATTGAATATCATCAGTAATTTATTTAGTAGTAGAGTAGAGATTATGTGCTGACCTAGTGTCCCTGAGATGATATCCATCTTGTGCATGACACCATCCCTGTCTCCAATGCCCCCTCCTCTGGCCCCATAGAGGCCCACAGCGTGGACCTCATCAACGAAGGTGATGGCACCAAACTCGTGGGCTACATCACACATCTCCTCTAGCGGACACACAGCACCTGCACAAAAGAGAGAAAAGCTGAATTAGCCAACGTGAAGGCACAAAATTGGTCATTTAAGTCTGCCAGTATGCATCAATAACTCCTGTTTACTTTGCTAGAAAACACTAAACAAATAGTTAAATGTGATCCATGGCCGGGTCTTGTGCAAGTTGCACATCGATCAGCTTTCCCCAGAATACACGCAGTAAAACACTGCAAAAACTAAATCCCCATTCCTTCCAAGTGCCACATCAGTGATTCCTGACATTTTGATAACAATGGTGATTAACAACCAGGTGTTATTTACAAAATGGATGGGTGACCATCCCAAACTAACCATCCATGGAATGGACAGTCTCAAAGGCCACAATCTTCGGTTTTGTGGGGTCTCCCTTCTGCAGCAGTTCTCGGAGATGGGCCACATCATTGTGGCGGAAAATGAATTTCTTAGCACCACTGTTCCTGATACCCTGGATCATCGAGGCGTGATTGCCTGCATCAGAGTAGATCTCACAACCTAAAATAGTTCAGATTAGAGAGAGCTGGTGAGAATGAGAAATATTTTTAAGAGGTTTGTGGGACTATTTTAAGCATGAATGACACCCATTATTTAATGATTAAATGTGACATATGCTTTCATGTTAGATTTACGGAAGAATAAATGTCTAGAAATCTTGTATACCAGGCAGCATCTTGGCTAGAGTGAAGAGGGTGGAGTCATTGGCCACAAAGCAAGAGGTGAAAAGCAGTGCAGCATCCTTCTTGTGGAGGTCAGCCAGTTCTTGCTCTAGTTCCACATGGAATTTACTGGTCCCAGAAATGTTCCTGGTGCCTCCTGCCCCTGACCCATGCTTTCGTAGAGTATCCCTAGAAACAAAAGACAAAGTTAGTTTTATCCTGTTTTTATGAGGCTCCACAGAAAATTACAAGGTAAGAAAGGTGTTATTGCTACACATGTACTAAGATCTGGGCAAGCTCAAACATGCTGCAAGGAGAAAAACACAGGGCCCATGAGACTTAGGTGTAAACTAAAGCCAACTAACACCCTACACCCATATGAACAAAAGACTGGGTGTCAGGTTGTATTCAATTATTATTTTCCATGTGTCATCTTTTCTCAGTTTCTTTCTGTCTGAACTCCAAGTGGGACAAAATGTATAAAATAATTGGAGAAAGCTGACACGCAAGACAAATATTTGTACCATTACATGTCAACATATCTGAGCCCAATGGACTAAGCCAAGAGTATTTGCCTCTACACCACATACTCAAACAGCCTATCCAATACTCACATGATGGACTGCACGACCCGAGGGTGTCGACTCATACCCAGGTAGTCATTGCTGCACCACACGGACACCTCCCTCTTTTCTGCTAGAGAACCTGTGAAGTCGTCAGCCATGGGGAACTCGTTAGCCAGGCGATTCACAGTCTTAAACACACGGTATGTGTGGTCGCTCTTCTTCTCTTCAATCTTCTTCTCAAAAAAGTCATCATAATGGAAGCGGGACACTGTTAGAAGAGGAAGACAAATCTTGCTTAATGTGACACAACACTTGCCTTGTGATGGGTGAAGCAATTTCTAACACGATGAAAGTCTGTTCATCTTATTCAAAAACACATTGAAACTATCATAAATATCAAATTAAGTAACAAATAAAATATGGAGGTAAAGTAAAGTAGTCAGTCAAACAGGAGTGGCAGTACTATCTTGGTACTTTTCTATTTGAATATGTCATTCAGCACCAAAGTAAAACTCACTACTGCCTGGCAAGTTGTCCTGCAGCAAGTGGGAGACCATTTTAGGTCGCTGTTTCAGGAGGGTCCTCATTAGATTAGCTGGCTCCCCTCCACTTCCCCTAGAGGTACTGGACGGCTTCTTCAACTGGGCAGGGGGGACTTCTGAATGAGGTCAAGAGAGGAAAAACAAAGTAGCATTGAATTCTGTACAACAAATGAGCAAAAAAAGCATTGTCTGGTTACATTTCTGAACAACCCTCACCTTTCTGGACAGTGCGGACCTCCTGAACATCCTCTTGGAACTCCATGCTGACCTGGCGGACCACACTGCTATTCTTCTGGCCCATTTCAGCAGCCAGGAAAGGGCATTTTGAGGCCACCACCTGACCTGAGGGTGGGACATGGTGACCAGCAGGCAGTTTGGGCTCCACTTTTTGTTTGGAGCCTGCAAGAGCACAAATCAAGTATTAAACCTCTGTTACACCAATACTTAAAACCGAAAACCAGTATCATATGCAGCAATAATTTGGTCATTAAATCAAGTTGGATATTTCACTTAATGTAATGTAGAAACAGCAGAAACTAGGATATTCAGGCAAACAAAAAAAAAATAAATTAAAAAAAATTGTTTGTTACCCTCACCTTCAACCACAGACATGGTGTCCTCAGTCTTCTGGTGGGAGGAGGATGAGCAGAGGGCCCGTACCATCGAAGGGGCCATCGGTTTTGAGGCAAGCTCCATCATGACAGGGCATCGCTGGGCGTACGTTACCAGAGATTTTTTGGATTGCTGGAGAAAGGCCTGGGGCACACGAGCCAGGAACGGACATCGACGCACGATGACATCCATAATTAGCAGTTGTGATGATGATTGTCAAGAAATCTAAAGAAAACAGTTGAGACTTTATTGAAATATGCTGTGGACAGTTAGGTACTTCTTAACATGTGCGACAAAAAGCTCTTCTGCAGGCTGTTGTCTTAAAAGGCACAGCACTCTCAAAAACACAATGGTGGTGTTTTTCTCCCTCCTACTTGAAATGCAATCAATTCATCCTAACAGTTTCACTATCATTAACACACAGTGTTTTAGCTGTTGTGGACATGTTAATAAAACTGTTGTTACCTCTCTGTGCAAGCTGCAACAGTAGGAAGTACACTGGTAGGGAAATTGTTCTTTGACACTACGTGATTGTAAGTCTTTTTATGGTGACATTGTGTCATTGTGTAGCAAATCAGAAATATTAAATTTTTAAAGCAATTACCTATTACATTCAGATGCAACTCTAACTAAAGGAAGTTAAATTTTGTTTGTGGTTGACATATTCTTTAAATAATAAAATACAATCTCGGCTGAAAAAAATACTTGAAATTTCCAGTAAGTCTACCTTAAATTCAAAATTTGTCAAATTCAAAACAGCCGCGTGAACAAATTTTGTTTTGTTGAGTACCTTTAAAAAAAATGATGAATGAAGCATGAAAGATGCTTAGTTTATTATCACATTCAGATCAAGAAAAGCAGCAATTTTTTTGATACGAGTTAAAACAACTTATCAAAATAGAGCGACTTTCAAAAATGATTACACGGTATTATGAATATTGTTTTCTTGCGATCCTGACACATACATTTCTACGAAAACCATCACTTTGCACTTCTGCAGACCACCGTACTGTAATAAGCATTTACTGACAAACATTTCGGTTGCGTAAAACCGAAATGTTTGCTCCTGCTCCTGCCACCGTCTACACATTCCTCGACGGAGTAATCACTCCTAAAGTTTCTTTTTTCCTCTGAGACAAGACCCAGGAAAAGGAAAAACACACGTGGACATACTTGTAACAAATGTTAGCTTAAGAAAGAGTCAGTGGCATACCTTAACATCTTACTTTGATGGTATCTAACTACAAAAAAAAAAAAAAAAAAAAAAAAAAAAAAAAAAAAAACAGCCCACGAGTCTTTTGCAACAGAGAAACTGCGCTTGTGTGACACTGTACCGTCAGCTTATGTGTGTGATATTAAATGGTCAGACATCCCTTGAATAATCCGTGTGACTTTAAAAATATGATATTGAAGCCACCTAATATAGGCTGTTATTACACTTGACAATAATAGCCACATTTGGTTTGCGAGTGATCATAAGCCGATTGACCTGGCCTTGACTGGCAACAGACATAGTAGTTATTACACTTTGAGAGCAAGAGTCACGACCTGGGACGACCATGGTACGACCTGCCTGCCTTTAACGTTAAATAACACTAACAGTACAATGTTATAGTATAGTTCAAGCGTTTGGTGAAACCCTCATCTAAGACAGACTGAGTCTTTGCTCGGCTTCTCGTGATCCTTGCCGGTCTTAACGTTAGCTAGGCTGCTAACATTAGCTGAGAAGCTACAGCGAAAAGTAGAGATGCTGCGAAAAATTACGAAAACTCACCTCTGAAGGACTTCACGCTTTAATGCGTTAACTTCCGTATAAGCCGTGTAATGGACAGGACAAAGGCAGCAAAGCTGACCTGCAGTAATGCTTGTTGTGAGTCGGTGAAGGTGATCTACGCTTCGTTATCCTGCACTGAGGACGAACGAAAAGGACGAGGACGGGGTTGCACTTATAAGAGCTTACACCATGGCCGTTACCGGACGGAAGTCTCGCGAGATCCTATTCGTTTATGTCACAGGTAATTCCTGTCAATCATCCATGTGTTACGCATGTGGTCAAAAACTCCAAACTAGAAGCGGAAGAAGCAGTAGAGTTAAAGGGGTATACCACTGTATTTATTGATATACTCTGTAACAAATATCCTTCCCGTTCTGTCTTTGCAACACGTATTAAATGGTTTACGACTGATTTGAATGTACTAATTTATTGACAACTATTACAAGTAAGGAAGTGAATACTGCTGTATAAGCAGACAATGGATGCACCCTTGTACAAAGCGCCCTTTGTAGTGATAAAAATGTGAAAAATGAAAAAGCAAAACTTAAAATGTTACCTATACTTCATTAGTAATTAGTAAAAAAAAAACAAACAAAACAAAAACAAAACAAAACTAATACAATATTTACCTCAATTTTTTTGAAATATAAGATAAAGTAGCTTTAGTACTCAGAGTACAAGTACAAATACCTTAAATGTGTAATTAAGTAAAGTACTTGACTAAATGTACTTATAGATACTTTACAGCCATTCCCTGCTGAAAGATGTTTGAGCATAAAATATACTTGATGTATTTTGGCTTCTTATTACTGTACACATATGACCTCTGGTGTTGAAACAGAGACGGTGAACCTGAATGGGTTCTTGAATATAGATGGACTGTGTGGTGTATACTCTATACGTGTGTTGTGTAACCCTATATATAGTCTGAATTCTTGAAGTTAGACTGATTAGAACAAATAATCTTTTTTTGTGTGTGTTGAAGAGTCTGTGAAAACTGTTTTCAGTGTTAATTTCCAACCTACTGTGTGTCTCAGAATTAAAAAATGAAGTTAAAGTCAAAATGCATCAACAATGTAGACTCAGTTACCAGTTTATAATGTCCACCCTGATGGAAAAAAGGAATTCTGACACAACAGCCCAAGAAATAAATCCCACTTTTATAAATAATGTTCAGTTTGTATTGTTGTTTTTATTCAGTCTATAGTTTACCTTCACTGATAAAAATAGTGGGGAAAACAATTGAAATGCCTATCAGTTAACTCAACAGCATATGCTGCTATCTAAAAAAGAAACACATAACTTTGTCTGCATAGTTGATCTATAAAATACATTTCAGTGACATCTGAATGTCAGTGGAATATGTGTCCTCAGACTTTGACATTAATTTGCCTCTTTGGCATGGACAATTGTGGTGCTTTGCTGCCCTCTACAGATCTCTTTAATCAGTGGCACTGTTAACTGGAAAACAGCTGGGGCACAGTTGAATTTTGTTTAAGTGGATCAGTGTGGCCTATACAGACTGTGACAGTCAGAATGGAGGGTTTAGGTCACAGTACAGCATCAGTATAACAGGAATCCACATATAGATACATTAACATTCAGATTTCTTTATTTGACATTTTTCTATTGTGGTTTTTGTTTTTTTATGTCCACAAAGTATGGATGTCTTATTTTCAAATTTATGTAGTGTTCAATAATGTAATAGTGTAAGTAGTGTGCATAACTAAGGAATAGTTTAGGGTTACCTGATCCAGCCCTAACTATAAACTTTGTCAAAGAGAAAGTTTTAAGCCTAATCTTAAATGTAGAGAGGCTGTTAGCTGTTACTCTTGGAGACTCTAGGAACCACAAGTAAACCTCCATTGAGAGAGAGAAGTGATCTACTGGGACGATAGGAAATGATGAGCTCTTTGAGATACAATGGAGCTTGGTCATTTATGGCTTTGTATTTAAGGAGAGGGATTTTAAATTCTATTCTGAATTTTACCAGGAGCCAGTGCAGAGAAGCTAACACGAGAGAAATGTGATCTCTTTTTCTAGTTCCTGTCAGTACTCGCGCAGCAGCATTTTTAATCAACTGAAGGCTTTTTACTGAGTTATTGGGATATCCTGATAATTGTGAATTACAGTAGTCCATTCTGGAGGTAACAAATGCATGTACTAGTTTTTCTGCATCCTTTTGGGACAGGATATTTCTAATTTTGACAATAATTTTTATGTCCTTAATGTCTCAATTTTTAAGAAATGCCTGAAGTTTGACTATTTGATTAGCTTTGTTTGGCATAGATAAATACAGCTAGCTGTCATCTGCGTAGCAGTGAAAATTTATGTGATGCTTCCTGATTATATTGCCTAAAGGGAGCATATAAAGGGTGAACATTATTGGTCCTAGTACAGAACCCTGTGGAAGTGGTTAACCTTATTGTGCAAAGAAGATTCATTGTTTACATGAACAAATTGGAATCTATCTGATAAATATGACTTAAACCATTACATTGCATGTTCCAGTCTCTGTAATAAAATATTATGATCAATAGTATCAAATGCAGCACTAAGATCCAACAGGACAAGTATGGAGGCCAGTCCAATATCTGAGGCCATTAGTAAATCATTGGTAACTTTCACCAGTGCTGTTATTGTTCTATGGTGTACTCTAAATCCTTGTGGTTTGTTTGGAAATCTTAACACAAACCATTCCTATGCAGATGATCGCATTATTGGTTTGCAACAGCTTTTTCAAGGATTTTAGAAATCAAAGGGAGATAAGATATTGGTCTATAAGTGGCTAAAACACCTGGGCCATGATGTTGAAACTATGGAAGCTACCTCTGAGAGATATTTAAGCAGAGGGGCAGGGTAAAAAACAAAAAGAAAAAAAAACACATTCATTGAGTGTATTTACTGTTAGTTGTTAAAGTTGTAATATAAAAATGTAATATAAAGATTGTTACTGCACCAATGCTTTATGTCGAGGTTATTTTTGCAGCTAAAGATAACGGGGGAACGGACCTCAACGAGGAGACAGAATTCATGTACCAGCAGAAGTCACCGGAAGCCCGTTTTGCTCTACGCATGTGCGAAAACGTTCACGCATGCGCGACGCAGAGCGGACCTCGACGTAAATGTAGCAGTGACAGCAGCAGCAGCCCATATCAGACTAGATTGCCTTCCAGTTGTCGGAGGAGATTCCCACTTTCGTGTCCTGAATCCGGGAACCTCGAGGTAGCCATGGCGTCGGGCCTGCCCAGTGTTGTTGTGTTGGCTTTGTTTGTGGTTCTGGCCCCTTCTGTATCTGGTGAGTTTGCCGCTTTGGAGACTGTAGTTATTGGTGCGTTTTGATAAAATTGCGTTGTTTGGAAACGTTATTTTTTGTTACTTGTTCCATCTGCATCGTGATTGTCTGTGTTCCCTAACTTCAATACTGTGGATTGAACTAACGTTTAATCACCACTCTAAACGATCACAAACAAAAACTAAAAATTATAACATTTTGAGTCGAGATAATCAATTTAGCTATTTGTGTACCTAATAAACTGGCAACTCAGTGTATATGAGCACAACAACAAACGAACACAACAACCTCTTTGAACCATGCAATACAGTCAAACAGCACCACTATTTCCTGGAAACGACCCTGAATTTGACCACAATCTCAAACAGTTTCAATATTTTTAGGTATAATCTACTTATGTCGAGGCTGTTGTATCATCAGTTTCACTTAGCTGAACCTGATAAAAAGCAGAGTGAAAATGCACATTTGTCCAGAAAAAAGTAGAATATTTAAGTCAAGAATATTTGATATGTTTGCTTAATCTGATAATTAAATCATTTTTTGTCCATCAACAAAACAATGAATTGACTAATTGACTCTATTAGAGTGTCTTAGATTATGTAACTAATATACTCATAATTAACATAGTAAATGAGCAGTGATAAAAGACTTTTCTTTAAGTGGGCAGAGGCTTAAGTGTTCTTCCTACTTCTACGTTCTCTGAGTTAAATCCCTTTTCATGTCTCTGTTCTGTTACAGCAGGGGACAAGGAGTGTAAGGCCTACACAGATCTGGCCAACGTGTACCACTCATCTGTATATTGCTACTCTGGATTTTGCTGTGGTTCCTGCTACAATAGATACTGCTGTCAAAGCAGTGTTTGGCAGTTTTCTGAGGATCAACAAGAAAATTGGTATTCTACTCTGTTGTATTCTGTGCTCTCTCTATCTCTATTTATTTCGCTCTCTGTGAGTTGCTCCTAGCTCCAGTTGACATTACTGTGTGTATCTTTGATTCTGTGTAACTTCAGTAGAAATATCAAACATTGTGGCTTTGATTTATAAAGTTGTGGCTTTGATTTATAAAACATTGGCCTACGTAGCTAACGTGCCCGATGTAGGATTGAAATCAATAGGCTATTACTCTGTTCTAGTGAAGTAATGGTAGAATAAATATTGTTTTGACTAATTTTGTCTTTGTTTTTTTTTTTTTTTTTAAGTGGGTTTCCTCAAAATTACTCACCATTGCCCATGGTCTTTGCTATTGGTGTCGCCGTCATTGTTGTGCTCATCTTCATCTGCTGCTGTGTCTGTCCCTGCTGCTGTCTGTACAAGGCATGCTGCAAGCCACGACGTAAGTACCCCTTCACTAACAATTATTGCTGAATCTTGCTGTTGATGATACAGAAATGACAGCCAGTTCCTGTTCCTGAGCTCAGCTGCTGTGGAATAGCAATAATGACAATAACAATAATATTTTTTTAAAATGTATTTATTTCATTTTGTTTGGAATTTTTAACACTTGTCCTAATATATAGTAGTCACATTGTAAATTTAACCAGAAAACCCCTCAAAATTGCCACTTAGGTTGAAATGTATTCCTCTTCTGGAGAGGGATGTAAGAAAGAGGTCATTTTAGTGCAATGTGGGCAGTCTAATGTTGCCTGTATAATAACTACCAGGTTAGATAGCATGAGTTACTTATTATTCACAGTGTTGGACAATATGACATATACCTCAAGCATTATATGATTATTATTATATTATTACAATAATATTATTAAATATAAAACATTATTATACCACAAGTATAATATTATTATACCACAATAACAAATGTGGTTAAATGTCAAGCCTGCCAGATTTGATCATACAGTGTATCTATCCTTTCACTAAAACTGGTTGTATTGTTTACACAAGTTTAGCCAACTCCAGATAAGTTTACATCTGGGAACTACCTGATCAGCAAGTTGACACAAAAGGGACCATGTATTTAAGAGATATAAATAGAAGGTGAAATTTATTATATTTGTACCAAATCATAACAAAGTCACCTCAAGGGACTTTACATAGAGAGCAGGTCCAGACCAAGCTCTTTATAAAATTATTAAAAGGGACACAACAAATCCTATCACGTATCCCCCAGCAGTCTAGGCCTATAGCAGCATAACTAAGGGATAGTTCAGGGTCACTTGATCCAGTCCTAACTATAAACTTTGTCAAAGAGGAAAGTTTTAGGCTTATTCTTAAATGTAGAGAGGATGTCTGCCTCCCGGACAGACACTGGGAGCTGAAGAGAGCATAGTAGCTGCTACTCTTGGAGACTCTAGGAACCACAAGTAAACCTCCATTTAGAGAGAGAAGTGATCTACTGGGACGATAGGGAACTATGAGCTCTTTGAGATTCGATGCTGCTCGGTCATTTATGGCTTTGTATTTAA
This sequence comes from Rachycentron canadum, assembly GCA_038496675.1. NCBI lineage: Eukaryota > Metazoa > Chordata > Actinopteri > Carangiformes > Rachycentridae > Rachycentron > Rachycentron canadum. Next base: position 5,194,075 of record CM076649.1, on the reverse strand, counting down.
GGAGAGGGATTTTAAATTCTTTTCTGAATTTTACTGGGAGCCAGTGCAGAGACGCTAAAACAGGAGAAATGTGATCTCTTTTTCTAGTTCCTGTCAATACTTGCACAGCAGCATTTTGAATCAACTGGACATCCTGATAATAGTGAGTCACAGTTGTCCAGTCTCAAGGTAACAAATGCATGTACTAGTTTTTCTGCATCGTTTTGAGACAGGATGTTTCTAATTTTCACAATATTGTGCAGGTGGAAGAAGGCTGTCCTAGAGACTTGTTTAATGTGAGGGATAAAGGATATTAATCCCAGTTACATGTTCCAGTTTCTGTAATGAAAAGGGGAAGTATTTGTTTCAGTGTTGTGAAATACTTTGATCTGATTTACTGTGAAGAACAAACACATCTATTTATTGTAGCTGGGTTTTTTAATTGTTACATTGATATCAAAATATAAAATTATGATGCTAGAAGATATTACCCAATCACCTCCTGGCTGATAAAGACACGACACGTGTTTCAGATGGATGTGCTTATTTAGCTGGAACTTTGTTACACAAAAAGAGAAAACCCTTGTAGCCACATGTTGCTGCTTCTGCAAGCTGTTGGTTTCCTGTTCGTATGTAAGATATTTTTGAGTTGCTGTCTGACTGTTGAGAGCCTTTCAAGCTATATGTACATGCAGTGTAGTGATTGTTTATCTGTTTAAAGGAAGTAGTCAAATTCTTGGTTTCCAGTGTGTTGGAGTGTTTGTCTGTCTAGTTTTCAAAGCAGAATATGAGGACTGTTGGCCCACCCACCACATGACTTTCATTACTGCAGCAGCTTGGTCTTACTAATAAAATAGACCTCGGGACACAGCACAAAATGATGCTGGATTTGTGACATTGACAGCAGTTACAAAGTCCAGCACTGTGAAGTTCTTCATTTGACATTTTGCCATTGCCATCGTTATGCCATGCTGTGCAAAGTTTCACTTGGTTTCCACAGGGGGATGTTACAGTGTAGTCATCAGATAATTGATGTTTGGATTCCTGTACATGCAAACACAAGTTTAAGATCCATAAAACAGATTTGAATTAAATTGTCTTTATTAAAGGATAGTCAGGTGATTCTTCTGTCATAAACACTCATCAGTGCCCGAAATTTACAATTTACTCCTGTTTAAACATGATTTGCTCAAAACTACATTGCCCAACTGTTTGAAGAATATATTTGGCTTAAATATACATCCATGACCTGTTTTTAAAGGTTTATATATCTCCAGTAGAGCCCAGGGGGCTTGTGGCTGAATGCCACAGACAGGGTGGGGATGTTGGAAAGTATTGAGAGGCAAACCAACCCATTGTTGGTTTTGGTCTTCTCATGGAATTTGTTTTCAGTACCCCTAAATCCTTTAAATGATAATACCATTGATATTAATTCACTATGTGTACTATGTTCAGCCTTATTTACATTACTTACATTACTGTAACACCCATCTGTATATAATTATTTATTGGAGTCAAGGTGAACAGTTTTAAATGTGTAAACATGAGCTCTGTTGTGCTTGTCTGCGGTCTCTGACATGGTTTCTTCTAACACAGTCTGTTTTCCTGCCACCAATTTGTGATTAGTGCCTTGCTGCCCTGTAGAGAGGTAGGCGTCTGAGCAGCAGACATTAAGCTTTAACTGCTGCTTGGCTGTGACCACTCCCACTTTTAAACAGCTATTGTGTTACCACAAGACTGAAGTTTTGGAGTAAAAACTTAAGAATCAAACTATACAGTCGAATGTTATCAGGGAGTGAGCTTAGTTCTATGACACCGGAAACATTCTCACATGGGTTTCAACCAAGCCTCTGTTTTTTTGTGTTATCTGCATCTCAGATGCTGATCTTAACTAAACGTAAAGAATTCTTCCTTTTGTCTTAGTCCACTTGGTCCAATTTATGAACCGAAACAATATGAGTCCAAGAACAGATTCACCAAAACTCATCAACTGGACAAAATTTTTGTAAACTGCGTGTTTCGAAGGGGTTCCTATTTTTGAGCTCTCATTAGCATTTTAATATCCTTTAAATTCCCACAAAAGTCGACCACTTCCACCCCATGTACATCTGTCACAAAAATGTTATGAAAAAGTAAAAAGAGAAACTTCACACTGTGGCAATGAAGTCCTGCTTAGTTATCAGAATTATATTTAAACTCCAAATTCAGTCAGAATAAGACATTATGATTTCAGGTCAAATAAGCGTCTTTTCATCTGAAGACTTAGTAGATTAGTATGACAGGTTTGGACTACAAGTGAATTTCACTTTTAGAAATTTTACAAAAATTATAAGTATGAGAAAATTGGTGAAAAGGACAAATTCTCTCAGATTTCTTGTGCATGGCTTGTGGTTGTTGTTGCATGAGACCAGCATGTTAAAAGGAAAATTTATGTAGTGTGTGTGTGTATCTGCCTTCAAACGTGCACTGTTGTTAACACAATACACTTCTGCATTTCCTGTCAGTTGGGTGCTTTAGCCCACTTGAGCAGGTTGTGCCATGTAGTGACAAAGCTCTAGAAAAAAGCAGCAATAGGCAAAGTCACAGACAAGAATGTGGATTCCCTGAATCGGGCTGATGCATGTTGGGATCATATCCAGGAATGTAAGAGCTCCACCTCACATGAGTCACTGTTTCCACGACAACCACAGAAGGGAAAACTTAAAGCCTTCCAATGTTATTTACAGGAAGTGGCCACATGAACTCTGTTAAAAAAAAAAAGAAAAAAAGACACACACACACACACACACACACACACACACACACACACACACACACACACACAATAAGTAAGAGACAAGTAACAAACTGCAAAACCATGTAAATCAATGTAAAGTGAAAGGGAAGGGTGTACGCTGTCTGTCATAAATCAAAGTCAACTCTGAACACACAGATGTCATATTTTTAGATTTAGTGTCACTTTTTGTAGATATGGTCTCAAATGTCTCCATTGTCCATTAGAAATGAACATTGATAAATTTACTTAAAACAAGAGTACAAAAAACTAGAGCTTGCCTGAGAATAATTATATTTAAAAGTTTTTTTTAACAGGAAACTGAAACCACAAATGGCTCATCCTACAAGCTTTTAATGGTGACTAAAATATAAACACACATTGGCTAAAAATTGACTCAAATATGATGTTAGAGTCACACTGTCAGTCTTCGAAAACCTTTGAACTAATGAAATCTTTTATCAACTCTTCTCTTGTGGATTTTGGCAGGTTGACATTCAGAGGACACTGTTTCAAGTGATTTTGAAGTATTTTTTCTGTGGACCTTACACTCATGAATCCCTGTTTCCTCTAGTGAAAATAATCTGATCATGCAATCATTTTAGTGACTTGACAGGATGTTTTCTCAGCTATCTGGTTGTAGTTTCCCTGTGAAAGTTGTACAGTTGTAAAAATGCACAAGTGATGGTCTGACCTAAGTCAGACTGCATATTATAACAGACACAGAAATGGCCTCTGTGTGAAATCTGAAGCCTTTGTTTTATTTTTGTAAAGTGAGGTCAAAAACAAATGTTGAATAACATGGTGACAAGTTTAGCATATATTTAGGGGAAGTTTTGTTCCGTCATCCACGCTAATATTAGCAACTTGGCTTTTAAATTATTGCTTTACAGTTCTTTCCACACACATACGCTGCCTGCTTAATGCGAAACTGTGAATGAACACCCTACCTAGCTCATATTAAATGTGTTTCTCATCAGTTTCTGTGTTATGTTTTCCTACAGCTGTGGTAGCCACCACCACGCACACAACAGTGGTCACCACTTCTCCTCAGCAGTATCCCCAGCAGCCGACTGCAGCGCAGCCTCAGTCATACCAAGGGGTCCAGTATCCACAATACCAGCCCATACCAATGCAGCCAGGATACGGAACCCAGCCCGTGCCGCAGGGTTACGGAGCTCAGCCCATGGCCACGACTCCCTACCCAGGACAACCGTTCACACCAGGGCCACCTCCAACATATCAGGAAGCCAGTGAGTGTTAACAGGGTGAAATTGTTGAATAAAAGCATGATGCAATTATGATAACCAATCAAGACGACATCCCATCCTTATTAATTTACAACATAGAAAAAACAATGACATAAAATGTAGCATTTGTATACAAACGTATTGTATATTTGTATATTTTACACATATAGAAATATTATATGTTAACTAGAATTGTACATAGTAGAAGCCTATGTACAAGAACCATGAACATGTAAACAATGCCTTGTTCTCTAACCTTGTGACTGATGCAATGATGATGATGCAAAGAATGAAAAAGAGGATAAACACGTTCTTCGATTCAAGACAAAATGTTAAACTCTTTCACGTTTTTTTTTTTTTTTTTTTTTTTTAATAGTAGCTGCCTGTTTACCTTATACAGATTTTAAGAGGGCTGTATTTCTTTAACAGACTTTTAGGGAATGGACAGGGATGAAACTCTAAGGGCTTTCAGGATTATCATTACACAAAGTTGATGATTGCATTGTGGTTGTGGAAACACACAGCATAGAAAAGCACCCTTTAACATGAGGTAATGACACATTACAGTGAACATGTGCAATTTTGGTGCTTTAAAAAGGCTGCAACAGGAAGTGGAGGTGGAATAACTGCTGCCGGTATTCAGTTGGGTCATGTCTGTATTTCATAAAATAGAAGATTATCCATTTATGGTTACTGCTGTCTAGAAAACAGAAGTTGTGATCATTGTCAAAGCATCTTCAACTACCTTATCCTCATACTATGTTTTCTGTCTGTGTTCAGCGGGTCCTGCCCACCCTCCCAATCCAATGCTTTACAGCCATGCAGCGTTCAGCCCCAGCCAGCCAGCATACCCAATGCAGCCTCCTGTCCAGCCACAGCCCAACGCTCCGCCCTCCAACACAGACTACCTAGCCCAGCCTGCATACAACCCGGATTATGTTGCACCCCGAACTGGATAATGGACCACAGTGCCACACTCTCAGCCACATTAAACATGCTGCAGAACTGGAAATGTGTAATCTAATTCAACATGAGAGTTGTTCCTGTGCATCCTGAGTCATGTGTTTCAGTGGTTAAATATGGAAATTTTATGACACATTTGTAGTTGTTAAAGTGCTGTTGAAGAGATACCATATGAAAATGTTGATACCTCTTGGCTCATATTGCATGGACTAACAATATACAAATGGTGAGATTACTTCTGTTTTTATATTTCTTAATGGCTCCATCGCAGTCATCTTGGTGAACATAAAAACCATTGAGTCTGATTTTAAAGAGGGGATGATGTACTTTATCATCAGGCTTCTGAACATGCCTCCCATCTCCAATCTCTTAGTCCTTGTCTATACAGTCCACTGGTTGAACCGTTTTGTCCTCTTCAGTTCACCATCTGCAGGGATTGCAGTCACATGCAGTGGTGAAATTTTAGAGAGGTTTCGGTGTCTGTAGCCATAATTTCATTGCTGTCTTTACAGTTTACTTCAGGCCGATAAAGAGCTTTGAAGTTTTGTTTTTCATGTATATTCCCAGGAAAGTGTGTAATGCTTTATATGTGGTATACATCTTTCTTGGGATCAAATGAAGTCCAAAACATGTATTATTTCTCACTGAAGGCTTTATGATTGTCGGTTGACTAGATATTCAGAGGGTATTAAAGTCTTCTTTAACCCCCACCCCCCCACCCCTGCCAGTGAAAGGGAACATTCTGCATGTCAATTCAACAAAACAAGCCTGGTGGCACACAGGGAAAGTTCACATTACATTTAAATTTAATGTATTTTTTTTTTTCTCATGTTTTTTTTTTTTCTTTTGCCCATCTTACAAGTAAATTTGCTAAAATGCATCGGCAGCATTGACTCAGTTAACCAAAGGACATTCATCACTTTTCAAGCAGCCAAACATTCACTTAGTCTGTTACACAATTAATGCAAATGTTATACCTAAATGCAAGAATCAATTGTGCCTTCTTAGCCATATGACTTCTGTGAAACAATGGTGTGCATGTCATTTAGAGCACTTTAAAATCTAATTTTGTATTTATTCTTTCTGATATTGATCTGTTACTTGTGTTAACTGTCCTGATTAGGTTTAATATCTTCCGCATTTTTTGTTCAGTGCCATGTTCAATACAACTGCCACAAAATTGTGCTGTCTGATAACTTTAGTTCCTGTTGTTACAACCCACACTTTTTTTTTTTTTTTAAATCAATCTTTAAAAACCATGTGTTATTTCCCTTGTCATTATTGTCACCAATGCCTTTATTAGATAGCACCAAGGCAACAGTAAGGTTTTTGGAGAATAATCTTTATTTCTTTTTCTTGTATCTAAAAACTAAATAATAAGCCTTTGTAGCTTTGATTTGCTTTGTCATTTTTGTTTTCTTTTGTTAGTGGTTTTTCAGCCAAGCAATCACTTCATCTTCCTGCTCACTGAAATTACTTGAAATAGTTTTGCTAAAGTGACCTTTTCATGGTAAGTAGTCACAGCTCATGTGGCAGACTAGTCTTTTGAGTCACCCAGCTGCCCGATTTTTACTTCCTTTGTTAAGAGTTTTGGTCGTGGTGGAAAAAAAACAGTACCTAACATATTCTATTATGAGCGTGTAACAGTGAGGATCATGTGTTCTGATTTCAGAATGACTTATCTATGCTTTTTTTTTTTTTTTTTTTACCCTTTGACATGTGAGAGACCACATGCCAGCTTACAAAAGGGGTCTAATGTTGTCACACATCCTTGTAATTTGTGAATTGTGAGGGATTTGCTTGTGTTTCCTGCATTGACCAATCAATGTGTCTGTATTTCATTGTGGGCACGCCTTTTGTCTCAGATCTCTGTTTAGAAATGTGTTCTGCCAGTGATTTTAGTCCTCTGGCTAGTGTTGATTCTTCAAGGTGACACAAGTCGTTGTGTGTGGATTATAGCCATTCATGTTCCATCTGTTTCTTGTTCAACAATAGTTGCCATTGTTGCTAATATAAGAATATACATTTGTGACTTTTATTTTGTTAAGAGCCCCCCACTTATCCTTTAGAGTTCAATAAAATCTATATATTTTGCTTTCTCCAACCTTGGTTATTGAATTTGCAGCATAGAAAATGAAAGCTTGTAAATTCATAAGTTCATACCAGACACAAAGCAAATTTGTGAAAACATTTACACACTGAAGAAATGCAAATGAAAATAATTAACAATAAAAAAAAAAAAATTCCAGGTGTTCTGGGGAAGAAACTATGGTATGATGTGTAAATTCCTCACTTTAACCAAGAGAGGCTTTTTGCAAGAGGAACAGGCTTAAATGCCAAATTTGTCTACAACCAAACAACAATTGAGCAGACTATATATAAGAATAAAGTTGATAAACAGGAATGAGTTAAAAGTGCCAACATATTACTGATCAAAATACTAGTTCAAGGTAAACTTGGGTGGAGTTGACTGTACATGCTGTATTGCTCAACTGCACATGGAAAACATTTAACAATGCCAGACCTGCCTGAGTTTCTATATGAGTTGTTTTCAGTTTAATCACTTATTGCCAGAGGTTCACACAGGTTTCAGTTCTTTCAATCTGACAACAGTCAGGACTGGAGGCATTATGTTTTCAGGTTGTGGGCCCGATTCTGGTGAAGGTTATTTAAATAAAAGTAAATAAATGTTCTATCAAAATGCACATAAACAAAAAAGGACTTAGAGCAGACATATGTGCACCAGAAGTTTTATGCAGTTAACCACATTTAAGTCACCAATCTGCAGGAAGCCAAGAAACATGTTTCTGAGATGGTAAATTAAATGTATTCCTGCTCATCTGGCATGTGTGTTCACTCTGAGGACCTGCTTTCGTATGTCATGTGACATCATTTGTTTTCTGTTTGTTTGCATTTCTCTGTCTTGTGCAACTGCACCATGGAGGCACACCCTTTAATGGTTCTTCTGCCCCATGTCAAAGATAAGACCAGGTTCTCTGTCTCTGAGATGGAGTCCCCTTTTAGCTCTGTATTTAAACTGTATTTCAAAGACATTTTTGAAATATAATCCTTGTACTGTAAACATGCAGCATTTCCTTACTCACCTGTGTTTGTAACCTGTTGACCTCCTGTAGTGAGAATGTTTTTTTTAAATGTTACCTTTTTCTCAGCCTGTTTGTCTCTTTGTATTTGTTAATGCAACACCTTTTATTTAAACCTGTCGTTTTAGGCAGCTCACTAATGAATAATGGTTTTGATCTCAACAAGGCTTTTATAGAGAAAAAAGGGAAAAAAATTTGAGGGGGCAACAGTAGTTAGATTTAACCCAATTGTTTGAATGCATGTTCATGTAAAACATGAACATAGGAATGTTGTTTGGTTACTTGCAACAGGGTTGTACAGGTAGACAGGTAGAAATGGTTGCCTCAGTGTAGTCGGACTCAGGATTTCCCTATCACACTTCATCATTATGGTTTCAAAAGTCTTGTACAGTCTTGTGTGTGTTTTGTGTGTGATCCTGCTCCCGGCTGTGTGGGGTGAGTCTTATTTGGTATTTATTCAGCTACTTTGACTTTACTTCTCAGTGCTAGCATTGGCAGTGACACTGTTTTTGAGCTTGTGCGCACATGTACATGTTGTACGTACCTTACTCAAAAAAAAAAAAAAAAAAGGAAATGGCTGTAAATGTTGAGTTTAGCTTGTTAGTTCATGTTATACTGTGACTTAATCTCTCACCCTCCCCACTCCTCAACATGACCCCATATTTTATGTCTTACAGCTGATGACTGTGGCGGCTATAAGGACACAGATGGTCTCTACCACGAGCTTCTGCAATGTGGCTCACAGTACTGCTGTGGTGACAAGAATAAAATCTACTGCTGCAGTGAAGAGGAAAGCCGTTTCACTCAAGAATTTAAAGAAAGTCGGGTTGAACGGTATAAATCTGTGTCTCACTCTCCATGCTGTATAGATTAAAATAAATGACGGTTAAAGACAATGGCTATTTAAAGCAGAGACATCAGTTCACTGGCTAATTATCTCTGATTAGCTATTATAAAACAATTAAAATGTTTTTTTTTATTTTTTATTTAATTGCTTAATACTTAATATCTTAATACTTTGACATTTCTGTTTTCTGTGTTTTTACCCAGGCTTAGCAGAGGCGCCAGCCTTTTTAGCATTCTGGGAGGCACTTTTGGACCTGTCAGCTGTGTGGTTATCATCATTTGCTTTGTGTGTCCTTGCTGTTTGTTATACAAGAAGTGCAGAGAAAGACGCAATCAAAGGCAGCAAGGTAGGACAAACATTTGGTCACAGTTTAGTTTGTGCAGGAAACTGCACTAAGAAACGTTATAATGCACTTACAGTGCCTGTGGTAACAGTACATTTACAAGAAAAGTTTTGGGACACTTATTTGTTCCACAAAACCACAATATAACACAACAATAATTCATAATTCATTTTGTTCACGTGTCATGATGTGACTTTAGTGTTAGTATTAGATCTACTAATGCTAGATTAGATTTACCATCTCAGGTTTTTCCTGTTTTTCCTCTTCTTCCCAGCATTACATGATCGTCCCTTTATCAAGAGCAATGATGTCATATATGTCAGTTATCTTATTCTCACATATATACAGTTTCTGTACAATATATGAAATATAACATTAATAAAATATCCATAGTAAAATTTGTATATTCATATATATGAAAAGGCCTATTGAATTCATATACTGTAAGTAAATTTAGTAAAACTACATATTAAAAAATCCATTGTTATGTGTATTTATCTTCCTGTTCTAGGACAGTGGTCTCAGACATCAGGACCTGTTTATAATATCAACATATACATGACAGGCTGTGGCATGGATATATATTTATTTAACATTTGTCCATAATATAAGCACACATAAACATTCATATTTGTATGGCTAGACATAACTGTCAATATATGAAATTCCATTTTTTTCAATATATATTTTTTACATGTGCTTTTATCTTCCATATATGTCATATATGGAAATTCAATACATATACATATGCATGCATATATATTTGCATGTCCTGACTAAGACATAGTACATAGCACATAACCACTTGTAAAACAGATTAAACAAATGAGAATTACAGTGTTAATTACTGAGCTTCTACAGGTTTTCGTAGGTAAATTTCCTTGGACTGAGCCAGTCAGCTTATGGCGGGAAAGCAAATATTGTAGTAAATTTTCCAAAACATAACAAATGTGCATCTCTAACTTATTTTTGAAGGTCAACTGAATCTCTGATTCCATCTACAGGTGTGATAATCACCACTCTAAACACACCCCAGCTGCCACTTTTACCCTCTGGATATCAGCCATCCCACCCAGGCTACCAGCCTATGCTTGTCCTGCATGGACATGGAGGCCCACCCACAGCACCACCACCTTCATACCTGGAAGCTAGTGAGTTCTTCAAACATCTGTTTCACATTATAGATCAGCCTTACATTCAAAGGATAGTTCTGGTAACACCATTAAATTCACTATTTACTCTTGAGTAATGTTTTCTAAAAACTTTTTCTCAGATATTTTTGTAAATTATTTAGAATTTGTTTTGGCTAAAGAAAATAAAACTATAAATTTTGGCCATGCCAAGACATTGTTAGATATTGTATTGTTACTGAATAACAACGTCAAAAAAAAAAAAAAAAAAAATCACCTTGATGAAGAAAAATGAAAAGATGGGAAAGAGGCATAATTTTTCAGTAACAATCAAATAATTGTATTTGTCTTTTTAGCTGATCCAGGTCACTTTCCAGCTCCATTTCCTCAGGGGCAGCTGATGTACCCTCCACCACCTCCTGGCCAGAGTTATGTCCTGCCACCACATTCAGATGAATTTGTACAGCTGCCCTACAACCCGTCTTATGGCCCAAATTCCTGAATCAGATAGATGATCACATTCAAACACACTGCTTGGTGGTTGCACCACCTTTGCAATGGGAATGTGTGTATGATTGTGTATTGGATTGTGTTTATACAGCAGAAACAGCTTTGTGGGATGTCAAATTTAATACATCTGGTGAAATTTTATGTTCATAATTTAAACTAACCCACTATAAATCTTTGCTGTATCGAGCAACTGCTGTGTTTTATGTGTGAACCTTTATGAATAATAATTTCTGTAATGTCTATTTGTTTAGTGTCCAATTTTAAATTATGATAACTTTTTCAGTTTTCAGTGCTGAAAAATGAAACATTTCAGAAGAGAAACACAATTCAAACACATGTTTCAAGTCAAAGGAGAGAGAAACAATATAAAAACAACAGTTATTGAACAAATAACTGTTTACACTTTAAAAAATAAACAATTTACAAACAAACTACACTACAATCAAGGCAATTTTTATGCAAAAAATCTTCTCTGTAGAATATAATTTCATTCAAATTCCCTGAAGAAATTTCACTAGAATCAGTTTTGGTTTATTCTTGAACTGATCAAGAGTTTTGGTATTTTCCCTTATAAGGGGATAAACTGTGAAAATTATTTGCTATTCAAAATAGCACAAATCTCAATTAAGTATAGAGTGTTGTTTGTTGTGCAGATGATGAGGATGATGGTGAATTAATGAGTGATGGGGTGTCTCTCACTGAGCTGGTAATTCATGTCTTTTTTTTAAATCCAATTTACTTTTTAATAAACTCACACTGCCACTAGGGGTCGCCTCTGCCCCACTTCTGTGTAGAAAAGGGAAACCGGCACATGCTTTGCTACATACTAGTGCTACTTTGTATTGTTATCAAGCAGATTGTTTTAAATGCGAAATAACAATCCTATTATTGTGACAAAAATATAGTCTTGTTATGATTAAGTGCGCTTCTATTTCTTGCAGAGATCCAGGAATTAAATCCCAAGCGACTGTCTTTAACTGTTTGATGTGGTGGGTGCATCAATGGCTGTCCTGTTTCATTTCGAGGGGGTAAATAAGGTGGAGGTGGATATACTCTGTTGTCTCTCAACTATAAACATTTAGTTTGATGGCTACAATAAAAAAAAAAAAAAACACTTGGTAATCCTCTAATGCCTTTACTTTCTATAATATGATATAATATTTCAAAAAGCACAAACTATTTGCACTGAGTGAATCCAGTATCACTAAAGTGAGTCACATAGGTCTTAATTATAAATAATAATAAAACCAACCATAATCTACCTGCAGCATCTCTAGAGATAGCTGAATACAACTCTTTTCTTTCCCAGCCCAAGTTAACTATAAATACATTGAGTCTCTTTTAGGGATACTGGACTTATTCAGACTTATTTTTTATCCTGTCATCCTGAGTCCATTTTGGAACTGTTGCGTCTACAATACAAGGTTGATAACGCCTCTGGTGATTATCACTTGTTTGTAGTACTATTGTTAAATAACTACAAAAACCTTTCTTTTTTACAGGAGATATTACAGCCTTTCACATCGGGAACAAAACAGGCATCACTAATACAGTATAATTCATTTCTGTTTCTGGTAAGACATAACAACTTAAAATTTCATCACTGTGTGCAACATGTTTTGCAATCGCAATATGTTGAGCAAATGAACCATTGTGCATGTTGGGAAATCTGAGAAAGAGCTTAAGTGTTAGTGTTTGTATCATTTATTCTAAAAACTCTATGCTTATGTTTCTACCAGTGCATCAAAGAAAAACAGAGAACCATTGTAATTTATGAGATTGCTTCATAAATCATTTTACAATGAAATTAGTGTTTGTTATGAAATCAATGATGTTGTAACTAAATATTATACTACAGACAGTGTGACCAAGCCACTGCACTCAGTTTAGTCTCCTCCTTTGTGATAATGTGCAGTTACAAAGCCAGAGCGTGCTTACATTTAATCCCATAATAACCACCAGCACTCACTCTTATAGAAACCCGCACTATCCATTAATCAATACAGTAATAGTGCTGACTGTGGCTATCTCAGTCATCAAAGTGACGGGGGACTAAAATGGGAAAAATGACCCTGCCCATATGCCGCCTGCCGTCTAAAATAAGCTCTCTCCTTGAAGTGTGGCTCACACTGCTAATGAGCACTTGTGCATAGATGCCAGAGTCATGGACAATGTGGCAGATAATCTTTACAGTCCAGCCATCTCTTTCAATACACCCCTCTCTTCTTCTCTCCTTGCCTCCCCTTTCCTCTATCTCTCCCTCTGACTATGCTTTCTGCTGTCTAAGGGTGCTATTTCTCATTCTGGTCTGGCCTCCTGCCCAAGCTGCCATTAAGATGTTTTCAGCATTTTTCTCAACATCCTACACCATTCCTCTCTTCCTTTTCCTTTTCTTCTACTGAGTGGAATCCACTGTGGTATTTATATCTCACACTGGAGCTGCACAGTCTATGTATAATGGACAGAGAGCTCACTGTGTTATTGAATATCAGTTTAAAATTAATCTTTTGCTCGAGTTTTAAATGATCTTTGGGACTTTGATGGCGAGTCAGTGAGTTGTGTGTGGGAGTCACAATTGACAAAAGCATAAACTCCCCAATGGTTTCCCTTTCTTTGGCCAAGATGACCCAAAAAGAAAAGAAACATGCCAAACTTTCCTCCATGCGTGGAAACACAAACAGACATGCCAGCGTTATTTATATTTTGTTATATTTTTAAATCTGTTCCTTTATTGATAAGAAATTTCCTATTATTATCTTTGTTTTGACATTTACATCTTTTCCATTACAACAGATATGTGATGACAAGTCCCCAGTGACGGCACAAATGATTGAACTGAGTTTTGCTTTTATTAGCTATGTCAACTGCTTGGTGTAACACCATCAATTAGATTAATTTCTATGAGAAATGTATGTGACAGGTCAATGACAACTGTGAAAGGTCAGGGGACATTATCAGGCAAAGAAAATCAAATGTAAGTCTGACTATTCAATGATTTGAATTGTAAGTGTTCACACCAATGACTTTCCTATTATTTTTTATGACAGATAGCTTGAATGAGGGGCAGCTACATCCACAACTGTTTGGTTTTAAACAGCTGATTGCTGTTTCTCTGTCAATCTGTGGTCTCCTCTGGTGACCACATTCATGGTCATCAGAGGATGAATCCGAGAAGAAGAAGATGAAGTTTTAAATGATGAATCATTCCCGGATGCATTGTAATCACTTTGGTGATTGCTTCGCCTTCATGGAGAGCCATCGTGAACATTTTAATTTGTTCAATGCTTTGGTATCTTGCATCTTGTATCTCCTAAATATACTGATAACATTGTATGCTGTACTTTGTGTTTAGTGATATTGGCATGATGACACACTAAACTAAGCCTTTATGCATTGTCATGAAAATATGTTGTTTAATCAGAGGAATGTACAGCTCTCTGAGAAAAGATGTCATCCTCAGCACCACACAACAAGAAGACAGAGCTCACTCAACATCAAAAATATCATGGACAGACTTTTGAATTGTTCTCATTAAAGAATTACTGGCTCAACATATCAACATGAGGCATTAAGTTAAAGCTTTTCAGCTGTTGAGTTGTTTTGTTTGTTTTTTTTTAAATACCATGTATGTACAGTAGGGGGCAGAGATTGCTGGACACCAGAAGTTGGTCTATGAAGCCAGCCAGATCTGCCAGATCACATGAGAGAAATTCATTTGGCCCTGTTTAATCTATATATTCCCCATATATATATGTATATATGCGTCTGCATTTTTATTCCCCAATAGCGCCTCACCTATGTCTTCTTGGCCCTAGCAAGTCATGCCCCTTTAATAAGTTCAACAATAAACATATTGGTGTAACACATTTAGCCATTTAGTTTTGGTGATAGCTCTGTAAACGTGTGTGACATTATCCAAAAGACTGTAGAGAAATAAACCCCATATTCAAATAAACCTACACATAAAAGACCTTATCACAATATTTCTGAGTCCAACTGTGTTGACCAACAATAAAAGACCCAGAGTTGTTCAGTTCACAGTGATATCAAAAATGGGCTTCTTGTCAGTCACATGGTGCACCACAGATCTGATTATCCAAACTAACTTGTCCTAATGACGGAGTTACAAAACAAGATTTAGGGTCTCCTGAAAACTGTGTACACTAAATATTTCACCTGTTTGTGTTGTTGGTTTGCAACTGTTGTGGGGTTTATTGTGTGGGGTGACTCACTGACAGCTGCACACAAATTAACTCTAGAGAAACAGAAATCAGCTGGTTAAAACTGAGCAGCTGTCTCATGGAGACAATGCCGAGAGGGCATTACTGAGATAGACTGGCGTTCTGTTGTTCAAGCTATCTGTCGTAAAAAAAATAATAGGAAAGTCACTGGTGTGAACACGTACAATCCATATCAGTGAATATTCAGACTTACATTTGATTTGCTTTTTCTGAGAATGTCCCCATTGACCTTTCAGTTCATACATTTCTCCCACTCTGCCTTTTCAGAAGAGCAAAAGTTCTGTAATAAACTCAAATGTCACGCCTTTCATGCTCAAAGTCCTGGAACAAAGGGTTTTTTTTATTCAGTAGCTTTTTAACTTTTGTTTCCCTTTTATGCTCCTCACATCTACAATCACCTGCAGCAACGAGTGGCCACAGAAGGAGGCAGTTTGGACCGTGTGAACTCTACAGATAAAACAGTCTGCTGTCTTCTTCACCCTCTCTCTCTCTATTCAATTGCCTCCAAGTATCTTGACAACCTTGCCTGGTATTTTGGCAGCAGTCCCTTGAGTGTTGATGTCAGCTGAGTGAGGGGAGGCCGGGATGGAGGGAGGGAGGAGGGTGGGGGTGGCTTGGGGGAAGGAGGGGAGGGCGGGCTGAAAGAGAGAGGGGAGGGGGAGGAGAAGTGAGCGGGCTATTCAAGGCACTTGTCCTCTGTCTCCCTCTGAGCATAGAGAAGGGGGAGGCGCACATGTATTGAGAGAAACACACACACACATACTGGTGGCAGCCACATTTTCACAGCCTGCTCTCCAGACTGACAGCAGCAAACGGAGTTAAGAGCCAGTACGACACATAGCGAGGGAGAAGAAAGAGGACTGGAAACAAGTGAGGCATCCACAGAGGAGAGGGAAGAAGAGGAGACTTAGACCAGGATTTGCCTCTTTTTTTCTCTTAAAGCTCTCGGGGAGCTCTTTTTGATCTGAACTTAACTGAAGGACCCTACTATGGCAGCCCTGGTGGGACCTGGGAACATTGCCTCCTCCTTGTCATGCTCCTCTCATTGCTGGACTACACTCTTCTGGGTGCTGCTGACCCTTTCAAGTCAAGTCTGGTGCTTCAACCTGGATACTACCCACACACTGCATAAGTTTGGAGACCATGGCACCTTTTTTGGTTTCTCTCTAGCACTTCACCAACAGCTTACCCCAGAGCCTCAGAGCTGGTGAGTGGGTCAATGCAGCATTGAGCTTGTCCAGTGTGTCCCGTGTGATTTAGATTTTTTGGTGCACCTTACAAACTCTTGTATTTACACCTGCTCCTCAACATACTATACAAAATGCTCCCAATACCTTCTTTTTAAAAACTAAAATATTAGTTGTGTGGCCATTACAGTCAGTGTTTCTATGCTGCACCAGTCCTTGGATCTGCTAAATCATTGCTGCACTCACAACTCTGAAGTGGGTGCAGGAGTTTTAGCATGTCTATGTTAGCCATGCACAGACAGAGCAGCCTTAGCTCTGAGTTAATAGACGATGATTTACAGTAAGTGGAGAGTGGATGAGAGTGCGTTTGCTGAATCAGGGATTACTGTAAAAGGGAGAAAATGGTTTTTGAGTGATTTCCTGATGCAGTTCAGATCTGATGCTGCAGATCCTTTGAAGGGACACTGTTTGAGGAGAGGTGACTTAAGTGTCCCATTGTGTGTAGCGCTCTGATTATGTGTTCATGGATAAGTTGTGAATGTGTGTTTATGTGACTGGATGTTCTTTAATCTGCAGTTTGCGATGGCTGTTTTGATGTATCTTTCAATGTGACTAGGTTAGTCATAAACCCTGGTACCATCTTCTTAAGAAATAATTAAAGTATAACTATAAGATAACTATACTATAAGAAGTCTGATTGTTAAACAGGGTTTATTGCATAACTACAAATAAGAGGCAACCTTAATTTACCTCTCTTGAAGCTTTTTAATTAATATTTATGTGGTAGAGAAAATTATTTTTAATTTGTAATGCGTTAGTCTATTGGCCTGTTCTGCATTTTGTGCTACAAATTAACTTAACATGATTGTAGCCATTATAAATGCCCCAGTACATTAATAACCTCAGAGAAGCAAATGAGCATCACATATGAGATATGGATACAGCAGATACAGGAATATATATCCAACCAGAGATTAAAGAAGTTTTCAGAACCTATACCCAAGTAAAGTATCAGAACTGCAATGTACAAATACTTTCTGCAGCTGAACTAGTGAGTTAAAAGTATTTCCCTCTGAAATGTAATGTGGTGGGAGGATAAAGTGATGAGAGACACTTAAGTCACTCAAAACTGTACTTAACTATTTCCACCTGTGAATTTAACAAATGCAACATTGATGCGTGGTATAATTCAAAATAAACAAATAAAGGAGTTAATTTACTACAGCTCGCAGTTTTGGAGCTCCATATTTAACTGTTGGCTCCTCAGTTTACCCAGGCTGCAGTCATCCTGTCGCCTGGTAAGACCAGGGGAATGACATCAGCATTCACACAGACAGTCGTCAGAGCCAGAGAGTCAGGTCACCCCTCTGAAGCCTGCTTACTGTCCAGTAGCATTCCTATAACTTATTTAAAAAACTGACTGAGTTTGAGAGATTGTAGAACTCTGTTTCCAACTACAACAGGGTGAACACTATGAGAAACTGTTCATGCTAGATTAGCAGGGCTCATACTTCCAGGACATGGTCAATAAACTAGTCTAACCTTTAGTGCTGATGTGATGCACCTACTGGAAGAGCGTGGCATGAATAATCCTGCTGCCAGTATGTCCTGACATCACACCAGCTATGTGCGTAGATGATGTATCATAGTCAGGATTTTAGAAATACTGAAGTCATGGATCACTGTTCCCCCTCCCCAAGAAATATTTGACATCAAAATTAGTATATTGCCTGAATTAATTTCATTCATTTATGTTTTTAACATCAATAACTGCAGTTATAGTAATATTTGTAAATTCTACTTTTCAAAATGAAAACTACAAATCTCAACTGGTAAAAAAGAAAACTTGGTTTATTTACATATCCAACGACAATATCATTCATTTGAAGTCGTGTTTCTGGAAGTCCAATGTTCTTTCCTTTGTACCTCTGGTTTTGGTCTCCACCGACTCGAAATTTCTTGTGCCTCAGCTTCTAAATGCTGCACTATGTTCACGAGTTTGTGTAATATTGTTTGCCTGGTGTTTAGTACTGAGCATTGTATTGTACAGTTGCTTTTTAGAGCTTTTCACTGAAAACAGCTGCTTGGGGGAGTTTGACAATAAGACAAAAGACTAAAACAGTAAAGTTTCCACACAGTGAGCTGAAAGTCACAGTGAAACATTACAAATCTGTGTGAAGCTGCTCACATTTCATGACAGAATTCTTTTTCACTTTTTATTATGTGTCTTATTATAAAAATACTGATGCTGCAAGGTTATGTTAAAAAATAAAAGTAATCTAATCCACAGATTTAGAATTAACATTTGCTGGTTCCTCAGGCAATGATCATGTCCTTAGTCATAGCTATATAGCTCTAATGACTTGATGATGATATCATCAGAACATTTTGAATTAATGTTGTTCCACTTTCAGTTAGAGAAAGAGATTATTAAGGTAGCAATCCTTCTTTCCTGTCTGAATAATACATTTCCATTAACCATTATGATAGTGCCCTCTCTGTGCTGTTGCAGTTCAGATCCGGGAGTTTACTTTCCAAGGTGCTGTCATTATTATCTCTGCTCATAACTTCTCCTCTTCTGATGCACTGTCATGAAACAGTTTGCCTGAAACTCACTGTAATTGGATGCTATTGACTCATTTTCTCTTTGTGTTATAAAATCTCGTGTTACTGTGGCCTGTGGCCATAGTGTGTTCCACTCATTGTATATTATGCCACCGAATTCAAGGGTGAAAATGATATTACTGCTTTGATGTGCTGTCCCATGCTTACTCATGAGGGTATTCCACAGCCTGTAATGTTAAAGTGCAAATACAGATTGGCTTAGTCATACTGTGGAGTTTCACCTTCTTTGGTTTTAAAGCTGTTCAGTTGGTTGGAGGCTCAGGAAACATATCTGAGTCCTAGAGAATTAGATACGTTGATTTCTCTAAAAGCAGAACCACAGATTGTCATGGCATACGAATCCAACTGCACAGATGAAAGGTTTATGTCATGAATATCTTGTTAATCAGCTTTACAGTATTGATTCAGTACATGACTGTGGCAGCTCAAAGCACTAAACTTCCTTTTCCATATGGCACCAAAGGCCATGGCAAAGGTCAACCCATGTGCCACAGTGATCTCATGATTGATGCGCTGTAAGGAGATCCTGGACAGTGACATGTCTGGAGGAAGTAAAAGTATGTCACACTGAGAGGGGGATAAGTGCCTCGATCTGGCATCTCAGACTTTTGTAAACTTTCTGTATTATCTGTCTGGTTGATGTTGTCCTGAAGCAGAGGCCTCAAGCTGAACTTAGGGCGGCTTCTCGTGCTATTGCCAATGCCAGACGGAGGATTAGATGAGAGGGTATTTAAGTCTAAGTTATGTGTGGGTCTACTATTTGTATTGATGAAAAGTGCGTCTATTAATAGTTCACTGCCTTGTGAAGACGGGAAGCCCTCTGACCTTAATCCCTCTTCTGCCAATCTTCCTGAAAACAGCTACTGCATGCTTTATTCTATACTGTAGTAGTATAGTAAATCTGTCAACTGTCATGTAAGATACAAATACCCCAGAAAGTTGTTAAATAATGCATATTTAGAAGACAAGTCCAGAGAAGACATTAATATCCTTATCAAAATGTAATGTAATTCCTCCTCCAGATGAATTCATTTCAGTCAGTCAGATTCATCCTCTGGGCACCATGAACATCTGTACAGAATTCCATGGCAATCCATTTAATATTTGTTGAGCTATTTCAGCCAGGACCAATGGTGGTGCACCAACAGATCAACATTTCAGTCCCTGGAGCCTGCTAATGGGACTAAAAATACTGATAGTCTATATTCAGGGTAAGCTGATTCTACACACTGAGGCCTTTTAATGTCATACATGAATATACTTAGGACACACCCACAAGCAAGATATAGCATGCAGTGTTCTGCAGGAGGTGGATTTGGAAACTGCTCAGATGTGCTCATTTTTTCACATTTTCCTATTTTGCAATCTTATACTAACCTCAACATAACCCTGTCTCTGAGCTCTGCAGTCAGTTCCCCCAATGGCTTGGTTTTTGCTCTGAATCGATTTTAATTTACCACAGGTGGACTCCAAGCAAGAAGCATCTCAAATATGATCAAGAGAAATGAGAGACACTCTGAGCATGGCAAAGAGTCTGAAGACTTATGTCTGTGATAATTCAGTTTTTCCTTTTTAATACATTTGCAAAAAAAAAATGTAAAATTCTCTTTTTACTTTGTTGTTTATGGGTTATTGAGTATTGATTGGTGAGAGAATAAGGATTTTTTCTGAATGCACTTTATATAAATATTTAGGATACTACCACAAGCATGTAATATCCAACATGCTCATACCGACTGGAAAACCTCTGGCTTTTACAGTCATTTTACTGTCATTTTTTTAATATTGATCTCTGCCTCATGATTTAATGCAAAGACTTTTTTATGTTTTGAGTGCTTTGACAAAGGTGGGGGAGGCAGTTCTGCTTGCTGTTCTGATGTAGGCCATAAATCATCTATTATTGTTTCTTTCTGCCTATCTGGCATTGAAAGACACCTAGTGACCTTACTTCTGGCCTGATTGCTATCCCTCTTTTGTCTTACATTTTGATTCATGGAAATAATGTCTCTTTTCTTTGGCAAATGAATAAATTTTAAACAATGACTTTTTTCCAGACCCTGTCAGTTTGTTTTGGGTGTAGCATGCCTCATGTCATTGACAATATTGTCAGGCCATGATGTGTCAGACTGTCAGGCTGTTCATTTAAGAGACCTAGAATTGACTTTGCTGACACAGAGAAAGTATAAAGCCTCAGGGTGCAACAAAGTTCATGGTTACTGTGGACCTACTTTGGTGCCTTCCTGTGCAGGAATATGTGGTAGGGGCACAGGTATCTGATATAATCCCAGACATCCAGTCTGGAGCTGAGTTTCACTAGCTGAGTAAGAATTGAAAACAGAGCTTTCTGAAGCTGAACAAATCCTCTCATCGAGCTGGGGGCTTGATTAACACAGTTTAACAAACAGCAGCACTGTGTGCATTTTGGATGACCTCTGAAAGGTTACAGAGATTACCACTGAAGTCAAATGCAAAAGATAAAAAACCAGGCCTGTTCACTTTTAAATCTTAACAGACATAGCATCTATTTTTGTTAAAGCAATAGAAGAAAATGCCACATTCATGTTTTTACAGTGAATATGTGTTATAGACCACACCCAGATAGCCATAATCTTAGTTTAGATATAGAAAAGGCTTTATATTTTTGCTTTATATAAATATTGCTTTATATTTAAGTCGTGAATAGTATTGATTTTCCTAAATGTTGAAGATTTTTTTTTTAAATTTTATTATTATTTTACTATTACTTTGCTATTTAATTGTGAAAATTTACAATTTGTTTGGTTTTTGCCTTAACAGGTCAAACACAGCATCTTTAGCTTCCAGTGCCATATATATCACTCAAAATGTGTTTGAATGGGGCCCAACATCACTGCTCCACACATTCATATCACAAAGAATTTCTGGGTGCTAATTTGCATTAAAATAGCTAAATAAAAGCTGCCCTTTCAGTCCTGGCTTAACAGTTGAGAATGAACCTTTCCCTTTTTCCCTCCCTAATTCAATTCATGACTTTTTGCCTGCACCATCTCTCCCTCTCTCTCTCTTTCCTTTTCAGTTTGTCTCACAGTAACTCTTGTTGCTAAATCCCTGAAACCATTCATGTAAAAGCCTCGTAAATGTAGGAACTCACTCTGTTGCACTGTTATTTATATGAGAGATCAGAAGGAGCAAAGGGTATGTAACATTGGCTTTACAGTCCAGCATGCACACACACACACACACACACACACACACACACACACACACACACACACACACACACACACACACACACACACACACGATTAATGCTCTTTACTACCTCCCACTTATTCTCTGTCTATTTAGCATTCTCCCATTCCTCCACCGGGCTGCCTGGGTTTGGACAAAAGCTCGGTGGGAAGCAGCGCTGCCTGGCTGAGAGCTTTCAGGAATATTACTCTGCAGACCACGTGCTCACTGAAGGGAGAGGGGACAATCTGCAGAGTCAGGAGGAAACATGCAACTTAGATCTGATGGAGGTGCAGAAACAGTTTGGCAGTGTAGGTGAAGCAGGGGGCTGATTCTGCATCTGCACTTTAGAGACAGTTGGCAGACAAAGACCTGAGGTCATACGAGAAGGTCAAGATTTCTGGTGTTTTGTTGCATTATCAGTACAAATACTCATTACCAGTAGAGTGAATTGCTCATGTTTAGCAAAGTCAGGTTTGCTTTCCCTGTTAGTTGATAAAAAAACTCATTTTTGTCATTTCCTTGACATGACTATGAATATCATATGGTCTATGTGTTGGGGGAGGGGTAGAGGGACTGATGGGGACGGGAGCTGCAGGGATGAATAAATCAAGGCAGGCCTTCCCTTTGATTAAATGTGTGTGTGTCCACGCCTCTTAAGTGTGTGTGCATTTGGAGGCTGTTGGCCTGACTCTGATAAAGATGCAGTTTAATCAATCAGCTGATGGCAGCTCCAGAGAGAACTGATACTGAACTGAGATCAGAGATAAGCCTTGAAAAGCAGACAGGAGAAGGAAATTACAAGGACTGTGGAGGCTATTTTGTTTATTGAAAGACATTTGTTGTTTGAGTTTGTCTGTCCTTTTGTATCATCACAGGCTTATCTCTTTAGATTTTTTTTTTTTTGGCATTTTGCCTTTATTGGACAATAAACAGTCCAGAGAGAGACAGGAAACAAGGGCAGAGAAGGAGGCACATGTCATGGAAAAAAGATCCCAGGGCAGGAATCAAATTGCAGATGTTGTGGTTATATGTTACATGTTATGGACCGGATGCTCTTTCACCTTTTCCAATTTCATCAAAAAATTATGGGTTTAATTAGCTGTATCATAACTTTAATAGATCACCAGCTCAAAATACCAAGACAATTCTTTTATAGTGACACAAGGGGGCTGGGGTTATTGGTAGGTTCATTTTGAAATAGCCAAAAATACAGTAAGTTTTGGTCAACATGTCCTCATTAGGGGCAGATGATAAAATTTTTCTTCTCACTTAAGTCAATGTAAATACACCCAAGATAACAGCCATGTTGATATAAACATTGCTGCCAACCTGTAAATATGGCTGCCAACATTTTAAAAACAGACTTTATTACTGGCATGGAGCAGAAAACTGAAGATTAATGACATGTCCCTGGATAAATATCTTTGTTTGTCTGTGTTATAGACCTGTTTATGGTGTTTTTCTCCTTTTCAGCTGCTACCTGGTAGCTGGATGGTGCACATGACCTTAACTCGAAGCAAATTGTACATTATTGCAATCTTACACTTCTAAGAAAGACAATAAAAAAGGAAAGAAAGGGTAATTAAAGGTGGTATATGAGAACCAAATAGATAAATATCTAGATAGACAGATCAATACATGGATGAGTGGATAAAGGGGGAGAAGAGAAGCAGAAGGTAAAAAGGAACAGGGGAGGGATGGTGTAAGGGTTGTGTCCTCCTTACACTTTGGACCTGAGGGCCAATCATTACCCCATCTATGTCTGGAAATAGCCATTCATTTATTGATCAGTGGTGGGGCAGGTGGTGAGCTCAGGGGTTGTTAAAGATGCATGTAAAGTGGGGATGGGGTTACCATTGTCCTCTAACACACAGGAAAACATTCTGTTTGTGCTCTTAGCCTTTGTGATATCTATTCCAGAGTTACACTGATGTTCCAAGAAAATTTGCGATATTTTTTGAGTTTTCAACAAAATATCAAACTGGCCCTGTGATGCACGATGAACAAATCATTTAAGCAGGAAGTCGAACCACATGCGTGGGCAGTGAACCACAATATCCCAAAGGGGTTTGTGCATGATCTGGCAGCTGTTTCTGTCTTTCTTTTGCACTTTATTGTGCATTACCCAACCTTTTGCCCAGAGTGCGAGAGAGTTGAGATGTTAAAAACGTGATGATTCAGAGTCAGTCACCTCATTCTCAGCTGCCATTTTCTCATCAGCAAATTTGAAAGGAGAAACTGGAGTCAGGTGTGAAAGCAACATTTTCCAAGACAGGCCCTTTAGCTCTGTTTTATGGGATTGATTGTCACAGTGGACGTTATTGGACAGGCTGCAGTCAGTGTGTTGATCCATAGTTTACACAGTTGTTGCACAGCCTTCTGTGGTTTGGTGTGTATCCCCTTCTGTGTGTGTGAGTTTCTGAATAAATATTCAAGTTATTCGTACACCCATGCCTCTATTAATTTCTGCATGCTTGCACACATTTTCCTTTGCATGTATGTCTGTGTGTGTAAGTGTGCTTGTGTGTTGGTGCGTCCAGGTCAGAGGTCACAGTCTTGCCTCAGGATAACAACAGAAGGCCTAAAGACCCCCTGGCCCCCATGCTGATCCCATAGAGGCACTGTCTGTAGAGCAACAGCCTCACACTGATCTTGATGGACAGATGTTAAAGGGTGTGAGCAGACAGATTACGAGGAACCAAATGAAATAATCTGGAAACTAAAAATGGCAAATGTTTAGGGTGTATTAGATTCAACTTTCACGGAGGTCCTTGCCTGGAAAATTCCAAGGAAGGGTTGGGTTTTAAAAAAAGGTTGCATGCGCTGTTTTAGTTGCTCTTTAAATGGATCTTCATGCTAAAAAAAAGTGTGACAAAAACTTCTACTCCCTTAAGCATACAGTCACAATGAGACTCTTTACAAATTGAGGCAAAGACAGCTCGTGTGACCGGCTTATCATCAAGTGTTTCCCACTCTTCACATAATTTCTTTCTCATTTTCTTCTTTGTTAGTTTGAGTGCCATTACTGCTTTGTCTCCACAAACCAAAAACAGGACTTTGGATTCTCTTGGGATTACTAAATATCGTGTATTGTTTGGACTATTTGTGTTTATGTGTCCCTCTCACTGTTAAGAAAGGAAAAACAGTCTTGTTCTCAGCATAATGTCATGAACATGTGATTCTGATTAAATAATTTTTTTTTTTTTTTTTGGTATTAAACAAAATGGTATTAAACAAGCTTCAGGTGTATGGGGATGCCAGGCTGAAAATTGTAGGACTTAATCATGTTTTAAGGTTGTCAGTCAACACACATATACCTGTTTTTTCTGATCTAGTTCTTTAACATTTAGAGAAGGAACATTGGTCTCAATTGTGATATATTTCTTCATTCTGATCACATTTTTTTTCAGTTTTTCTATCATTTCCGTTGAGGCTGTATGCAGGGATGTGACTCCTAGGAGTGGGGGGAGGAGTGAAGGAAGATGGGATTGTGTGTGAAGGGTTTTGGGTGGGGGAGGGCTGGAGAGGATTGTGGAGAGAGTGTTGGGGTCACTGCACATGGGTATAAGTGCAGTGTTATGCGGGTGCTCTGTGTGTCTGTGTTTTATTTGTGATGATTAGCTGGAAAAACAAGGATGATGACTTAGGTGAGAGAGAGAGAGAGAGAGAGAGAGAGAGAGACAGAACCACTGTCAAACAAGAGGAGGTTTATGAATTCCAGGGATTTTGACGATGTGTTGTAATACTGCTGTTGTTCTTTCAGTGATAGCAACTAAATCAATT
Source organism: Rachycentron canadum (assembly GCA_038496675.1). NCBI lineage: Eukaryota > Metazoa > Chordata > Actinopteri > Carangiformes > Rachycentridae > Rachycentron > Rachycentron canadum. Next base: position 5,168,130 of record CM076649.1, on the reverse strand, counting down.
TGTCCTGGACTATTTTCCATTCTCATGAGTTATCCAAAATCACATCACATCACAAGTCCCAAGTAGTGCTTCAAACAACAGCTGAACATTTGTTTCTGTATTTACATTTTTTTTTAATAACCAAATGTTTTAGGGTTTAGAGTTTAGTTAATGTTAAAAACTGACTAAACTGAGACAGGGAACATAGTCAATTCTGATGTTAGAATATAGCTCCAAGACCTATGGTGGTGTTACAACAGCTGTAGACTCAGTTTGTCAGATTTGCAGATAAGTCCCAGGTGCATGATCTAATCTAAATGCACAATCTGGTAATGTAAATAAGAAAAGTGCACACATTTTAGCCATGCTGGTGCCTGCTTTGTCGTGCCTGGGTTCATGTGGGAATTTCACTAGACACCATCACCGTCACACTCAAGACCCTGATATCTCCCCCAGAGTAAGTGTGCAGGAGCAACAGCACATTACCCACAACCACACACATGCGCATGCACACACACACACACACACACACACACACACACACACACACACACACACACACACACCTCTAACTCAATGTCAAATGCAGGCTTAGTGAAAGATGAGAGATGGAGATCACAATCATACTATCTGACTCAATCATGAGCAAAGAAGTGAGTTAAGATGTGGATAAAGGCAAAAAAAATGAAAGCATTACTTAGCAATGAGCATTTTATCTGTGTCGAATTTGGAGCATATGTTCCTGTCTGTCTCTCAGCCTGCTCCCACTTAAGACAATCAGTCACATAACTACATGCAAAACGATACCATGGGATGAGTTAAGAAGAATTTGTGCATTCCTATCTTTTTGCATGATAACGCTACTTTATTTGATAGGAGAAAAGAGAACGACTGAACTGTCTTAAATGAGAGAAAATATGGGCGCAGCAAACTACAGTAATACTAGTATGTACACCCGAAAAACAGAAGTAATCATAAATTGTTATGTTAGCACAGCTTAAACTTTCACATAAGTTATCCTCAGTCTTTCACCTGGCCCTCATATACAATAATCACTAACCATAAATTTACTCACGGTGATTTGGTATTAAAAATTATGTTGCAACTTCCATAACTTAAATGTGATGCAAATGGATGTTGGTTTAGCTGCTTTTGACCCAACATATACCATTTTTCTTTTATGATACGCTGCTTTTTTCACTGAAGAGTCATTTCTATCTGCTAGGGTGGAATAGTTGACCACATATAATTTCTGTTCAGACAAGCCATCTAACCCCCTATCCAAATACTGGTGGTATAAAATTGACCGTGACACCTGCCTGTGTATCTTCAAATGTGGGGAAAGAGCAGAGTTATCACCTTAACTCCTAAACATAAACCAGAGCCTGCAGGAATGCTGAGCTGTAAGAGGGACCTGATCTTATCAGTTTTTTTAGTGATATGTTATTCTGCTTAACCAGAGCCCTTTTGTTTAACACATGTTTGCATTAGATTAACACTGTTTGGTAGGAATTTTCATGTGGACCACCAGTGATGTGGAACAGCCATTATCACATGAGATGTCTTTGCTTTGGGTATCTGTTTTGGGTTCTCATTCACTAAGGTAAGGGGAATCATTCCTGAGACATGCACGGCTGCACCTCAACAGAGGCAGCCTATTTTTCAGGAAAGACAAGGAAGGCAGGAGTAAAAAATAAAGTAGAGCTGTCTAGCAGTCTGGGTGGTATCCTGATAAAAGTGTGGACAAAAGTTTACCCTGGGAGAAAAGATGTGTACTAGTGTTATTGTGTTGTATAAAATTAGTACAACAGTGTAACCTAGTAGTCCATATTTAGCACTTCAGTTTCTCGTAGGATCCATATACTTCTGCCCATGAAGCCAGTTTTATCTTTGTTAAGCATTTTTTTATTCTGGGCAATCAGCAGACATCTGTAGGGCTAAAAAAAACTCTTTAAACATACATGATCCTGCTGCTAGATTTTGACCTTTTCCTATGACATGATATGACATACTAGCTACACTGTTAACATACTAACATTATGAGATCATTAGCATATTAGACACTATGTAGAAGTAGCATCTTGCTTGTGGGATTTGTTGGGTCCCTTTAAATAACTTTATAAAGAGTTTGGTTTAGACCTGCTCTATATGTAAAGTGCCTTGAGGTAACTTTGTTAGGATTTGGTGCTAAACAAATAAAATAAATTCGAATTTGAATTTGCTCATAAGATATTTTGGCCTTGGACATGACAAATATTTACACGTTGGTGATGCTAACGTTAGTGTTAGATGAAAAGTCAGCTGATCACTAGGTCTTCGATTCAGTTGAAGATATTATACTTCGGACCAAAGTCTTTGAATGATTTTCTCAGATGGGCTGCTAGCTGCTACCAAAACATGAAGACAGCTGCTCTAAGTCGTAGGTTACACTATTGGACACTTGTGTAGTAACATTGTAACATCTGTAACATTGCAGGTAAATGAGAATTCATCAAGCTTTGTATCACACTATTTTGACTGTGAAACATCCATCCTGTCCAGACAGTGGTAGTAATAGTATTGTGTCTGCGTTGCTGTTGCCACCTGTTGCCTGATAAAACTCAGTAGGAAAGGACTGGATACAAATGCAGGATATTTGACTCCCCAAGAACAGAGAGAAGCCATTATTGTCAGATAGATATCACATGGTGTATCAAACATAACTATCTCAATTATCCAGCACAAGAGTGACGGGGAGTGCTGCACACCCAACGATCATGTTATGGCTGCCTCTCTGAGATCACTCAGACGTCTACTTCTCTGTTTTTATGCACCGCCTGTGCAGTGCTATCAGCTTGCTGCGCTGTATTTATAGGTGAAAACTTCCCAGCCACAGAGATAGCTCTAATTTAAGTGTGTACACAACAAGGTAGATATGAAGGCGGCTGGAGGAGGGAACTTTTCTGTCAGGCATTGCAGCTAGTTAGTCACAATACTGAGCCGAGCAGTCTCTTCACCAATGTCATCGATATAATTAAATCTAAGCTGTAGGCACATTGTAGCTGCCATTGTTGCACCAAATTTAGGATAGATCTCTTCCTCTGTGTATGTACTAATCCTTTCATTCTCTTGACTTATTTTCTTTTAATCTTACATTCTGCTCTACGTTCTCCAATCTCTCCCCACTCCCTAGGTTTCCCTGAGTCTTGTCTCGCCTCCATGAATACAGTATGCCACGGCTGACAGTGTTGGGTGGAATGTGGCCCAACACTCAGTTTTTAAATAGCATCCTAGTCTGAATTAGCCGGTCCTAATAAGGCAGAGGGCAATGACACTGGCCCCAGAATATCAGCAACCACCTCACTGAGAATTAAACCTTCCTTTACTTGATAGTAAAGCTACAGTCAAACACACACTTTGTTTTGAAGTGTTTTTAATCTATTTCAAGTCAAGATAATTTAACAGCTCATCCACAGGATTTGAATAGTTTAGCTTCAGTGGCAGGTGTTTGTACTTCAGAGTAATGGCGACTTTGGTCAGCTGAGAATTTTACTGTGTGAAAGTTGCATAATGTCCACTGGGGATAGAGAGTACATGGCTCCCTCACTTTTCAGAATTCAGTTCTGTTGAGTGCACTTAGTTTTGTTGTCTCAGGATTTTTTTTTTTTCATTTTATTTTTTATTCTTTTATCTTCAGGAGTAGCATCAGTCAGTGGTCGATAGATTTGTTTTGACCTGGGTTTTGCCTGAAAGCAACAGCTGCAGACACTGCTTGAAGATGAAACAGTACTCCAAAATGTGTTTTTCAATTTAAAAAGAAATGCACAAAAGAGGAAAGTACAGTGCTCTTTATTATGAAGAGACAAATACAAAACTGCCACCAGCAAAAGTCACATATACAGTCACATTATGCAAATAGCTTTGATAGCTTTAAACCACTGCATTGATTGTACCTATTTTTACAGTGTATAAACACAAACTCTTCCACTCTTACCTCATACCTTGGTAACATCAGCCATCAGTCCTGGGCACCATGTATTACAAGTAAATGTTACTGATGCCCCCTTAGGATCCTGGTGGGGGCGCCGCAGGCAGCAGGGCAGGGGCCATTGCTGGGCAGTCGGCCAGGAGCCCTGTTCAGATGTCCAATCACACCAGAGGAGTACGACTGTGAGAGGGTGGATATTGATGGAGAAGGTGAGTTTTTAGTAGAGCTGAAAGGATTAGTTGATCGAATAAACAAAATAATAAGACACAAATTTGGTCCTTGATGACATGTTTATGTAATTTCTGAGGCAAAAATGCTAGAAATTAAAATAAGAATAAGCCTCTCTAGGTACATTAATGATTTGAGTGTGTATGGTATGTCATTGTATTCAAAATGTTTCCACTAAAATGTATATACTGTAAATTTTGCTTGGCCAAGTATACTGTAATTTGAACCTGAATAACACATAGCAATGTGCTGATTGTATGATGTAGCTCAGGTGTACAATCTGTAAAGCAACATGAGTGCAATTCCCCACTGTGTTTCCTCTCAGTGAGTCTGGACAGAGAGAGCAAAGACAACCAGTGGCTGGGTGTTACTGTCAAAAGTCAGGGGATTGGAGGGAAGGTGGTGGTAAGTGCAGACCACATCATGTAAATTCATCAGGACAAGAATATAACATAATGGACACATTTGTTTGCTCTTTTACATTGTGTTGAACAAATCAACTTATTTTGTCATAACTCCCAAAAAATACTGAAAATAAATATGAATGAATGAATGCTGTTACCAATCTCTTGTCAGACCTGTGCTCACCTGTATGAGCTCAGGCAACGTGTAAGTCAACCTTCAGAGACGCGTGACCCCATTGGACGCTGTTACGTTCTGAGTGAGGACCTGACAGAGCGAGATGACCTGGACGGAGGGGAGTGGAAGTTTTGCGAGGGACGGCCGCAGGGACATGAGCAGTTTGGTTTCTGTCAGCAGGGCCTGTCTGTCAGTTTCACCCCAGACAACAACTTCATTCTGTTTGGTGCTCCGGGAACATATAACTGGAAAGGTGAGGAGTCTCTTTGGCCTGCAGAGCGGCTGCAGGTGGCAACAACGAACATACATTGCCTTTTGAAGATATTATAGCTCATGGCTAATGTTTTGGCATATAACATGATTTTATTCAAACAAATTTTTGTAGGGAATTACATTTTCTTGAATTCCCAAAGTTGCACCCTCTTTTAGCATTAAATTGATACCACTGACATGTCTGTATGGTAAATATGAAGCTACCTGCAGCAGTCAATTCCGTTAGATAAGCAAAATCTGCCTTCTGGTACATCTGAAGATGGCTAATTAACTTGTAATGTCATCTGTGTTTAAGTTTAAGTCAAACAACATTTCCCTAATTTAGACAATCAGCACAAAGTTACTGTTTCTGACAACAAAAAGAACAAGTTTATCTCCCTACACATTGAACGTTTCTTTAACTGTGAAACTTTTTATGACATAATATCTTAGCGAGTGCTAGGGAAGATAACTAGTCTATGTCACCAGTCTAAATAAAACTTACTACTAACAAGACAATAATTAATCATCAATCAATCTAGTGATTGGACACTAATTCAGAGCAGCAGCTTCCAGTTCATCAATGAAAGCACTGAGATTAATCTGATGCATTAATTAGTTACTGTATTGATTAATGTTTTATTGTTATAATCTGCATTTTTTCTGCTAGATATGATTCATGGTTCTGATTTTAGTAAAGCATTAGACTGTCTATGTCTGTGTACAAATGCGGAATGTGCATTTCTAAGTATGAATGTGTAGTTATGAGTGTGTGTGTGTGTGTTTGAGACAGAGGGCGTCAGTATCTGTACTCGTTGCTTTGCTGTGCCCTCACCTATTTCCATTCTAGGTGAAATGCGCGTCCAGCTCCTAAACCAGACTCTGCTTGACCTCGGTTTCTATGACGACGGACCCTACGAGGTGGCAGATCAGAAACAACTTAATGCTCAGCTCATCCCTGTGCCTTACCACAGTTACATGGGTAGGAGTTGCCCTCCCTGCTCACTGATGCCTGTGCACAGGAGAGAAAGCGAGGGTTGGAGGAGGGGTGACACCAGGGCTCAGACAGTACCCCAACATGACTGATATAACCACAGGAGCTGCCAACAGTAGCAACAGCCCAACTGCCTCTGACCGGTTGGGAGAAAACATGTTTAGTGTCTCTGCAGATTATTTTTGGCTGAGCCTGTGTGACTCATAAAGCCTTGCATATGACCCCCATATTTTTTCTCACGTGAATGTGGCTGCACATGTCAAATATGTCAAGAGCTTCTTTTGGTCTAATGAGGCCAATATTTGTTCCTTCTCTTGGAAAATAAAAAACTTTACATGGGCGGTGTGCAACGTTAGGGTACAGTCTGAGCCTTAAAAGTAATCTCTCTACCGGTTACACAGTGGTTTTGCAGGAGAAAAACCACTGTGCTACCACGAAGACAAAACACCATTCAATCACAGCTTGTCTCACCTGCACCTACCTTTTCCTTTTTTTCTTTCTCTTCACTCCTTTTTTTTCACCACCCCATCACTCCCCTCCCACACTCCACCCTTTTTCTTCTCTCTCTTTCTGTCTTTTCTTTTCCTGTCTCGGGCCATAGGGCTCTTGTTCATGGCTAGCCCTGTTGAAGATGCACTGCTGTACAAAACTCTGGAGCCCTCCAGCCGGCCCACACCATTTGAGGATGTAGCTCATAATAGCTACTTAGGTTTGTAGGCGTGAGATGTTGTTTTTTGGACCGGACTGGGCTTGTAGTTGAAATAGTTCCACCCTCGCCTCCGTCTTTGTCTAAATCTAATTCTGCTAATTCTGCCAAATGTCTACATGTATAGATTTTAGTGTGTAATCTATGTACAACATGGGATAAAATCACCTCTACTGTTGGTAAAGAGACAGCCATCCATGACTGGAAATATATTCTAAAACCAGGTTAATTTAATTTAATTGAAACCCTTTTTTAATTTTTGGATTTATTATTTGTCTTCTTTTTGTAACTTTCAGTTGAATTATAAAGATGGTTGTCTCTTTGAGTAGCAGCAGGGTGTTTATCTGTTCTGTCTGTAGATCTCTGTCATCTGTCGTGTACTCAGTCAGTCTGTCAGTCTGCATGTGTGTGTCGGTACAAAGCTTTCCAGGTGGTGGGGATTTTCTCGTTGGTTGTCGTCGATTTACTAAGATGAGAAGAGTTAAACTAACAAACAAGACCAAGTTATGTTTGCAAAGGTAAATGCTAATATCAGCGTGCTAACATGCACATAGTTACAATGCTAACCTTGCTGATGTTAAGTAGCTATAATGTTTACTGTCTTAACTTAGTTCGTCATCATGTGAATATGTTAATATTTTTTGATAGCACAAAATACAAAGTACAGCTGAGTGTTGGGGGAATATCATTACTTTTGGAGGTATTGGACAAATTTAAATTTTGAGCTGCTGATATTCCCAGATAAAAAATTTGGGGATCGTCAAAGTCTCTAGGAAACATGAAGAGATAGATAAAGAGATATTTGCATTGGTTACGTGAAGAAGGAGATCTACCATCAGTGCTGAGGAAAAATCAGGTGATCACAAAGGTCAGAAGGCTTCATCCTCTGGGGATGATGAATGCAGTTGTTGAGATATTTCATCTGGAACAAAGTGGTGGACTAGCATTAGTTTTTCTATAGAAAATATTCACACTTGGTTAGTATTAGTTAATAAAAGCGTAATGACTCATCTCTTCTTCCTAACAGGCTTTTTTATATTTATTATTTATTGCTTGGTTCCAACACTTAATTTTCACTAAGTGTGTGGATCAGCTATAACTCTCTTTATTCACATACCTCCAAGCCCTCCTACTCACCATATTGAGCCGTCTCCTTGACAACACTAATTCCCACATGACCTTTTAGCCATCATCATAACTCACATGCTTGTGTTGATCCTAACCAGATGATATGCCACACCTATGCATGCTTACTAAAATGACTCAGACCAGTGTTGTAGATGTTTCTGAATGGTTATTAAATTTCACATGGAACAGGATTTCAGTTGTTTCTTTAATTTTGGTTACATGCAAACAGTAAATCTATAGTATGACATCCTAGGGAGCAGTGTTGAATAAAGGCACCCAGCTCATTCTACCCCCACCAAGGCTAAATCACATCACATCCATATAATGGTTTAATGCCTCATTGAAGAGGTTACAACTGCTGACAAGGTGGTCAAGGTTTTCACTTTCCAAGTATAAGGATCACCATCTTTTGTCCTGCCTTTACATTTCTAAATTTGTCCAAAATGAAGGGAAATAGCAAGAAAAAAAACATGTTTTCACTTTAGCATTTATTTAGTTTTATTTTTATTTGAAAAACAGTAATTTACAAATCAAATTGCTGGGATCAAACAAAAAGGTTATCATAGACTGATTTTGTAATTATTTGCTGATATAACAATTTATTAGGTCTATGAAATGTAGAGAAAATGAACTTATTGAGATTACTCAGATACTGCCGGGCCCCACCTTTGTTAGGCAGATGCGGGGACCCTATCCCCTTGAAAAACCTTTTGCAGCATTAAGCTTTCATTCTCCATTTAGTTTTACAGTGTCGACCTTGTAGTAAGCCTGTGTGTTAAAAGCCACCCAGTTTGGAAAAAGTAGCACCTTTTGTCTGTGAGTTGGTTTTTACAGGAGTTGAGATACAGACTGTTGCATTCCACACCTGCCACCCTGGAGCTGCTCACTGTTTGTCTCTGTTTTGTCTCCCTCTGCATGTTTACTCAGGACTAACAAATGTCCTGATGGATTATCTTCCCTTTTTACACCCTCTGCATGGTTTTTTTTTGTTAAACTAGTGAAGCAAATGCATGTGGTTGCTCCTGTTTAGGTGAAATGTTTGAGATGTTGTGCAATTTTTCACAACTTGATATGAAAATTTCAACGCAATCTTGTCATGAAGCAAACATACAGACCCCTCCCCCTATCCACTTGTTCACTACCCTGCTTTACTTGATTTACATGCAAACACACCCTCACATTCCTTTACACACACACACACACACACACACACACACACACACACACACACACACACACACACACAGATGTACGCTTCCACAGCGCTCACTCACACAAAATAACGTCCGCTTTAGGCTATAAATCTGATTAATATCCACCCACTGTGTTTACATACTGCCTTCCCCATAGGTAACTGATACAGAACAGCAGGATCATGAATCTCACGAGACTTAAGTTGAAGCCTAATACATCTCCTTCTACCCTTTTGCTCTTACTATTGGACACACAACCATTCAATTACCCCCAGCAGCCTTCCTCTAGCAAACATAGCACACAGGACATTTACACCCATCATGAGTTTGGCATAAAATCAATAGTCACTTAAGGCAAACATTTCATTAGTAAGAAGATGAGCAGGACATGCTACACTGAGAGGAGATGAGCCTCTCTGTCCCGCGGTCAATACTAACCCCTGACCCTTCCTCTTCCTCCACCCTGCTTTCCTGCCACCCTTCTTCTTCTTTTGCTTCTTCCAGGGTTTTCCGTGGACTCGGCCATAGGGATAATGAGCCTTGGAGAGCTGACCTTTGTGGCGGGTGCGCCCAGGGCCAATCACACCGGGGCAGTGTTGCTGCTGAGGAAGGACAACGTTTACCGGCTGGTGCCACAGCACATTTTCTGGGGGGAGGAGTTGGCATCTTCATTTGGGTACTCTGTAGCTACGACAGATCTGAACAATGATGGGTGAGGGAACGCTGAATGTGAAGTCTGTTAGTTAAACTTTTGAAATTAACCATATTTGGCATATAAAGATCTTGATTTTTCAATCAGAGCGAAGCTTTTTTACTGGAACACACTATAGTTTGGGCATTTGTTCTTTGAGTCTTTGTCACGTGTTTCCACATTGTGTCGCCTTTTACTCATAGAAGTTAACCTCTTCTACTCTTTTGTGTCAGGTTCCTTGAAATGGGGCGTCTAATTTTTTTACTACATGCACCATGAAACACTTTTATAATCCTTTTAAAAATGACAACACACATATATTATTCACAGCAGAGCATTTTAACATGTTATTCTCTGGTGCTATTCCTATTCCTGTCTTTAGCTGGACAGATCTGATTGTTGGAGCTCCTAACTTCTTTGACCGTAAGGCAGAGATTGGTGGAGCTGTTTATGTGTACTTGAACCCCTTTGGCCACTGGGACGATCAGGCCCGGCCAATCCGGCTCAATGGGACATATGACTCCATGTTTGGTATGACAGTCAGCAACATCGGGGATCTGGACCAGGATGGATACGGAGGTAAGATACTCAGCTGACCTCGACCCAACAAGACCAGAAAGTAAATAACGGACTAAGTATTTAATTAATTAATTAATGTATTAATGTAAGTATTTTGTCATATCCCAAATACTAATCCATCAATCAGTCAGTGTAGAGTTTTTCCACTTGTTCTTGAGAAGAATTAATTGGATTTTCATAAAACTGTGAACCAAAAAATCCTGTGTGTGCAGATATTGCTGTGGGAGCACCATTTGATGGAGATGGCAAAGTTTTCATCTACAGAGGCTCAGATGCTGGAATTGAGACAAAACCTGCTCAGGTGAGTTATATTCAAATTTCAGTGACAAAGGAGGGAACGGTCAACAAAAGAATTAAAAGGGATAAGAATTAAAAGGAAGAATGAAAAGACTGAATGAAGGAGACACAGGGATTGTGAGACTGAATGAACGAACAAATGAATGATAATTGATCAGTACGTCTTATCCCATCAGGTGTTGGATGGTCGTGACTTTGATGTGAAACGTTTTGGATACTCCATCTCAGGAGGTCTGGACATTGATAATAACAAATATCCAGATATTGCAGTGGGTTCTCTTAATGATTCAGTGGTTCTCTTCAGGTGAGAAATATTTGACAATTTTTCACCCTGTGGCCCTAAATCTCCAAATCTGCAGACATTAAACTTACACTCATTAAACACAAGTTTTATCATAAGACCTTTATGTTTACAGTTTGTTTAACCATTAGTTAGTCATAAATTGTCTTTATGTGTCCCCAAGATCTCGTCCAGTCATTCATGTGATCAGAGACATATCTATTGACCCTCAGTACATTGATCTGAAGCAACACAACTGCAAAGGAAGAACTGGAGTCTGGTAAGAAAACATCCAGGATCACCTCTCCATGCCCAGATTTAAAGACACAATTTAGCAAACAATTTTCTGTATTATTTTGTACCGTGAATGAACACGTGAAAACAGAGATTGTTTTTTTCACTCTCTACCATCTGCCTTTTTTAGTATGGAGGTCAATGCCTGCTTCACCTTTATAGCCCACCCAGAACACTACTCACCACGCATTAGTAAGTCACACCATTTTTGTTCCTCTCTCACATGGGACTTCATATCACCCTCCACAGTGGCAGGAGTCCTTTCTATTTACAGTGGAAAGTAATCTTATCTGTGGGGTAACATTAGACCTTATTATGATTAAATCACAGCTGTGTAATACTGTATTTCCCAAGATGGGGGTTTAATATATGTTCCATCCCTGACGGGCTGTTAAAGTGCTCTCTGTGTGTGTCCTGACATTTCTGTATTTCACCCACCCCCCACCCCTCTCCTTTGTACATCACCCCCATTTTGCTCCCTTCAAGCCCTGGTGGTGCACTTTGAAGCTGACACAGAGCGCAGGAAGCTGGGCCTCCCGCACCGTGTTAACTTCCTGGGCCGCAGTTCACTCGAGCCAGAGTACACTCAGACAAAAGAAGTGGAGCTGCACCAGCAGCAGCACCCTGTGTGCATCACTGCTGTCTTCCAACTCCATGTCAGTCACTAGATCTGTTCATGCTGTGCCTTTTTGTTCATCTGCCTTCTTGAGTTTTGATGCCCTGAAATCTTTTTTACTCTATATTTTGAAAAAAAAAAAAAAAAAAAGAGTCAAACTGCAAGAGAAATTACTGCCATTCCCCACTTTGGTTGATCATTGATCATTTTTATAATCTCTGTCCCTGCAGGAGAACATCCAGGACAAATTGCGTCCTATCTCATTGGCAATAACTCATTCTATTAAGCCTGTGCCACCACGCAGACACTCAGGTGCCAAGCGGCTGGAGAAGCTGCCGCCTATACTGAGTCTTACCCCATCCAATACGCTGCACTCTGAGGTATGTAACATAAAGGAAGCCGAAGTATAATTAGGATTCATCTTTACTGGCCACCTCCACGCTTCCATTTCTGTTTGTTTAGGCTTTATGTAATACACACATGTTCACACATCAACAGCTTTTTCAGTATTTTTTCAGACCGGTCACAGAAGAGACGTGTCAATGTCAGAGGACAATCATGGTCATGGTTAAAATAATCTGTGTTGCTATCAGGCAGACAAGAGAAGCACATAGCAGCCTCTCCTGTTAAGCCCAACCTCCTCCTGACATGGACCTCGAGAGGGCTCTGTCAGTTCAACATAAATATATAATTTTAGGGCATATGTCCAAAAGACTGATGCTCTTACAAAACCTCTAGATGTCACTCAGGCATAAAACCACGTTAAGATGCTTGTTCAACTGATCTTTGTTTTTTTTTTATGAAGGGGAAGTCTCTACTGTACAGCACTGAGTAAATGTACTTTGTGGCATTCCTGTATTTTAAGCACATGGACTTAAAAAGTGTAATGTAATAAAATCCCATTTGAGCACTAACTATTCTATGTAATTTAATTCTGTCTTGAAAGTTGACACTTGTACTTACTCGCACTTTTGCACTTCCACACTTCTACACTAGACCTCTTGTCTTCCTTGTTTTTCTCCCTGAAGGTGAACTTCCTACGAGAGGGATGTGGCTACGACAAAATCTGCCAGAGCAACCTGAAGCTGAGTCACCAGTTTGGAACACGACCTTTGACCTCCGACCTCTTTACCCCTCTGCCAAAGTTAGTATCTGCCTTACTCTGCGTGGGCAGGTGGATTTTATAATGTAAACAAACATTATTTTGACTTGTAAATGTGATATTACTTACACTATGTTGTCCTTTCCAAAGGGTTTATATGTTATACGTAAGAGGTGGAGGAATCCTTTAGCCCTTTTGATTAAGTAAATGTACTAATACCATGCTGTAAAAAACATTGTTAACACTGTAACACTGTTACAATGGTCGTAGTCCTGAATTGAAAAATATACTTACATATATAAGTATGATCAGGTTTTAAAAGTACTCTATGCAGAAAAATAGTTATGATGCTTAATTTTTTTTCCTCTATGTAGGACTACATTCTGAAAACAGTGAGTAATCACCCAAATCTCAAAGTGGTTAAAGATAGATTGAAATAATTACATGAAATAGGTGGTATCTAACTTTTAATATCTCCCTGTGTCTTATATAATAAAATGATGTGCAATTACTGTGACAATTTAAGAATTATTGCTTTTACTTACTTTCCTGAAACTATGTGCATCCATAGTTTTGCTTATAGTCAACTGTAAATGTGAGTTTTAGTTGGCATCTCCACTACTTCTTTGTCTTTCTGTAGAGATGAGGATAACGTGCAGGTGTTCTCCCTGTCAGACCAGCGGCTTGTGGTGCTTGAGATTACTGTCACCAACATGCCCTCTGACCCCCTCTACCCTGAGGAGGATGGAGATGATGCTCATGCCGCTCAGCTGCTTATCTCCCTTCCAAACACGCTGTCGTATGCCGGCTCCAGGGTCCCACCACAGGTATGGGTTAAATTCACAGTGTTGTTTGAAGCAAGTCTCAAATTGGTGTTTTAGACATGGATTTCTATACCAGAACAGTATGTTTTAAATGACAGTGAATGTGGAATTGTACTAAAATGCTCTGTGGCCTTTCGTGACTGACTTTAGATGAGGTGTCAAGCGAACCAGAATGGCTCGCAAGTTGAATGTGACCTGGGAAATCCTGTCAAACGAGATGCTAAGGTAAGGAAACATCCAAAAGGTGTTTCCATTAAATCATTCAGTTTCATACAACACTCTCAGTTTGGACATATTTTCCTTGACTGTCTCATTAAAAATTACAACATTTACAAACAACAAATGCAACAAATACTTTTTGTAGAAATACAGAAGCTGAAGTAAAAGTGACCAAAATGATCATGATGCCTTTAAGTCGTTCATCTTGATCTGTGACAATTAGTAGTTAATTAGAAATTATAAAGTTAATTTACCACAATTGTGATAACTATTGTAATAATCAAAAATTTTCAAGCAAAAATCCTAAATATTTGCTGTTTAAATCTGTCATATATGATTATCAGGTGATTATGTGTATTTTGGGTTTGGCAAATAAAGCAAGAACCATATGACTTTCTCATCAGGGGCTTTGGAAAGTAATTGCAAGCACCCATCTCAATTTTCTGATATTTGTTGTGCAAAGCGATTTAATTGATTCATGGAGAAAATAAGATTCATTGATAATAAATCTCATCATTAATTGCAACCCTACATTTATCCTCATTTTAAGATTTTAAACCCACAGAAACAAGATGATAACGTTGCAGTAAAAAAAACTGCTCCATTCATCCATGAGAAACAAACACCAGCAATTATCAACAAAACACCATTTCTCTTATTATGTTTAATTTTTCTTTTTTTTTTTTACATGTTGTAATATACACACACTTGTTTATCTCCCAGCTGAAATTTTCCATCAACTTGAGCACATCAAACATCACTATTGAGACCACCGAGCTGACAGCAGATCTCCTACTGACAACGTAAGCTCATTCAAAATGACAACATGCTGGACTATTGTTTTATTTCACTCACATATAGCTTTGCTTATTTAATTGCAGATGTTTGACAGGTTCAGGCCAAACCATCCTTTGATCACTGTGTTTGTTAATTGTTTTGTTCTCAGTATTAGTGAACAGCCTGACCTGGTCCCAGTCACGGCATTTGCTAAAGTTGTGATAGAGCTCCCTCTGTCTGTCAGTGGGTGAGTAAAACCTGAACAGTGACCAATGATTATAACCCTCTCTGGTTCTGAAAAGCTGCTTTTTTGGTTAGTTTACCTAAACCCCTAATAAGTTTATTCAAATAATCTTATTCCATTTGACAGTATCACTTGTGAAATATCCCAGTTGTTGCAAAATCCAGCATGAGTTTAAAATATTGTTGGATGCTTGAAATAAAAATACATTTTGAGTGAATAAAAACAACACTGCTACCCAGTAAAGTGACACGTGAAGCTGCGTGAATGTGTATGAAGCTGCCTGACACACTGATGTGATGTTGTGTTTTACTGTAGGCTCGCTCGTCCTCACCAGCTGTTCTTCAGTGGGGCGGTGAGGGGTGAGAGTGCCATGACTAGTCTGGAGGACATTGGCAGTCCTGTGGATTTTGAGTTTGTGGTGAGGAACAAGTGTGTGTGTGAAGGATGCTCATATGTGGATATATGTATATATGTATAGAATTTGATATGTTTTCAAAAAAATAGAAATGAAAAAATCCCAATTGTTAGTTTCTTACGTCATAGACTGTATATATTTTTGGCTTGTTAGGTGGCCAACCCTGGACAAGCTCTGCAGACACTCGGCTCGGCCTTCTTAAACATCATGTGGCCATACGAGCTGGCCAATGAGAAATGGCTCCTCTACCCTGCAAGCCTGAAGTTTGAGGGTCACCCAAACACACACTGCACACCCACAGGGGCCCTGAATCCTCTAAAGCTACATGGCTCCTCGCCTGCAGAGCTTCCACTGTCTGTCAATCACAGGGTAAGCCAAGCAGGTTTCTTTTCTAACTCTGCTCACTCTTCTCACTTTCACTCAGTCTGCGTCCACCTTTGAAGGTACCGTCAAATCATGTTTCTTTTGCCCTGGTAGGTACCTAAACTGAACAAAGTGACATGGCTGGATTAACTTCCTGAGGGGCCCCTGGGCAAAAATGTGTTATCTTATTCAGTTTCTTTGTTTCCCGAGACACCCAGAAACCCATCTGTAGTCTGGAGCTGAAATTAAACCCAACTTCTTTGTGTTTCTGAGTGTTGACCAGACGAAACAAGACATATGAATATGCTCACTTCAGATGCTAATAACTGATATCATTCACTATTTTCTGATATTTTCTACACTGAGCAATCAAATATGAATGAAAAAAACTGTCAGACATATTGACAATGATAATAACTGTTGTTGTCAGTCTTTCAATTCTCCTATGATGGAATAATACTACCTCTCTGTAGGTTGTATGCGTGTTAATTACTTGACACAGTAAAAAATGAAAGGAGTTTGATCAGTGGCAGCAATGATAAGAGCTGGTTGAATTCAGCTTTCTTCTTCTTTCATCTCATTTAGCCTATGAATAATAGATCTATCATTTTTGAATTCCCCCCTCCAGGAATTATGAATTCACAATGTGGGCATTTAATGCAATAGAGAGCATGTTTATCAGATCCATCATTATCAATGCTTCAAGTATTGATTCAATGTGGGAGAGAATTCAAGAATTGATTCTGGGAAATTTCATGTCAACAACATCATCCTTCATTTCCAAATGCAGTTTAAGGTCATGTAGATGCAGATACTTTAATGTTTTTTTATTGAACCATCAAGTGACTGATCTATCTCTTCCTTTATCAATGCATCACTTCCACCAGGCTGGGAGAGCAACTCGTTCCCATCCAGAAGACGAAGGTCAAGAGATGGCAAAAGGCAGCGTGGGGCGAACCACCCCGGCTGTGGCGGCTTCAGAGAGACGCAAGTCACTCAAACTGGTAAGTGGGAAAAAATTGGAGAAGGTGAAGAATAAATGAGAATAAGGGAGTGTTTGATTAATTTGCAGCTACAGGCAGATGCACAAAAGAAGATGCAGACTGTCCATGTATTTTTTTCACTATTCTGCTTATGTCTGTGTTCAAAGCATTTCTTCTTCTTCCAGGATTGTCTCTTGGGGTCGGCACGCTGTGTCTTGTTCCAGTGTCCCCTCCATAGCTTCTCTGGTCAAGCTGTCCTCAAAATCCACGCCAGACTGTGGAACAGCAGTTTCATAGAGGTAAAAAAAAATCCCATCATCATTACATCAGGGCCATATTGCAAATTACTCTCACGCTCAGCTTCAGTTCAACTGTTATAGCTGCTGCGGGCACTCAAACTGTTTTAAGTACTAATTCAAGTGTATGAGTGATAACTGAAGCAAGAGCATTTATAGAATGAGTAATGAGACGTGTGAGGAGGCTTTAATTTTGAGGCAGTCATCATTCAGTGACTATAGCTGTCAGCTCTGACCAGTCACCTGCAACTGCAGCTTTAATAGATTCAAGAGTAACAAATACAGATGAAACTTACAACCAACAACGTTTTAAATGTCCAATAAAATGGTTCTGAGATGGTACCTTTCTTCTGTGGTGTGAATTGTTCCACGAGTCAGTATGTTTGATTTGATATGAAATTTATTGTGGCGTTATTGAGAAAAAAATATTCATCATAACAAGTGCTGTATCTGCATCTGAGGTAAAGAAAGTACCATAGTACTCTAAACATTTAACCTCACTGCAAGACCTTTCTGTGTGGAGTTTCCATGTTCTCCCTGAACCTGCGTGGATTCACTTTGGATACTCCGACTTCCTCCGACAGCTTCATATTCTAAATGTGTGAATGTGTGTGAATGGTTGTCTGTATCTATATGTTAGCCCTGTGATAGATTGGTGACTTCCAATGGGAGTGCTCCACCCTTTCCCACTGGGATTGGTTCCAGTCCCCTTGCAACTCTTATGGCTAGCTACTAATTTAGTTAACTATTAGTTTTTACTCTCTCTCTGTCTCTCAGGAGTTTTCAGTGGCCAGTGCTCTGGAGCTGCTGGTCAGAGCCAACATCACTGTCAAGTCCAGCATCAAGCACCTAGTCCTGAAGGATGCTGCTGCACAGGTACAGGCGCGCTCAATGTCCCCTTTGAAGCGTTTTTGTTATATAAGTAGTTAGCAATACACACACCTCTAAAGTACCTAAAGGGCCAGACTCACTTATTAATTCTCTCCATGGTGTTAATTCAGCAGTGATAAATATATCCTATATTTCACTCCCTTTTCTCTCCAGGTTCCAGTTATGATATACCCTGAACCTGGCCTGGCGGACCAGTACTGGATCCCTTGGTGGATCATCCCCATAGCCATACTGGCAGGCGTCCTGCTGCTGACTCTCCTGGTCTGCATACTGTGGAAGGTAACACGTTCAGGATACCTAACACTTTAACAATGGCTCATTATGGATCTGGTCAATAATAAATACAGAAAATCTTCAACACTTTCTCCATCAAGATTCCCTTTATAACAAATATTAAATATAAAAGTCTGTAAGATCTTTCTATACAATTTCACCGACACTACTCTAGTATTTTCTCATCACTTTCCGTGGCAGTCCAATTATTTTTGTCTGTATCATTCTGTTCTGTCCTGCAATCATTTTATTCCTTCCAGCTCACTCTCATCTGTCCTCTTTTCTCGTTTGTCCTCTGTCACACCCCCTTTGTTTTGTCTCTTCTCAATCCCATCCGGGGACTTTCTTATCTCTAAATCCCGCTCCTGTTCCATTTCTCATTATTTTCTCCCTGTTCTACCTCTCCCTTCTTCCCCGTGTTGATCTGTTGCCCCAGTGTGGGTTCTTCAAACGCAGTGAGCCGCGCCGACACTATGAGACGGAATACTACCGCGCCCATTTGGGGGTCCAACCCTCGGAGGTGGAGAAGCAGGCGTCAGAACTATAATATAAACTATATTGCACTCTGGCCTATTCTCCCCTCCTCCTCTCCCTCCAAGCGGTAAAACCCTCACCCACAATTGCTTTGTTCCTTGACCCACTCTGGTGTGGCTGGTGGTGTTCATTGCAGCATGAAATATGAACACATTTTAGCACAAATGATCACAAAATCACTCAGATGTAATATAGTAGTCCTTGAGCTCAAATTAGTCTCTGATGCTTTGTTTGCATGGATAGATTAACCTCTTAATCTAACCTAAAGTTAGCTATATTTTGGTAAACCATTAAATCATGTTAAATGCCAAATATACACTAAGTCCAGCTTTCCCAGTGTAATTATTTCTTCAACCATTTTCCAGAATTATGAAACAATTTTTCAACTAGTTTTGAATGCAGCCTTTTTAACCCTTAACCCTGCAAAAAGCACTTTTTAAATTTTGATCAATTGGAATAACTGTCAGGAAGTGAGTCAGGCATACTAATGTTTGCAGCGTACAGTGGAATCAGTGAATGATCAGAAAGAACCCATTCCTTACACTTTAACTCTCCTGCTTTTGTTTTGGAGAGGCAAAAAAAGAAGAAAAAAAACGTCATCCAAACACTTCAGATGGCTATTATTCTTACTAGAGCAACATGTAATTGTAGAGAAATTCAAAGCTTAAGGGGGCTGCTACCTGCACCTAGTTTTGGTTGCTAAGCTATGATTAGACAGCTGTTGTTCAGGGGTAGGGTTTAGTAGTTATGGTTAGTCATAGTTATGTAGCAAGACTTTAAATATTATTACTAGGTGTGTTTAACCAATTTAGCACAGGCTGAAACAGCCTTTACACTGGTACTATTCGTGGTTATTAGATCATAAATAGCAAGAAATGTGGGTTTTAATGTATGAATTTATTCATAAGTGTTTTCTTTATTCAGCACTGTTTTCCCAGTTTAATCAGTGCCTATTGAACACCACACAGCCCTCTCTTCCCCAAAGGGCTGCGAGCCTGTTGTGCTGTGTGTTTTGCCGCTAATGTCAACGTCACTGCTTAATTATCTGCACTTGTTCAGTCTGGCACCAGTCAATGAAGACTATTCAGGATGTGCTTGCCAGGAGCTTTTCAATTTCTTAACACTTCCATTTGACATACATCTCATGACCAACTGACTTTCACAGGTGTCAGAATGAACTTGTCATTTGGTGTTTTTGTTCATATTAATGTGTGCAAAATTTGACTAGTGCTTAATTAGACACGTACAGCATGTGGCTATGCTTTTTTGTGAATTTGCTTTTCAATTAATATGTCACCCTGACTGCACAAGGTCACCATGAGATAATCTGTTTTCTTGTCATTTGTCTGTGATGAACTAGAAGACTTTACTTTAATTAAAAAAGTGGAATGAGTCTCTTATTAATCATGATGTTGGGAAGTAGACCTTATCGACTAAAATGAAATGAATATAAGAGAAACCATTTGCAATTGGTTTTTCAGTGGCATTCTCATTTTTGGCATAAGTAAATTGTTTATTTTTCTCCCCTTCTTTCCTTCTATTCCCCTCTCCTTTACATCCTGTATCTGCAAACCCTACTTGCGTTCCTCCTTTCCTGTGCTGACAGTGTGGCTTCTTCCGACGGGCCCACTACAAAGACAATCTGCCTCAGCACCATGCAGTGAAGATTCCTCGCGAGGACCGGACACAGTTCCAGACTGAGAAGTCAGGAGTTCATAAAAAGGAATGGGCCACGCACTGGAGCGACGGGACCTCGTAACTCTCTTTGAAGCACTGACTGACTGAATTCATTCAAATCACCATATGTGGCACTCATTCTGTCTTTTGCATTGGAACTAATGGACTAAAAAAAAAAAAGTGCACATGGACTGAAATCATGAAATCTTGTGCACACTGCACTGCGTCAGTACTGGATCTGTACTCTCCCATACTGTAGCTGATTGCTGATTTCTGGCCTTGGATAGTCTATTTATACTGTGCATCTTTAACAGTGTTTTACAGTAAATACTGACAAACCCGTCTAGCTGCTTAATGTTCTTCACAGCCTGCACAGGGAGCACTGATGCTCACTTCCTGTTTTGACTGGCACAACAAAAGGAGGACAGAAAATCACAACTCAAAGACATCCATGTATGCACAAACCTACAGAATAATAACATTAGATGCATACAGACACACTGGACATTGTTGATGAAGAAGCCCACGACAAAGACTCCTTTTTTTGCCTTAACTACTGTAAGACTGATGACTGATATGGGTAATGAAAAAAATATTTTTTTTTATATAAATGGGATGATTTGGGATTTTCTTTTAGTTAGCACTGCCAAACACTGAGAAGATGTCAGTATATAAGATATCCATAAAGTTGTTGCAGAACACTGAATGTGTTGTTTTCCTGGCTTGCTGATTGCTCTGGGCTGGCTGAAAAAGCCAATAAATAAGTTCACCTGATGGTCTTTGTATATCCTCAAGGAATATATATTGTATATGTTCAAAGAAAGTCCTCTGAATGAGGAGCTATTTCAGTTTGTACCTTTTGCATTTTTTTTTAATCTGCCAGTCAGATATACTGTACATCAAGTCATTTGCCTGAGTGACCTTTAATATGAACAAGAAAACCGCAGTACAGCCTTTAATAACAATGACTGTAGCACTGTTGTCACATGAAAACCAAATGTGTTGGAAGAGTGAAGCAATATTTCAAATGTGGTCAGCATTTAAATTTATGAACCAAACAATACCTTTGAATTGATATCCTGGCTGATAAAGGGAACTTTATCCTCGAATTGAACCCAATTCGTCTATGTATGACTGAATTTGACACATTTAAATCATGAGGTTTTCAAGCAACACCATTTTTTTTACTGCGTAAAATGTTTCACTGGGAGACATCATGACGTTTACAACATTTGTTTTCAAATTGTTTAGCTGAAGTGCATTCATTTGCTTGTAGCACTATTCCTAGTCACGTACTCAAGTCACATCACTGAGCATTTATTTCAGTACTGACATTTCTAATTGCATATAAGTGCCTTATGGTGAAAGTGGCAAATTGTGAGCTACTGGTTAAGAACACAAGGCCGCTGCAAATTAGATCATGCTGCCAGGAAGCATCTGTTGGAACACCTGTAGACAAAAAAACTCCAACACTTCAAAACAAGAAGAGAAAAAGATTTCTAGAAGAGCAGCATTCATCAGATCGAATCTGAATTGATGAAGTGGCTATAAAGCATGAAGAGTCAGCTTGTTTAAAGGTATTGCTGGACAATCTTGTATTAGCTGCATGAAGCTCTTGTTGCTGTTCTGACCCCCCGCCCCTCCCTCCCCTTTTTTTCGTCATATTATGTCATATTTATTTTTTGTTTGGCTGCACTGTTTTAACATTGTAAATAAAATAAAAGGAAACAAAATAAACCCATCTGACAACATAAACTGCGTGATTGATTGATTTGAAGCCCAGTTGTGCAACAGCGGGTTAGTAAAAGCTGCAGTTCATTCAGAGAACACCAGATGGTGTTAAAACTCTGAAACCTTGAATGCCTTTGTAAAAACCAAACTAAAAAAAAATTACAATTATTCAAGTTTCTAATTTTTCCGAAAGTGTCGTCACTATCTTTGCAGTGTGACTTGGATTTGTAAGAATGAGGAGACATATATTTGCACCAGAAGGACAGAGAGATTGCGTTTTACAAAACCTTTCCTTTTGGCATGCCGTCTTCTTGGAGAAGAAATAAAGGTTCATTGTGGTGTTTCTGTAGAATGCCTTTTGTAAAACTTTTTTTTTGGTGTGTGCAGCTAAAAAGACAAAATGACACAAAATATCACAAGAAGACACTGATTATAGACTGTAAATGCAAATGTGACAACAGCAATCGTCATCATCAGGCAGTGTCAGAGCTCAGTCTGTGTTCTGCTCATTGAAAACACTAAGGTCCACCATATGAAGCTCTGGGGTTATACTGACCCGTTTTAAATCCTTAGCTCGTTCCTGGCATCAGCAAAGAGATGATTAAAGTGTTCATACATGATCTTGTCCTGTAGATCCACTTAAAATCCCAGCAGCAGCTACATATAGCTCAGATGTTTCATGAGTTTTGCAGCAGACAGAAAAAGCTAAATTAGATGTCCCCCTGTTTCTAGTCTTTATGCTAAGCTAAGATAAACTAAGGTGTGTTGTAACGGTTGCTTCGAGTATAAATAATTGATCAGTGGTATCAATCTTCTCAATGCTCAGAAAGAAAGTAAGTAAGCTTATTTCCCAACACCTTCAAGCTAAAGCATGTCAATGATATATATGTTGATTATTACTGCACGATGATGACACGCTGATATTTTTTGGCTTTACCGATAATATCTGCAAAGGTTTGATTTGATTGATATTCGATCAGATCTGAGCTGAATCACTGTTAAAAATAACAATCTGAAACAAAACAGGGTGTTACTTTTTATTATCACGTCATTGTAAGTGAATAAGATTTTTCTTTAATCCAAAAGCTTATGTTCTTATTATAGTCATGAAAACTAATTCCCCACCGAATCCTTCAGATGTCATTCTGGTTGCCATGGTAGTTAAAGTGTGTGTGTGTGTGTGTGTGGTAAGGCGGATTGTCACCCATTAGGCTCTTTGACGAGTCAAATCTGTTGATGTCTCATCCAGTATTGGAGAAGTGACTAATTATTACACAAACACACACAGACACACACACACACACAGTAACAAAGTGAACACATATGGCTTTAATAAAGCCAGTGTCACAAATCAAGCCTGAAGTTGTCTTCATTTGAAATTAACAAAATGAAGGAAGCTGACATTTATCAAATGGGTAGTTTCATTCTAAGACACTTTTTCCTTTAAGTCTAAGTGTCTTTCTGAAAACCCTTCATCAGCATGTTAATTACTGTGTAAGCAAAATCTTTTGGTGACCCATAACACCACTATTGACCCGTAGTGTGCTTTATGGTCATGCCAATAATCATTTGAAGACAGTATATGTGAAGCATTTTTTATGATCACGATAATAATCTTTAAAATAAAAATCCTCTTGAACATGATCCTGGACAATTCAGTCTACATTTGCAAAATGATCCTTTAAGTGAATATCTACAGCATTAACTTGAGACGTTAATATACAAACTCTGAGGCTGGTGTTTGGCTTTATCAAATGAATAAGTAACTTTATCACAAACCCTGAGGATGGCGAGGGTATTACAAATAGGCCTATATCCTCTAGTTTAGAAACATTAGACTTTTTTAAGGATTAATTACTTTGTTGTTGAAGATCATTAAAGTTGTGCAAACTAATCTGTTTCATATTGACACCATGGCAATAGTGGGTAATGAGTGTTTATACATATTGTCTGTCTGTAGATGCAGCATGGACCAATGTACAAAGGCGACTGGTGGCTCAGAGTCCATTTGCAGGGATTTATCTGTTTAATAACTGGGAGAGTTGTGTTGCACTACCCTAAGGGCCACACTCTGGTGCTCAGTCATCACTAATGCCCTTATCCTACTAAATGGACCTGTTTAAGTCTCATATTAGGAGCTGGTTCTTCCTGCATCCTGTCCCCTGTTCCCCTTTGTACAGAAGCATCTTTCTCCAGCTCTCATGGGGGTTTCCAGCCTGTGACCATGAGGTGTATATAAGGTCGGGCGAGGATGTTATCACCACTGACGTCGGCCAGGACACCGCACAGAGAGGACACTTTAACACTGACTGAGAGACTTTGAAGTGAACTAGTGTCATTGGAAAACCAAAATTGTCCTCTTCTCCTTCAGCTTTTGTCATCAGCTTTCATCTGACCCCACCCTCCAGACTGAGACCATGGACACAGCTGCGGTGGTTACTCTTCTGGCTCTGCTTATGGCAATGGCTGGCATCAGTCAGGCTCTTCGCGTCCAAAGTGGTCTGGACAAAAATGATATCCTGCCAGGCAGCTCAGAGGAGAACATGGCTGACCACCTGCTGGTGCTGGTGAGACAACAAACCACTAACAAACTTTAACTGCAAATTTTGTGTTTTATTGTCATTCTTCAACTTACTGATTTATCTGTTGCCAGGAAGGAAATATGCCATTTGAATATCAACATTTATGCATGTTTTCTTCCATATTCAAAGTAAAATAATTTTGGCACCTTAAAATAAAAAAAATAAATAATTTTTTAAAATTTTAAAAAATGTATTTTAACACATGGTTATATGTTAAAATATATTGTCTGTCTGTCTGCTGTGGCAACATTTTCTGTTCTTCAGTCTGTCACTGCATGAGACACTGTATGAAAATATTATGTGGTCAACAGACAAAGAAGGATAGCAAGTTTGATAAAGGAATCACATCTGGGTTTTAAAGATAAGGATAAAGCTGGATGTATATTTTGGTGATCACAAGGTTTATTTCTTTGCTTTTTTAGATGGATAATTTACGTATAAAGGTTCCTTGTCACAGCAGGACAGACTTTCTGGAGTTGCAACCCCTATGGTGTGTGTAGCAACCCGAAAATGAATGCAGTTATCGCTGTTGAGGTTACCAACATGTGCTGGTGGGGATTTTATTGAAAAGCAGAGAAAAGCTTTTTGATACCAAGCTTTGCATTTCTCTCTCTCTCTCTCTCTCTCTCTCTCTCTCTCTCTCTCTCTCTCTGTCTCTGTGCTGCAGGAGAGTGAAAACACAGATAACAGCATTGATGATCGTCTGCTGACCTCAGTGCTGAGAGCTCTGCTGCTCGGATCTCAGAGAGAAACCAGGAACTCTGTCCTCCATCAGCCGCAGAGGTCAGTGACATGACAGCGTCTGTATTGATCACATGCATACATATGGAAAATACATGCACACAGGAAATCAGTAAATCAAGTCCACTAAACGTTAAACAACATTTTCTGCACAGCTGAAAACATAAACTACCCCTTTGAAACACTTTCCTGATTTCTGGAAACACGGACCTGATTTCTGAAATGAGTGTACTGCAGACACTTAGGAATTATTTGGATTTTCAAATAATTCTGTCACCCATCAACTAATTGTTGCTGCTGTACATGTAGATAAAAGGAAAATCCATTTATTAACATTTTAAAATGCCTCCATGTACCATATGTCTGTTGGTAAAGGTGTTTCCGGACCCATCGGACTCTATTAAGATTAGATCAGGTTTTTGAACTGAATTTGGCCTCAAGGGTTAAATCATCTTATTAAAACTATTTCAAACTTATGTTCTATTACCTTGAACCCACAAGAACAAATTAGTTATGATTCTTTTTGTGAATTATATTTGTCTATATTTATCCTTCATCAAAAGCAGTTTTGAAATATTAATTAAAGATGTCTTACATCAGTGCCTGCTCCTGTTTCTCCTCCTCACAGGTTCGGCCGTGGCTCCAGAGGGCAAGTTGTGACAGAGGATCAGATACAAACCCGTAACTGGGAGGCAGCCCCCGGTCAGATCTGGAGTATGGCTGTGCCCCAGAGATTTGGCAAGAAGTAATCTGGCAGGCAGACTCACACACATCACTGTCCTGGTACAAGGCCAAGCAGTGGGCGAATGTGGAGAGACTAAATTTGAATAAATAAATCTGAATTATATTAAAAACTCTCCTGCTCTTTTCAACATCGTCCTAGCCCCTTAGGCCTGACCTGAAACCTGACAGTTAAGTTTTTTGTTAAACACTGCAAAGCATGTGAAACTGTGCCTATTAAAGTTTTCTGAGCAGACTGTATCTGTCTTGACTTGAATGTTATTAAGAATCAAAGATTTTTGGAGTAAAATCATTGCTCCGTTTTCTGTTATTCATTTATTCTCTGGTCAAATAAAAGTGCTTTCAATTTAGAAAAGTCTAACTGACGCATATGTGTGTTCATTGTGGAAGAGTCAACTGGACAATATTTTACATTAAAAAACATGAATGCTGACATCTGCAGGGGGCATTACATAAGAAACTTAAATAAACATTTATTTCAAAATGCAGATTAGTGCTGGGGGAGACTCCGCTTGTTGTAATAAAGAAGTCAGATTGTATTGAAGTCTATGTGAAAATGGCCCTATTTCTCACCCGAATTATTAAATTTTCCTAATGAGTTTACGGTCAGAAAATAGTTCAGCTAGTGAACTACTAGTAATTTCAGCACTAATTCATATAACAATAATAATCTTTCATGACACTTTTGTCAGTGGTAGGCATTAAAACCATTACTCAGTATCTTGTTTTGCCAGTTTTTGTTCAATGTTGAATTTGTTAGGCGCACATGAATGAAAATAATATAAGAAATTGTTTTATGATTTAAAGACTAATTGCAAACAATTTCTATAGCATTAGGACACAATCAAAAACATCTGCTGGAGCACATACAAGAATGTAATTACCCTGGTCAATTTTCCACTACATTAAATGTAGTGGCTCCCTCACATCAGAGCAATGCAAATTCAGTGAAGGACACACAAACACAGATATTTGAAAGACAATGTCTTGTTTTGTAAAAATATATCACTGAACAGTTACTTTACTTTTACACAGACAATGGTCTGAAATATTAGGTTTCATAGGACCTGATGGTTTTATCCAGCCGTCATTCATGCAGTGAAAAATGACGCCCATTTTTTCCTACAGACCAGCAGTGGCTGTTTGGTTTTGTCTGTGGTAGTGGATTTACAGGCCACCTGGGGAAGCAGCATGCAATAAGCTTCAGTACTAATTAAAACACAGAAACATGCAATTACTCTACACTTTCACAGTTTCCGCAGCCAATTACTGGGAAGGCCAGTGCGTCAATCCCTCTTAGGAAGAGTCTTTTATTATCCCGACTTCCTAAACCTCTTTACAGGCTGGTAGACAAAATGAAGAATAACTGATTGGGGCCTTGTCACCTCTTGATTTCTTCACTGTTAACCGTTGTCTGTTTTGTTTCTTTTGAATATTTTAACCAAGATGCTTTGTTTCAACATGTGGGTCACAGGCCAATCCTATTTTTCAAGTTCTTTTCTTACACTGTCAATTTAAAACCCTTTTGCTTTTGAGTGTAATTTTCAGCAATCCAACAATAGTTCTCTCTGATGATCTAACATTATTAGTAGGATAAGAAAAGATTCCTAATCTGAAAACATACACACAAATGACACTGACAGCAAGATAATTCAAAACAAATTATAATGATTTGTGTTTCTATATAAATTAAATTACAGGGTTATGGGTCTTTGGTGATCAGGTTTTTCATGTCAATGTTGGAAAAACAAGGTGAGCAATCGCAAAGCGCCACTATCTTTTTTGGCAAGCCTGAACAAATCTACTATGAAACGCACCACATCATCCTCACCAGCAGAAGTTAAAATGAGTTGAAAAGGGACCCTCCACCAGGAGTGTACATTAGGTCTACACCTAAAACAAGAGCAATGACAACGTCATATCAGAAACAAGAGAAGTAACAAGAAGTAAAAAAAAAGAAAAAGAAACACATCTGGGTGTGGGTGCTGCTCTGTGCACGCAGCTGTAGCCTCTGATCTGCACAGCACAGTTAAAGAGAGACTCAACTCATCTGAAATTCATGAGTCTGCAGGGGGTCTCAAGTAAAAAGTCTATGTGTGCAGCAATTATACCAGACGCAGACAGACAGATGGGGGACAAGTTAAAACAGATACAGAGAGAGATAAAGATACTGTATTATTATTGTTGTGTACTTACTCTATACATTAACTTACCACGAGCAGCACTTATCTTAAATAAGTTTTCCTTCTCTGTATATGGTTTGCTGACCTTTCCATAACCTCCACTGCTCCCACTCTCCCTGATGGCCATCATCTTGGAAGGCAGCCATGTTAAGGAACAGAGAGGGAGGTCTCAGCCGTTACTGGCCATGGCCATGACACAGGAAAATTTGTCACACACATCAGGCTTTAATGGCTACAAGGTGAGTCAATGGTGCAGTTTAGCTACAAAAAAAAAAGATAAATAAATAATAACAACATCAATGTCAAGGGTATACTGCATGACTGAAAAAACAACGCAGTGATGATAGTGTTGTCTCAAAAAGCATAGTAAAGGCAGAAAAGATTACATTCTTTAATATGTAAAGTATAACGATTAGTTCAAAACAAGCATATCCAAGGTTAACAATAACAGCTGTTTACTTACTAGTCTAGAACAAACGTTACATTTTCAACATCAAACGGCATCCTTTGCTCACCAAGCGTTGTCTCCAGTGGTGGAAAGAAAGCCTCTTTATGTGGAAACTATTTCTAATGCTTCTTTTCTTCAACTGAACATTTGCATGACAACCAGCTAGCCCCAGCCCCATTAGCCCGCCTTGTCACTTTCTGGTACAGCGTAGCCTTCCACCTCTCCTGAAGAAGTAGCGCTGCTAAGAGGTTCGTGTTAAAACCTCTTCTACTGTAAATGCAAGATACTTGAACCTATAGCAGTGAGATGCAAGAGCAATTATGCAAATTCATTTTAGAAAATAACAACAAAATTTAAAAAAATGATTTTTACGATTGGAGAGAACCCAAGTCAGAGTTTCATTTTTATGTTTTTGGAAGCATTTTTTCTGTACTTTCTGGCAGCCACTGTTTCCCTTTCATACCACATATTCATATAATAAGAACGACCATCAGCAGGTTCTTTAGCTGTAAAGGAAAATGAAATGTGGGAAGCATTTCTCTTTCATTCACTTCATTTTAAACAGAAGAGCTAGTGATATATAAAACAGTATTGCTGAATACAGTTTAAGATAATCACTTACAGAGCTGATGACTCTGCAGTCTAGCGGGTGAAAAAATAAATCCTGCTCTTTAATTTCACATGGTTTACAGGGATGAGTTAGAAAAAACACAGAGCTTTAACATTGGAGGTTGTTTCTTGTTTCTTCTATGATTGTCCTATAATCTTAAATATATTCTTGTATCCACAACAACAAATACCATATGACCTTAATGAGGTGCTTATTTAAATCCAAATGCTGGAGATGTGGCAAAGGGACAAACAACCTATATGGTCATTTAGTTTGGGGGACACGTATGTAGCATTCTCTCCTATTACAAGAGATAATTGGCTGGTTAGATGAAAGCAGATGGGATTGAGGGTAGCCATTATTGTGGGGGTGATCTGCTTTGATTATTGCCGTAGTAGTTTGTGGCTTGTTATTGTTTTCTCTTTCAGACTTGCAACGGTTAAAACTTTAATGTAAAATAATGCAGGGAAAATACATAAGATTGTACCTTGTGTACAAACAAAGCCCTCATTGCATAATGTCTGATGAAATCAAAACCATTGGCAGGGGCCTGTAAAAAAATAATGAACCTCCACAATTTAATTAGTAATAAACATAACCTTTACCAGGCTATGTGCATTGCTGCCAGCTTTTTTCTTTTAAGCTTGCTCAACCAGAGACACAAATTCTATGCTGGTATGAAGAGATAAAAAGGATATACAGTTTGACCAATGCTTTCTTTGCATTTACTGTAAACATCAGAGGTTGAAGAGGGGAATATGCAGCCAGCTGTTGTCAGTTCTCTCCCTCTCTCTCTCTCTCTCAAATACAAACACACATAGCATTCAGTATCTTATTAACACACTTCTCTGCTTTGATGACAAAGGCATAATTTGAGAAACGCTGACAATGGAAGCTTTTTTCATTAACACTGTCAGTCTTTCATTCTCAGCTGCATGAAAAGGAAAAAGTGGGAGGATTTCTGTGCAGCTCCAGCAGAGCAACATAAACACTTGATTAAAAAAAAAAGAAGAGGATTCTAATGTTGTTTTCATTTATTTATACATGAATATATAGAGAGGAAGCTCTTAAGGTCAGTTGTTTTGGTTTATGAGGGAAAATATTTACCCAGCTCACTGTAAAGCTTTCCCAGCATCTTCAGAGACTATTAAATGAGGAGGTAAAGGCAAAATAAAAACTTCTTCTCGATTTACTGTATAAATTACAAATAGCCTTAGTTGTCACGACTGTGTGGCTGGTGGTCACTTTATGCCTGGTTCAATCTCCCCCCTTGCTATTTCGCAAGGAAAAGGGGCCGGACTTCGTACGCTCAATGTACAAAATTGAGGGCTTAGCTGAAAACTTTTGTTGAAATGCTTGTCACACCTTGAATGAAAAATTACAAAAGCCTGTCCAAAAAAATCACTAGGTTAATATGCTAATCAATATATTATTGACGTTGTTGCATTGCATTTTCATTCTGCTTTCATCTGTTTCAGGCTTTTGTCTGTTTGCTTGTCTCCTACTCCTACTGTGTGCTCACAGACACAATATTTTAATACAGCTGAACTCTCAATAGAGCTGTTCTCTCATTTACATGTTTTTCAGTTTCTGTTGTCAGGCAACAGGACACATATAAATAGTTACTGAAACGAGGCCCATTAAGACGTGTTAACCTCCAATCACTTCCAAGCCATTTCCACGCTGCAGCTGTGCATTGCTGAAATCCTGATTTTAAAACCAAAGCATTGTTTGACAAATCACATGAATGACGTAATAGAAAGTGTTTCATTTGATTCAGTGTTGATTCCCAATGGGGAAACTCCAACACTTGGTCATTCATTGGTGAAAATTCATCAATCAGCTACATTAGCATTCATAGGGCTGAGCATGCTGCCTTTTTTAATGTCCCCAATGAATAGTATTATTTCAGAGAATGTTACCTTCTGGAAAAAACAAAACACCAGAACACCCGTTGTACACTCCTTGGCTGGTGTCAGGTATCAGGTCCCAGTAGATGTGTGATGTAGGGACACTAAGGCTAGAGATGATCAATAAAGACTGTGCTGGCAAGGCGGCGGTGAGCACAGACTACGAGAGAAATTAACAAAGCTCAGATAAGAATTGCACAGCTTTGTCTTAACTGTCAGGTCAAGATTTAGCTGGAAATTGTCGTCATGTGGCTTTTATTTATTATTATTTATGAAATACACAGTAGAGATCTGGACGTGTAGCTGTTGATGTTGTTCATCAAAAACATTCACTCGTGGCCTATTGAATTTTGTCAGAAGGTATATATAGATATAACTTAGGCATGAGAGAGGGTCATTGTGTATATGACTCATTTGTAAGACTCTGCATTTGAAATAGTTTATATTTGAGTGTGTGTAGGATGGTGATTTTAAAAATACTTTCTTTCCAACCAGAAGCCAGATGATGCATCTTTCCTACTATGCAAGATACAGAGAGAGTGAGAGTGAGAGAGAGAGAGAGAGAGAGAGAGAGAGAGAGAGAGAGAGAGAGAGAGAGAGAGAAAGAGAGAGTATGTCTTTGTCATCGTCACTCTGCCGTCTGTGCAGGGGCTGCAGCAGAACAGCCCTGATCTCAGACATCCAATACAGACAGAAAGAAATGTGAAGAGAGGGAGGGATAAAGTGTGAAAGGGAGTCAGGCACAGCCAATGAGAGCAAAGGAGAGGTGTTTCTAGCCACAAATGCCCTTGCCTCCGCGTTATGAGCCAGGAGAGACAGGAGGAGAGTGAAGCCACAACAGAGGAACCAGCAGAAAAACAGGGTAGAATAGAAATAGGGTGCCAAAAAAAAAAAATTCTGGGAAAAGTGTGTCAAAAGATACAGGTAAAGAGCAGGAAATAGAAAGTCCTTTGAAACAAAAGTAGGACAATCTTCTTATTTTTTCCTAAACTGGAGCCCACTTATTTTTTGTTTCTGCCATCTTCATTGACTCGTCACTCTCCTTCTCTTGTACGGATCTTCCTTCATCGGATTATCCCATTCTCCTCCTTCTCCTCCTCTTCATCCTCATCTCTGTAAGACAGTGCCACCATGGAAACCGGGAGCCCCAGGAAGATACAGTTTACCGTCCCCCTACTGGACACCCACCTGGACCCAGAGGCAGCTGAACAGGTAAGGAGGAGGGGGAGGAACAAAGCAAGGGGGGTTGGTGATGTGGATGAAATCGGACTTTCAGGCTTTTAAGGATTTATTAATGCATCAGTGACATTATTGAATATTTAGGAAATCACAATTTGAACTTGTCACTCTGAGGAAATCAGAGCAAATGACTGAGAAATAGTCATTTCAGTCATAACCAAGCAAACTCAACTGGAATGAAAAACGCAGTGTGCTATCCAAAGTCCTGGAATAAAGCCTGATGGTAATAAATTGCTGCTATTAAGAAACCTCACCAGTGTCTTATTACTCCCCATCCACCTACTAAGCAGGGGGTATCTTTTGAATGCAGCACTAAACATGACAAATTTAAGATGATGGTTTTTCCACCTGCATTCACTGAGTAGCAGACACACAGCATTGCAGTATACAGATGTGTCTCCAGGGGTTTGTTGTTGCTTCTGTTTAAAAAACTGACTGCATGTACTATAAACAGTGAGATACTGACAAAAGTTGTGTGATATCACAAGGTAAACTTGTATCCTATCAACTGCATCCAATGTGATAATTTCTTCAATATAATCTCAAATATATCATTACGTTGCATGACAAGGTTGAAAAGATTAAAATATGGAAAAAAATAAATTAATGACCTAATTAACGATCCTGTGAAGTAAGCATCACTTTATGCAAAGAACTCTTAGTTGTGACTCAAAGACATCAGGGGGTACAGTAAAAGTGCCTGTAGTGAAATTGTGAAATCGTGAAATTGTGAAAAGATGTGTACCATATTTTCATTTTTATAAATATAATATGAATAGGATAGGTCATTCATAATGAATGGGCCTGACTACAACCCCTATCTGTCTCTCTCCTTTTCCTCTCTTGCTCTTTCTTTTGCCTACTCTTTTCTCCAATGAGGCAGTGAGACTCAGAGGAAGAGTAATGTTAGGAGGACTCATTTGTACCACGAGTGCAGTGTATATGTGTACAAGTTTGCTCCTGTTAGGACATTTTATGATTGATCAAAACCTCTGGTAAGGTAATATATGTCTATGGTATGAACAGATTAATCATTGTTGGTATGTACATGTGTTCGAGTGAGAGACTGGTGATTTACAGCAAACGAGATAGATTCATTTTCATGTCCAGAACTGTTTCACCACCACACTCTTTGTCATGGTTTACAGTCTTAAAATATGAAAAGACAACCTGATGTACATTCAAAAATTTTAGCTGTTGGTTATGCTCATAGCTATTTTCACCTCAGCCTGAGTCGTGACAGTCTATAACACTGCAACTTTGACTGTAGCATCACTGTTCACACTGCAGTACCTATAAAAAGTACTCACTCCTAGTTTATGTATCAAAATGCCAAAGTGAAAATAGATCATACTGGTCTAAATTAATAAGAAATCTAAAATACTACTTCATCTTGATGCAGCCAGCAGACCTTTTTCAGTAGATGTCTGGACTTGTCATATAACAGGAAAGGTGACACAGATTTCCTCAACAATAGCTTAGTGTGTTATGTATTTTCTTCTATGTCACTCAAAAAGGTCTCCTGTAAGAAATGGAGGATGTATCCAAGGGGTTTCATTGTGTTTTAAATTCTGTAAATTTCAGCCAACGTTCCTCAGCGTCCTATTTTCCATTTATTGTAGCTGCATTTTGGAGGGATTTACACTGCACTTTAACTACAGAAGAAATCCAGTTTTCACTCCTTATACAACACACGTTCATCAAAG
Source organism: Rachycentron canadum (assembly GCA_038496675.1). Lineage (NCBI taxonomy): Eukaryota > Metazoa > Chordata > Actinopteri > Carangiformes > Rachycentridae > Rachycentron > Rachycentron canadum. Next base: position 5,133,858 of record CM076649.1, on the reverse strand, counting down.
TTACTTTGAAGAGGTCTGCTCCACTGAATGTGAAACTGATGAGTTATTGTTGGTGCGTATTTTTTGATATTTTTTGACAGTTGAATCGATTTTAAATGTTGGAGCATGAATTCAAACCATGGTTTCTCATGACAAGATGAGCAGCGTGAGTTTGTTTGGTTGCACTGTAACAGACACACCAGCTGCAACACATCTGTGGTATTTCTGATAAAGGAGCTACTCAATGACTGTTTGCTACAGTATTAAACTGCACTTGCTGCTACCAAACCAAGTAAAACCTGGGCTGAGATCATGAGGATTATAACTTTAATACAACTGCCTGCAGACAAACATAAAAGTTGGATGGTCTGATTATCTAGGTCTGAAATTCATTAGTTTGTGTTGGTGCGGAGCTAATTGTGTTGGCATGTAATTAGAGAAGTGATAGGAACACTCTCTGTAAATCGGTGCCTGAGGTACATTTGTAAAAATGATTGTATTGTGTATTTGTCTAGTTGTTCATATGTGAGTAGCTGTACCTTCCCATCTATTTGTGCATCTCTGTGTTTTGCCTTTTTTATGTGTATGTGTTTGATGGATACTGATGTAATTAAAGTTGGTCATGTCTTTTTTATATTGGTCTTGTAACAAATCCAGCCTGGTGTTTACCTACTATTCCCCAGCAGAGAGATCTCCTTTTAGCTCTATACAAGTCAAGTTCAGTTTACTGAAAAACTCAAGAGGGTTCTTAGCTCTCAAGCTCAATAAGCATGACCAAAAGCTTGGCTGAGTGCCACAGGGACTTTACCCTCTTAGGATACATTTTTAATTTATTCTAAGACCACTGCGAGTGGCCACTGAGCCAAGTGTGTGGTTTTATGTGTGAGGCAACTGACTGAGACATACAGCTGGGCAAAGTACTTGTCGTAGATGTAAAGAAAAGAAAGATTTAAAAAAAAAAAAGGAATCAGATAATAATTATATATAAAAAAATTAAAAAAATAAATAAAGGAGAAGTGTGTATGTGTGTGTTTGCAAGCACAATTATGAATGTCACACCAGGGGACTTCACCCATGGTTCAGTAATCTCTGCAACCTGACACCTACCAGCATGGTGAATCAGCCTCCGCGGAGAACTGCACGTCAGTCAGAACAGCTTCCCCGAGGTCAGATCCTCACAAAAACAGCACACATTCATCCTCTTATCCACACACAGATACAGTGTGTCCCACCATTATCATAACCTTACATTAGAGCTCACTCTGTACCTATGAGCACAAACTGACTGTTTCTGATAGAAGTCAAGAACTGATGGTGTCAGAGGATGATATGAAGACTGTAGTGTTGCTTTTGTTTTTTGTTTTTTTGTCCCTATTATTATTCAAATACTCTTCTCACCATTAGCTTTTTATATTTATCTAGTTGTATCTGTCTTATAATTTATTTGTGTATCTCTATAGAGAATTTTGTCAACTTTGCCTTTTTTCTGTATATCTGATACAGATCTAATTCAAGCTGCTCATGTGTGTTTTTCACATATTATATTACTATAATATAATGTAACTATAATAGTACTAGTAATAGTATTATAATATATGTACTCACATATTACAGTTTGATGAGTAAGGGATAGTTTGACATTTTAGGAAATATGCTTGTTCCCATTTCTGCTGAATGTTAGATGAGAGGATTGATACCTCTCTAATACCAATTGGTTAAATATATATATATATATATATATATATATATATATATATAAGTAGACACACAGCTCGCCTGACAGACTGAGTGACAGACTGACCCATTAAAATCAACAAGAGAGCAATTTTTTTTTCATGCAGGGCTGTTGTCGTTCTGAATGTGGCCTGAGAGTTGTTGCCTGTTTGTTATAGTCTTTATGCTTAGCTTATATAACCTCCTGGCTCCACCTAAATAGTATTTAGCAGACTTTCATGAGAGAGGTGTTGAGCTTCTCAATAACTTACTTTGGTAAAACCCTTTAGTATCCCACAATGGGAAGCTATAAGGGCTTGAACATGACAGTGACCTCCATAAAACAGGATTTCTGCTGAATGGATGATGGTGTTTCAAAGGGTTTGGGGGATTTTACAGACTGTAGTAGAACAGTGATGTGTACACTTGCTGTTTCCAGTCTGTTCTAAACTAAGCTTATGGGCTGCAAGCTGTAGCCTTAAACATACAAATATATGAGTATTATTTTCATCCTTGTCTCAACAAGACAAGATAGTGCATATTTTTATTTTCCACAATGTAAAACTATTGCTTTAACTCTGCAAGATGTCTATTTTAATATTTAGTGCAAACATACCATACGCTAATTACTCTATTATCACCAGACTGGGGCAGTAGTCTAATGAGTGCACTCGTGTTAATCATGTTAACACTGGGTTACTTTCTTTCTATATTAAGGTAACCTTTTTTTCAGTGGCAAAGTTGTTCACAGAAAAATAAACAGCGCACCTTTTCCCATACCAACAGACAGCTCATTCATTACAACTATCATTTGGATTAGCACTTGCTCACAGGCAATATATTCTATGTTGAGATGATGAATTGTGACATTTGGAGGTAATGGTCTTTTATAACAGATGTTTCAAAACTGAAACAATGTCCTCCCTGATATTCCCTCAGCTGATGTCCATCTGTCTCTTTCCTAAAAACCTATTATAGTTTGTAGTTTTAATGAGGAGCTATACACAATCCTGCTTTGTACATAGAGAGACAGCACATTTTTATTAATTATCTTGGTACCACTTTCTAATAAGGCAGGTTTTATAAGCGATTTTAGGCAGTGCAAAAGATGTTCTTATTAATGGTTTCTAATAATTCTTTAAAGTTTTTTAGTAGTAAATTATTGTTAACCTTACTAGAGATGTTACTTACAGCTCAGAGCCCTTTACGGGCCTGTCAAGTCAACTAGTTCACTTCCTATAGAGTAGTGTTTCAGGGGAGCTTACCATTAGATAACTAGTTAATTTAGCCCTCTTCATAAGTAGCATATAGACTGTGTTGTATTTCTCCACTGAGTGAAAACTGTTCTTTGATGCTGTCAGAGTTTAAGCTAATGTTAGCAGCTCTGTTCTGCTCTGTCTGTTTACCAAACACCAAGGTTAATCCTCATCCTCGAAGCCTTTCCTCTTGTAATGTTGAAAGTGAAAACATAGGTGATGATTTGAGCTGCCACTAACTGATAAGGCATCACTGATTTACAGCAAATAAATGTTGTAATGCTACAAATACTTTGTAAGTTAAGTAAAGTAAAATGCGCACCAGAGACACACTGAAATCTAATCATAAACTAATATTGGAGCAATGCGATGATTTTGATTTTGACATGAAGAGACATAGAGCTCTATTCTGGACACCATGGGTCGTACCTGCTCTTCCCCTCTCATCTCCATCACCTTCTCTTTCTTTTCTTGGTCCCCTCGCTTTATCCTAAAACGTTTAGGTGAAGATGTCTATTAATGGATTATAACTGACATGTAACATATGAATAAATCCATTAATTGCACATTATGTGTACCCATTTTGAGAATACATAAAGAACAGAACTACCTAGGATGCTGACATTTTTCCTAGCAAGTGTTTTAGCATGACATCTTGCATGTTGCCATATATTTTAGTAGATTCTCTTTTTAAAATAAGTCAGCAAGAAACAGCAAACATTCAGCCAGACACAATGTTTTCAACTAACTCACACTGTAACATTTACAGCTAACAAACATTGGCTTAGACTGAAATGTGACTAATGACAAAACTGACAGTTTCTGTCTGGAAATCATGGGCCTTTTGTCTACCTCTGTCTAAAATCAAGAAATCACTGTTTCTTTTGGGTGATAAACTTGTCTTTTGTTGATCCAGAGGCTTGACAGACATTTCAATAGTAACTTCCAGACTGTCAACTGACAATTCTTTTGCACATTTGGTCCTGTTTTTGTTAATTAATGCAAAAATGTAATGCACCCGTAAAGTTTCACAGCTGTTATAATAGCAGGTGTGAACAGATAATGTATAGGCTGAAATGCAGCTGTTATGTTTTATGGTACATTGTTGGTATTTACCTCTGTTAACCTCAACAAAACTTTCCTTTGATTTATTCCATAGACTGAATTATAGCTTTTGTGTTGTATCTAACCTCCTTTGCTCTCCATCTGCAGGTGGTTGAGAGAAATGAGAGAGACAGTGAATTCCATGTCACTTTATAGAGAGTCAGAAGATTAGTCAAAAGAGACTAAGATACCAGAAAGTACAAGTCAGTGATTGACATTTTCAAAGTTCTGTGAAAACAATAATGATTTCTATTCAGAGCCAAGTGAGACCACAGTTGAAGAGGCTGTAAGGATTCATAATGACTGAGCACTGATTTTAGCCTGAACAATACCAAGATCACATTTCAAATGGCAGGATGAACAATGAGGAATCACATGAATCCTCTTAGACTGTACTGGCCAGTGTATTGAATTCCTATGATTCCTTGACAGCTCAGCAGTGCTTTGGCCCACCCAATAAGATGTTCTCTTCAACCTTTACTTATGCAGCAATTTACTGGGCTTGAATGTCATTTTTTTGTGATTCAGGGTGCATTACAAACACATTGTTCTGCTGAAGGTCACACAGCAACTCTGATAGCAGAGGGTTTCCAGAACTACCACTGAGTTTTTAAAAGGCAAATCAGGTCACATTTTTACACTTACAGATTTCCCAGAGTAAATTTTGAACTTAAACCCTGTTTTCCACCTTGATAAGTCATGGGTTGATAAGAACAACCCCCAAGGCTAATGGCCAATAGCTTTAGCTCCTCTCACCCTTGTAATGCAGTTCCACTGAAATTTAAATGTATTCACGTGAAAACACATTAGTCATATGAAACATGATTAAATGCCCAAAAATATAATCTATTCTAATTATTGCCACTAAGATGATACCTCATACATCATTGTTTGATAATCCAAGTCCACTGAAACAGCTCTAAGAGCTCAGCTTCATGAACATTTGATGTTGACTTTTGACCTTAGCTTCAGGCAATACAGGATAGATATAACAGATTTTTTTTAATATTCTGTATCTATGAATGGTGACGACAGTGTATGCACTGCCACTTGCAACCATGAATAAGGCTGTGCTTTTGTTTCAGCAAACAAAAGGAATGTATTGTTCATGCATAACATTTTCTTTCTTTTCTCACATGCACCTTTGGGGGGAATTTGTTTCTGCCATTTCTTGGCTTGACCTGTATTTTCCAGCCAAGGATATTTTGTCCACTGCCCTAACACAACAAGAATATCAGGCATGCGTAGCTTCTCCTGCCCACCTATCACTGACAATGGCTGTTTTTGTTTATTGTTGTGAGGACTGACAGAACTGCATTTTAAATGGACTGTGGGTTGAGGGGCTGAGTCTGTCCAGTAAGCGGTGGTATATGTGTGAGCAGAGGATCAGGGAGCTTGCTCTGCTGCAGAATAACAATGACTCTGAGTATAACTATTTCTACACAGCTATGGCTTGTTGTGCTTTAATGTGAGCCAACAAGGCAGATTTTCTGAAATGGCGTGTAGTACACAAGAATAATTTGTGAAATATCTCCATTGGCTCAAATTTCAGGGGAAAATATATAAAAGTTTGAACATTTTATAAAAATAAAAAACTGTTTGTTGACCTGACCCACAGGAGGAGACTGTTCATTAACCTGGGATCCAGGAGTGTAGAGGCATGTAATGCAGCTTCATGGGAAACCTTGCTGAAGGGACCTGTAACCGCCATTGGGAGTTGCACAGATTCTAAATTATAAATTGAAATGGTTTTGTTTTCTTTAGAGACTCACAAAATATAACCTCTATATTTTGAGAAGGTTTACACCCTTTGTTTTGGACCATAAGGCAGAAATGCTCAAATACAAGACTTGTCTTGTATGTAAGTCTTTCCACAGGGTACACAAAAGTATGTACACAATTCTGCTTGTTTGATGTCATCCTCTGATCTCTAGGGAATTTTAAGAAGTAGGTGTTGGGTGACGTGAAATCCATGTCTCCCAAGGGAGCTGAGTCAGGCTCCAGTCAAGCTTTGCTTTAAGTCAGAATTAAATTGCATTTCACCACCCATGGAGTTTGGACCACAGGGTGGTGTGGGTGGGCACCAGTGAAAGAAAGCTCAAACACGCAGAGAGGAAGGCAGTGGTGGCTATTTCTGTTTTTGGTTTGCTTTTCCAAGTTATAACTGTGTGTGGGAGAATCAATCTGTTAAGTTTCAGGGAAAACTCAGGGTTTGGTTAAATACAGAAAAACTTGCACAAACATTGAATTCAGACACAATGTGTTTATTTATGTTTATTGTTTCCTAAAACATTTATCAAAGTTGTTGCCCCAACCTAACCATGGATGGGACTGTAAACCTTGACCTCTAGTGTGATGGCCATGCTCTTTGAATGCCCATTGTTAGGGACCCCGATTACGAAACAAAAAAACAAAACATATCATCTGAGTTTAATCCATCTAGTAATTACATCGCCACCACAAACCAATCAATGAAGCAGTATTTCTATGAGACAATGTAGTGAAGATACATTTGGAATCACACAACACCACACAATGTATAGATTGTGGGCACATGCAGGTGCAGATACATCTGCAGCATGTGTACCTCTGTGTTTTGTGCTCAAGTGAGCCACAAAATCTCATGCAAAGAAGAATCTTCCTCTACATTTCTCTGATATTGCAGGTTTTACCTTCAGAGACACTGACCGTGGATGCAGAAATGAAAAAACAACAAAAGGCAGGCAACACTGAATAGCTGACATGCATTTCAGGATATGAGGTCAGCAGGAAGTGATTTCTTGAAAGTGAAGTGTAGAAAATAGTAACACATATAGTATGTGCCTGAGAAAAGAAAAGGCAGCCATTGCTCACACAGCTTTCCTGTAACCTGTGGCTGTGATTTGAAAGGTAACAAAGTCTCTTCAGATCTAAATACCCAGGACAGTTCTAGGATACTACTGGCTGCTTGTTTTTCATTGCTTCATATTATTTCTGAAGTTACATCCGTATCTCATGTTATTATAGTCTAAAGCTAACCAGGGCTCAAAATACTGATTTGTATGTGTCCGTTTATGTGTGACTGTGTGTATAGTGACATATAGCTTTAGCAATATAAAGACCACATGTTAGAAATTAAAAATGCTTGTTGACAGAGCACCACTTCCCATCGATTCAATGGAGCTCCGATCTCTACTTAAAAGGAACACAACAGGACAATGACTGAGTTTAAATAAAGGAACTTATTACTAATAACTAATAGTGGAGTATCAATGGCTGATAAAAATGAACTGTATTAAATTGGGCAATGGTGGGAAAGAATATGTTTTGGCTATTCACTCTAAGGTTATACTACTAAATGATAGTGAGATGTCTGCAAATAAAATGTTCTGCTTGCAGTGTTATTTTATCCTGACATCAATGCAGTCAGACACGTAACCACTATGAGATTTTCCTGGTTGGAAGCTGGGAACTTGTACATGACAAACTCTCAGATGGCAACCCTGGAGACAACATTTCGCTGCCAGCAATTGGCTTTACTGGTTCTCACAGCTGATCAGGGCTTAGCAGTCTGCCAACAGGCCTTTCTCCATTGGCACCACTGTTGATTTTTCTGTAGGCTGACCTGTAGGCCATTTGGGGTATGTCCTACTGTCCTACTGTCTGAAGCTTACAATAGTATTATTATTACAATAGTTTTGCTAGAAAATATTAAACAGGACTGATACAGATGCCACAAATATCTTTAAAAATCCTGATTCAGTTGTTTGTAACATAAAATACTATGCATGTTACTTAGATCACATGACAAAGAAAGGACAAAGAACAGTTAAACACCAAGGCAACTATAAAGTCTTATTGTTAAAAAATTAAGATTTTGGTTGTTTATGACAATGGGTCAAATGGAGCTGACCAGTTGAACTGTGGTGTGTATAGCAGGAATGGTATGGATTCATCTCTCTGACGTACTAAAAGCTGAAAAAGGGTCATTTGTCTCTGTTTCCTATTCATTTGATAGTGTGATGGTGGGAAGAGTAAGAATGGTGACATTTTTACGTCCATATCTCTAATTCTGAACTTCTCCAATAGCCTATGACTGATGCCAGGCTCCACAGCAGATGGAGCAGCGACATTTATTTATTTTTTAAAGAATGATGTTGTGATGATGTTCAGTGTTATATTTTCTTTTTTTACATTTTGTATGCTCCATAATTTCTTCCTCCAGTTTTGTTTTGCCACAGCAAGTTAAACCAGCACTTTAGGATTGTAATCCAAGGTCAATGATTACATGTTCGATCTCCTTTTTACTTTTTTGAAAAAAGGAGACATCTTACTGCACATCTCAAACATTTCAGAGCCCAATAGAAAATAAAATATTTCATAAAATGAGATGTGATGCTGCACTGTGTCAGCTGAAGTGCATAGGCAGCATTTAGAAAAGATGTGTGGAGAACTGAAGCTCACATGACCCCCAGTATTTGTCAGCAAACTGTCAGCTACTGTATGTGTCTGGAGTGTGTGTTTGTGTATGTGTGTGTGAATAATGTCTATTTAAATTCGTATACCTCAGTCTTTCATGTTCATCTTTTCAGTTCATGGACTAGTATACTAGAAACATTCACTTGATCCCGGTGATTTTCCCTCAAACATTTCTGGTATCAGAAGATTTGGAGACTAATTTGAGACATTTGAGTCAGGCAAACTTGAACTATTTACTTGTAAAAGTGTCTATTAGTTCGGGGATAAAAATGACATTTGACCATAACCATGACCATGAGACTCCTCTAAAAAGCAACATGACAAGTGAAAAGTGCATTTGTTGTTAAATGTGTAAATGTGAAATATCATGTTTTGTTTTCTGCTGTAAAAGGCAGCACGGTTGAGGTCTGCTCAAGGGTTGTAAAATGTTCTAGTGTAGAGTTGAACCTAAAGTACAAGTGAAGTAAATGGGGCATCATTTAATCATTTGTGCATTTGTGAAAAACTGATATTAATTGACATTAAAACTAATACTTTTTGTATTGCCCACACAGAGGATGGTAACGTAAGTGATGTTTGGTGTCCATACAGAAATGCTAAATTAGAAGTGATTGTTAAAAGGTTTCACAGTTTCACCTCCGTTACCCCTATTTCCAAAAGTTTTTAGCATCTATTTACTCACATTTCCTTCAAAAACTAGTTTGTATCATCAAATACTTTTTGCGACGTAACTCTGGTTTTTATACCCAATGGCTGAGCTTTCTAACAGCTACACTCAGTCTTTTCATATATATTCACAGTATGCCTCATAGCTGCTACACTCCACTAGTTATGAGCCAAGAAGCAAGTCGGTGGTGGCAAGCTGCCCTGCTGATCTCACTGCACAGCACTGTGGGAGCCAGCACTGCTCTCCCCCAGCTCAGACATCTTCAAACTGTGAGATGCACAAATATGGATCACACAGACTGTGGTATGGACTGCCAGTATCACAAGGGACAGAGGATGCTGGTTTGGGTGATGATTGCAATACCCAGGTCCTGAGGGAACAGGGCTGGACTCTCTCTGACTGGCTGAATAACAAGAGTATGCAGATTTCAGTGAACTACTTAGCATTTTGATTGGTGGAGCCAATAAAACCCATTATGGGAAGTCTGTGTGAAATTAGAGCCTGAAAGTGCTTGAGATTTATCACTTAACATTTCAAAACACTTCAAGCTTAAATAACAGCTGGTTAGACTAGAGGTCTTGATTTTAGTTTCAAAAAGTTGTTAACAACTTTACTGTCATGGCAGCATACATTTTTAATGGAACCTGTTTATTCCACTCAATGGATAAAAGTCTTTCAGCATCAAACTGTTCTACTTTTTTCAGATCAGAAGACGTAGACCCACTCCTGCCACTTTAGTGGCGTCCAGTGATCAATCATCACCTGGTAAGGCACTTAAATACAATGACACACACACACATATACAAACACAAACACACACACACACACACACACACAAACACACACACACACACACACACACACGCACACACACACACGCACACACACACACACACACACACACACACACACACACACACACACACACACACATTTTTTCTGCTGCTATTCCACAAATCTTTTAGCTCCCTAATGACAGAAATGCACACAAGGTCAGTTTACAGGGAAATCCTGGTGTCCTGTTTGAAGATATAAATAATGAATGAGGATAACCAGCTGTGTGTGTAATATTACCACAGTTTTGGAGAGGTGGGATGAGTGCCTGTGCCATTGAGCTGGTCTCAGGATGAGGAAACACAAGTGAAAATAATCCACTGAAATCCTGTGGAGCACTTCTGCCTGCACCTGCCACTGTGTTTTTATTTATTTATCTAGTTTTAGTCTTTATTTATTCTAAAATTAATGTTGTTTGGTGTTGTGTATCCTTGCAGTCTTTGTCATTACTGCCCTGCAGCAGCTTGGAGCACATTTTATTAGCCCACTGGTCAGGTCAGGGGTCAGGTGCAGGATGGATTATTGCAAAACACAGGGGCAGTAAATGGGTCATTTCCGATGCTGAGCTGTGCAGGTGCAAACCAAGTTTGCAAAACTGAAGGCAATTAAGAGGAAGAAGGTTAAAAAAGGTACCTGATTGTTTCACACACTGTGGTTGACCATTTTGTTGCTTGAGCCCTGAGTGTTTGCACCCTTGTTGTTTTGGACCTCATTTATTTAATTGAGTGCTCTTCATTTTTATGTAGGTTTGAAGTCAATCTGACCTTAATGAACCATTATTGTAAAATGTCAGTTGAAAACAGACTAGATTCTTGATTAACCTATTAGTAACTTCAGGGCAGTGAGAGATACTCAACATTTCAATTATGGCCACTTTCTGATTTACTTTAGGTAGTCTGGCTGAACTGCTGGTTTGGTCTGTGGGAATTTATTGAATTTATTGCTTGAACCACAAAAGTAAGACAACACAGTAAGTAATAAACCAGTATTATCCTTAAATCAGAGCCTAACCTCAGCTTCCCTAACCCTTGGTCCAACCTAAAACCAAGTCTGAACACTAAAATAAACGCTTAACCTTGTGCAGACGAGGTTTTGGGGAATTAATCCCCAAAATGTGAGTAATGCAGCTATACAGACCCACAAACTGACAAGTTTCACACACTTCCAGTCATTTCTTCTTCATCTCAGTGTTAATATACACCAGATGGATCTTCCTGCTGCATTAGAGCAACAAAAACACCCATGTGTGTGTATGTGTGTCCTCTCATGGGATCTTAATGATCAAACACAACAGCACTCCTCTGGAGTGTTATTCTATTCTATGAGTCATCCATTGGCTCCCTGCTTCCCTCCCTGCCGCCGCTGTTTGCTCGTGTGTGAATTTGTGACCTGCTGCAGAATTAAGAGATGATCAGATGGGAATACAGGGCAGAGAGAGTATTTTTCTCCAAGTGAGAAAACAGAGGGTGATATTCTCTGTTTTGTATGAATAAATAAAAGCTGATGTGTCATTGTGGATACCAGCAGAGACTGCTATTGTCATATTTATCATAATAAGTGTTTTTATGTTGAAAACAACATCTTTCTAATTGGATATGATTTTAAAAAATATCTGCCTGTGTGTGTGTGTGTGTGTGTGTGTGTGCATGCGCCGTGCGATTACACATTCATGTCTCGGTGTTTGATTTAGTAATTGGGCACTAAGCATGTGGAGTGTCTCAGAAACAACTTTGATCTGATTTGAATAAAAGTGCAGAGAAAACCCTTCACAATCCTCCAGATTAAAGATAAGAAGAGAGAGAAGAGTAAGAAGAAACTCAAGAGGAGATCAAGTGGTGCAGAGTAGAAGTGATTTGTGATGTTAAGGAATGGAAAATGTGAAGAAATACAAAGAAACTAAGAGAAAGCAAAGGAGATTATAAGAAAGGAGAAAGTGTGCTACTTAGGTTTTTTTATAGTGTCATACCATATTTTCGATGTTTTAAAAAATGAAGAGGATGTTGGATAAACATTTTTGAAAAAAATTCAGGAAACAGTCCATCAAAATTAAACACATCTCAGGGCTCTGCTCCAGTTTAAGGTTTAGCTAAAGGTTAATTTTCAATGTATTGCCTATTTTACTGGTCTTTTGAGATGGATCACTCTATTGGATTTTTATTACTTTAACTCAAATGGCACTGAATAGAGCACATACTACATATGTCACATTCATATTATTATTATCTGGAGTTATACCAAGTCATGGATCTATGGAACATCAAAAATTTTCCATACATTATTTCCTGAGAAATTGATAAAAAAAAGTTCAATGAAATGTCTCACAAGTGTAAGGAAAATGATTTTTAAAAAAATCCAAGACCCACAACTTTTACCAGATCAGCACCAAAATTTTATATTTTCACCTTTTCCTTTGCCCCATGTCTTCATCAAGTTATGTAAATGTCTTCACTACTTTTTGTGTAATCTCAATGTCTTCAGTTCAGCAATGGGTTCAGTCTGTTGCTGGTTCATACTGTTACCTCCACTTAAGCACAAAATGAGTCTCCCCATGCACTACATGTGCTCCACATATGGTTAATAGCTCAGCAGCCTATTATTTGTGATAGAGTTATCAGATTGTGATTGTTTTTGTGGCTTTCATGGTCTTTTAAAAGCCTTTCAATGAGGGAGGAACATATTGTGAACCCTAGCTGAGTTGAAAACGATGTGACAATCACAATTCATCTAAAACCAAGATCCAACCTGGGACCTAATAGGGTCAGAGATGGTCTCTTGATATACTAATCTATTTTTTTGTTTGAATTCTTTAACAAATGTGAAATTGACTTGAAAATGATCTTCCTCACCCAGTTGGCTACAAAATGTACTATTGTTAATGGAAGGAGTGAAAGTGATTTTGAAGCATATCAACAACTACTTTTGAAATGAATTTCTGTGAGTTTTCATCTATTCTTTGCACATTATTGTTAAATTTCTTCCTCATGGAACAGGCACTGGTGTTAGCTGGTGTGTTGCAGTGCTAGTGCTGTGGGGGCAGCGTGTCTTTCATATGTTGGTCTGTTGTGACCTGTCTGTATTAAGTTCTTTTTGTTATATGTAACTGCAACCAAACTAGTTACCCCCGAGGGTAACTAACAATAATAACAATCACAAATAATGTAATATTATAATTTATGGAGAGTTTTTGCCCTCACATGGGTGTTAGTTACCATAGTTGCTGAGGTAGCTTGAAGTATTTGGAGTATAACTGTATAACTGTATTACTATATGTTATGAAAAGCTGTGCACACTTTAATTTTTATGAGCTTGTATTTAATATCACTCTGGTTTGTGTGTGTGCCTTCAAAATGAGAAATTCTGAGAAAGATGGGCATGTTATGGAAAGATTCAAGACAGAGATAAAAAAAAGAAAATTTGAGCCAGAGACCAAGGGATGGTCACAGACTAACAGAGGCAAAGACAGACATCAAATCAGACACTGGGACACAATCCACACCATGACAGTTACAGTTGTATGAGTGTATGTATGAGCATGAGGATGTGCCAGATAGGAGGGGGATGGGAGGCAATAGATTTGATGATGAAGGAGAGGAGCAGTGCTGGTGCAGTAATGGTGTGCCCCACATCACACAGAGCTCTGCATTATTTAATGCACTGCAGATTGTTCTGTCCTGTGTGCTGTGAACCCCAATAGCACATAAGAGGAACAGTCATAGATGTACAGACAACTTACACACAGGCTGAGGGCAAAATAATGAAGAAGCAGGAATTGCGTATGTCTGAATTGAATCTCCTTTGAAGAGGAGGCTGGCTTATTGGGAGGACACTTGTCTTGACTGATTCCTGGAGAGCGACAGAGAGACAACATGATTAAAATAAAACAAAGCAACACAAAGATACAATTTTTATGGCAGTACTTAAAACCACTTTATTAACTTCTGCTTTGGTGTTTTGTGTTTCCTAATGATGCACTGCTAAGGCATTGCTTTACTGATTACTTCTCTGAACATTTCAGCACCTACACCATATGAGCTTTGAAAAGGAAGGATGAACTCCACATGCCCACATAAAACCATTACATGTGTAGTGCACTTTAATATACTTCATCCCTACAAGCACCAGCAGCAGCTGGTCGGTGGGTCTGTGGTAGAGTACATGCTGCCGCCCGAATCATGAATACAGGAAACTCTATGCATGTAGCACAAATAAAAATATGAGATTAATGAGCACATGGTCAGCATATTTTCAGGACCTCTTCTCAAGATGGGAATACAAAGTTACACCACTATAAACAGTATCTTGACCTGATGCCATACCTTTTTGACACAAAACATTTTGTTGTGTTACTAAACCAGAGGTGTTTCCTTACTTTATAACTAATATTTGAAGTAAACGTGCTGTTGCCAGTTTACTGATGTTTTTGCATTTAAACAATAATACAGTATTTTGGGAAATACACCTATTCTTTGTCTTGCCAGGAGTTAGATGACGAAGATTTATACAACCTTGTTTCCAGGCTTGATGTGAGCCAAACTATATGCCTGTAAGGAATAAAAAAAGCATGTGTGATACTGCAGGTGGGTGTGCTAAACACGACACAAGGTACAATCATACCTATTTTGTCATCAATAACTCATTATAATATAGTTTTATACTTGAAAATAGTATCAATATTTTTCTATTTAATTCTTATTTTTATCTACTTTTCAGTTATTAGGTATCATAGTGATTTGTCATGGGTGTCTTTCTTCATGATATCCTTTTTCTCTCCTTATTTTCTCTCATTTGCCTAATAATAATTGCAATCAAAATATTACAATATTTTGCTCTATATATAGTCATTTCCAGTCATAATTTATACATTTCGCTTATGAAAGTAACAATTATCATTTTTATATTTTTCCTCTCATTGAGGGAATAATTTCTGTGTTTGAGTACAGTTAATGCCAAGCCATTTCTTTTCTCCCCTTCTTTCTTTGCTATTCTCTTGGCAACAACTGCAAAAAGAAAAAAAAAAAAGAATATAAAATAACCCTGACTGATAGATACTATTTCTTTTTTGTTTAAGACACTGTTCAAGCGTTTTCTTTATTTTGCTAATTTTTCTTCATCAAATGTGGTGCAACAGCTATAAACTGACACTAGCCGTGGTAGGCAGCTAAATTAGAAACAGGGACACTCTCTGTTCTCAGCCGACTTTGTGTCAGGCAGTCAGTCAGCTGGGAGTCGCAGTGATAGATTCATCACTGCTGGAATGACTTTTTTTATTGGCTTTTTCTCTCATCATCTGGGCTCAATGCACATACTAAACAATCTGAATATCAACACTGTGAAGGCCATATGTTATGTTTCTTGACCTGAATGATATTTCAGTCATAGCTGGTACTAATGCTAAGCAACAATCATCATGTGGTTTGTTCAAATAAAACCACAGCTGCTCACTGTTTTTCTCTTCAGCTACACTGCATCTATCCTATGCACTATTTTAAACATATAATTACAAACTGAGAACACACCTGATAGATTTGATGCTACAATTTAATCCCATCTGTGGTGAAAAAAATGTCTAATTATCATGTCTGAAATTGTAGAAATTTCCAGCCTACACTTAGACCTTTATTTTCTTTTATGACAGTATTTATTTTGACTCAGGCGGGGTAAATTATCAGAGTTGATTCAGATTCAGTGATCAAAATTACCATTATCACTAAAGTGAACAGTTGAACTATATTCAAAAAATGTATTTACCTTTACTTTGGTCTTTACTGAAATGTACATATCAATAATAATTATAGTACATGTGCTTTCAATAATACATAATGCTCAAATAACAGAGGCCTCTAGTGGGTGCAGTACTTATGATGGGAGCAGAAGAGTAACTGGTTATTATGATGAAACCTCCTTTAACCTTAAAAAAAAGTACTTTTTGAATCAAACCAACTTTCCTGAATCTAACCATGTTGTCTTTGTGCCTTAACAAAATGAAACCTTAACCATGGTATTGTCACATCATAAAACAATTTTAGATACTGGCACATTGAATCAACATCATTGCCTCAACAGTAATAAACAAACAGGAAGTGATGTCATGATGCGCACAGAGTGTGTTTTTAAATTTCCTTTCAAACATGCGCACATGCACTTTATCTTTATATTTCCTGTCAAATACTCTCATTTCACAATGACATGGTTCAATAACTGTTTATCCAGGAAATCCCAAGCTTTACCCTGTGACTTGAAGGACGACCTTTGGCCCATTTCCTGGGATTGATTTGTAACAAAATCCATATCGGTTGTATGAAGCTTCTAACAACCCTGGGAGCTGCTAAAAATAGGAATCAGTTTCACTGTAAACATGCACAGCATAAAGATGACTGTTTTGTGAAATGAAATTTAATGGTTTTTGTGTCAGGTTTTTTTTTAACCACCTCTGACTGGGTGCTTGGTGCAGAGTAAAAGAGCAGGCAATGGAGGGTGATGAATAAAGAAACAAGCACATCACTGGCATTTTGAACAGCCTAGTGCATACTTTTAAGTTGGAATAATATATGCACATGCTCGCTCACAGACACACTCATACATGCAGTGCCTTCCCAGTTGCCTAGGGATGGCGTAGGTTGCCAGGCAACAAGGTAGTGTCCTAGAAAAAAGTTTCAAGGCTGTAAAAGAGTTGGATGCAGGTTCAACACAGTCACCACTTAATGGTTTCACTGTACTCCAGTCAACTGGGTTTAGTTTCTATTTCAGTCCTTTCCAGTGACCACAGACCCAGGCTTCATATGTTGATGATAAAGCTTGTCTTTATCCTGTTGTTTGAGCTTCATATGTGTGTGTAGTATTGTGGTTACTCAAGTATTGCTAATATGAACTTAGTTTTCAAGCCACTTTAAGTTCTGAGTACTTATATTGTACATTTTACTCGATTACACCTTTAGTCACGGGTTTCTTCAGAAATGTTTCTTTCATTGACCATAATCTCTTCTCTTTTACTACTACTTCTACTTCTTCTCTCATTCTACTGAGTGAGGGAATTCGTTACCTGCTTAATGCTGACTTTCACTGCACAGTTATCTGGGATGTTCAATATAGTATATAGTAATATATTAAAACCCTTTATTCAGTTGGCTGTTGTTGGTTTTCCAGTCTTTGAAATGTATCGTTTTGTTGTGGTTTTGTGTCTTAACTTTAAAACACAAATTAATCTCTCTCTCTCTCTTACTCGCTCACTCATTTGTGTGTGTGTGTGTTAAAATATATAATATGATATACAATACATATAGTCCTGCCTCTGCCTCGGTCCACAGCAGTAAACTGCTGCTTACATATTATTGTATGACTAAAAATAATCTAATGATATGTACTATAACACTCACAGGCACTGAGATTGTTTTCTGCTGTACTTTTACATTTAATACTTGTAATAAATGTTTCTGGTTATACGTTTGACATAGTGATGTTGTTTTACACTGTGGTATTAGTATTAGTATTTTGTGTAAAGGATTTTAATACCTTCTTCACCACTGCATGTCAGAGTTGTGTGGTTCTCTCTCTACAGGTGTGTATGCACCACTTTGAAAATAATACATTAGTCGTGCAGTGAAAATATCACTTAGTAAGCAAGGTGTGATATTTTATTAACTGAAAAACTTAAAGTAAAAGAGTAAACGACTCACTACAGAGCCAACATTTTCTTTGTCACTGTCATATTACAGGTTTGTTGTTATTGATGCAGTAACATCAAAACACTGAATCTGAAAACTACCCATTGCTGCCAAATGAATGTAACCAAGTAAAAGGATAATGTGGCATAAAATTAACATACTCAAGCTTTCATCATCTCAGCTGCATATTTTTTTTTCTATTTTGTTTTTATTTTTTATTTTGCTACTCACTTCCTTCCTTCCAGGAGGTTTGTATAAACAGTCTTACACTGTTTATCTGTCATCAGTATTTGGCTGTATGCGGGGGTCTATTAGGAAGTTGGTGAGAGTGAATTAGTGTCCCCTTTGTTTGCAAAAATGATGCTGAAGAGTCTGTTTTTATTTAGACATGATAGTGTTGAATAGAAAAAAATAATAATTGTACCCACAATGCTTGGTAAAAACATTCACTGTAAAGCTAACCTGGCTGGAGGTCACTTCATATCCACTCTGCTCTGCCCTGTCTGAATGCAGTACCACAACAGTACTCTGACATACTGAAGAGAGCAACTTTGTTATTAAAAGCATTATCAAGGCTGCACGATATGCAGGACCCATGGACTTAGTGCACCACATGTTTGGCAGTGTAGAATTTAACTGATTCTTTTCTTTATCGCAGAAATAGATGAAGATCGTCTCCCAAACCAGCTGTACAAGGTAATCTAATTCATGCTGTGCTACAAAAATAAGATTACAGAAGCAGAATTATGTGAATTTATTTTTTTCCCTTTTTATTATTAGCTATATCTCTATTCAAACAATCTTTCTATCTTGGTGCTAACAGGCAGCCTTGTTAAACTCCCCTCGACAACGGCGAAAAGGGCAAAAAGGAACTCCTACAATGAAAGGTAGTGTTGGTCATCAGTCTTGTCATTATTCTTTATTCGTTTTTTATGTGAGCCCACAGGCCACAAGAGAGAAAATGGGAGACACACCACAAGGAATGATTATCTTCTGAAAAGAGACTAAACATAAAGGATAAAGCTTGTGTGTCCAATTCCCAGTGCTGGATGGCAAATGTCAGCTAACTTGAATTTGAACTACCTTAGTTAAGGATGGAGGTTACCTCCACTCACAGTGTCCCATGTCAACCCCTGAACCAATCAGGGCTACACTTGTCACAGCAAGCACTTACTATCTCATATTTTCTGACCAGAATTTCAGTTTCAGTTTCAATTTTTTAAGCTAAAAGAAGTGATATTCGGTCTAACACCATCTAAAGAAAACCTGCAAAATAAAATGCACACAAAGTCTGACAAGTTTTGTTGCATTTATATTCTACAGGTCATTTTTGCCAAGTAATGCAGCTCCAGTCCCAATTTACTGAGTTTATGAATGTCAATGATTTTATGTAGAGTGTATGCAGTAAAACAGAGATTCATTTCCAACAAAGAAACTGAAGCAAGGGAACAATAATGAGAAGTGAAGAGAGTGAAATTTAGAGCTCTAGGATATTTATTCTTCAATTAGTTTCAGAGCTAAACAGCTTTAAGTGTGATGAGTCACTGCTCAGAGGAGACCCAAGCAATAATCAGTGTGCTTTAGTTTCCCTCCACTGGGGGATTAAAAGTTATAATATCGAAGATGGAGAAGGTCAAAGAAGGCGATTAAATTAATCATCTCCAAACTCTGATGCATCTTTACCTGTCCCCTCAGCTCATGCATGCAGGTTGTTAATTCAATCTTGCTAATTTATTAAAAATGCTTAACCTGCAGTTAAGAGATGGATTTCACATTGAATCTCCACCTACATACTCTCCTTCCTTCCATCTCTCCACTAACCCTTCTTCTCTCCCATTGGCTCCCTTTGAATCACACCACTTTCGTTTTCTTACTTGTCCTCCCTCTCCCTCCATCGCCCCAATGAGTTCACGCTTTTTACTCTCCACTTTAACTTCACGATTCCTCCCAATCCACTCTTGCCCTCTCGTCTTCTCTCCCTCTCTCTCCTTGTTAACTTTTCCCACTTAACCAACTTTACTTCTCCCCCCTTTTCATCTTTTCCTCTGTGCTTCTCTTTCACCTCTCCAATCTCCACCTCCCTGCTCTCAGAGCTGCAGTTCCTGGTGGAGCACCACCTGTACAGGCAGCAGCAGGGAGCTGGGGATGAGTGCTCCTCAGAGAGCTGCCTGTCGGACCGGCCCAGCCCTGACTCTGTCCCCACTGGGGAAGAGCTCCCACACGACGACGAGGCCACTGCGGAGGCCTTTGAGAAACTGCGCTGTCAAATGGAGGGTACGTTTGGAAACTGTGAAAAACAGGATTTCATTTGCATGCTTGTGGCATACTCAGCTGTATAAACCTTGAAAACCTCCTTGAAAATCTACTACTGTCTTTGGCCCAAAAAGAAATCAGGTCATGATTTTCCTCCAGACAGTCTTAACTGATCATAGATATAAAGATGAAGAACTGGCTGTCTGGACTTGTAACCTGTCAAATCACATTTCAGCAGTGGTGGAAGAAGTATTCACATCTTAAATAAAAGCACTGTTATGACAATGTAAAATACTCCATTATGAGTAAAACGCCTAGATTCAGTTTCCTTTTTAAACAAAAGCATTAACAGAAAAATACACTTAGTAAAAGTACTCATAAAGGTGTAGCTGTTTTGGTTTTTAATGTGAAATCTGTAACATTAAGTCACTCATAATTGTATTCGAGTATGGTAAATGCAATTTCCATTTTTACAGTATAAAGAACACATAATAATGCATAAAGAGTGCCAAAGCATGTCAAGGTCAAGAAAAGGTGTGGAAAAAGATAGAGTGGATGGATGCAAGAGGGTATGACAGTGCTGGAGTGAAGGAAGGACATGTGAAGGTCTGTGCCCTGGCCTCTGAAAAATGGATGATGTGGTACCGTGAGAGGCAGAGAGAAGATGGAGGGCTGAGGACTGAGGAGAGAGGGGGAGAAGCTGCATAAGGGTCTTAAGAAAATAGGAGGGGAGCCAAAAACAGCCTATTAACATGTGGGAAGGGTGTAGAATTAAGAGAAATGGTGGTAAAAGTAAAATGAGGTAGGAAGCATGAAAATGTCTGGAAGGGATGCATGTGAATGCTTGATAGGGTTAAGGACAAAGAGGAGGAAGAGTATAAATGAAACAAAAGGACTAGAGAGGGGTATAGAAAGAAATGCTTCAAGAAATATACTTATTTTCTTAATTTTTTGGAGGAGAACCATGCCATTCTTGCTCTATATGTAATTATATGTATCTTGAGCCAGCGACTGGTTAGCCTAGAGTAGCATTAAGACTTCAACAGCTATAAAGTGTTGACTATTGCAGTCATTACTGTGATTGGATTAGTTATATTGCTGTCGGTAGTGGACTTCTTGTTTGCTTTGCAAATAGTTTCTGTTTCCCCCTGTTTCCAGTCTTCATTATAATCTAACATAATCTGCTGATAATCCTTAGAGTGAGAGTGGTATTGATCTTCTCATCAAACTCTCAACAGGGAAGCAAGTAAGCATCTTTCCTAAAATTTAGAACTATTCCTTTAATGAAAATACATTGTCAAAGTGCTTTGGCCGATACCGTCTCCTCTCTGTGCCAGATAATTTACATTTAAAAACAAAAACCACAGATCAGCTTTTCAGCTCATAATTCTCTTTTACAGGGAGGGAAGAGATGGTCACAGGGTGCAGCACATACTGTTCACTTTGCCCAGGATTAATGCATTATGAGTGGACAGGGGATGTTTTTCTGAAGCAATAGCATCGTAATGCCAAAATTACATACTTCCATTTTAATTCACTATGACACAGATAAAAAAAGATTGCTCATATGTTATAGGGGAGGCAGCAAATTAAGTCCTCAACCCAGATGAAAAGAAAAAAGAGAAAGCTGGGGGAAAACAAATCAATGATTATTAACACCAGTCCAGTTGAGTGTGGCTTTACTTAAAGATCAGCCCATTTAATTCACTCAGCAAGAGAAAATAAATGCTGCTGTAAATGTCAGGTGGTACTGATTGATGATACCAGTTGGACTACTTTTGTATTCTAATAAAAAATTTAACAATAAATATTGCACCAGAGCATTTCATCCAGAGCACTGTATGATTTCTTCATTTCTCTCTCGTGTTAATAAGTCATTAACCTCACCTCCATCTTGTCCCCTGTTTGTCCCTCTGCCCCCTGCAGAGTTCTCAAGGGAGAGTCTATTAGAGGCTGCAGGTGGACTCGAGCGCCCCCTCTCCAATGAGAAAGAGGATTGTTCCAGCATTGCCAATGTAGCAGATCCTTCATCGCAACAAAACAACGCACAAGCAGGTACAACAGAGTCAAAAAAGCCACGTAGTTATACAGGAATCATTTCTATCTCTCATTTCCCTCAGGGGACTCTTCATTATCCAACCATCAGAGTTTATTTAGATATGTTAAACAGTTCAACAGGCTTGGCTGTGTGTCATGTAATCATTGCCCATAAATAAACATCTGTGAAGTGGCTTTGATCCACACTTCACAGAACACCGCTATGGCCGAAATATCCTGGGAGGTAGCTACATGCGAAAGTGGAAAAAATTGTTGTTGGAGTGTGTGTGTTTGTGATTTTTGCTACTTCATTTCTTTTCCTTTCTTCCTTCATACCACTGATCTATGTGGAGCTATTAATTGTGAAAGTAGTTTGGTCTAAGAAACTAACACCGTTAAAGTGAATGAATGTACATTTCATCCAGAAAGTCTTCAGACCCCTTCCATTTTTTTCACATTTTATTATATAGTCTTATGCTGAAATAGAAAAAAACATTTTCCCCATATCAATCTGCAAACAACACCCCACAATGACAAAATAAAGTGAATTGTTGATATTCTTAGATTATGAAAAAAGCAGAAATTGACACATTTTATTGACATAAGTCCTCAAACTCTTTGCTATGACACTTGAAACTCAGTTCAGGTGCCTCTCATTTTTCTTGATCATCACTTAGATATTTCGAGACCTAGTTTAGAGCCCACTTGTGGTCCATTGAATTGACTGGACCCGATTCAAAAAGGCACGTGCCTGTCTCTATAACTCTCACAGCTGACAGTGCATATCAGTAGGCATGAGCAAGAAGGAACTTCCTGCAGAACTCAGAGACAGGTTGAATCATTTGGGTGACAAAACATTTTGTTGCATTTAAGGTTCCCTAACGCACAGTTGCCTCTCATATTTCTTCAATGGAAGAAATTTTGGAACAAGCAGCACTTTCCCTACAGATAGGCACCTGACCAAACTGACCAATCAGGAGGAAGGGCCTCAGTAAGAGAGGTGACCAAGAACATGATGGTCACTGTGGCTGAGCTCCAGAGAGATGGGAGAAACTCCCAGAAGCATAACCATCACAGCACCACTACACTGATATAGTCTGTATGCCCCAGGTTGGTGACACACGAATGATGACCTCTTTAAGTTCACCTCTTTAAGATGACCTCTTTTAAATCTCCTAAAGGACTAAAGGAGAAGATTCTCTGGTTGTTGAGACCAAGATTGAACTGTTTGGCCTCAATTCAAAGTGTCATGTCTGGAAAAAAAAAAGGGCACCACTCATCACCTGCCCAATACCATCCCATTAGTGAAGCATGGTGGTGGCGCCATGCTTCCAGATGCGCAATGCTTCTTCCATCAAATCAAAGACAACTTCAGACTATAATAATTGCTGCCAATGGTGCCAAGGCTCTGGGTGATATTTCAATTGATGTTTTTCACTGGGAACTTTCCAACTTTCGAGTTCAAATAAAAGGCACCATGATAAGAGATAAGAGGTTGAGTTATACACAAACACAGAATGCCAAAGCCACAGTCACAGCATAAACACAAATAATTCAGTGGTCAAATGTGGTCATGTCAGAGGACAAATAAGGTAAAACATTCATAACAGAAAATACAAACAGCAAAAATATCAGTAAATTACAGAACTTCTACCTGGCTTCCTGTCTAACTATTCACATTATAGAGTCAAATGGAATAATGAATCTAATGGCCTTTGTTTCTATACAAAGCAACAGAAAACTGAATAATTTTCTCTTCATTTGGAGAAACAACCATCTCCACTTTGGTTACCAAATATTTCTCTATCAGCCTCATCTCCATCTCCTGTCTTTCAGTCTTTTGTGTCTCTGTCTATGTTTTGCAGACACAAAAGCTGCAGCATCCAGTGCGAGTCAGCCAGCAGAGGAAAAGACAAAGAAATGCAGCCTGGAGAAAGAGAAATAGAGTTTTCTTCTGTACAACACAATGCTGCTCAGTCTGCTCAGCCAGCCCAACACAATGACAAAGGATTGTGTCTGCAGATCGACTTTTTAGAAACATCAGGGCATATAGTATATTCCTCTACAGTCAGGCCTTAGTTAACACCTCGAAAACAAGAACAAAGGTTTCTACATTTATTTTGTGTCAAAAATCCCATGTAAAGGGATGATTATTTAATGATTGTTTTCTATTGCTTCCCCTGTGCTCTACTAAAACTAATACTAGCCTAGTGTATGTATGAACCAGACTGGGAGTTAATATCTAGTTGATGGGACAGTCTATTCCTGTCTTGGTCACACAATCATTATCATAAACCACTAAAACTCACATGCTCATGTCTCTTTTAAATGTTCAAAGGCAACAACAATTTTCATAATTAAATATGTGCCATGACTTCTGCAATGATAGTTCCATCTCCAAGCAATAAATAAATTTCAACTGAAGTTGTACCTCATAAATAACACAGATTGAAACCATTATTTTAAATTCAAATGTCATCACTTGTCATCACTCCCAGTATATATGAATTGGCCATGAATATTTGTTTACACTACTAGATTGGACATCTACAAATCTGCTCTTAAAGTCCAACTGAAATAAACTGCCTGTTTTTTTTTGTGATACAGCAAACACAGCTGCAACAAAAAAAAGTTAATTAATTTCAATTATCCAGTCAAATGGTTTCATTTGAAAGCATATTTTCATAGGGCAGTACCCTTACTGTTCTCGCATGGGCAGTTCATCAGAGTCAAGAGTCAGACAGCAGCCGGTTACACAACACGAGGCACAGACACTGAACAACAAAAGTCTGTCCAACTTACCAACATGAACACACATCTCCTCCTGCACCTTAGCTTGTTGGACCAAAAAAAACATTCACCGGGGAAAAAGTTCACTGAAAAACCAGTTTGCAAATTATCTGCACACCTGTAGCACATTAAGCAGCATGTAAACTTACCTACAGACGTCACTTGAGTCCATTTAGATAGTGGTGTGAACTTTACTCTTCAGTCCCACAGACAACACACTGTCTGCCTATGACTATTAAATCACAATGCGGGTTTGTTTGTCTCTCCTTTTCTTGGCAGAGTTAAATCTACCAGTAGCTGCCGGTCACAGACCCAGACACACCCCAGGAGTAGAAGGAGTATTTCTGATGACAGTTTAATCTTTCTTTTAATTAAAACAAAAAAAAAAAAAAACCTGACGCATGATGCATTTAGAAAAAAGCAATTACATCATATTTGAATGTAAAGACTGATAACTAAATGTGATTTCAGTTGGACTTGACAATGTTAATTTGGTCACATTACAAAGTGCTTTTATTTATTTTATTTTATTTTTAAACAGGGCAATGATGACATAATTATAATTACTGACAATATCTCAATTAACAGTAATAATATCATGTCTAGTTACATTAAGTACACTGAAGACCAGACTTTTACCAGCCAAAACCATGTAGTTGTATATCTTCAGTTAACAAGCAGGGAACATTACAGAGGAATGTCTCTGCAGATCCATTTACATATTTTGGATGAACAAGAACAAATCCATATCCAGTGAGCACATTGCACTCTGATCTTTGACACTTGAATGCATCTGGAAATCTAAATCCCGGTAATAAAACACCGTTTTGCATAGAACTCAATGTACAGTGACATTTTGCGCAACCCATTGTCTTTACTGTGATTCATTTTAAACAGGATTTATTTTAAACCGTGAAACAAAACCATTTTAAACACCAGTCACCCACTTTAACTACAGACATTCCCTTTTGAGTCTAGTTTTGTATGTAACAACAACATCCTCAAAGTCATCACTACAGAATTACAGTAAACGTTTGTCATTTCATTAGTTATATGTAACATTAAAGTTATGTAGATTATGCGACAATCCTCCCATAACCATCACCTTATTCTTCATATGTGGGAATGAAATAAAACAAAAGAAACAGAGAACTAAAGCCACCCTAGTATTGATGTCACGTTAGCAGATTAATCAGGCACAGTATGAGCAGTTCATTTACCAGCTGCCAACAATGACCACTTTGTCCACAAAGAACAAGAAAGATGGTAAAATATTCCTGTGCAAGCTTTTGTTTTTCTGTTTTTTTCTTCTGCAGTGTATTTATGGACCACATAAATGTTTGTTCAATTTTTGAATGGTAATAGTGTACTTGAGTTAAATCTGGGGAGTTTTTGTTCCAATTTTACTTGAATTGATTGATGATTACATCTGTAATCTAAATTTGTTTGATACAATAAAATGTTTAAATTGGTGATTGGGTATTTTTCTTTCATACCAATCTAAACCTGCCACGTCTGCTCTCTGATGATCCTGATGTCTTACTAAATCAGGATCTGGTTTCCTTTTTAAATGTGGAAAAAAAAAGGTATCAAGTTAAACTAACAGCATCTGACCTCATTGCACCACCGGTCATGTGTTTAGCTGAGGTTCATTTTGACTATATCCTAAAAATAGGCATGCTGCCAATAAATAATTCAATGTACTCAAAGTAGGGTGCATAAAGACACATACATTTTTCATAAACAGAGGCGCTTTTCACAAATATCTTTTATAACACTGCAGCAATTTAGGCTACATGTCATATCTTCAGACATTTCCAGTTGCCTTTTGAGTTACCATAGCATGTGTGAGCTTGATCACTTCTTTTTTTTTTACTGTGAAGGCATGCTGCAGTCATTACCTGAGGTGGAATTGTTGTGTGATCCCTTGAGAGTAAAACCAAAACTTGCTCTTTTGATTAAACTTCTATATCACTGAGATCTTGCACTTTTTAATTTGGCTCAGGTAGCTCACACATTTAGTAATCTGGAAAATGCAGAACATCTTGAGCATTTTTTTGCTTTCATCCTTAGATAATGCAAATACACATGAAATACACAATAAATGTCATGCCTGTTTTGTATAATGTTTTGTATAATGCAATGGTTTGGCGGTTGTGTGACAACTATGTGAACACTGCATGTGCACTTTAAATCATGCACATTTTTTGTTATTTTAAATCCTCCCAGTTGACGCAAATATGAAAGCGCTTCATTTGCCTTCTCTGCCCTTAAATGAGAAACACTCAAGATGTAATGCTTAACTAACCATTGAGTATCTGTGAATCAGAAACTGGGTTTGAAGCTGAGGCCTCTGGGCTTCCCTGGAGCTAATTGCTCTAATCTTTGCTCTACAGTCCCTCCTACTGGGAGAGCAGAGAACTGAAACTGATGGTGTAGCATGCATGAGAGACTTCACTGAAAACATTTTACTGTGTGTGTTACAATCATTAAAAGATGTTTAAAAGTTGCATATTGGAAGTGAGGGGTCAAGGTTTTATGTAGATTTGAAGGTCTAGATGCTGTTTGAAGTTACTAATGTGTCCAAACTATATTAAAGTAACATATTTACCCAATAGCTATGTGAATTATACTCCTAGTGTCCAGTTATGTTTAAGAAGTAGATATGGCTCATCTGTGTAGGTGAAATGTACTTTAGCAGGACATGACAATGGGTATTTGGTGGGTACACATTGCATTTACTAACCTCTCTTCTTGTAGTAAAACAAACTATTTGAAACTGCTGCAAGTGGTTTTACAAAGTGGATCACATTAGAGCAGGGGTCTGCAACCTCTTTTTACTGAGAGCTACTTTGAGAAAATAAAAGGGGCTGAGAGCTACCCATGTCTTACCACTGGTTACATGTATTCACATATCACTTATGACACTGACATATTTTCAAGGTTTATTGCAAGGTTAAATGATTTGTGTACAGTCAAAACTATAAAAGTGTTCTGGTGGCAAATTAAATTAATAACACAGACTACACTGTATAACATGGCCAGCATGTACACTTTGCATTTAAATTAGCATAGTATACTACACTTGAAATAAGACATGAGGACATTTCTGTGATTACACAGCATCTTACCTTGGGAAGATGATATTAACCTTAACGCCACTCCACATACCCCCAACCCGGAATCATAATATAAGAAGGCATTGTGGTTTTGTTGCAAACAGTGACTCAACAATGCTCATATCACAAATGAACTCCTGTCTACTGGTTTGTGTCTGTGGTGGGGTCTTGCAGGGATTTTTCTGTCAGCTCCTCTTGTCTGAAACTCTGTTCTTTTGTCAGTCTGGGGTCTGAAAATCCTGGGGGATGAAGAAGATTGGAAAAGGCATTGGAAAATTTTGTTAAGCTGAAAGGGAAACACTATCTGTATCTCTTAATTCTCCTCATGAGGTCACTCTGAAATGAATGTAGACAACAAATCAAATCAAAGAGAATGAGCACATCATGCAGTTAAGTGGCTTTGTTCCTGCCAAATCAGTCACTTATCTCAAAATGAAAACAGTCTTTATTTTTGTCTTAGCTGTGGTTGTCAAACATTTCATAGATGATCACTTTAAGTTGGACACATTAAACCAGTACAAATGTATAACAAGATTTTTACAATGTAAGAATTTCTTAAAATAGTAAAATGAAATAGATTTATTCTGTGGTAAGGCATCGCATGTTAAGATCCCATGAAGGTCTTTGTTAACTCATTTTACACTGTGTAGTTACTACAAAAATGAATTAATATACTATAACATACCATTGGAGCCACTTTCCTTCCATTTGAGTTTGTTGTCTTCAGTGTGTCGCGTCCACGTGGAGCGGAAACTCACCAGTTCAGCTGTGATGTGAGCGAGACTCCACTGCAGACCCCTGGAGCTCTCCTTCCAAAGATTACTGTTGATGACATACCAAGGCATTTTCCAGTTTTATTTCTTATTTTTTTACTTCACCTTTTCTCTATTTATTTCCTTGCTTATTTGTAGTAAGTGAGGTTTGGTCTCATTTGCCTTCTTGCCAAGAGTTGGATAACAATGGTCTATATTTTTAAATATGAAGCCACTGCCAGAAGCTAGTTAGCTTGGCACTGATGACATGGAAACTAGGGAAACAACTCATGTGACACAGTACGATGGAAACAAATTCCATATTGGAATTATATCTTACCTCTATAAAAACTAATGTGCAAAAACTATGCAATGCAAAGCGACTGACAAAACTCTCCAGGAAGCTCTCCTGCCCATGAAATAGTCCCTGTAAAACTGCAAATGATTATTTTTACACTACTTTTGTGTGTAAAATTAAGTAAATTAAGTAAAAAAAAAAGTAGTGCCCTTTAGATGATGGAGGGCAAATTTGTCTTTTACAAAATCCAGTCTATATGCTAAAATAGGGTTAGTTAAATGGCTAACTGCAGCATCATATTTAACAAAGGAAAGAGGACAGGGCTTTGATACATGGCCTGTCTGTGTGTATACCTGTGTCTGTTACAGGGGTCTGGTGGACCTGGATTCTCCTCAACCAAAGGAATCACAATCTTTTCAGCCATGTCCGTCAGCAGAGAAAATGTAGGATACACAATGAAGTCTATGAAACCTGCAAGAGAAAATGCATGTGAAAATGTGATGTTTCTGAGCTGTAAAAATTATACATTTCCCCATGCAATTTCTAAATTGCTAAAGAAATTCGGATCCAATAATTTTTGCCATCAGGTGTGAAAGGTCATATCATGCCTCACTAAACTAAAGCTTGCCACTGACTGGGATTATTGCATCGAGAAAGAGAACTGAAAGAGAACAAAATGCAACTATGAAAGGTGAGTTTTAGATACAATACAATACATTTAGCTGCAATTCCATGTCTTCAAAGAAAGAAATTGTTTGTAAAGCACATCGCTGACAAGTAAACAAGTTTTGGAGAGTGTTTTTTGAGACATACCAATCTGGGACTCGGCTACCAGGGTGGTTTTTCGATCACACAAAGGAGAGAAGGGCAGGCCGAGCTCTGCCTCTCTATCACCCTCACAAAGATAGAAAAAGAGAGAGAAGATATCTTAAAGGGCATCCCACACATTGTCTGAAAATAATTTTGTAAAGGTTGTTTGATTCCAACAGTCGTAAACACAACAACATTAAGGAGGCTTTCCGGAGGGCGGTTCCTTACATCTTATTTTCAAAAAGAGCAGGGCTCTTCAACACCCCCTCTATTCTATTTCTTTTTCAATACAGACAGTGAAAATAGAGGACACACAGAGAGGAGACGACAGTATGTAGCAAGTTATTTCTGCATTTACTGAAAACCCACTCAGCTAAAGTACCAGCTTCACAAAGCCTGCCAATTTTTTCACTGCCTCTTGGCAAGGCTCAGTGGGCTTTTACTTGAAAATGGCATTTTAACTAGATTGTAATAACGCACGATTGACAGTTTTCTTCTTACTGAGAGAGGGCACAAGTTACAAGTCCCCCACCCTCCATGACCATTTTGATTGTTTGTCCTTATTCTCACATACAACCTGCAGAGTAACTAGAAGCAGACGTAACTGATTTTCATCATCATGGTAACAATAATAAACGCAAGGTTAAGGCTGTGGAATGGCCTGATTAGTTTCTGCCATAAAAGTACTTGGTTAGGTTTAGGAAGAGATTATGGTTGGGGTTAAAAGAAGGACTTTCTTAATGTTAGAGGACCACCATTGTCATGGTTATAATATTAAACGCATGGTTAAGGGTGTCAATCGGACATGGATGGAAGAAATTATGACTATTGTTTTCTCACAGGAAAAACAAAGACCAGTTGTTCTTGTAATTGTCGACTCATCCATCCAGCCCAACTTCCTCCTAACACGTACTATGACGGCTTTTGTACCACTTGACTTCTTCCTTTGCTCAGGTCATAATTACTATGGCTGCTAGAGGTCACCTAACAATAAAAGTAAAAAAGGGTGAGTTGCAGTACATTTATCCTTAACAAAAATGACATGATTGTTAAAATCTTTGCTGAATCATGCTTCATTTGGTAGCAATGCTGACTATATTTAAAATAGCGTTGCACAAGTTAAAAAAAAAAAACAAAAAACCTCACCTCAGGTTCCACTTAGTAGCTGCTCTGGAGTTCTGGACTTTTGATCCTATCACATGATCTTCATTAGAAGATAGAGTTAGCCCAGTTGTGAATACAATTGTAGATGTATTTATTTGAATTTAACTTTCCTGAGAAGGACTGTTTTTACATGTTGACTTAAAAGTTTGACAAGTGCAACATCTACAAATCCATGGCAAACTCATTAGCTGATGAAGCTCAGGGGATAAAAAAACTCCAGAACATTTACTAAATGGCCCTGGAAATTAAAAAAAAAACAAAAAAAACATTTATACTATGTATATTCAGTATACATAGTATATATTCAGTATAGACTATATTACATATTATAATAGTATATTCAGTAATACTTGTGTTCTGTTGTTAATAACTTCTGACTCCAAAGAAGGGAAGAGATCCAAGCATCAGATTTTCACTTTTTATCATGATTCATATCTATTCATATTTTGAATTTCCATCCAGGATAGGAACATTTTGAATCATCTCAACTGTCTTTCTCATACTAGCGTCATATACAGTTCCACTATCACTGAACATGTGCAGTAACAAATATTTACCCAAACAACAAATAAATGATAGTGACATGTTATATGAATAACAGTGGGATCGTTGTCTAATTGTCTGTCCAAGCTTGTAGAATGGCTTTTGAACCAAACAAAACAAGAACATAATGTAACCTTAAAGGTTATACCTTGGTTTTTGTCTTCTTCCCTTTTTAGTTTTAATAGTTTGGTTACAAGGATCCAAAGGTTGAGAACAAACTTAAAGTCATAATTTTAACAACATAAAAGGGTTTGGTACATATGTGGGTCAATCAATTATCAGTAGATATTTTTCAGACTTCAGTCTTGAATAAAACTTAAATCTAAGATTTAGCCTGGCTTCAGCAACCAATATACAACAAATGTTCAGTAAATGTTTTGAAACTTTCCTGTCTCAGGCTATCTCTCCTTCATACTTAAGATCTTTATCTCGAACTTTAGAGTAAACCTCTTTGAAGGTTTCCCATTCTTGTTTTCAGATGAGTAATTTCCAAAAGCATTAGGCGTCAAACCTTTTGACTCATCAACCATTCCGAGACAATAAAAGATCAAACCAGTCAGATAAGAATAGATACAAATGGGTAGGAACTGAGTGGAAATGCTTTGAAGTTATTGTATCTGAAGGAAAAAAAAGAGTGCTTTTCTTTACAATAGCTACTTAAGCAAAAATGTTACACTGAGATTTAGTCACATTTTCTGTTAATGTCATGCATCTGTTGAAGTAAGACACAATTTACTCTCAGTTTTGCACAATTTCATGAATCCAATTCCATTTAGGGATCACTACATTTCATTCAAACAATGTGAAATGTTACGTAGAAAGAATAATTTATTTCAGCTTTTATTTCTTTCATCAGCTTCCCAGTGTGTCAGAAGTTTATGTACACGTTATTAGTATTTGGTAGCATTGCTATCAACCTCTCCACGAGTTTCTCACAATAAGTTCCCATTCCTCCTGACAGAACTGCTGTGACTGAGTCAGGTTTGTAGGTCTCCTTGCTTTGCACATGCTTTTTCAGTTCAGTGCATCATTTTCAAATTGGACTGAAGTCAGGGCTTTGTGATGGCCCATCCAATACCTTGATCTTGTTGTCCTGAAGTTGTTTTGCCTCAACTTTGGAAGTATAAGTATATTATGTCAAATTTCAAATGATTTCAAATCAAACAAAACATTCTTGCAAGAAAAGAAAACAAATGAAAAGTCACATTGGCAGTTTGGGTACATTAGAGCTCATACCTGCCTGAAAAACTCCTCCATCAGGGCTTTGGTCCAGCGAGAGTGCAGAGCCCAGGGCTTGGATGGATGGCTTATGTCAGCCGTGTGAAGTAACAGGGACAGTGCTTTGGGCTTGTCGATCCTGTTGGAGAAAGTATAATGCATGTCTTGTTTTTGTTGTCATGCAGTTGCGCTCCCAGACTTCTCTGAAAAGCAGATGTGACATGAACCAACATGACAGTAATCTGCCTGTCTGCCTCTGGGTGCAGGACAGTTTTTATTAGCTGAATCTGCAGTGGACATTCAGTTTGTAACCTTGTGATTACGCAACAAAAGCACAGTCCATTTGCGTTACCGCTCTTGTTGCTGTAGACAGGATTTCATCGCTTTGACTTGGAGTAGGTGGGAGGACATGTCTGTGGACAACACCATCTCTATAACCAGTGATCGCAGCTCCCTACAACAAAAACACACCAATACACAGGGTTTACTAGTTTACCTTGAATAATGACTCTGAATTGTATAGAGTAACAAGGCAGGCAGGAAGACTCAGCGGGGTTGTAACCTTTTAAGATTTCCTGATGGATTTTCTTGTTCCCATGGTAACACTGGATGCTAGAAAAGCCCATTAGAGTATAGTGCTGGTGTTCATCTGATATCTGCAGAGCTCTTACATGAATAACACAGCCCCATACTGTATCCATGATGTATGAAGCATCAGCCTCCATGAATATATAAATGGTATATACAGTATACATATTTCCTCACCACAAATTCTAAAGACAAATTGTTTAAAATCACAGGAATATATATAAATTTATTGTTTATTTAGTTTAATTTTATGATCAATGGCCATCAACCACAGTTGACATTTACTTCAGTTGCTAATGTAAATTCTGTGTCAAAAAAATAAGAAAGTATGACAAGTTTATCTCAATGACCACATCTCAGGACAAGCAGATGTGATTCATTCACTGTCCCACTGATGATTAGTGAATGAGTCACTAACCAGCAACAGTAAAATGATCCTGTATTGATCAATAATGGAGACCTTTTTATCTTAGGAGGTCAAAGGTCTGGGTTGACTACAAGAGCAGCTTTGGAAAGTCTTGCTAAAGGACAATTCATGCCAGACAGACAGTAAATCTCATAGGGGTTTGTCCCCCTCACTGTTAGCCCAGCTGTTCCACTTTTTTTTTTTTTTTTACAAGGCTAAATATATAAAAGTTGGGCACAATAGCTTTTAGCAAACATTACTCAAATTAGGAGTAAATTGTGTACTTTATTTTATTTATTCAGGACTAATTTTAGATTGATACATATTTGGTCCTCCAGTTTTTTATAGTATGTGGGACTGACTAGGGAAAAATAGTGATCTATGGCACAGAAAGAAAGATACTGACACTTTAGCTACACAGGCAATATTCGTTTGTTGCATTGATTCATTGTTTGTGTTTGGTCCTTTTTTAATAGGATTTATTGTGAATAAGAAAAATATCATACTATGGATTCTGTACTGTGTCTTTGCCTTGGTGGTTGTTGTACATCCTTTGAAAGGTTGTCATCTCTTTCTATTTCAGTAAGTGATTTCTCAGAACGGGAAAGAACTTGTTCAGCTGTAAATTATGTAGGTGGAAAGAGCACTTGGGTTTTTCCAACCCAAATGAAATGAAATGAAATGGAACTGTTGGTTAGCGTTTACCTCTGACTCTGGTCTCCCTGTGATTGTTTGACCAGTAGCTTAGAGTTGGAAATTTCTTGACATCAAATTATGCCAGCTTCATTTAAAAAAACTTCAACAAATAAAAAATAAAATTAAAATAAACTACAAACCCCTTTTTTTACATTAAATTTTCCATCTAAACTTTTATTACCTATTGTATCCACTTCAAATATGGAACCAAGTCATTTTTATAAAGTGATAAGTGCGCAGCTAAAAAAAATCAGATATTAGAAATGTCGCATCTTACATCCATTCCTCTCGTGTCAAATTAATGAAGATGTTCATTTGGTCATCCTGCAGCAGTCGAAACGCTGCACTTAGGTGATGGCTTTCCTGTACCGACCGGTCATTGTAGATCAATGCAAACTCTGACCTGGAAAACAGACAAAGAGTGAGGAGGCAAGAGAGGCAAGAGAGGCAAGAGAGGCAAGAGGGCGGGAAACAGACAAATAGAAAGATAAATAAAATGCAAGTGTGCAAAAATGTAGTTGTATGGGGTGGAAAACAGTGGGATAAAAGTAGAGTCCACGGGGAGTGATTTAAAAACAGTGACTGCAGGTCTATAATGATGGATTTAAAAATGGGATGTGATAAAAACTGGCAACATGTGGGTATTTAATGACTCAGTATAGCAAGTTAATTAACCAATTTCTCAATCAGGTATTCCTTGTCCAGTCATTTGCATAATCTACTTTATTAGAAGTGCTCTGCAAAAACTTTTCCAGTTAGTGATTTTTTTGTTAAGCTTTTGACGCCCTAGACTGTTAAACCAAACAATGAATAAAATTCATGTGAAAAGCCTTTGACTTTGCAAATAATTTAGTAGTAGTAGTAATTATTTTTATATACATATAAATATATATATACAGTATTGTGCAAAAGTCTTAGGCCACCCTTAGATTTGGTTTAGTTTTAGCAATGCTATAATGACCATATATAATTTATTCCTCAGTCTGAAGTATCCAGTGTGTTTGCTATTTCCCTTTGAGTGGCCTTGCTGATGCAAAATTATGATGTCTGTCAAATTCTGTGCTCTTTGGCATTTTGAATGGAATGATGTGAATGAAAGTTGGTCTTGTACATATTAGCAAGTTTCCAATGAGTTCAACTCATACAACATACAAACCTGGTGTGGCTGACCTTTTTCACAGCATCATTTTTACATGAAATAGTCAATAAATACAGGTGTTAGCAATGACATTAATTATGGTTGATTCCATTTAGGTTTAAGAGCCAGTTTCCTGCTATTGCTCAAGTGTGAGGGGAGGTCACACTAAATACGTATCACTTTACCCTATAGAAGCAGTTTTTTCTGATCTTTTTTTTCTTTTTTTTTTAATGCTACAAATACATTTCCTATATTTTCTGGCTGCATTCTAATAAAGAGATTGAAAAATAATTATATATGGTCATTATAGCACTGCTTAGACAACGAATCAAGCTATGGGTGGCAATTTGAAAATAAAAATGAAAACACCATTCGATTTGACTTGACATTTTTAAAGTCTTAACCTGGTCCACTGTCGACAATATTAAAATGCAAATGTCAAAACAGTGCTGCCCCGGTCAATTGCATTTTCATCTACATGTCACCACTTCTAGAAGACAAAATGAAAATGCAATCTTTGAAAACCTCTCATCGAGTCTGGTCTTCAGGTAGGATGTCACTTGCAGAAACAGCTGTTGCAGTTTTCTATCAAGTATTACAGTGAAGCTTGTGGGAAGATGCGCATCTCACTTTTTTACACACTTTGGAGATAAACCTATGGAAGAGGAGCACAGAAGGCAGAACCAACCCTGGACTTATAGTCAACTCTTAAGTCACATGTGCTTGTAGTGTTGTTGTGTGCATGACATTGGAGCATTTGTGGTGAAATAGCTTCCCTGTGAGCTCCAGATCTCAACAGATTCAGTTTATTGTAATTGTCTGCATTGAGTTTGAAGTTTATTTTTATTTTATAAGAAATTGTTTGCTTGACTGTAAACAATTTATAATTTTCAGTCCAATTTAGCTGCTATTCACTGGCTATGATTTATTTATTGTAATTACTGAATAAATTGGAAACGGATTGGTTGAACACTGTCTCCTTGTTGGCCCTGAGGGCCTTTAAAATCCATGGTCACTTTGAGGAGTATTTATATGAATATACCGTCACTTATCAGTTATAGGAAACTACAGTATAGTACCCATAACATAGTAGACCAAGACATACAGTACCAAACCATACAGAAAAACATTTTCTACTATAGCTGTTTTGGGAATTAATTGTCCATTTTTCGTGGACATCTTCAAATGCCATCTCATAGCCTCAGTCTGAGCTGATCCAATCTGATCCAAATGCTGCACAACAGGAAGTTGTTGTTGAGTGTTGTTAAGTTTGTTTGTCTGTTTGTTTGGAGGATACAGGTCGACAGTAGAGGAGAAAAGTTCAAAAGGTTTTTATTACAATTTTTTTTCCCCAATGTAAATCGATATCCAAGCTGATCATAGCCAATATTCTTCATTATGTAACAAACAGCAAAGTTAGAACTGTTTATATTTCAAGCCAGGAAGTGAGCATTTCATGGTGTTTTAGACTTTTGGAATATGACTTTATGATAGATGCTGTATGAATACCCTAACTAAGACATGTTCCCCCATTGTGGACAGGCATCTTTCTGCTTTATTCCCAAAATAAAGCATGATGATGATGATGATGATGGGTGCCAAGAGACTGCGTTCTTCAGCCCTCTTATGTGGAAAATCAACATCTAAAAATACTGTGTTCCCTCCATGAAGATGTGTTTGCTTTAGAGTGCTCTCTCTCTCTCTCTCTCTCTCTCTCTCTCTCTCACTTTCTAAAACAGCACAAAGGCCTTTAACTAATACAACTGTACTATTTCTACAGTCCCTGACATTGCTTACTATTCTTCAGTTTCACAACAGGATGCTGTATATATAGCCAGGGCTTTATAAGACTGGGTTTAAGTTTGTTACAGAAAAAGAGCTTACTTTGTGTGGATGTGAAAGTTGTTTGTGGTTCCCGTGTGTTCGTAGTCATGGATGGCTGCAGCAAACAGTGACGCCATCACCTCAAGCTCTGTCAGCCAGTGCTTTATAGACACAGATATAGAAACAGATGAAGCAGTCATCATTGTGTCATTGGAATAGATAGTTTACTGATACACAGACCTTCTAGTGACCTTTCAAATTTAGTCAAAGGTCTGATGCAGTAGCTTATTCCTCAGTACCATAGACCTTCGTTGCTGTCAAAAACCTACAGTCTACAGCAGTAAAAGGAAGTTTACCTGGCATATATGTGTCAGATGAGTTTTCACGTCTAAACTGTGGCACATCCTTCAAGCAACAGACACACATACATGATATGTGGGTAACAAATGAAAGTATAACTTAATTCTTTATTGTCCTCCTTTTTTTAAATGGCTGGTAGTTATAATAACATTCACAAGCAGAGAAGGTGGGAAAAGGCAAGAGCTTTTTTCAGTGTCTGACTTAAGGATGGAAGCATATGGCTATTTCCTGGAGGTGGTGCATACCAGTACAGACTTTATATTTATCAAACTTGCAGTGTTATACAGTTTTGCTAGCACTAGTTCTGCGAGACTGCACTTAGACAGAGGTGGCCTGGTCGTCTGATCACCATTGTTAATCCAATGCTACCAGTGTGGCATAAAAAAACATAAATGAACCACATTTGCACTGGATTGCATGTTCCTTTAATATGTTGTCAGTTGGAATAAATGGGCTAGGGGCTAATTGTCACAGACAGGTTAGGGAGGGTAGAAAGAATTGAGAACTGTTTGTTTTTATGTTTCATATGATGAATTGGGGAAAAAAACAGAAAAACACCAGCCAGTAATAATGCAAAGAAAGTATTTAGGTGAGTGTGTGTACCACGAGTCCCGAGCGCAGCAGCAGGCAGTGCAGTGTTTGAGTCACATCAGCAGCATGAACGTGGCTGTGGTAGGGGTTGTTGTATTTGCAGTATCCTTTCTCCAGCGCAGAAAGGAACTCTGTCAAGCACGAGATGGGGATCTGCAAAAAACATTGCATAATCATTACAACTGTGTTTAAACATCCAAGGTTTAAGGGTTTGTGTCAATTTGTACACATAACCTGGCAACCCTCTGGTTCCTCAAACACCACAAATTGTTAATAAAACCCATATGCCTGATTATATCTGCAAAGTGCAACAAAAAGTTTTCCACAGAAGTGGAGTCTAAGGTCTGCAGTGATGATATTAACTGTTTATCATCCAAACCACTGACATTCTATAATAATACCAATCAATATCTATCTATAATAACATATTGTGTGGAAAGTGCACTGTATAATTTGCATAAATGAATAAAAGACCTTAAAACGGCTGTTGAGCTCATATCTGGTGATCAGCTCAAAGAAAAGAGTTCGTAGTGCGTGATCAGAGCTGGTCGAATTCAGTGCGAATATGTCAAAGCTCCAGCGGTCGACATCCTGTGGAGAAAGACAGGAAAGTGCATTATTGACGCATACTTGTGCTGTGTATGCTATTTCTTTTGTGATGTTCAATTTATTACACAAACACACAATGCACTAGGAGATTTATGATTAGTAGGGGCTTACCCTGAGGCAGTTTACAACTGCAGCAGGTTGGTCTGGCATGGCTGCGGTGTAGGCCCTCTTGAACATCCTGGAATAATGCAATGTTTATGTTGAGTTCAGTTAAAGTTCAGATGTTGACACTGTGCAGTGAACTCGACTCAGGAGCTGTTTATATAAATCCTCCAAAGTCCCTGTACTCTTTGGAAGGATGTTTTAAAGAGTAAAGGAGGTTAATGTTTCACAGTGCAGTACAACTGTCTGTGTTTTCTGTGACTATAAAAGTAACAACACTGTATGAGCTTATATTAGAGTTATAGTACAGATATGGAAATCAGTCATTTACAATGGGAGTTTTATGGTATGAGATGATAATTTCCTTATAATATTGCATTTAGGTGTCATAAAGGAAACATATAGCTGCATGACCACTTCTGTGTCTTTTCTCCAGCAGCTGCATTGTTACTACAAATTATTGAACATCTTTACAGAATTATGCAATTTGGATTTGTTAAATATTTGTCCCAAAAAAGTATCATTATATTAACCTTTTTATGATCTTGAAATATGATACATTGAGTAAATATGTTGATATACCTCTCCACAAATATCCCAGCCTGCACTGCATGGACAATGCTGCGGAACTTGGGCTTCTCATCTGAGCGTCGCACAGGCTGTCGAACCCTCTGGGTGAAGGTGGACGCCAGCCAGTCGGTGACCTCCAAAGGCACACCATCTGACTGCAGCTGCTGAAGATCGTCTTCAGAGTCCAGACACTGCCTGAGAGAGACAACAGGCATACACATAGACACAACCATTGAATTGATTTATGATATGAGGAGACAGAGTCAATAACAAACACTGGATAAAAGTACTAAGTGATCAAGTTTTTTTAGTCTTCTTCTGTGGAAGAATACAGTAATGACAGTTATACATTTTGTCGTTATGAAACTTAATCATATGGTTTTTGCAAATAACCTTTAAAGGAAAATAGAAAAAAGAAATATACATACAAGGAGTTGTGCAGATGTGTTTTTGCTTAAGTTACAAAGCTTAAACCTACGGAAACTAAAGTCTTTAAAGGTGCTATATGTACATTTTGACAGTCAGCATTAGAATTAACAGCTGTTTACATACCAGTCTGAAAGAAACATTGCGAGTTCAGCACCAAACCTCATTCTTTTATTTGCCAAGAGCTGTCTCCAGTGGTTGAACCAACACCAATTTTAACTCTTGTTTTACTTCTATTTCTATCACTTAATTTCCTCTACTGAAGTCAGCTAACTAGTTCCAGCCTTTCCCATGTCATTATACTACTTTATAATAGTGTCCAGTCTGCCATCACCTCACCATGAGAAGATGAAGAAGTAATGCTGATCAAAGGAAGTATTCTCACCTCCCATCTAACCACCAAGCATTGTTTCTTACTGGAAAGGCTCACCTGCATTGCTTGGAGGCTGCAAAAACCGACATAAAGCACCTTTAAAAGAATAGTACCTCACTGACAGATAGACAGATGAGATCAGAAGTGTCATCTCTCTGTTCTTAGCAACAGGTCATCTAAACTTAGCACAAAGACAGAAACTGAGCTAAAAAGCTACCCTGGCTCTTATTTGCAAAGATCAGGATACTACTGCTCTCAGCCAAGAAACAGTCAACCACATAACACACTGTAAAAGAACAATTTATGTATTAAACAAACAAGATAATAAAAAGATTATCTTACAAGATACAACATGGTAATAAAAGTTTTTAGGGGGCTGATAGGTAGATTTGGCTTCTTTTGGAAAGTGCCAGGCTAACTGTTTCCCCCATTTCAGTCCCAGTTATACTGAGTAGCTGCCAACTGATTTTGGTATCAATACTCTGCCACTCTGATCAGTGATTTTTAGAGGTATTTGGTGACATGAAATACATTTCTTTTTCACAATCTTTTCTTTTTGCATCACTATTGAGCTGCAGCCAAATTGTGCTGTGTATGTATAAGAAGGAAAATTTTCACCATTAATTGTTTAAAACATGAAGCAAGAGTATTAATACAAGGAAATTGATCTAAAATTCACTTAACTGGCTTTTGTTTTCAAAAGCATATTATCTCACTATAGTCTACCTTGTTCCATCGAGGTAAACTGCCTCTAGTAAGGACGCTGTAAAATCCAGATTCTTTTTGATCTCTTCAAATTCAACATCTTTCTCCTCCAGCTGTTTCAGCATGCTCCTCAGCCTGGAAGGAAACATAATCATGTATTTGAATGTGATCAAAACAAAATAAAATGAAAGATGCCCTTTTAAAAAGTGCACGGAAGCTGTTTTACTACTCAATACACCAATCGCTGACAGGCAATAGTGGTGTGAAAAAAACTGAAGGTCACAGCAGTTTGGCATCAAAGTCTTCACATTAAATTACATCAGGTACAGCAATAAAAGTTATAGCTACAGAAGAAAGGTCATTTTAAACAAAATGACTTTGTGTGATTGAAGCTTTCTGTAAACTGACAGCACTTGATGTTGTTTTGTGAGCGAAAGAAGGTTCGAGAGGTGCTTTAAAAACAGATTGAGATATTTCCCCATGAATGAAAGACTTCATTCGGAAGCGATTTAAATGCCAAGCTGTCCAAAGAAAGCCAGTGCAAAAGGGCATCATTAGTGCCAAATTTTCCATGAGAGGAAAACTTCCCATGGTCAGAGGCTTATGTAACTCACATTTCATCAAAATGGGCCCTGTGAAGAATCATGTTTTCAAGTTTTTAAGTGTTGACCACATTCTGATTTCATCTGAGAACATGTTGCTCATTCTTACTTTTGAAACATTTAATCAAATTACAAAATAAAACTGGAGGAAATGCATGAATCTCCTGCCGTTTAATAAAAAGCAAGTGCTTGAAGCTCATGTCACCTACAATGCAATTCACCTGCAGTGTGTTAATGTACTCTTATGCTAGTAATAAATTTAAAAGTTTAATAGATGATACAGCGTCTGAGGAAGAAACTCACTCTCAGTTTATTGAAATGTAATCTTTATGCTGTAATAGGATTTTATTTTCCCCATGACATTTTGAAAGAGAGCTTTACTTGATACACATTTCTGTCACAGATAATTCCTCTAAAACGTTTTGGTGATCTGCCCGTATTGTGCCGTGACCAGAACGATTGTGCTCAAAGTGGGCCAGGCCACGCTGTGGAGCCAACTCCT
Source organism: Rachycentron canadum (assembly GCA_038496675.1). Classification (NCBI taxonomy): domain Eukaryota; kingdom Metazoa; phylum Chordata; class Actinopteri; order Carangiformes; family Rachycentridae; genus Rachycentron; species Rachycentron canadum. The sequence continues at coordinate 5,091,710 of CM076649.1, read as the reverse complement.
GGGGATGAGACGCTCACAGCTTTTCAAGTGTTTATCACGCTGGCAAGGGCTTTCAAAAGCTGTTGAGTCATAAAAATAGCATGTATCTGAATACCACTGCTCACTTTCAATCTCAAGTAATCTTTCGTGATAACACGGTCTTTTTTGTTCCAACTGTTCGCAGTAGAGGAGTCGCTGACAGGCCGTTTACAGGAAATTACTTGTCAAGTGCACTTGAAAAACTTTGTTTATAGAGACAAATCTCCTTTTGGCTTACACTTTGTTTAATCTACACACTGCATAGTGTCATCCTTACTAATGTGCACTTAGTGCATATCAGTACAGTAATGTGGAGGTGTTTGAATAGTATCAGCAAGTTAAACATATTTCTAAGAAAAAAGCAGACAAAAAAATTAAAATCCACATCAGATTATATCCTAATTCACCATGACGTGTTGTGAAATGACACTTGCACATATTGACAAAGAAGTATGTGAATTTCTGATAAAAAAAATTAACCTAAAATTCCCCAACAAGATTTAAAGCTGTAAAAAGAGCGGACACTAAGTGATCAGTGTTAACCAAAACAAAACCACATGATCCACCACCTCTGCAGCACATTTCCCTCATATAGCTAAAACATGAGTAAGATGAGTGTTCATATAACCACTGGAGAGTAACATGTGCTTGCTCACATGCTGCAAAGTATATTCGGAGATAATCTTGATGAACTGAGCATGATAAGTTCAAAAAGAAGGCTATGTTTGTAAAAGGATGCTGTTTAAGGTAAGAATAACCTTTTCTTTTTTGCCTCACTGTACCTAAAGTTAAATCCACTGAGGTGTGATGTGTTATCACTCATCACCGTTAAATGAAGGGTGTATTTTTGAGTCATATATTTCCATTGCTGCAAAACAAGAAAACTACTCCTACATCAGAATACGATCCACACAGCTCAAATGTACCAAACACTACTTCATTTCAAAGATTGTTGGATAATTTGTGCATTAACAGAGAGGCTGAACATATAGATAGCGGACTATGATATTGTCTGTACCAAACTTTAGCCCACCCTTACCTAGAGATGGGGATCTGCAGCCGTTTCTTACGGATTCGCACCAGTTCAGCCATTCCACACTGAAGCTGTGCCCTAATGGACCCCAGAGTTCAATAAAAAAGCAATAAGAGGATGAAAAATGAAAATTACTGCAGAGGAGTAGTAAGCAGAAAAGTTCTCCAAACCACCAACGCAAACTTTTAGTGTCCTGAGACAGACTTCTGTTTCAACAGCTCTCCCACCCACTTCTGGGGGACCTACTCCACTTTACTCTGATTGGTTAGGCAGGCCTAGACTATGTGGGCATGTGTGTGTGAGTGTGAGAGAGAGAGAGAGAGAGAGAACGAGAGACAGAGTGCTGGTGTGTGTGTGTGTGTGTCTTTGTCAGTGAGCAAGTGTCTGTGTATATGTGTACATCCGTTGTGTGAAGTGAGTTAGTTGACCTGGCTCACTGATGAAGTGTTGACTGCGAGGCTTTCAAGCCGTGTGTACTCAAATCCCAAATGAGAATTTTCCACCACAGCCACAAATCAGGGAACTACACAGAGAGAGTCTTTCACTGAAACCCACCAGTCACCCGAACCAAAATACATAAACAAAGCTTGTCCTCGAAAGCCACCCACAACAGCCCCATAGGTTAAGTGCTGTTCTCGGTACTGGGGGAAATGGGTACCCTTACATTTAAAATAATATTCTATCTGAGCTTTAATATGTTTTTTTCCACCTCGATTTTCTACACAAGTCACAATAGAAAAATAAAATTATTTAACAAGATAAGAAGACAGAATTTAACAGCTCTGGCAGCTTTAGTCAACAGCGCAGGTGCTCTAAATACAATTAACAACATATAAATGATATATATGAAGGACAGAATATTTTTTCTAATGTGTCTGCTTAATAAATGCCATCTGAGTGTTTTGTGATAAGTGACAAGAGTATGTCCCCCAAAAAAGTTTGGCAGTTTTCTATCCACTTGAGGCACCAAAAGAGGAGCACACACAAACCGAGATCACACAAGACAATGACAGTCATCCCTGAGCACTTCTTGAGCTTTACAAGTCCTAAATTCATTCCTAATCTTTATTTATAGAGTATTGTGAGAGCTGTGCGACAACATGGCTTGGGAAAAACCCCTGTCTGCTGTCGGTCTTCCTCTTCACTTGTCCTGCTTTGACTGCTGGGTCAGACTGTCTCTCATGCTCCCATGCTCTTTGACATGGCACGACATATTGCAAAGATGAAGAGAAGCAAAATTACGACACATGATTCTCCATCTCATGTGTCACTTTAGGTTGCCTTTCTCCCACCAAAATAAACGCCTAATATCGTAAAGACAGAGAACTACATGGAAATGCCAGAGAATAGACTTACACTCATTCATACTGTGATGTCAATTAAAACGTCAATTAAATACAACAGAGGAGTCAAGTCATTTAGTGGCAGTTATTTAAAAGCTCTAATTTCCCTTTTGTGTACTTGCCAGGCTTTTACTTTACACTCTAAACTAGTGCTTTTATTTTTTTACCCCCCCCCCATTCGTCCGTCATGCTCTCTCAGAGTCTCCCTCTGATGATGACGAACATACACCCTCTGATCTCTCTCTGTCCACCCACTGACCTGAGCCAATTATTACTTACAGACTCTACACTTCAGAGAGAGAAATCTGACTTAGTGGCACCATAAATCACATTAAAATGTTTCGTGTCTCTGCATGGGAACAAGATGTTCAAGGGACTGATGGTGCTGAGGGGCACAGAGGGCGGTCATTTTGGTTTTTACAACAGTGGAATCAAGTGCATTTCACCCAAATCAAAGGGCTTTTGACTAAACACGATGGTCAAAGGTTTAACATCTCTGACTCCAGCTTCTCTGGTCTGTGGGATGAACCTCACACCCAATCAACCATCTGGGTTTGATTAAAGGCCATTGCATCCAAATCACAAAAATCAAATTTTCCCATTTAGCAGTATCTCTTGTGGTATGAAACTATGCAGAGGGTTTTGGGTGGATTTGGTCTTTGTTTTCTGCCTCCACCCTAAAACAACAAAGGGTGATGGTATAATCAGTTGTTTGTGGTGTTTACAGCATTGAAAAATTCCAGTGGTAAGCTCTCTCTCAAAGAGAATAATACCCAGACCTCACTGCCAGGGTTCATTATTGTAGATCCTAACTACAAAATAATCTTTGCGGAAACATTGGACAATGTGTTGTGTGAATCATTCACACTAACAAGAATTTGATCACTAAAAAGAAACGCTAATATTGAATTACTATCCACACTAGAGGTCTGGCTCTGGGTATGGCAACATCGGTTGGTTTGTTCGTCAACTGGTTTGTTGGCTCCACCAGTTTGGTCAAGATTCAGATATTAGAAATTTTGGACAAACATTGATGGTGCCAAGAGATAGCTGATCCCTTGAGTTTTTATCTGTTGCCAATAGTAGGTATTAAATTTCTGTTTCAGTGAATGTCTTTGCCATGACATTTCATCCACAAATTTATTCCTCTGTCAGGATGAACTGAAAGCGCATTGATGATCCATTAATTTGCTTTATGACCAAATTTTTGGAAAACTAATGACAGTTCCACCAGCTTTGTGGGTTAATTAGCAAATGTTAGAATGTTACTTTGCTAAAGACAGTGATAATTGCAAACATTGTCATCTGCTGCATTAGTATTGTCATTGTGAACAACTTACCCTTTACCATTTGAGCAATATATCAGACTATCTACCGTATAGTAGTATAGTATAGTAGTATCAATGCATATCTTCTACGAGAAAATAAAGTGAAACCTCACTGCACAACACACCATTCACTAAAGGAACAATCCCTCTGCAACTTTGCGACCTGTGTACATGGATGCAAAAAGTGTAGAATTAGAAGAATAAAACAAGCGGTATCCTACCTTTCCAGTGTGGTCCTCCACGTCACAAGACTGAGATGTCTATCATCTGCTCTGTGTATCTTACAATTTAGTGTCATGACCTCTGGCTCTGAATGTTGCTGCTGCAGACCATGTGTGTTTGTTAGAGAGACAGGAATGAGCTTATGTTTCTGTGTGTTGCTATAAATCCAGCATGTGTGATTGATTGTCTTCTGTTTGAATGTGTGTATATAGCTGCTGTAGTTAATCTACGCTGCACTGTTTTCTCTCAGAGATGCATCTAGTCCTTTCCTCTATTTATGCACACTGTATTTGCAGTGTATGTACAGTATTTGAGCGAGTGTGTGTGTGTGTATAATCTTCAGAGTTCCACAAGTCAGCATGATTGGCTCTGCGTCACAAACACAATCAGCAGAGACTCTTTATATCAGGATCAGAGTTTCCACCATTAACTGTCCTCAGAGTCTTGGAACAGGATAAACTGTGGAGCTGCAGGGGAATACATTTGCATGCAAAGCCTTAACTTGTAGAAAAGACAAATATGATCACAGCATTATTATCCTAATGTCAATACAAGTAATAGTCCAATTGTTTTGCTTTACAAAAAAAAAAACACTCGATTTAAAACAATGCCTAATAAAAGTAATTAAAGTAAGTAGTAATTAAATGTTTAAAAAAGGTCAAATTTGAGGAAAAAAAAAAAACAGATTTGTGTTATTAAACCTGTTGATTTATCTCAGAGCCCCTTTAGAAAGGCCACTGGAGCAAACTACCAAACTGTATTTAACGTACCAGCTGGTAAAATTATTAATTGGAGAATCTAGAGAGAGCAACTACATTGTCATTATACATGCATACAACTACATTATAGTCATTATAGTCTGTTTTTATTAATTGTTTACATACTGTTTAGAAATGCCAAATATGAAGACTAAAATTAAATGTTAAAGTCCTCTCAAATCATAGTGATGAGGGCATGGTGTCAGCAGGCAAGGAGAAGTTGCCACAAAAAAAAAAAAAAAAAAAAGTACAACACAGTTTACACTACTTCTAGATGCCTAATGAGAAACATGATGAAATAGGAATGAGCAAACCCCATTAGCAGATATCTGGCTGCCCACATTACAGAAAATGTAAATGACAAAAAATAAATAAATGAATCATTTTATAAAAACTGAATCTAATTCTTGGAGCTTTGACCTTTATTGAATGTATTTCTATCTGTTTCTCCCTTCAATGATTTTTTTTCATTTCACACACACTCAATACATAATCACACTCACTTATACCATTTAATTCCCTGCTTCTGGTTTTGCATAATGTGTGTGACTTGGTAATGTGCTGCTTTTAGGATCTTCTGTGTTTATTCATGAATGTTCAACTGTGTATTCATGTCACTGTTGCCTGTAGTGGAAACTGAACCTCTTGTGCTCTTGTGACAAGACTGGGTTCCTCAGCCTTGGTTGAAACCCTAAATATAAATTACACACACACACACACACACACACACACACACACACACACACACACANCACACACACACACACACACACACACACACACACACACACACACACACACACACACACTTACGATTCACAAACAGATGTGAGCATCCATATCTCCAGTGTAGCAACCATACAGATATAGCTGCAGCATGGGGTGAAAAGGGAGGAGACAGAAAGAGAACAGAAAAAGGAAAGAAAGGAGGAACAGCACTGGTTGCAAAATAAAAAAAAATCACTCAAGGCCAATCTAAAATTAGCAACAAGCGATTTCAATTCTGTAAAACTGGAGTGCATCATTTAAATTGTACATGAGATACGAGGAGGACAAGACTCTCACCCAGGGAGGAAGGTTGGGAGGATGGTGAGGGTGGAGAACAGACTAGAAATAGACGAGGAACATATGTTGCATATAGGCCAAAGAAAAAAACAAACAGTTTATAATTACCATCTTTATTTGTGGAAAATTTGTCAGAAATAATGTCTCGCACCAACTATTAAAATAATAATCTATTAAAAATCTGTATAGATGTGGATTCAATGTAAATATATTTAAAAACATATTTCCTTTCAGACATGGCACTCATTGTATCTGGAGCCAATATAAAATACTAAACAAGATGTTAGAGACTATATCAGATTTATATTTAGAAGATTTGAGCAGATAGTAGTAATACTGCAATAGTAAATTAATAGTAGTAATAGTAAATTTACACCATAATAACTAATATAAGTATGATATAATTGCACAAAAAAAATCTAAAGTTTGGAAAATGAGGAATAATGAGGGATCACAAAATTAAAGTTAACAGTAACTGTGATCTTAACATACATGGCAAAGTTTGATCAAAGAAACCACACATAGACATTAAAATACTTGCGTGGATAAATAATGGTTAAATTAAATAGAGTTTAACAGTCTTCAGCCCAGAGTGACAATGAAGGCTCTGTATACCTCTCTGTATGCATTTCGGAGCAGAACATACGGGAAGCAGCTCTCCAGCAAGTCCTGGCTCAAAAAAGGAGACTTCTCCACGATCTAAATGAATCAGTGTCAAAATGTTACAACTCAGTAATTTTATATTTTTCTTATTGTCCATTATTATCCCATTTAAAGACCAAAACTGGTCTGCCCTGAGTCTATTTGCTCATGCTCCTGTTGAAGACGTATAAATCTTTAAAAAACTAGTCACTAATAATTACTGTTTCATATTTGTAAACAAAATTCTTCAAACAGCATGGGCATTGTAGTTTTGAGCAAATGTTACACAAACAGGAGGATAAAGTGGATTTGTTGGCAATTATTTTCAATGGTGGATCAATAAATATTTGGTGCACCAGTGTGTTAATGACTCAAAGTAAGCTGGAGTCTTTCAGGCCAGTGGTGTGATTCATTCATGTGTTTTTGTTCATTTTTGGAAAACAGTGGAGCTCTACAGCACAGACATGTTGTATCAAGACACTTGCTTGTCAAGTCATTGCGGGTTTTGGTATTTTCTTTGGATACGTTGATAATAAAGAAAAATGCAGAATAAACGCAGACTTTAATACATTTGGACTAAATTTGATTTTCAATAGCAAAAAATTAGTAATCAACATAAATTGAGGATTTGATGATCAACACTACAACACTTTATTCATTATTTAATGTGCTGTAGTTATGGCTGAGAACAATAAAAATTCACTTTCTCATTTGTGTTTATGATTAAAATAAGGCCCCTCTTCATCAATTTTAAATGTTAGTGCCACTTTAAAATATGCACACTTACTATAAACGCTTTATACATTTTCACTAATGACTTTAGTGTTAATCACATTTATTAGTGCGTTAGAGATAAGAAGTAAGCTATAATAGAGGACCCTGTAGGCTTGATGGCTTATTGTAAAGAAAATTACTCAATTACTGAGTCACAGATTTTTCCACTAGTCAAATTATAAACCCATTTATGTCTTATTGTAAATTTGAATATACTTGATTAATATTGTCCTGGCAAGCTTACCATGTGTAGAAGCAGGTAGATGGATTCTCGGTTTTTGACCTCCACTCTCTCTACATTTTGTCCCAGCTGAAGCAGAGTGGACGAGGCCATCTGTGGAATGACGCCAAGTTAAAACAGAGTCAGATCAAACAACAGAATAGGTTTTTGTTTTTTACACTGCTGGATGTGACCTCAACTGGGGCAAAGGGTTGGCAGTGTCTTGAGAAAATAGGGTGCCCAAGAAACAATTTATCCCTTGTTATTTCTAATGGTATTGCTTAAATGCTTTGCCATGTCACTACTGGGTGCAGATCTATAAGTGACTTAAATAATATTTTAAATGTCTGAAGAGTTAAAACTAAGCAGTATTACATACAAAAAACAATGTAATATAAAACACTTTTTTTACTTGTTAAGAAACTAAATAATGAAACTAAATTGCAACTCACCAGGAGAAACTCTTTGAGATGCTGCTGTACGTTCTTGTTCTGAACAGTGAACATGGCAGCAGCCAGCTGGTTGATAGCTGTAGCTAAACAGTGGATGTTGTTGTTGTGGCCTGAGGAGATAAAAATACAAAATTCATCACTGAGAAATAGCGTGAATGGAATATCCTGTGACTTTAACCCAGAGAGGATGTTTTTGTGGTGCAACAATTAGAGAAATTTACTTAATGATCCAGAACACTTAGGAGGAAGCATGTTGAGCATATTTCCTCAGGCTCACAGGGTAAATCTATTTCAAACATGCCAATGGAAAATAGAGACAAAGCAAATAATCTGAGACAAACGCCACCCTGTGCTTTGATAGAAATCTCTGCTATTTGCTGCTCTTAATGTTGCAGTCCAGGCGCAGAGCCAAGGATTTGGGGTCAGCAGGGCCACATGCCAAGAGTAACTGTATCGATGCACGTCAGCCAAAGTTATCTGTAAACAAAAGTCCCTCAACAGAAACGTGTTTCTCATTAACCAACATACTTTGCTTCGGACCACGTCAGTCAGACTGGAAAGTATGATACACAGAAATGCTAATAAGTTTAGTGTTTCAGGGTGGAGTACCTTTGTTATCCACTATCAACAGCTGGTAAATAACCGCTGAAAGCTGTAGTGATTAGTTGTTGGTTGAAGGCTGTCTGGAGCCTAATTACTGTCAAGCACAGATGAAAATGATTGAATGAGTATGCACCTCCATGCTCTCGGCTGTAGGATGAGTTGCTGTCCAGGGCCAAGGTAGGCAGGGACACGGCGATGTAGACGAGCAGCAAACAGGACAGCTTGTACTCTTCATCAGTGGATGTGTTATCTGCAGGTTTTTCATATATGACATAAAAAGATTAAAAATAACTAAGTTGTTAGAGCACCTGTCTGGAGAAACAGCACTAATTGGTTCAATGTTACCTGTATGCATGCTGGCAATAGCTGCGACGAGGGCAGGATCGATATCACATGGCAGCCCTGTAGCAGACACCAACTCAAAAATGCGCAAAGTCACCTGTAATGCCATAAAGGTAAAAGTTACCAGCCTCTGTGGCAAAGAGGTGCTTAATTCTGACATACTGTAAAGTGCAATTTAACCCTTTAGTAGTGTTAATGTTGTAAAAATGATATTTAGATTCTGTATTAGCTTGTTCTACATCGTCATTGAAACTGAACAGTGAAATATTGAAACCCAAGATGCCATTTCAGTGGTGAAGAAGTAAAGATTGATTCACTTAACAAAATGTGGAAATCATCCATCCATTATCTATACCACTTATCCATGTAGGGTCACGGGGGGCTGGAGCCAGTCCCAGCTGACGCGGGGCGAGGGCGGGATACACCCTGGACAGATCGCCATTTTATCACAGGGCTGACATATAGAGTCATACAACCATTCGCACTCACACTCACAGGCAACTATATTTACCAATTAACCTAAACGTGCATGTCTTTGGACTGTGGGAGGAAGCTGGAGTACCACACAATACTCTACAACATGAACATGAACATACCTATATCTAAAATCTTACTTACTAGTGAGAAAAACACAATTTCCCTCTGTAATGTAGTGAAGTATACAAGTAAAGCAGCATGAAACGAAAATACTCAGGTACCACTCAGTCAAATGTGTACTTCCATACTTACTTACACACATACCACCACTGCAAACTATACCCATTTACTCACAATACAGCATGAAATATTTGGCATCTTTTGAAAACTTTGACTAGAATTTAAAACAAAGCTGTGAACAATGTTGCACAATATGAGTTGTTTGCAGTGACTGACCCACCAGGGTTTAATGGATTCAATTTAATGCACCATTTAAATGTTAATCATTTTATTACAATTTATTGCCCAATTGCCACTCTGCAGAAACACAGCCAATACGAAGCTAACCTGAGATTTTATTTTACGCAGCAGACACAAAAGTGACATATAGTATATTCTCAAAGGAGTGATACTAAATCAGTAGAGGGTGTCTTTGTCTTGACACAGGTTTTGATCTTGCCCTATTTCTGGTTGCATGGATGGCTGGCCTGTCTGGGCAGAATGTTTCCACTGATGTGGTTTGGAGTGCAGAGCTTCAGCAGCGATCAGAGTCTCTCTCACGGAGGCATGAGTGAGCTGCTGACGTCTTTGGGGTTATCCTGGCCCGGGCTGTGGCACGGCTGTTATGCCTCACTCAGAGACCAGACGTAAGTAAAGGGAGCGGGAGTTCATGAGGCACAGTCACAGTCAGTCAGATTGCTCCAGAGGGAGATAAGGAATTTAATTTGGTTGGTACTAAAGAACACAAAAGGTTCTCCGCAACTCTTCAACTGAGCTCTACTGTTGCTCACTGTCTATTATTTAAATAAATTATATTCAGTCTCACATTGTGCTACAGTATAGTCTGTATTCTTAACCTCTGATGGCAATCAGTCAGCTCCCCACAGTCTGAAATGTAAATATACATTTGGATAAATGTCAATACAATAATACGCCTAAATTCTCCCACAAGTTGACCCTGTGAAAATAAACTGTCGATAAACTACACCGTGATGATTCATGCAGAGTAAAAACCTGATTATTGCACTTTATTTCTCTGTGGGAGCTCAACATGTCTATTTCACAATGAAACGATAAGTGCTATAAAATTTGTGTTTTACCTTGATGTCAACTTCAGGGGAGATGATGTCTCTCAGGTACTTGATGGGCCCGATCAGGTACGGGCAATGCTTATGCAGGATCTGCATTATAAGATTATAAGACACAATACCACTAATCATATATCATGAAGGAAAGCTTGATATATGAAGCAGTCAAGGACAGTTATTTATATATAATACGTCTTTAATATATGTCTTTACTAATGTATAATCATAGGTTAGCATCGGATGAACTATAATCAATTTGTAATCTTTTATTTTTTTCTGATTTATATTTGTAAAGTTTGAGGTGCATTAAAAAAGGTTAGTGATTTGAAGCTATAATATGGTATCATTTGCAACCAATCTACTTAAAAAAGAATAGCTCAGAGCAGCTCATTAGAAAACACAGGAAATGAACTAGTTCATGTTAATCTGTGTGCAATGGACTTTAAGGCAACTCTTGTCATATGAGAACTTGCACAACACTGCACCTGAATGAAACACAGAACGAAGGCTCTAGAAAAACAAAGTGAATTTTCACTTCAAATCACAAATTACATTTTTGTCATCAAACCAATGGATATCGACTTCTTCCATCCATTGTACCTACATGTATTATAGATTTATCAGCAGTTTATCAGCTGCCCAAGACATTATCATAAAAAATTGTTGGACATTACATCTTGCAGACAGTCCTGTGCCATTAATTTGAAGGACAGGATCACGCCGATGATGGTCATTCTCTTCAGTACGTTGTCTCCACCTAGAAGTGCACACAAAACAGATCAGGGTTTACGGCTGTATTATCGAGGTGTTTATTATGTAAATGGAAACACAACACTGGACCATAAAGCATTGTCCTCTAGAGCAACACAGAGAGTGAATAACTGACCCAGTGCTGTGGTTAAAAATATTAATGCAAGGTCACAGCTCAGTATCTCACAGCATCGAACAGCTTACCTGATTATTTGCACTTCAAATATCTTCTGATAGTGTGCACTTTAAGAAAACAAGAGTACTAATCTGGAAAATGTTGTCAGCAATTCTTATCAACAAATCTTTTTTTTCATCTTTTTTTTTAATCCTCGCACATGATGATTTCGAATGATTTAATAATATAATGATGACAAATGTAAGAAGAAAATATATGAGCGCTTGCTCTATTCAATTCAACTTATGGCTGATAGCACCATAAACGATTGGAAGACACTTATTATATTTGAGCTTGTTACTAGCATTCTTCTTCCTCTTCTATTATATTTTTTCTCCATCTCTGCATCAGATTGTCCTGAAAGACATGTTAATCCAGTTTCATGTCATTCATTGCCTCTATACTGAAAACCTTTCAGAACCGACTCAGTTCCTTAGTAGACTGTGATGTGTAAAGAACATGGTCATGCTGGACGACTAGGAGAAACATGCATTTGTGTATGTGAGTCAGTACAGAAATAACAAAGGCTCCTGCTCAGTGATCGATTGATAGTACTTGCTGTCACTTCTTGTTATTGTTCCTCTTCTCCTTGTCATCACACACACCCTTTCCTCCACTTTGTACTTTGCACACAACCTACTCTCCTCCTACACTTTTTATCTATTCCCTTTCAATCCTCTACCTCCTTTTTCACATCTCCTCCACTTTATCTGTCTCCACATTCCTCTCTCCACTTCTCACCTGTCAGCCTCTTTTTAAGATTGGTCATTTCCTCAGGTTTATCAAAGTTGTTCCTCATCTGCACCAGGGTGTCCATGTTCTCAATCACCAGTTTCTGGCAGAAGAAAAAAGAAGTGAAAGTGAGGTATAAAACCACCTTAAAGTGGGAGTTAAACTGGAGAGAGGCCATAGCTGAGTCAGAGCTGCAGCAGTACAACTCCTCACTTCAATCATAGGTGTCAATGTGGGGAGCCTGACACAGTGTAGCAGTACAGAAAGTGATTTCTTATATGTGAGGAGCTGCAGTTTTAAGAGAGATACACAAGTCTGACAAGATAAAGGACATCATCAAAGCACAAAACTGCAAATTTTCCCACAAAATGAAAAATAGTGTAATTGTATCATGATTTATTTTCCTCACCAGAATGTATCTTTAAGAACACAGTTGTACTCTTTTCAACTTTGCTTTGATGATACCAGTAATTACATGTTTGGTCAAAATTGAGTTCAGAATAAAAAAATATTATTCCATTTGGGGTATGCAAAATACAAAGAAATCTAAAATTGCTTCTTCAATTTGTGATCAAATTGTGACAAACTAACACAGCCTCAACTAAAACAAGAGTTTTAGGATTTTAAGATTTTTCTATAACTATCTATTTCCAACAGTAAATGAGAAATTTGAACTGATTGATTGATTTAACATATGTAAAATTCAGTTTGTTAATGAGCAATTCAGTTTTCAAGTAATGAATTCCGATATCATGGGATCTGATGTGATTTAAACCAGCTTTATTTTATTGTTAAATATATCAAATTGTAAATGATTTATTTGTTTCAGTGTAAACATCAAACATAGATAGACACACACAAACCTAGATATATTTTAATCTTATAACTGTTTTCTGACTTCTTGTAAAAATCTATTTATCTTTGTAATGCCTGCCCCTAGATTCCTTGTTTTCCTCAGCACATAACTCCAAATAACCCAGCAGGCCACTGTACAGTCTTGAAATGAGCATCATTCTGTACCTTCAGCTCAGTGACTTGAGAGGTGATGTGCCACATCAGGTTCTCACTGAGAAACTTCAGGCCATATGGACCAATTAGTTCCGCCAGGGCCCGTAGCTCTGTTCAGAGGGTTACATAAATAGTTTTAAAGATCAAGTTTGGAGGAAATGAAGGATCAACAAAGGCTTATATTGATGATGATGTCAAGCAGCCAAACATAAACCAAAGAGAGTGAGGCTCAGCTAGAGATGTATTCTTTCTTTCTGGTCTGAATCTCTAACACAGACATAAAGGACACAGATTCCAATTGATTTGTGAGTGTAGCTGAATCAATGAAAGTGAACTGCAGCGATAAGACCTTTCACTCAGCTCGACATTTTGGCCTGATTATGGACAGATAGTGATTTCTGTGGTTAAAACTGGAGGAGGCTAATGGACGGGTGGGTGAGTCACTGCGAGGCAGGCAGATACCTCACTGAGGAGTGAATATAGACTACGATGATGATGAAGTGCAGCAGTCTCCAAGGTACTGTGCATCTCTGAGCGTAGGTGTTTGCATACACCCGCGGTTGGTTGTGTGTGCATGAGCCAAGGTTTGTGGTTGAGTAAAAACAGCCTTGATGTAGTCATAAGAAAGTCCACTGCTCCTACAGTGTAGTATGGGAGGCTATGTGGAGGAGAAACAAGTGATGCTGGAATAGCTATGTGGCAGGGACGGAAGAGCGGGGGAGATGATAAGCAATACTCAAGTTTACATTAGCCAGGCAGTGTCAGAATAAACTGCATGACAGGCAGTGTAAAAAAGAACACCACACACCACCACAATAACAAGCACCACATCCTCTTGAGCAATATTGCTCCCCCTCCATGTTTTGTCACAGGAGTGAACAAGATCTGCAAGTTTTGCCTTCTCAAAAACTAGTGAGTCATTTCTTGGATCTAAGGGCCCCTGGTCATTAAACCTCAGAGAACAGGGGAACTTTCTGAACCTGTCAAGTGTAAGAACATGTGTCTAGAAAAAGTAGAAAAAAAAAAAAGGGGGGGGGGGGGGGATTTCTTTCACTGACGCCTTTTCACACTTGTCATACAAGTACAAGACAAAAATGATTGCATGACTCATGTCTAAAGGTCCCTTGTTGCTATATGTGTGTGTTGCTTTTGTACGGCACTCATGAGCATCATACGTCATCACCAGTGCAACTCTAACAACGCCCTGCTTTGCATTATTTATCTCTCATTTCTTAAATGGCTTTCTTTGTGAAAAGATGAGTGACAGCATAAAAAAAGTGCAAAAAAAATTGCACTTAAAACTTTGATAAGAGAACAGTATACATTCAGATAGGAAAAGGCTTACATTAATATATCAACATAGTGTATGCGGCAGATTAAATTACTCTAACTAAGATCTGGGTCCAACCTGAAACATCTGAGAATTCTTCTGCTCTGAAACTTGGTTCGTTGTCTGTCATCTGGTTGACAAAACAGAGCATTGTGGGACAGTGGACAATGAGATGGTTGCTGGCCTGACGCAAGAGACTCTCTAGGAACCTGAGAAAAACAAACACAATTCCACATTCCTCAGTCTTTATACAACAGGTGTTTGAATTAAAGTCAGTGGAAGTCAATCTCTGTGTATAACAGTTATGCTGTAGGTGTCAATGAATAGAACTCAGAAGATAAACCTATATATCACACAAACCAGTTTGTGTAGAGAGTCGTAATAGTCTGGCTTCCATGTGAGTCCAGTGGCTGCGTTTGCTGCAGCAGGACGCTCTTCACCAGCCGGGTGACGTCCACGTTGATGTAGCTGGAGAGGCTGTGCAGGGTGGCTGTATAGACTCTTATCCGTGCCAGGAGGTCTGAGGGACGGGCTATCTCCTGGGTGGTCTGGTTGTAATTAGCCATTCTCACGATGATTCTGGAGAAACATGTGCATTCAACGTCACTTATCACCAGGCTAGAGACTCAGGGTTGGACAGATGGGACCTTGAAACAGGTTAAACGAGCCATGGTGACATGGCACTACTCTTATTAGGTCAGCACATTCACCGCTCCAGGGCTTCACTGTAATTTTATTTATTTTTGTCAGGGTCCTCCCTCCCTGACTAGACTGTATTTACGATTTTGAGCTATGGAAAGGCCAATCACTACAAGCATGCTGGTACTCAAGGGTGCTAATTTTAGGGCGACAGGGGAGATAATCATCAACTAAGACAGAGAGACTAAGCAGAGCATATACAAAGAAACATTAGGTTGCCCTGGTACCAAGCCCTAATCTAAATAACAGTTAGCACTGAAATGACACAGAGCAAGGGAGTGACATGATGGATCTCTTCTCTGATTTTTAAGGGGGTGGAACTCGGCCTGACATGGAGGAATCAGATAGTAAAGCAAGGATCATTATAGTGATGGGGGAGACAAGCTCCAAATTATTCCATTTTTGAAAGAAAATGTGTGCAGGTCTGTAAATGTGACCATTAGGAGATGATGTGCTGTATCTACCGCTGCTATTGACTTTCACACTCTGGTCACTATGATTTGACTTTCAACATTTCTGCAGCCTGTTGTGCAAAAAGGTCAGGCTACTGGATGGCAAGTATGTGATTGTTCAAGCAATGAGTTTAGTCTATGAGCCATTGAGCCATGAGTGAGGTCATTGGTCATTGAACACTGGTCATGATAACAGTGAAATGATGGCGATATGTTGCATAAGTGCTCTAGGGTACAGTTGTGCAGCACATTTATGCACTGGCAAAGGAAACAATATAACATTGACAGAATGTTTCTTTCACAATCAAAGCCTGTGCTAATGTTGGTAATTAGCATATTTCTGACAGTAATTGTTTATGGAGACCCTGAAGTGACATAAGCAAAAATATAAAAGCGAACACTTCTGGTTTCTGGCTTTTAGTGAACACAGGAACATTTGGAAGACTGAAATTTGCAAAAATGTCACCTTGGGGAGTTTTTATACAACATCATGGCTCATTATATTATCAACAATTATTTGGTCAAATATAATAATCCCCCCATCCCCACTCATACTCAGAGAGGCATTTCTCCAGATGAGAGAGGAGGAACTCAGTAGGGACAACGATGTTGTTGAAGACATTAAAGTCACTGCAGAGACTGTAGGTGGAGCAGAGCTCTGTCAGCATCAGATGCATCTTGTCAACACTAGAGGATAGTGAGAGAGAAAGAGAGCGAGAGAGAGAGAGAGAGAGAGAGAGAGAGAGAGAAAGAGGGAGGATGCAGGTCTTTAGGACAAATATTTTGACAATGACAGTTGTATGGATGTGCTCATCCAAAAACAAATAAGGTAATAAACATGTTTGAAAACTGTAAAACCCTCAAAACCAAGGCAGAGGGGAGGAAAGCTGAGAGGAGGGAGAAAGACAGAATTATAACTCTTCAGATTTAATTAAGGAGCTTTCGAGCTGAAGCTATATCCAGAATATCACCAAACAATGGATAGGCCACCATAAAGTGTGCTGCCAGTTTTTCTAACAACCTGAAGTGTTTCTTATATTTAACAGCTTGATTCAGTACCTGTCAATGCTGACTGATTTAACTTAAGGCAAATAAAGTTCAAAACCATTTATATCATATTGACATGAGCATCTACGTCCTTAATTTCTGGTAATAATGTGCCATGGGTTGAAGGAAATCATTTGAATACATCAGCAGACAGTAGAATAGTTCTACCAATATGTAATAACTGTAATAACCTAACCCTAACTTTTACAATACCAGGATTAAACACAGGCGTTATTTGTTGTTGTTATTTGTTGTAACTGTTCTTTGACTGATGATAATGCTGCACACTTCCAGAAAACTGGGATTCATTAACTAGAACCTCTTTTGCGAATTCAAAAAAAGTTACCAAAGAGTGAGACAGAGTGAGATAAGAAGAGATGGAGACAATTGGGGAAATTAAGTGAAAAAGCTGACTTTGTGACGACACTCCGGTCTTTCCTCAAGCTTTCAGCGCCTGGTTTCTCTTTCTGGACCTCTCCTTTCTTTGGCACTGGCTTCTTTTGCTTTCTATGGCGAGCTGCGCTGATGGTCTCCGCACAGTGCTTAGGCAGCAACTAAGGGGTTATCAAGTGGAAAAAGATGGATGCAGTGAATAAGGGAAGATGGGGGAAAGAAAAAAGAGAAAGCGAGACAGAGAGGGAAGAAGAATTCAGTTCAGCAAATATTGGATAACACGCTAAAAGATAAACATGGGTGTTTTGTGTTCACATGGTAGGAACTCAGTCAAAACGTAAACACTTTTGTCATAGTTTCCTCAAGGGATTAGAGGAACATCATCACATTAATCAACTCCAGAGTTATAGACCTGTCTTATCATTTTATTGAAATTCTCAAGTCTTTTCCACTGCCTCCAGCAGCATCCACCAATGCCAAGCTGTGACTAGAATAACCGTTGTGATATGGAGATTGGCAGAATCAAGATTTTTTTTCAAACCTGAAAAAGACTCAGATTTCACCTGGTCATTGAGGTTGCTCTGCTCAGCACATATCTCTAACACAACATTACTGGTCTGCTTGGCAATCTGCTCCAGGAAGGACACACACAGATGCAGTGTCCTCTTCTCCATTGCCTCTATCTAGTGCCAAAGACAAATAGCAGTGTATGTGAGTGTGCAAATACAGTTTCAATTATCTGATGATAAATAGGTTAGAAGACAGATGACTGAACACTGACCTCTTCTGGGCAGAGCGAGTGTCCACACTGGCTAAAGTGGGAGCAGGCAGTAGGGAAGGACATGAGGTAACGCTTCATGGTCACCTCCTCACTGCTCTGGTTAAACATCTTCCCAAAGACACGAGGGTAGAAGCTGGGAAACAAAAAGGTGAATATCTTGAGGGTTTCAGGAGAGGAGAGGAGAGGAGAGGAGAGGAGAGGAGAGGAGAGGAGAGGAGAGGAGACACTACTAACCAGAATATGGACACATCAGATGTCTCCTGCACCAGTTGTTCCACACTGTCAACCATTCTGGTGTGAAACTGGATCATGTTCATCACTTTCGCTAAGTCAGGGTACTCCCTTATTGGAAGAGGAGCCTTGTTCACACTTGTGTAGGCCTACAGATGAAGAAGAATTAAAATTGATATCTGTCTTGCATTTGGTCAAACACTCATGGCTGAGCTCTAGGTAACATTAATTCAAATTCAAATGCAAATTCCTTTAGTTAGCAGTTTTGTAGCAGCAAAGAGTATAAAAACAGTACGGAAATTAGAGGCTATACATTAAACCTGCATACCTGTAATCTCAGCCAGTCCAGTCTGAGTGCCCCGAAATCAAACTCCTCTTTGTTCTCCACTGCGCAGACAAATACAGTTCATTGTTATTAGAATTAAATATGTGCATGCTTTGTTTTCCTTTTTTCAAAAGGTAATGTTTGGTAATTTTGTTGTGAATACCTTGTTTGACTGAGAGAGCAGACAAGGTTGAGACAAAGGAAGTCAGCAGGACCGATTCCTCTTCTGGACACACATACATGTTCTGCAGAGAGAGAATAATAGTGATATAATAATATAGTTATTGTTGCCTCTTTCCTCACCTACAGTGACTGTATCTCAAATAATGGCTAAGAGCAATGCACAAATTCAAACACTCTCACACAGTTCCTGATGTACAAACATAGTCCCATGCCAAACTCCAATGTCCACTACCTGTATGGTGTCATTGAGAACCAAGGCATCAAATTGTGCCAGGTACTGAACATGGTAGCGCTGTAGTACTTGGTTGTGCTTTCTCATGAGACCTCTTAGCTTCTCCATGTAGAACAGCAACTCTGCCATCTGACTGGAAAAACAGGAAAAAAAAAAAAAACTAAATACCAAAAAATTTTTACAAATGAGTCATTTTAAAATCTCTTCTGCACAGTTTAGGATAAATGAACCACTAAAAACCAATGTAAACACAGCTGCTGCACTGTTGTTCTTTCCTTGGGTGGAGTTGCAGAGAGGGAGAATTTATGAAGTGACACCTCTATTACTTCTTTGGAGTTAGGATTAAGAATGCATGAATGAATACCAACTGAATACAAAAAAAAAAAAAAAAAAAGTCATTCTCTTCTCTGTTGATGGTGTCTGAGTGACTAGGGGCCAGATTTCAGAACACAAACATGATCTTTCCAGTCAAGTTCATGGTGTTCTTCCTCTGTACCTATGACCTACTTGTCAATGTAGTCCTCAGGCATCTTTATCTTTGGCATATTCTCAGAGTGTCTGACGAGCCACAGGACCTCGTCACGGGAAAATGACAGAGCCATGAAGACAAACAGGGCCTTGGAGATTCGATTGGCACATGGATCAGAGACGAAAGAGGAGCATTAGGAAAGTATCAGCTGAGATTAGTAAAGGACATGATTAGTGTGAAATGCAGTCATTCAAAGAAATCTCCCCCACCCACAGATAGCTTATTCCCCAGAGTCCAAGATGTAGGTTTGAACTGGATTAAAGATACAGGAGTTAAATCTTGCAGTAATAAATTATTTAAATTCCTCAAGCACCACTGTTATACTCATTACTGGGCTTCTACCTTTGGTCCCAGAAGTCCAGGTTCATCCTCCAGAACATTAAATAATTCCTTCAGAGTTCCTCTCAGAAACTGCCTCCTCTCTCTGTGCAAAGCCCCGCTGTTATTAACACAGGAAATGAACATGGACACTAAGTTTCCACGGCTCCTTTCAAAGTAAATACTGAATATGTATGACACACAAGTGGTAAAAACAAAGCTTAGTTTCCTGCCAAGCTCACCAGTTGACTATTACATGTTCCCGACATTCCTTGATGTCTGCGATTCGCTTGCCATATCTAAAAAAAAAATAAGAAAAAATATATAAATGCAATAGGAATCTATAATTTTTGTCTTGGCATGTCCAGGCCTTTATCTTCTGAAACTCCTATGAATCAGTAAATGCTGTTCTGCAATTACTGATTTAATCTGATCTAATTTTTGAACTATAATCCAAAATCTTCTTCTCCAGATATTAAACCAGATAAGATTTTATTTGTTATTTTGAGCAATTAAAAGGGACCAGAGAAGAGACCCTCAACAGTTTAATCCAGGACAGTGTACTTGAGTGGCACCTAAGCTACATTATTAAATCCCTTCTCCTTTGTTTATTGGCTGAAACATGGGGTGTAAACACTGCAGCAGTGCAGCCTTCATACCCTTTGATGCTGTCAAAGAGGTCCTCAGAGACTTTGTGTATGTTGAGGACTTCATCCCTGGTAAGGGTGAGGTAGAGGCCACTCCGCAGAGCCATCTTCCACAGCTCCTGGGAAGCCTGGTTGGTATTCAGGCTGCTGTGGCACAAGAGGAAGCCAACTACAAGAAGGAGAGTCAACATTTATATGATCAGACTATTTCTGCTGCTGTGTGTGATTACACACTAAGCTATAAGACTGCCTGTATGAGCTTTTAATCGACAGGGATCACTGTTTCTGACTGTTGTTTGTTATTGAAACTATAAATATATATACATTGACTACACCTATATCAAGTAAATTTTGTTTCCCCCCTTTTGATTTTACATCAAAGTTTTTGAGGAGTTATATGAGCATCACAACATTTAACTTTAACTGATATCCTAATTTTACAACATGTTTTTATCCTTTTATGAAGTTTAATGACCAGGGAAGTTATCAATCAAGATTAGGAATACTTACTAATGATCCATCGCTGCATTTCCTCCATAGGCAGGTATTCACATGCCATCTGTAGTGGACAACAAGCTTATTAACTTCCGCTGCAGACAAATTTACAACCTTACATGTATTAATCTTATTATGAAGTAAAATCAGCGAACTACATATGTATGTTAGTCATCAGGTCATCTCACTCTAGTCTTGCTCCAACTTCAAAAGAAAATCAAGTTTTTGCAAATTCTACACTTACTCATGATGCACATGTCAACCATCTTGAAATTGTGAGTATCCTCACAAAATCTGTTAACTTGGCAAAATTTTGCTCAATATCAAAGCTATCAGCATCCTCTATAGACTTTAAATGAGTGGGTGTCTTTGGCTTTAAAATATTGTATCTTTCCTTCAGAACAATAGGTGCCTGGAAGTCAGTTTCTTGGACAGTGGTAGCCACAGACAACAGGGATCATGATATTACATTATAGGGACCATAATGGCTGTGTTGGAGGAGAGCAGAAAGGACAACAGAGAGCTGGGCAGTAAAGAAAAGGGGGGATGGTTAGAAATATAAGTTCTGGGAGGAGAGGAGAGGAGACAGGAGAGGTTAGCAGAAAGTAAGACAAATCATTTTCTAAATGATAGCACTATAATGGGACAGGGGAAACGGGACACAGAGCTAATGTCAAGGGGATTGAAGCTGACCTTAAAGACTATATATATATATGTGTGTGTGTGTGTGTGTGTGTGTGTGTGTGTGTGTGTGTGTGTGTGTGTGTGTGTATATGTGTGTGTATATATATATATATATATATACATACACATATATGCGTGTCTCACAGTGTCACAGCAGGCTGGGTCCAGCATGGCTGCTGGAGTACTGAGCAGGCTGAGAAGCTGGGCGCTCCGCCACTGCTCTACTGGCAAGTTCCTGCGCGGATAGATCATCTTCAGAGACAGCAATGCTGTCGTCACAGACTAGGAGACAGAAAGGAAAACATGAGTGTGAAAGTAGAAGACAGGCAGAGATGGAGGAAGGGGCAAAATGGCAGAGATTTAGAGAGATGGCAATGCTTCAAACCTGGAATCCAACAAAAAGTAAAGTTATTGCAAAACCAGAGGCTCAAGATCTGTGCACGTAGCTTGCACATATACATATTTAATAATTCAACACACAAACTGATGTAATTACTAGTGCTGAAGAAGTAAATGGAATAATGAATCATTTCAATTGGCCCTGGGTCATAAGGCAACATGGCAATATAAAGCTGTATGTCATCAGCATAGCTATGAAAACTGATGTCGTGCCTCCTGATGATGTCTCCAAGTGGAAGCAAGTAAAGGGTAAAAAGTGTTGGACCAAAAATTTAACCTTGGGAATCACCACAAATTATTTTATAACTTCTAGATGATCATTCATTTATGCATCCAAACAATCCTCTGTCTGTGAGGTAATCTGGTGTCTGCAATCCCCTGTTGTTCTAAAAATGCTACAAACAAACCAGACTGTGGTAGCCTCTGCAGTCTGTAAATTTATTCAAATACTTAAATGTTTAGCTTTGTTTAAAACATGTGGGTAAAACATCCAGGGTCTAAAGGAGCCAAGCTTACCCTTGTGTGAGGGCCAAACTCCTCAGTGAGCTTCTTCCAAGGATGCTCATACTCCACAAACATCTGGCCGAGCCGTGGGTAGGAGGGGTCACTACAGGATTAAGAAGTATTCTTATTAACTTGTGTCTCTTCTGTATTCATTATGCAATTCCATTTTTTCCTACCTGCTCCCATTGGTCATCTCATGAGCACAGTTGAACATGCCCACCAGGGCCTTCTTGTCATCGATGCGAGAGAGCGTTATGATTACTGAAGTGTAGATGATGATCAGATCCAAGTAGTTCTTGGTAAAGTCAAAGTTGATTGCCTGAAATCAAAATGAAATTCCGCTATAATCAGTGGCTCTGAAATTGACCGTCCCTTAAATCTATGTAAGTCTCACTATGGTGTACTGTAATAGAGCTACACATTGCAAATGGAGCCAGTGTCGGTTTGAAAGAAACAGTAGAGTTTTAGGACAGCCTTCTTCCACCTGCATAATATTGTGAAAATTAGAAACATCCTGTCCAAAAGGATGCAGAAAAACTAGTCCATGCATTGGTTACCTCCAGAATGGACTACTGTAATTCACTATTATCAGGATGTCCCAGTAACTCAATAAAAAGCCTTCAGTTGATACAAAATGCTGCTGCACAAGTACTCATAGGAATTGAAAAAGAGATCATGTTAGCTTCTCTGCACTGGCTCCCGGTAAAATTCAGAATAGAATTTAAAATCCTTCCCCTCACATACAAAGCCCTTAATGACCAAGCTCTATTGTATTTCAAAGAGCTTATAGTTCCCTATTGTCCCAGTAGACCGCCTCCCGAGCCTTCAGCTACCAGGCTCCTCTTCTGTGGAATCAGCTCCCAGTGTTTGTCCAGGAGGCAAACGCCCGCTCTACATTTAAGATTAGGCTTAAAACTTCTCTCTTTGACAAAGCTTATAGTTAGGGCTGTATTGAACCATCCCTTAGTTATGCTGCTATAGGCCTAGACTGCACCTCTTTCTCTTTCTCTCTCCCTCTCTCTCCCTCTCTCTCTGCCCCCCCCATGCATTTATATCACCCTACTACATATCATTAACTTTATGTCCTCTCTTTCCCATAGTTCCTTCTTTTCCCTCCTGTCCTCTCTCTCCCTGTCCTCATTCTGCAGGTACTGAATTACAGCTGCTCCCATGTTCCTGCTCAACACCTGCTGCTGCAACAATTATTATGTTATGCTACTATTACTATCTACTAATGTACTATTATTACTAGTATCTGCATTTATCATTAATACTCTTTACATCTGTATGTTTTGCTTGTATTCTCTCTCTCTCTCTCTCTCTCTCTCTATATATATATATATATATATATATA
>CM076649.1:4993532-5067526 GCA_038496675.1 Rachycentron canadum | reverse complement strand
AGAGAGAGAGAGAGAGAGAGAGAGAGAGAGAGAGAGATTTTATTTATTTATTTATTTTTAATAACACAAATAATAATAATATCATGATATCAGAAGATTTTGGATCTTTGGGTTTTTTGTTCACTTCATCTGGTTACTTTTTCACTATACATAATTAATAATTGATTATCTTTATTCTATTTTTGGTTAGACATAATAAATACAGCTGAATATTTATTTGACTGCAAGCCCCAGAATTAAATTTTCTATACATATTGTAACAGTATCGTTATTGTGAGTTCTTGGCCATCATATCATATACTAAAAATCTGATATTGTCACAGTCCTAGTTTGAAAGATACTGACCATAAAGATCCTATATATAGTACAGAAGCACATTTTTATTGGAAACGTGAAAATCTGTCTGTATTGGAATCCACAGCCCTATTGATCTTTAAGGGGAAACTTAGCTTTTATTGTCACTTTTCAGGCCAAGAAGATTTTGATAGATTTGGTGTAACTAGTGCTTCAATATTTATCAGCTTTAGCTTCAGCTAAATTAAATTTCACCAATGATGTTTTTCATTTAGAGTGTGAATGGTGAATGTAAAATGTCAAGTGAATTTTTTTGTTTTACGAGTTGAATAAAAAGAATCTTGAGAAACGTATTGGATCAAAATGGATCTGCGGTTGTGTTCGTGATGAAAGGTTTCACTCTAGAGAGATGCTCCTCAAATCCAGAGATCAGTGAAATAAACAGTAGGATATAGGTGATTCACAAGGCAAGGGGTGCCACTATATTGATAATAAAAAAAAACTGACAGACTTAACAGGAGGACGCAGTGTGCAGTCTGTAACATGGACTGTAGGAGTAAACATCATACTAACAGCAGAACAAAAAAAAGAGGAGAGAATAGTGAAAGCTTGTCAAATT
Source organism: Rachycentron canadum (assembly GCA_038496675.1). NCBI lineage: Eukaryota > Metazoa > Chordata > Actinopteri > Carangiformes > Rachycentridae > Rachycentron > Rachycentron canadum. Next base: position 5,066,613 of record CM076649.1, on the reverse strand, counting down.
ATCCAAAGATGCAGTGTATGAGTTCAGTGCTTTCATTCATGAGCCATACAGTGAATGACTTACGATATCAAAGAAGCACTGGCAGGCATCTATGGTGTTCAGCAGCTCATAAACATGGTCCTAAATGATGAACAGAGAAGGATGAGATTACAAAATAGACAACACATGCACAACAACAGAGTAGCATTTCAATCATGTTAAGCCTCTAATATGATTTTCACAAACACATTATCATTTTCATAGATTTCTCTATCCTTATAATCACTTTACATTTGCATATTCCGATAACATCATGATTAAGTTATTCTCAGTTCTACAAATACAGATGTTGCCTTGGCCTGGCTGCAACCTCAATCACAGAAATATGCTAATGTACATGGAGGTGTAACAAACTGATGTTGAATTCCCTCCTGGCAGAATGGAATAAAATCAAATTATTATCCTATATCAGATTAAACCACTCTATATGTAAATGTATTCTGGAAGCCAAAATTTCTGATGAAATAATAAATGTGTAGAAGTAAACAGAAAAAGAAAAGGCACTTTGTTTACTGCAGCCAACATCACTGTAGTGGTCTATTTTCAGATTTGTGTTATTGTGTTTAAAGAATGACATATTGTTGCTTTTAATTGTTTTAACTGTTGTGTTAATGCTATGGTTTTACTAAAATACACTGTAGGAGTTCTTTGGGTCATGTCCAAAATTAAATCTGAAAGTATTTAAAATTTAAGAAGGAGAAAGGAAGAAAGGAAAGGAAAGAATCAGCAAGACAGATATATAATCACCCTGAACTCTATGACATCCAGGAAAGAGTCATAGTAGCTTGATGTGGCTGACAACACTTCAGATTTCTGGCGCTGGATGCTGGTCAGATTTTGCTGTAATACACAATAGTGAAGAAAGTTCATTATTGCTCAGGCAATGTGACAAATTTTACTTAGTCCCGACGGTGTTTTGGCTCTACTTGATACTTCATTAGATCAATTAACCCCATGCAAATGATTTAAATTAAATAGAGAAATGTATAAACACATCATGGTTGAATATTTGTTATCATGGATATTTCTACTGTGTCAGAGTAGATGTGTGTGAGTAACACTCATCTTTTTTTGGTATTTTAAAATCTAAAGATAACAAGCTTTTGTTTTCTTGATATCACATGATAATAATTAACAAGATATAACGGGTATAACAGAACAAAATATGTTTCATGTGAATGCTGAAGAACAATTACCTGACTGAGAAAAGGAGCAAAGATTTAGTGTCAACATGTCAAAAAACACACACAGAAATAAGTGTAATAAATAAGTACACGGTCAGAAAAAAAAAGCTTACAATGTTTCCTCTGAAGTCAATGTTGGGGAATTTCTTGTTGATGTACTTAACAGCAGACTCCATGGCTTTATCTGTCAGGATGGATGGCCGCTTCTTGGAGTCTGCGCAGGTCTGTAACAGAGAATAGTAAATGACGTAAAGAAGTCATGAGATGAGTTTGGACTTAATATTGTGACACTTCTAACAACATGTCTGATACATTTTCATGCCATGCAGCAACAGTATATTGGCAGAAAGTCACTGAATGCTCAGACCGGCTAGGATATAAATTTCTTGTCCAGATAAATGCAAACAATGCAGACAATGTAACTTCCTGCTTGTCACATGCAGGGATGTCTGTCTGTAACCCTAACCTATTTTAACCAACAAACTCTGTGTCTGCAGCTGTTGACAGATATAAATGTTAAATTATTAAACTGATTAAATTTTTCACAGCATTTTGTTATGTTTGCTCTGTGTGTGTGTGTGTGTGTTTCACAGCATTCAGATTTAGAACAATTGACATTCAAAGTGATTGACAGCACAAACTGACTTCCTGTCTGCACTTCCTCAGAATAATGTTGCAGTTGGAAGACAGTGCTGCCTACACTGGTACGACGATGCACAAAACACTTTTATAAACACTAGATAGCTGTGAAAATCACATCATCTGATTGTTCAAGTTTTAGTTACAGCTCCTGGAGAGTTCCTCTCTGTTGAAAAGCATTTTGGGGTTTTTATTTGTGGTTACCATCCTTGTAGGACTCTGCAGTACTTTCTTGTAGCACAGATAAAGCACTTTAATGTGTTGGCTTTATGAAATAATTATTTTTTTTATTGTAGACACAATGGAAGTTTGTAATCTGTACAATCAAGCTGTGTACTGAACTGTATGCAGAAACTTTTTAGAGAACATTACCAAGGCAAAGCGTAGGAAGCAAAAGTCAAGTTCCCTATTTCTTGTCGCTCTTACACACATCTACAAATGTTCCTGTTCACCCTCACCTTCTTAATGTAGTTCATGCGTATAAGCACACCATTCCCTCTCTCAATGAGGATGGTAAGTTTTTCAGCCAGTTTCTGTTGGTAATCCATGGCTCCAGACAGAAGGTACCACTCTCTCCGTTCGAGCCTTGGCCTCCTGGTCCTGTCTAGCGGTTGAACTCCTGAAGTGCACCCAGAGCCTCACCCTGTCACTAGGTCACATGGTGCTTATGGGAGGAGGTGGAGTCATGAGTAGAGTTCAGTAGTAAAAATCATATACATTTTATCGCAGGACAAAAAATTGGGTATAAAATTATGATTGAAAAATAAATGAAACTGTAAGAAAAATTACAAATCAAATATTCAAAAAAATTACTAAAATTACAAAAAGCTGGCAGAAGAAGAGCAGAAACTACAATCTCTAAAAGTATTGTATCATTCAACAGTATTGTATCATCAACGCTTTGATATAATGAATATATGATGCTGAAGAGAAAACAGTATTTTATTTATTACAGTAATTCTCTGTAAATGACAGCATAGTCAAGTTTCCTCTTTCTGAACTTCCTTATTTGTTGTTAGCAGTTTGAGCTACTTCCTGTCAAGAAGAACGGCGGAAAGGCACATTCATGTTATTTAAAATTAGTGCTTTGGATGTGATACTGTTGCAGGTTAGAAAATAATAATTTTTAGACCAGAAAAAAAAAAACTTCTGCCTCACCACAAGATGGCAACATTTACCCACTAAAGCTCTTCCGCTTTACGATTGAGAGAGCAATTATACCACAGATTCATTGATGCATTTTAATCGGCATAAAATGAGCTTATACACATAATAAACCTTAATGACACAATGCAAGACAATATGAAACAAGACATGTATGTCATTTAAACCTTTAGGCAGCTTCTACTAATTTTCCCGAAGAGAAACAAGATGACGGTAACTTGTCTTTGCATTGTTGTGAATTGATAGTTATTGAGCTCGCTTTAACTGAAAAGCAGCAAAGAATAGTCTCATTACTACCACATCAAACTATTCTAAGGTTGACAGATTACTGAGACTAAACTCCTAACTAACTAATTAACTTGTCATGTAAACTAGAGAGGACCTCAGTTATTCAGCAACCAAATGTTGTTTTCTGTTTTTCCCACAAGACCCCCAATAATTCCTCTTGGAATTTTGTAACAGGTTCAGTAAAGTATAAATTGAAGAGTCCAGAGTGGATAATGTAAAGCTTTGAGAGAGTCATTTTCTTAATGAAAGTCAATGAATTCAAGAAAGTGCAGAGCTAAGAAAGCAATGATTTATGTTAAGTGAACTTGAAGAAATAATCTGTTTATTATTTCCCTCCTGGCAGAAGCTCAGAGAGCAGTAGACATGTTAACAAGGCTGTCTGGGAAAGCAGACAGGAGGATGTGGATGTAGGAGGAGGAGGAGCAGGGGATGGGGTGGGGTGGATACAGGATACAAAGTTAACAAACCTCTTACAGTCTATGAACCATGTAAAATATCTGGTTTCTTACCTGGCTTATGAGGAAAGACAGAGGCACATGAAGAAGCTATGCTTCCTAACTTGAGAAACCAGGTACTTGTTCCATAAGCACAAGTTGCAGCTGGCCAAGGCAGCAGCTTAAACAAGGTTATTGTTACTACATCTAAACACACTGGCACATTGGTTGATCAGGTTTTGTTACGTCTCGGTTTTGTTATGTTTTTAATACAGAAAGATTAATAGTGTGTTGTTTTGTTTGTTTCTTCTGCTGTTTGTTTGGCTCCAAACTACAGTATGGACTATTTTGGTCAACATATTTGTGTTTAGTTGATGACTAAATCTAAATACTAATCCTTCCACTGTATCACTGAGTGTTTCAACAGATATATTCCCCCTAAATATTTAAGGAAAACAGAGTAAGTGTAGGTAATAGATTTGTGTCCATGTCTACTTGTTTGGATTGAATTGATAAAAAAAAGTCTATATTAGGACACCTGAAACTTCTTGCAGTCTTTAAAAGGTTTGAAAAGGGTTTGAGGAAGTGCTCCCAGCTCCGGCTGCAGCCCAGATGTCAAAAGAGAGTTGGCAAATATAGTACAGGGAAGTATAATAGTGACTGCTGTGGTATTTAACTTATATCTTAAATCTGCAATCTGCTTGAATATAGTTTCAAATAGACAAAAATAATCTTTTTTTTTTTTTTTGCATTGGTTTATTGTCATAATACTTTTGGATAGCTGTTTTCAGCAAAAAAAAAAAAAAAAATTAAAAAAATAAAAAAAAAAACAAGTGTAAATAACCTGCCAAGTGCCAACATCAGACAGATTTATTAACAAGTTAGTGGACATAACAATTAAAGAACCAGGTTTTTGGCTTTGCATTGGTTATGGTTAGCTGTAGGATTGAGGATTGGGGTTAGGGTTAAGCATTTGGATCAGTGTTAGGGCTTTGTGTTCATTGTTTCAGAATATTTATACATAACTGATAACATAATATATAATCAACATAACACATGTTGACTTTTCTAGGGTTAGAGCAAGGCTTAGGGTTAGGGTTACAGCTAGGGCAGGGTTAAGCATTTGGGTCACTGTGGAGGATTTTAGTTTAATGTTTCAGAACCTTCATACACAACTGATATCATGATTGATAATCAACAAAACTCATGTCAACCTTGCTATCATGATTGTTAGGGTTAAGCATTTACGTAAGGGTTAAGGGTTTGTTTTTATTTGGATTAGTTTCAGAACACTTATGCACAACTGAGATCCTAATTGATATTCAAGGCAAGCTGGGAAAGCAGACAGGAGGATGTGGATGTGGATGTGAAAGTGATGTTGACTTTGCTATTCTGAGTGTTCGGGTTAGGGTTAGCACAACCTTTATACACAACAGATATTATTCATCATCAGAAACCAACTGCTGTGACAGAGTGCAAGCTGCTGTCATAACTATTACAGATACACAGTATGTAGGACATATGACAGCATACAATGCATGGCAGTTTACTTGGCCATTATTAGATACGCATACAAATTATTGTGCTAGGCCTGTAACTATCTCTAACTTTCTCAGCCCTGGTCCTATTAACATATCAAAGGATATGGCGTTTCTCTTTTAAGAAAATTGGAGTAAATTTGGCCCCCAGCTATAACAACCTGCAGTGTGTAATTACACATCTAAATGGTTAAACATAGTGAAAAGTTTAAAGAGACAGCATTCTTCCTTGGCACGTTGGGGCATGGCACAGAGACAGAAAGGAAAAAAAACGCCGAGCATAATGTACATCTCTGATGAAAAAAGTTAAATAGGCAGCAACAATGTAGGTACGAACACACTTTTACTGATTAAAGGCAACATGGAATGTATGTGATGAGTGAGGAAACATGCATACAAGTTCAAATAAATATGAAGATATGATTATCACTTCAAAATCAGTTTCACTTATGAGTTACAAGGAAACAGCTGTCTTGCATGCCGGCTTGATTTCTGGTGTACCTCCCCAAGAGGACTCAAGTAAGCTCTTTTGTCAGCTGGTATGGTTTAATGTAGTACCTTCTTTTTTGTTTTGCATTAGTATACTAATTTGACTCTTCTGTGTAATATTGAAGAAATTAGGACAAAAATAGCTACTACTGCACATTTTGCAGCTTGTACAGTATATAAAGAAAAAGCCAGTGACTGGCACTTTTTCACTCACTTTGGCAGTTTCACCCCATTTACACTGAAAAAAAAACAGCTCTAATTGTTTTGTACCATGGAATGACTTGCTAGGTTTCCCTAAATAACCAACCCTGTGGCAAACAAAGTTAAAAGCAGTATTGATGCTGGCAGACCACCAATGTTCTTGGCAGTGGTGTGATTTGTTTACAGTAATTGCCTTAATGTTGTAATGAGTTATTGATGTTAGTAAAAATGTTTCAAGTCACAAGAATATATGTGATAACACTAAATATATATTAATTGAAATTTTACACGTCCTCCATTACAATGAACATGAGCATCGTAGTTTACCCAATCCAATGTAAATGAATAGTGGGTGTACATTAATCTTGGTCACAATACCTTAATGAAATTACTTGGCATGTAAAAAAAATGTAACTACATTTTTATGTTGTACTTATTAAAATCACACCAAATATCATGCAAGAATAATCATTTCCACTGTAAATGTCCTTTGTAATTCAAGCCATTTATAAAATAGCTAGAGATATTTATCTCTGCAGTATCAAAGATTAACCAGTTGGTTCATGCAGTGACCGCTACCAACCTGGTATGCACAAATGCACATTACTTCCTGATTTTTTGTATTCAAGATCTGATGTTTACATGGAACATTAGAATATTGTTTATTCACATCCCTGTATATGTGATCATTAGATTATACAGGTATTTGATCATCTGCCTGCAGGCATGTCTTCATTTCTCACCATCTCATCCACTACAAGGTTCACTAACTAACTTTATCAGATTTCTGAAACTAGAATAAACATGTAAAACATAACCAAGACAACTCATCCTGAAACAATCATCATGTCAACACACTGATTTATAATCTGCACAGAATTTCAATTGTTTACTGAGTTCTTGTATGCTGTCTTTGCTTATCAGGAGGATTTTCCAAGCTGAGTCTGTATTTTTCTCCCCTCAGGTTTGCATGTCAAATTGACAGAGGAATGCAGTAGTCAACAAACACCAAAGACGGTGGGTGACAGCAGGGTGAGAGAGGATTCAAACATAAATGGGAGAGACAAGATGAGTAAGCCAAAAAACCCCTAGAGCTGTATGAGTGAAGAGAGAGAGAATAACCAAGTGACCTAAAAGACCTGAGGCCTGTTTTTTGAGTAAAAGGGTGTGTGACTTTAGGTTCATCAGCTGCCCTCTTACTTACTTACTGAACTGAGATGATGTGTAGGATCTCAATAAATAATGATGAGAAACGCATACATGCACACAGTGGACACTACAGGGTGTGCCAGTGGGCAGCTCCAGTAAAATCATAGCAGAGTGACATTCACAGACTTGTAAATGCAATGACCTGGCATAAGTTCACAAGGGGGGGAGAGAGAGAGAGAGAGAAAGAAAAGCAGGCTCAGTGACAGAACGACAGGGAGGGTAGTGCCTTTTGAAGGATGGAGTTAGACAGTAATCCCCTGTCCAGGGGTTCAGCTACCAACTGTTTGTTTCATAGTTTGTCTGGGACAGTAACCTGTAAAGTCTAGATAAAACTTTGAAAAAAAGTCATCAGAAATGCTTGTGGAAAATAAGTTCATTTAAACAGCAGAAAGCTTAAAATGAATATAAAAAAAGCAGATGCTGTGAAATGTGTGGAGGTGTCTAATCACTGCTGCTTTACAGATGGCAAAGCTATCAACACTTGCAAGATTTTCCAAAACACAGCATAACTGCCATCATAGCTACATCTGCTGATTACATGAGCGTTCTGGATGATAAAGTATTCAAAACATGCAAAGAAGAAGGAAGAGGCGACACATTCTGCATTTCCCTTGATAAAACATAAATAAAACACATAACTTGCTTCCTATTAGACCCAAACTATTTCCAAAGAATATTTACATTATCACCTGACTTAGGAAATCAAAGTACAAGATGTGCAAAATTCTCTCCACTGCTCTAGGTGAGTTTTTTTCTCATGGATTGTTTTCCATTTCCCCTCATGACTTTTTTTCTCCCTGTACCCTGCTTTGCTCTGGCATCGCCAAGAGCCTGTCAGGGCTCATTTAGCTTGGGTGTGTCTTTTCACTGCACATTGCACTTTTCAAAGACAAATTGGAGCTATATTAATGGGCCAGTTTCTCCCACTAAGAGCAATCCCCACCTATTTTTATTTTCCACCTATTTGGTCTCAGTTTAGAGGCCAAGATTATCTTTTGACTACACAGAGACAAAAGTATGCAACAATGCCAACTCAAATGCATAAAAAACAATAGTGCCATGTCTAAAAAGGATTCAAACAGTAAATAAAGTTCCCTTTTGTAACTACTAGTCAAAGTAATAAACCATGGGCCTCGCTGTTGGTCAGCTACTTTTCAGGCTGATGTATTTTCACTTATTATATTAACAAGGTGGCTGAAATTTGTCAAACACTCAGTGAAAAGAATGCAAATTGCTCACAGACGGTCTGGCACCTGCATCGAAAACTGGTCAGCTGTCTGCCAGCCGCTCAGCTGGTAGCGCAGATTAAATAACAGGTGGTTTCATTTTCCTTTTTACTTTAACCACTGCAGTGACCGCTGCTCTGACTCAGGGATGGTTTGAAGCAAATACTTGGACCCTTGGAGCATAATTTATGATTTGTGTATGTGTCTGTGTAGAAGAGGATAACAGAGTTGTATAGTGTTTGTGGATTGTGGTTTTTCTCATTCCAGGAGTGTTCAATTAAATTATTGTGAGTGACTCCACAAACTTGAAGCTATGAGTAAGTCATAGAACATTTTCTGCTAGTTAACTACCTTATATGTAGACAATTCCTTAGACAAGTCCTTTCCTCTTGACAGATGCTCCTTTCCAACCCTTTAAAACGATTAAGGAGTCACTCAGCACCAGCTGATATTGACTTCTAGTATGAAAAAAAAAAAAAAAAAAAGAAAGAGAAATGAGAGAAATAATTGGACATGGGGAGGGAAAGGTGGAATGTAAAGAGTGAGAGAAAAAATCTAGGTGAGAGAGGAGGTAGGAGTGAAAAAGAGGAGGTAAAAAGAGTGAGCAAGAAATTTCTCCACTGATGTAAGGTTTCCCTCCTGACAAAATCCTCTAAACATGGAATGTAGCAAGTGACCAAGGGAGTACTTACAATGTATTGTAGATGTGTTTGCTTTCTTATATTTTTTGTGACACCTGGCATCTGTTCATTTAGAAAAAAGCAAAAATGTTCCATTCTGCTCCCGTCTTGCTTCTCATCTTCCCTTCTTCCTGCCAGAACGTCTCGTCATGAGAGGAGAGTTAAAGGTGTGCCAAAAGGAAATAGCTCTAGCAGTTGTGCATCCAAACCTACTAAGAGCTGCCACAGACACCAATGGCAGCAAAATGGTCCATAAATGGGTGGCAGTGTGAGCGTTTCTGTGTCTTTCTTTACTGTTGTGTTTTCAAAAAAAAAATTACTCACTTATGCTTTTTTTACTGCCTCTTCTGTTTTTTTATTCTCCAGCCATATATATATATATTTTTTTTTTTTTTTTTTTTTGTGCAATTTATGTTGATATCCTGCATCTTACCTAGACCTTTTGTCTGGTTTCATACCCTCCATCTGCCTGAGCACTCTGCTGCAGTTTGTTAGCAGGTGAGAGCCATATCCAGAGTAGCAAAGACTGACAGTTCTGAAAAAGAGACACATAGACAATAGACACATTTGTGATTTTATTGACAGGCAGAGAATATAGAAAAAAAGGTAATTTATTTTAATTATTAATTTAATTTAAAAAAAATAATAAAATGATTGAAACCACTAACAACGCATAGAGAGAATGGCTGAACACCGTATCCAATGGAAAAAAAACTTTACCTCCACTGTCCCACTTTCTGACAGTGCCTGTAGGTGGCGCACTCTTCCTGGCCGTATGGCTGTGCAGAACGGAGATCTGTAGCTTTGGCCTGCTGTCTGCTATCTATGAGGCCATTGTATCAATGAAGTAAAGATAGCATCTCTCAGTAGACATCACCTCCACAGACACAGAGTGCCCACTGTTCACGTTCAACTGCCCATGAGAGATCAGTGGCTGGCTGAAAACTCTCTGCTCTGCTCCCCCTGACAAAACTCTCTCTTCTATTTCTGTTTTTTCATCTCCCTCTGGTTACCCTGATGGTCTTTACCTGCCCTAATCACACCAAACCACTGACCTCTACACCTTTATAGGTACATCAACAAAGTCCTCCAGTGATTTACTGCCACTTACTTGCCTGAGATGTTCTCACATAACCAACTGCTGAAAACAGCTACGGACTGAGAAACTGTGAATAATGAAAGCTGAAGATCTGTCAATGAGTAACCTCACAATAAACATAGTCGTAATAATGTCACAAATGAGGTTACCTCTTGCTCACTTGTATGTCCAGGTGAAAATTCCTGATATGCTGTCAAATAATTACATCAAGTATTTGGTCTTCCTTAAATGTGTTAGGAACAGATGAGATGGGTACCTATATGTTTCCATGGCAACTCACCCCTCTGACAGCCAGCAGTGCAGCAAATGAGCTGGGGGTCATGCCAGGTGAGTTTTAACCTGTCATCACAGGAGGATAGCAGCTGATGAGGCTGCTGCAGGAGGTGACGACCGACAAAGTAATTGCATCTGTCAGACAGTGATATCTTTACTTCTCTGCTTTCGCAGCCCTCTTTGGTAACACACAGTGAACCACAATAAGCAGGCATCACCACACAATGCAACGCCATTTCCAATCTGCCATCTGAAAATGTAACTAAATGGAAATTTTAGGGTCCAGCTAAGCTACACATGTTGAAACATCACAGTGTCCATTGTGAAAGGAATACGCTGGTCACATTAAATAATATGAGCTTGCATCTGTTACATTTTCTCCTAGAAATGTACTAATAATGTACTAATAATCTGCAACAGTGATGCTGCCAGAATTATATAATTTCACCAACATTTTTTCAACATATCTGCAAAATTGCAAAATGATCATGTATGTTATAAATGTTGATACTTTTTAATGATCATATTTAATGAATCTGCAAAAAAGACTGATTTAGTTTGTTTTTGCACAACATCCACTTGTTTAGTTTTTGTACTTGTCTTTAGGTACTCAAAGCATTTGGTTAAGATGGTTAAGAAGATCGTACAACTTAGTGAAGGAAATATCAACATGGATTTGAAGCAGTACAGGATGTCTTTAATTTTATAATCTTCAACAAAAATCATACTCTTTCCTTTGCCAAAGTTACATAAGCCCAAACACACAGACTTCTTGTGTTTTATCCACTGACCATCTTCCCACAGCCTCCTTGGTGTGAGAACACAGAAACTCCTTAGCTGAAAAAAACACTGGTGGTTATCATATTTTTAGCACCAATTATGTTTCCTTCAGCACAGCCTTGGAAAGACAAATCTTTGAATTCCAGTTAATTAACATTGAAAGCTGGACTGTTGCTCTTACACACTATAAGAATATCTCGAATAACCTCTTTCAGCATAGGAGTGTACAACTATGTTCTGTCATTCCTCAGGTAATTCCTGAGACCCAGCCCTTCAGCACTTGCCCCCTCCATCCCCACCACAATTAACTCAAATTACCACATTCCTCTAGCCCTGACCTGCCCTTTAGAGTCTGAAACTGAAGAAAAAGGAGACATCTTTTTGTCGCAGACAGAGCAACACAATCATCTTGCATCTTAAATTTGGAAATCAAAGAATCTCAAATAATAATTTGGGGATCAAATACCAATTCTGCTTTCTTTACTTCATCAGATTTAACTGCCACATATTTCTTCCTGTAAAAATAATACAGTCTGGTTGACTTAAGACTTTCAGCAGAGCCTAGGTTTGCCAATAATTTTAAGATTGAGTGGGAGAGTACATTTACACTCACTTTGTGATTGACCTAAAAAGAGAGAGAGAGAGAGAGAGAGAGAGAGAGAGAGAGAGAGAGATTTAAACAATCTGGTTGAATTTGGTTAGTTTGTGTGCAACTGGACTGATTTTGTATTCTTTTCTTAACAATATACAGTTTTCTTTCATCTCAGCAATTGGCAGTAAAATATTCTGCCAACTAAAAGAAAGTGCAATCAAAGTGGTAAAAGTTCAATATATCCTTTAATTGAAATTATTCTTTTTTTAATTACATTTTCAATCATTTTGCCTATAATATCACTGTAGTGAGACACTAGGGATGACATGCAGCAAAGGGCCTCCAATTGGACTTGACAGTTGACAATCAGTCTGAGCCATAATAGTATACTGCCTACCAGAAAAAAAAAGTTAAGAATAGTGTGGAACAGGTCAACAATACACTGTGCATAGTTATACTATATAATGATAATAATAATAAAAATCTAGATTTTTCTAAAACCTTGTTACCAAAGGCTTTAAAAAGCAGCAAAATAAAACATACAGGTCACATAAAGGTCAACTCTGTCCATTCAACTAAAAGGACAGAGTTGAAAACAAATCAGAGATACAATTGACGTGTTCAAGTATTACAGTACTACTAAAGATCTATAAAACCATGACAGTTTGAGGTTACAAGTTCATGCATATGCTGTCAAGAGTTCTGAGTTAATGCTTTGAGAGAGGCTGTGAAGAGCTCTGTATATTTAAAAGATAAAATCAACCCAATTTTGGATATGTTTCTTAATAACAAGATGTTGTCAAACCAAATACCAATATTCTTTGCAATAGATTCAATATGTTCTAAGAAGATGGCAGAATTTTCTCTGCCATCTGCTGGGAGAAAACTACGACAATGTCTGTTTAGCTTTAATTTAGTTGCAGGAAGTTACGTGTCGTACAGTTTTTGACATCATGAAAGCAGTCCATCAGCTCATTGGTGTCACAGATCTCAGACTGGAGAGGACTAAGGTGATTTAGTAGTGAACAGTTTATGATGTTCTGTATGTTCAAAGTAATTTGATATGTGAAGTGGGAAGGGACAGTGGTAATGCTACCTACTTCAGTTAGAAATTATGCATCTATGGTCTGAAACACTCAACTAGTCTGTAGTTTCCACAGTGGGGACCCTCACACACAACACAAGGTGCAGGGTATGGCCTCCATTTTGAGTGTGATCATTCACTAACTCATTAATTAAAAGATGATCTGATGTAATAATGATGAAAATTCAGCAGCGTGTACATTTTAAGGGACATCGATATGAATATTAAAATCACCATAAAGTACGATCCTATCATACTTTAATACAAGTGTTCAGTTGAGGGCCACCAAGTTTAAAAAGCAGAACTTCGAAGGCTCCTAAAAATGTTTAAAATATGCCACGATTGCATTGAAATAATTAAAGTGTGTGTCTGTGTGTGTGTTTAGGAGGAGGTGGTGGCAGATGGCAGTGGTCTTGAGTTTGTAGCCAAGACCCAAAATCTAAATTGGCAGATTAATTTCAAATAGTTTAAAATAAAGGTTTTGTGATGTGACATTTAAAAGAGCCATCATGAAGTGATAATTGTATCAAACAAACATTTCAGGTCAAATGCTTTTAGAGGGATTTCTGTTTACTGTTTAAATCTACTGTCAGGAGGAGTATTATATCAGGAGGAGAAGTTAAAATCAATTATCTCATCAGCTAGGTCCAAGCTTTTACATGCTGACAGCAACTCTGCGATATATTGACCTAATTATCTCCTCTGTGTCAGGCACTTTGATCTCACATCCAATTATAACACACACACTCTTGAAAACATCAACAGTCATGGCCTTCAAGTTTCTCCAGCACTGTAGGCAGCGCCCCAGGACTGAGGAGGAAAGAGAGAAACATCTTCACCACAGGAAACAGGATGTCTAAAGTCAGACGAGAGCTCTCTGAAGACTGAGATCCCCAAACAAAATAAAATTTTTCCAAAACACAATATGGGGCAATCAGAAGCTCGGGGACCACCCAAAGCTATTTCACCCTTTTGATCATCCCCTCAGCTACATCTTTAAATCTTTTCAAAGGCAAAGCTGGTTCCAAGTCGAACTGCAAACTTAATTATAAGGTGGTGAGGGTTTATATACTGATAAAATACATACAGTTGGGCAGGTGACATTACCATGATAGTAAAACCACCTTAACCTAAACAAAGTAGTCTTTTTGACCAAACCATGATGTTTCCAAAACCAAAGTATATGTATATTTAAGTTCTGCTTTTACTACATAGCCAACAGTCAGATGAGTTTACTTACCAGTCTTGCTGAGAGTTTCGACTATTGTTTTACAATACAAGAGGCCTCCAAGTAGTAGGTAGCACTTCTTCAGGACAGATATGTGTGGATTATTTCAGTAGAAAAGAAGTGATGGAAGCAGAATCGAGATACATCTGGAGACAGCTCTTGGTGTGTAAAGGAAGGAAGTTGTTGCTGTAACATTTCTTCAATAATACTAAGATTGGCTAATACTAAAATTTAAATGGCTCCTCAAACATGGTATAGGCACATTATGAATAGATACTAGTTCAGTATGTCCTAAAGTAATTTATAATTATGTTTTTTATCCTCTGTCAATTCAGATATCATCATTCATTAATAAGCAATGTTTTCCTGATTAGTTCCTAGGTAGATGCTACTCAGGATTTTGTGTACCTTATTGTGGGTATTACTTCAAATAAAGGGTTTGAGATCATACATACACCAAGTTTAGATGGAGATGAAGTCAATTATATGCTCAGTTATATGCAGCAGTATCCTGAGGAGCAGTCTAAATAATCCCAGGATCAACAACAGGTCCCCTAGCCTCCAAGCTCATGATACCTCTGCCCACAAAGGAAGTTTTGGCCTTTTATTTTGTCCTGGTTCTGTACTCTGTGGTGCAGATACTTGGTTCCTTTTGTCCATGTGGAGATCTGAATGTTGCTCACAGCAAGCGGATCCTGATCCCTCACAACGGGGACCTCTCCTTGTCTATTTTCTTTGCATATTTGCCACTTACTCTGTTTTCATCGTCAGAGAGGAAACGTTTTTGATTACTGGGAAAGAAACACAAATGGTAGCTTTGCTGGTTGATCTTCATGTTAATTTGGTTAACAACCCCTCCCCGACCACCAACACTGCATACCCCCAGTTTCACCACCATTGTACTTCTAAAATTTTTTCTTCATTTGTTCTTTCTGTTTAATAAATGAGCAAAGATTTGTATCTCTCTCCCTCTTTCCACCCATCCTTTTTTTTTTTTTTTTTAAATCACAGGAAGTAAGAAGTGCAGGGCAGGACTGGTGGAGCTTTGATCCAGATGGGGCTGTCTGAGAGCATGAGTAAGACCCAAAAGCCAGGGCACAACAAAGGATGCTCAGTCCTCTAGGTCAGACCAACTTTATTTGATGAAGAAAAGGAAAGAGTCTCTGTTTCCCTCTTCCATATGTCAACTTCAGCACATACTTTATAAAGAAATCCCATATGACATAGCAAAAATGTTTCTTTTCTGTATGCACATAAAATGGATTATAGAGTATATGGAGTATACATGCAATCATCTGAAGAGCCCAAATACATTGGTGTACGAAGCTTTTTCTTTAGAAGCCCTATTTTTTTAAGGTTTACAACACATCAAAACNTGTATAAGAGACAGTATATATATATATATATATATATATGATATATATATATATAGCACTGATCTGAAATTTCCAAGAGACTTATAAAGCATTGCTTTCATGGCAAAGGACATACAATAAAAACAGAAGTCTAACAACTCATTCAACACCTTCTACATTTAAGTGGCTTTGTAACCACATCGGTGGTCAGAGAGGTCACTAAGGATGACCCCTGTTTGTGGGGGGGCCAGCAGTATCCAGGGATATTGCTTGAAGAAGCATGGCGGATGTGGAGAGAGGTTAGAGGGAGACAAACAGAGCCGAGGGTCAGTTTGTTTGGGATTCTTGAGAGGAGATAGCAATTCACAAAGCCTTTCTAATGGGAACCAGCTGACCACTAATAAAGCTATAGCCAGGCTGTGGCTATTTGCTTTTGTTGTGGACCTTTAGAAGGGGGCTTCTGTTTATTGTGCCTTATTCTCCCAAGCCCCTCAAAAGGAGACAAGAGAAGTTTATACTGGGTTAAGTTTACTTTGAGTCCACTGGATTTTATCGAGCTAGTCTATGAGTTTTCCCAGAGAGACAGATTTACTGATTCACCATAAAGTGAAAGCACAAAAATTGTCTTGACTTGCTGACCTTGTTCAGCACTTTGAGTTTTGATTTTCTCTGGATGGGATCTTTCAAGGAGTGCTTTTACTTAACTTACTAAATATTAGTACAGTGTCTTTGTATAGCATTTGGTTAGATGGTTTTTAAGTCTCTATAGAAAGCTGCTTGATGACAAGACAAAATGCATTTAATTACAATGTATGTATGTATGTATGTATGTATTTTAATAATGCCTTACATTTAATCATGCATAGCACCAGAAGAATGCAATGTTCTACAGATGCCTGAATTAGCATTGTTAATGAAAAAGATAACGTTTCTGTGATGATTTGAACAGGCAACTGTGTCTCTAAATTGCAACAAGTATGTGTGTGGTTAATGTATGATTGGGTTATATTGCTTATTAACATATTGAAGATATACATATTTGGCAAGTCACATAAATGTTGACACTGATTGTATCAGTAAAATATCAAAAAATATTTGTTTTCTTCCAGAATATTGGATTTTGCAGTCAAGAGTTCTGTTGTTAATAAAGGTCAGGATTCACTCATTCAAAAACTATGAACATAAACCAGGTCACTTTTCCTACTAAATGTAAATGATGTGGAGTAAAGGTCGGTGGATGACTAAAGTCTAGGGGCCAGGAATATCTGTACAATACTTTGTGACCCATCCATTCATTGATGATGTTTCGGTGTGGTACAAAGTGGTGGACCAACAGACAGACATGCTGCCAGGGTGGCAACTGTTATAACAGTAAACACAATGCTGTGAAAGTACCTCCAGGAGTCCTAAGTTCTGCTGTTTGCATTACAAGAAATATGAACTAGGGATTTGTGGACTGATTGATATTGTAATATTGGGTAGGAGAGAATCACTATAACATTTTCCCCCTATAGGCTGTGCCCCCCGGTCTGAATTATGGGAAATGTCTGGCTTCCTGGGTAAGAACTTTTTCTGCTGTTCGTCCAAAGTCAACATGGAGATCATGCTCAGTTTAAGCGGAGAGGCAACAGATAAAGGAGAATTTGTTTCTTCTCTCAAGCGCCGTGTCTTTTATTTATACTCCAAAGAGAAACAAGAGCGTTTTGTTTTGTCTGAGCCTCTGCTGCGCTGCAGAACATGTTGGTATTCATCTCTGAAGAGCTTGATTAATTTTTGGAAATGATCCAAGCTGCTGTAGGTGTTGAACTAGAATGGGTGAAAGTTTTCTCTCTAAACAGAACATATGTGAGACTTTGTTTAGGTTTCTAATCACTGACCATGCAGCAACACAGAGACTCAAACAGACATGATTACAACAGCTACTTTAACTTCCTACTCTCTCAACAAAATTGAAACATTATGGAAGTGACTTAATGGTGGTTAATGCTCTATGAATACAAGCAAGTGAATGTTCTGAGTTATTGTATGTTTGTGGATTGGACAATGAATTTTTTTCAACACCATAAATTTCTCACAAATCATTGTTTTTAGAGAGCAGATGTACAGTAACGCAGGTGTCAATATTGTCAATATTTCCACTGCTTCTGATGTCTAAGAGTCAAAAGCCTTGATGCTTCATTAGTCTTGCTGTTTAGAGATACTGGACCTTTGACCATTTCACAAACTGCCGTGAGATTGGGTTGGAGAAGAGGAGCTGTTTTTTCCTCCCCTTTCAATAGTTTCTTTGTTTCATATTTATTTCCGTCCACTGATTACTGTCATTAATGTTAAGTTTTAAATACTCCCTGGCCAGTAGGAAATGTCTACATACAATAACTTTTTTTTTACTTTACAGAAGGCCTCTTTCCTTAAAGGACTTCACCATTCCCTCTGGTACACTGTGAAAAATACAGAATTAAAAATGTTCTAAGTTCTAAGTTAGAGGGGAGATTTACTATCTTCACTTTACCATTTATTTTTCTATATACAATGTTATTTCCAGCTTGTCATTTCAAATTACAAGACTAACTGACCTAGGTGCAGGAAACCAAACAAAACTTTACGAGAAATTTGATCAAACTTTACGATTGTTTTGGGAGTCATGCCACTAAAAAAAACATTCATACTGAAGCCAAAGTGTCAAGCTCTGTCATTGCTTTATATCATACTCGATGTGTAACTTGCAAAGACCATGTTTCAAATGGAAAATTATTCAGTTTAATTATTTATGAAAGAGTGCAGGTCAAAAAGGGGTGAATCATGATAGGAAGAAGTTGGAGACCCAAGAAAATGAGGCACAGTTAGGAGTCCTGCGTGTACAGGGGCACAGTGGCACAGACAGCAAAGGAATAGGATAAAAAAGGAGACTGAGACGAGAACAGGTGTGAAACTGTAACAGATGAGCAAAGAAGAAAAAAAATTTTTTTTTGATCTTATGAAAAAGTGTTGCTCTAATACACAATTCTGTATATGCAGTGTTGCAGAAAAGGACGA
The DNA here is from genome assembly GCA_038496675.1 of Rachycentron canadum. Taxonomy (NCBI): domain Eukaryota; kingdom Metazoa; phylum Chordata; class Actinopteri; order Carangiformes; family Rachycentridae; genus Rachycentron; species Rachycentron canadum. The sequence goes on along the minus strand of CM076649.1, from coordinate 5,048,078 downwards.
GTTGCTACTGTGCTGCACGTGGACTGTGAGAGTTTGCACATGGGATGAATAATCCATGGCTGCCAGGAAACTTGATCATGTCCATGCCACTGTCAATCTACAGATGTGCCACAAAACTGCTCCAATCAGACAATCAATAGTTTGAGGGGTAAACTAAATGATTCCTGGCACTTATTTATAATCAAATTTTTCATAAATCTTCCTGTGCTTCAAAGTACAGCCAATCTTGTGTCACTCTTTTGCAGGCTGATAATTAAATTGACAGGAAAAGAATTTTGGATAGAAAACGAGGGTTGGACTTAAACAAGGAAATTGTATAATTTCTGCAAATGTGTGGAGAGTTTTGTGGATGAATGTTGTATTATTGTACTGTGGTGACACAAATAGGCCTAAAGCACAAAGAGTCACTCACTACAGTATACTGCACAGGCAGGGATCTCTGCTTCCCCATTTCCTCTGGGAGCCTTTCAAAGCTACTCAGCTCTGTGCTGGAAAATAAAAAGAGAGAGTCATTACTTCACATACTCTGTACCGATTAATGTTGCAGCTATCATAAAGGGAGCCCCGTGAGAAACATAGACCCTTATTATTTATTATTTCTGAGCTCTGAGCTGTAACCCTCCCTCCTCTGTCATTCCTATTCACGTTACACCTAACAAGAAGAAATTTTGTGCAGTAACTACCTCCTCTTTCATTTCACTGCAAGTCATTCTTGGAAAGGTAGACATTTTATATAGGCCTGGAAACTGGTAATTCAGCTAATTCTAGCGTGTCAGACCCCCAGATAAATCAGGACCTTGTCTTGCCCACTATTGACACAAGCCTGTTCTCTGCTGCTTAAAAAGCTTTCACTGTCTGTATGAGGTGAACACTTCACAATCCAGACTTTTACCAACCTGGGCACTGCATAGTTCCACCTCGATGACCAGTGGATACCACAAGCCAGACATATAGAGGGCTCTCTGTAGAGGGCAGCAGGAAAATGTGCAGGTTGGTTGAAAAATTGTTTTCATAACCAAGGACATATATGATACACAGGATAAGCCAAATCCATTTGGCTAAAGCATTAGGGATCAGAAGCTGAGTACGAAGAATAAACTTTCAAAAATACAAATTCAGGATTTCACTGTCTGTTTGTATCTACTTAGACTCATTTCTATATAAATTACTTATACTTGCTAAAAATATGAATTAACTCATTATATATTTGTAGAACTTAATCTGATCACTTTACGTTTCCTGGCAAACATACAAAAATAAAAGTCTAACATCTTGACACATTTGCTTTTGCAGTTTAGTTTAGTTTTCATTTTTAAAGACACGTTTTTCTATTCTCAGACTTTTTATTCAGTATCATAATGAAAGCAGACGGTAATTATCCAGACATACAGAGGTCAGTAGGACAGAGAAAGCCCAATTCTAAATGATATGATGACACTCTGCCAATCTGGAATATATTCAGAGAAATTATGCTGTTTTCATTCTGAGCAGACCACAGAACTAATTGATGTACTTTAGTGATCTCTTGGCAGTCACGTTGTTTATATAATTAATCGGTTTGACTGAGGCAGTCTATGAGAGAAAATAGAGCAGAAACAACAAGACTATGAAAGAGTAAAACAAAGAAAAAGTGGGTAAACGGATTGTAATTGAAATGACAGTTTGTTACACCCCTTATTCTGATCAGTGATTGTCCACTCATAGATTAGCAACCATAACTAGCCAGAGTGGGTCTGTCAAGGTTCGAATTTCTCCACATGTTGAAGCCAAAGCTGAACATATGTAGCTGTGTGTTTTTTTTAAGCCTTTCCAAAACCAAACCCAAAACTAATTTGTGAGGAATGGCTTTGACAGCGTTGACCTGCGACCTAAAGATTAAAAAAAAATCCCTGCTGTGTTAGTTGCTAATGGTAGCATCCAAACCATGGATAGTCACAGACTAAACATTGGAACCACATATTTATTCCTGAAATCAGGTTTTAGAAAAAGTCTTCGTATATTATGTGTAGGCCTCTCACAATAATTTCAGCAGCTGTTTTTCTGTTTATGTCGGCCTTTGTACTTGTACTTGTACTACAAAATTACCTTAAATGTACCGCCTGTTATTTCAAACATCAGGTAAAATAAAGAAGGTAGTCTTGCTAATAGACTGAATCTGAGGGAATAAAATCATACATTTTTGGGAGAGAAAGCAGTCTTATGACTGCAGCCATGGATGGTTTATTTCCCTGGCTGGAAGTGAGGCTCTCGTCAAACATTTGCTGTGCTGAACTCATCTGTTTGGTGGAGCAAACAGAGCATCAACGGCATCCCAGCCCTCAGAGTTTGTGCAGTGTCAGAAAATAATTCTGCTCCAAAGCTGAGTTTACCTGTGGAAACATCATAAACAGAGGGAGGGTTTTTTCAAGCCTGACTTGCTCAAAGAGAATACTGTTGCCAGAGAGGGAATTTGACTTTCTACTCCCACAATAAACTTGCATTTGGATAAAGTTTCCAGAGTGGGGGGTAGAATCATCACCACTGGCACCTGAACAGACCTCATCAGCTCCTTTCCTTTCTCTTGCTGTTTGGAACCAAAACACGGGGAGGATATGTATGTCAGCCCTCCACTCAAACATCCCCACCTCCTTCTCCCTTTGAGGACACATGAAAATGACCCAAAAGAAACCTAATATAGGTTCAACTCTGGAATGCCCGTTACATTTATTAAAAAAAAAAAAAAAAAAAAAAACTCTGGAAAATGCATGAGAAAGCTCAAAGCCCGCATTTGAGGTAGATATAACCACACATGTCTGTAAACATCACATATAATGATCCATTAGTTTGACAAAACATCTAATTAGTCTGCTAATCAGGTAGTCACACACATAGCAAGACAGTTACTAAAAGAAAAAAAAACACTGCAGTTCTGCAGTTGCTGGAAATATCAACCACTGCACCAGACACCAAGCTTCTGAGTCAGCTTGTTGGTAGTTACTGTCAATTACTCATAGTAATAATTACTGTCTTAATCAGTGCAATTGGTTAATTAATAACTATAATAACCATTTAGCCCACAAGGAGATAAAAGACAAGAATATCCAGAAAATTGGAGTGATATATGTTCAACAGTTTACTGAATCAGTCATCACCAACAACCTTAATATCAAGACAGGTTGTTCCAGTCCATCAGTATCTGCATCTGTGTGGCTAAGACCACATCGCTCTCTCTGAAACCAAACCAAGTCCAAAAGGGGAAGTACCCGAGTCCCTCCTGAACCCACCAGGAATCATATTTTTTATGTGCGAACCTGATCTGAGCCCAATGCGGTTAGTGTGAGATGAAGCACTGAGTTTGTGTACGCTGACATGCAATTGTTGCTACAGCTTGTCTGTTTACTCTAATTACCCATGTGTAGGAACCCTCTACATTACCGTCAAAACACAGACACAACAGAACCCAACCCAAAGCCTCGCTTCATTTTAAAATGTTTGTCCAAACTGACCCAACCCATCAGGCTGTGGTCGATTATCCATCCTCTAATCTGTATTAATCTGCAATAATTCACTAAAAGTTTTGAAACACGTGAGCGCCAACAGTCGGCCAAAACTGCTTTATGGGTTATTTTAGCACCTAATCTCATTCATGTTAAAGGTGTGGCAAATCCTGCTCCCACCTGCCATTCAGAAAAGCATAATTTTTCTATCTCATGGTTTGGTTTTGCCCTTTATTGTGGAATACTTAGTGACGTCCTTACTCAGATTGTTTTGACCAGTTGGTAACAGCTTTCCAAGTAAGCAGTGTCACTGCCTTTTTGAATGCGTTTAGCCTCAGCTCTTCACTCCAATCTCTTACTGCCCATCTGCCTCAACACAGGTGAACAGAGCATCCATTCATCTAATTTCTGAAGCTATTTACTGGACCTCTGCCAGTCACCAATTAAAGCGGCTGATCTACCAACCCAGTCCACTGAGGGGGGTCCACGCTGGAGCTGGGAACTGAGGTGCTAAACAGATGTGGATTGATTGATAAATTTTAAGGTTAAAAAATGAGACAGCACAGAGAGACATTTCTATTAAGTTTTTCTCCTGCTGTTTGACCTTAGATGTATTTTCAGACCTCAGATACTGTACCTCACACTGCCCAAGTTTATCAAATAAAAAGATTTCATTTCTCCATCAAGATTCAAATCCCCCTTTGTGTGAGTAAATCCATTATTCTGGAATAAGCCCATTAAAAACAGAAGATAATGCCAGTGCTACCATTCCAGACACCTCTGAGTTGTTTGGCAAGAACGTTTAATTCATTTTGTTTAATGGTGCACTTTAAGCAGCTTACAGGATTGGTGGTCTTTTGCTGACATGGTTGAGATACATTCCTTCCACCAGGGGGCCCTTTAATCTGAGATTTTGTAGTGTACTGTACTGTACATTGAATGTTGGTCCTCTTTATAAATGCATGTTCTCTGGTTGAACACACACAAACATACACACACACAGCATTCAGCACGATGCATACAGCCTTCCTATGCTATGAATTGCACTCTATCACACACATACACAGCATAATCATTCCCTACTGTATACCAAAATACAGCACCGTGTTTTACTATTTTCAGTCCTCACACACACCTCTCTGTGTAAAAGATTCATATTCATGGACACATGTGAACACCTACAACCACAAGACAAATATACCACGGTGTGTTTGGTTTTCTTTTTATCTATTTAAGAGTTATCACCACCATATGTAGAGGATATTAGCTGTGGCTCGTCCAGAACACTGTTCTTTTGTCTGCCCATGCAGGTAGCCATCTCCACTGGCCCAGTGACCTGCTTCCTGCTTTCTTGAGCTGCCCTGATCATGGCCTTAAGTGTTCTCTCCTCAGCTGGAGCTGGTATGGATTACAGATACCTGCAGAGATCTGTTAAGGTGGGTTTTTTGGTGGGAGCAAACCTTGGTAGCAATTGTGAATGTAGAAGGAGAATTAGAAAAACACATTGCCATAGGGTGACATGAAGCAAGGCAGAAAGACAAATGAAAATGTACTTAGCAAAATCCAAGTTTGACGTGTGATGTGAACACCCCACAGTCGGAAATTAAATTCACTTATACTTATGTCTCAGTGTTGCATTTGACATCCCACAATTACACATCTGTTGCTTGCAGCTCTTACAGCTGTGCATCTCTGCAGTCTGGTGAATATGTGGTGAAGTTTTATCACAGTGTACAAGTCTCTAATCTAAGATGTTGTCAAATGTCATCTGGACTATAAATTCAATTCCATAGTCAAGATAAGGCAGATAAATTATGAGAACATAGATCTTCTTTTATGACCTCTGCAAAACAGAAGCATGTAATTTATTCCTTATATTCTCCACAAGACATTTTGAATAACACTGTATACTACAAATACTATGAATACTATACTATGAATACACTATAACTGTGGTGCAATATTTCAAAATATTTACACTATATATGACAGTGATTTTGTGGGAATTGGATATTATCATTTAAAAATTTTCTTCTGAAATCTCTGAATATATAGAAAAACTTCCTCTCAACCTGCCCCTGTATTTTGCTCTAATAAGACAACCCTCCTTTATTTGTGCCAGTACTTTTTGACTAAAGACCCCATACCCAGAATGGATTGCATGGTTAAAATGTTCTCCTATCTGAGGCATCAGAAAACACCTTGAAACTGCCCTTAGCAGGTCGGCCAACTGCAGAGTCCCAGTCTCCTTTTAGACCCCTGGAGCCTGCTCAGTGTGGGGGAGTCTGTAAACAAATCTGCCATCACCTTTCTCTCCTCTCTCCCTTTCAGTGTCTCCCTCTCCACCATTATTTACCTGACCTTCTTTCTTCTCCTTTATCATTCTTACTTTATCCATTACTAGTATTTGCCTCGATTTCTGCTTTTCTCTCCTAATCACCTTAAGTAATCCAGCACCTCCTACTTTAATTTTACCCCAGATATCGCACGGTAAAGTTCTTCCCACATTTTGTTGCTCTGTACTATCCTTCTGCCCCCACCTTCTGTGCTTAAGATAGCTGCAGTTACCTCTCCATTTCTTCTTAATCTTATCCTCTGACACCCCCTCATTCACTCCATTTGTCCTTCTTTAAGTCAGTTTTCCAAGATGTCTCAGAGTGGGTATCATCTCCTCATTCTTTTACCTTATGACTTTTTACCTCCCATTGCTAATTCTAACCCTTACCTTCACCACCTCCATCCCTAACTTTCCTTTTCGTCACTTCTTCCCTCCCCCTCCTCTCCTCCAGTCCTCCCCTTCTTATCCATCCAATCTCTCCACCAGTCCCTCTCGATCCTATATCTCTTTATTTAAGACCTCAGACTTAATATCCTTCCTGTTTTAACCTAAGTCAACCTCATCTCGTCCTCATATTCATTCTACTTCAAGTCATAACACAACTCTATTTAAAAATGAGCTATTTGTTAGTTTTGCTATTGGTACATAGCAAACCTTAGTATTAACAGCTGTTTACTTTGGCTACCAGTCTAGAAGAAACATTGCAAGTTTAGCAACAAACTTCATTTATTCACCAAGAGCTGTCTCCTTTTCTTTTCTTTAGCTGAAGTTAGCATAATGTCATTGGCCCATCTTGTCACTTTCCAATACCAAGTCACTGTGGCACCCCTGAAGAGCTAACACTGCTCAGAGGATGTATTATAACACCTTATTTTGTAAACGCAACAATGGGTGAAGCTCTTGGCAAGACTGGTAAATAAACAGACCTAATGCTAACATTAGCTATGTTACAATAGTTTACAAATAACTTTTTTATGAGGTTCAAAGTACATCATTTACACAATTTATAGTGCAAATCTCCAAAAAATTTAACAAAGAACACTAACTTAAACTATTTTCAAATTTGTGTCAGTGAGTGACAGAATATGGGCATCTATCAGCAAACACAGAGCCAGAATCAGCTTCATTGGCCAAATATGTGACTCGCAGTGTACACATACAGCAGACATGCAGCTACAACAAGAACAGCAAGCAAAGCAGAAATAACATTAAGATGTATACGCATAGCTGGGCAACCAAGTGAAAAAAGTATATACATATAAATCTAGAAATAACCATGTCTGTATGTACTGTAGGTCAAGTTCTTACTGTAAGCAAGTGCAGTATTGCACAGAGGTATAAAAGACAGCTGGAATAAATACTATGTGATAAAATAAGTAAATAACACTACTATATGAATAAAGAACTTTATACACATACTGTTAGTGGTTCATGTACAGTCTTTATACATATCTTTGATGCTTGATTAACATTTGATTGTAATGTAAATATTTATATTAAATTGCAATATATTTAATTTGGAATTACAGTAAGAGTTTTACAGGTTACTGCACATATTATCAGCAATGTAACTCCAATTTAATTTAATTTTATATTTTATATTAGTTTGATTAATTCTTGAGAAGTTGGCAAAGTAAAGATTTCCATATTTTCACATGACAAAGGTAAAGGTTAAGTAAAAACATGTTTTTGAGCACCAGACAGTGCCCTGAGGAAGTAAACTTAATATTCAATAATCAATCGCCATCCTAACTGGGCTTATGGGGCAAATTGAGGCATGCCAGTAAGGAAACAAAAAAAAAAAAAAAGTTTAAAAAAAAAAAAAAAAAAAACAGAAAATGATGGTGAAGAGATTAAAATAAGGAAAATAAGCTAGAGGATACAAAGGTTAATGACAGTGGCACATTCAGTTGGCCGAAAGTGTCCAACACCATGAAGGCACATTAAGTCAAAATGTTCTCTATTGTCATGTTTCTTTCTATCCATTACCCATACACAATCCTTTCCCTCTTCTCTCCCTCTCGTCTTCCCACTCTCCCCCAAACCCCCTCTTCCCCACAGTCCTGCCATCTCTCAGCATTCCTCAGGTCCACCACACAGAGCCCCATTGTGTCAGTGGGCTAGGGAGGGAGCACACAGTCCAACCTCTCACCATGTGCTGCCACTGAACTCACCTTAGGAGACCACGAACTACTGTACAGCCTTTTCACACATGCGCGCACACACACACACACGCGCACACACACACACACACACACACACACACACACACACACACACACACACACACACACCTTGCCTCTTTCTGTGTCCATTTCCTACCTCACTCCATCACTCTCCTCCATCTCCCGTACTTTCATTCCACCCTTCATTCCTTTTTCTTCCGCTCACACTTCCACAGCTTTTGGAAGCCGGCCACCATCAACAGGCTTCACCCTCTTTTTTAAAAACCAATGTTTATAACCAAACAGCCCTGCTGAAAAAGTCTATTGATGAGACTCTGAGGTTTCAAAGCAAGAGCGCAAGCAGACCCTCAGGAGGAGGAGGAGTGGAGGGAAAGTATGATGAGAGGGGGTTTATAATTTTAGGGGCCATGTTCTCCTTATGAAATCCCTAATGTGCCAATGTGAAGACCTCCATCATGTCCTGCCACTCAATCTGGGTTGGTTTTTCTTTACACAGCACAGACACAAAAATGGCCAAGAAAATTAGAGGCTGTAATGTAGAGACCCACAATAGTCTCACCTATTGATTATTTTTCAAGATTTGTTTCATCTAATCCCAATTAGTAGAGTGGTTGAACTTGGACTAAAAGTTTATAATACCACCAACTCCATTCTAGGCCATTACTCCAGTGATACTATTAATTTTGTCACTACAGCTGGGACATTTCTTGTATATACTATACTCCTATGATTCTTTGACCACTTGGGAGCAGATATTAAGACAGAACGCAACAGTAATGTTGTTCATTTGGTGTCAGGAGCCACCTGGTGAATGTAGGTCATGGTCACGGTGCTTTTGGCTCTGTTTTGGTCCCCACCATCTCTTTTGGTAAATATCTGGCTCTTTTTACCAGCTGTCCGTTTGCCTTTTGGTGCTGCACGTGTAGTGCAGCACCACCAGTTGAATCAGCTGCCAACTGCAAGTGAAAACTGTAAGCTGTAAGGGCAGTGACTGAACCAAACAGTAAAGAAAACCAAACAATGAGTTTAACTGAAGCTGGGGGAAACAGGTGATGATTATTATAGCAGTGATGATAGATGAGCCGGAGGTGCACAAACACCAGCATAAAAAGCAATATTTTAGAAAGGGAAGCAGGGTGTAAAGGAAGCCAATCTAAAAGGCTAAAATATTTTTTCAAAAGTTGAATTGCATTCGAACAGGCATGATAAAGAGCTATTTGATTCAATCATTGGTTTGTCCTTTTATGATCTTAATTGTGGAAGATAAAGCATATTCAAATCCCTTTAGAGTGACTACAAGGGAAAGTGTCCAAACTTTTTGTGGTGCAAGAATTGACCCATTTCACCAGCCTCAAGGTTAATGAGTTCAATTGGACCCATTTGAGAGATTATCACGTGTGACTCAGAAATAATTCTGTAAGACTCTGAGGGTCCAGGAGGGCCGGCAGTGTGAACAACAACCTTGTTTTCTTGCTTAGAAAAAGCTTTATTGTGTACATTATATACACATGACCACTTGTTTATGTGTAGATTAAAGGAAGAGTGTAGAGTCAGGACTATATTATTTCACTATTTCAATAACAAATACAATGAAAAAGTGCTACAATCTACAATGCAACTCCACACACATGTACACTTTGCACACTCAGTCCAAGTCTGAGAGGTCAGCATTCCTCAGAGGCTTAGATGCCGGCTGAAAAGAATGAGCAGCCACACAGAGGGATCTCCTCACGAGATAGAGAGCCATGTGGCGTGCTTTCAGCCAGATTACTTAGTCGGCCAGAGCGCTCAGCATGACCTAAGGACTGGAAGGATAGAGCAGAGCAAAATACACCAGTATCATTTTTCAAAACAGGCAGATTAGTGTGTGCTGTTACAGTGTTTTGTTCTAATAATTTGCTTCTGCTGTGTAATGCTTACTGCATTTTCAGCTGATCGTCTGTTCTCTAAAGGACTGGTGTACTGGTAGGGTAAGTGACTGAAGAGGGAGAGTTATGTTAATAAACTGATGAATAAGCATTATAAAAAACCTATGCATGTTACCTTTAATTGATACCATTCATGTCCCCACCACACATCTTCAGTTCACACACTTCTTTGGCCCTGAATAGTTTTCTCCCACAGAACACATTCATCAGTATCAAAAAGAGGCACTGGCTGTGTTGCATTGTGGTTGCAAACATTGATGTGTGTGTTGAGTCAGCTGCTTCACAATTTGACCACACAGTGTTTAACATGTAAAGATGCATAACAAAAGATTTAATTTGTTCATAGCAAACTAACCAGATAGAGGGCAGGGTCAAACATACTTTGCACCATCAACTTTACCAAAAGGTTTCTGAAGGGATGATCAGAAGTTTGTCATAAAAACACGATTTGGTTAAAAGAGAGGAAACCTGGGTGGAAATTAGATGAGACGAACAAGTAGTAATTACAACGACTGACTCTGATAGAGCAAACACGTTAAAGTTAAAAGGAAAATTAGTGAATGAGATTGTCTGTTTGCAGAGAAGTTTGAACCACTGTCCCAGCAACCATCAGGTTACTGTACTCTGTTTCTGCACCATCATCACTCACAACCACCAATAGTGGTTAATTACTGAGCCACAGCAGCTTTTATATATCCTTTATCTCTAAAGTTTATCCCGGGAAGTTGTATTACTCAAAATGAACTTCAGTGGCCAAGGATCATAGTTCAACTAGATGATAATAATGTAATAATGATAATGTTATTTGCTACATGTCATAAGACATACAAAGCATCTTTCCACCTCCATTTTGCATCCATGCAGGAAAAAGGAAAAAAAAAATGCTGTCAGAAATTCAGGAGGGATTTCACTGTTTAGGCCAAGTCTTGTCACAATACAGTGATGACAGTCCTGCTGGCAGGATTTAAGGAGCCCAGAGTTTGAGTTTGAGTTTGCTGTTTGAAACAAAGTGAAATATATTAATGCTTTAGCAATGGGAGGTACTCTTCAGTGTCAGCATGTGAGGCCCTCACTGTGTCTGTCTATGTTTCTATGTGTGTGTGTCTTTAATTTTGAATTGATATTTACATCATTGTCAGTAGCTGTGCAGGAAGTTTAACATTTGACCCTCTGGTGACTTTATTTTTACAGCCTGCTCATCTGTTCGAGTTCAGGTAATGACTGTTGATTGTCTGTCACTGAAAGCAATTAGTAACCATGAACAATGTGAAACAATGTGTGAAACAACAACTCAACAGATGTAGCATCATTGGTTTAAGGGGATGAACCTAATATTTTAAATTTGCATTTATTCATTTGATAAACCCTTTTATCTAAAGTGACTTACAAGTGATTTCCATCAGGTGTCTTAATTACAGAATATGTGTGATACTAAAGGAAAAGAGAAACCTCTCTAGAAAAAAGTTCATAGAGGATAAAGACAACTGGTACTGACATCAGAGCAGGAAAGGCCAAAAGATTGCTATGTCATGTTTAAAGTTCAGTCACTTTAGATGGATTCCCAGGTGTTTTCATTTTTGCCCCATAAAATCAATTTTAGCTACAAAATCAGGAGAAGAGTTAAAGATCAAAGTCTGAAAGCAGGTTTTTGTTTATTGTACCACTAAACCTTGTAATGTTTTGGAGCTCAACGTCCATCAGTAGGGGTTACAGCATGATGTCAGCACTTCTCTGCAGAAACATACAGTGTATAAGAGAAATGCACAGTTGGACTCACGCAACAAGATTCCTTGTCCAAAAGGGCACAGAGCCGAGGAAAAAGCCCGGGATCTCATTCGGGTGTGAGGAATGCACGTATTTGGGAAGGGTCTGGTGTCTTGTATGTGTGAGTGTGTGTCTGTGTGCCAATGCCTTCCTGTATGACTAAGCGTATGTCTGCGTGTGTCTGAGTGTCTGTTTCTGTGTGTCTGTGTGTGTGTGTGTGTGTTTGTACGTGCACCTGGATGTGTGTTAGTGGGTGTGTTAGTGGGTGGGGGTCAGGAGCACACCATTGTGACAGTGCTGGCTTTTATTGATTCAGCTGGGGTGAGACCATTGCAGATGTCAGAACTGCAACAGGCCAGTGTCCAAAGGACGTTCACCACAAAATTTACTGCATGACTAAATCCTACACACAGGCATTGGTGCAAAGTTTTAAATTTCAACAATACAGTGTTCAATCAAATTTTCCATTTTTTAGAGGTCCTGTTTCCCTGCTTCAGAATCTAAGACAGAAAGATGAGGTACTTTACGTAATCTATATATCAGCATAAAATCAGACTGCTCAAATAAAAAAGATGTGGCTGAAGAGAAAATGAATGGGAAAACTTGAGCACCAGCCGGCAGACATAAATTAATCAAGAGAATATGTGTAAGCACTATATACATGAAATAAAATAGACTGCAATATCTGTAATTCTCTTAATTCCCTTTCTCCTCCTTAAAGAGAAAAATCATCTGTACGTCAGCATTCTACATCTTTACAAGACTATACCAGAGATAATACTGGTCATATTTAATTTATGCAACTACAATAAATTTTAAGGAGAAAACAACCTAACACTAAAAAAATAGCGGATAAAAGACTAATTCTATCTGTATGGCAAGGTGCATCATTAGTGCTGGATGGATGAGCCTTGAGAATAAGTATACAGTGAATCTATATTTATGCAGAACTGATATGGCTGAACTGATGTGGTAGAAGCTTTGAGGAACTCTGTGACATTTTCTCTACTCATTGATCCTTTTTTTCCTGTCTTCTCTCTTCAAACCTGCAGGAGCACAGCAGCTGTAAAGCCAACTGTAGACTGCTTGGTGCTGAGTGATTCCAGATGGAAGACACAATGACCTGAGGTGGGAAGATCCTTTGGAGATTTTTAAGTTACATGACAGTTAACACTTGGAGAGTTGTGAAGCTCTGCTGCCCACTCTTCTTGCACTGGTGTGGGTAACTAGAAAGTGTGCAAGACAGAAAGAAAGACAGAGAGAAACAAACAGAAAGACAGGCAGAGACTAAGACTGAAAGAAAAAAGGGAATAGACCAGAGTTTGTTTACTGATCAAAAAACCCTTTCAGTCAATCCAGTCCAGCAACGCTGACAAAGTCCCACAGAAGGACAGAGAGAACCCACAATTCCTCTGTTTTTCATTAACACTCGAGGTTACCTTTTTTCTGTCTCTCTAACACAGTCCAGCTTGAGGCACCGGGAATCAGTTCATCTTTCCAGCACACACAGGCGCAGTGCTCAATGTGTCTTTGTTTTCCAAAGGGGAACTGTCCTCCTTTTCTTGAAATGGGGGTCTGTTTCTTTTGGACAAACTCTCTATCAAACCCACCTCAGATTCAAAGCTGTCATGGTTATAACTGTCCCAAGAGTTTAGCTATTTTCCACAACACTTTAGGCATTATCATTATTATACTATTTACTCTCCTCTCCCTCATTTTCCCTCTCTCTCTCCACCATGCCTCTCCCCTCCTCTTTCCTTTTTCTCTCCCTCTCTTTCCTCCTGGATGTATGTTGATCCCATGATTCATGGTTTTTGGCCAGGAGCTGCAGCCGTGCAGTTATATGTGGAACATTCCATTTACAGCAGCAGACACTATTTACCCTGTGATTATGCAACTCCATTATATCCCACAACACAGCTGATGGTTAAACTAATCAATATTCTTAATATTTATCTGTGTTTCTGATACATTTGTCATATTGCAGAGAAAAATCATGATCCATAATAATATTTAATTCCTGCAAATCAATCAACATAATTCTTAAATGTTAATGTTAGCTAGCAGCTGGCTATCTTCGCTTAACATACAGGTTGGAAAAGGATTGAAACAGCATGTCTGACTCTGCCAAAAGCCTACCAGGACCTCATGTGCTCACCATTTACAATAACACATCATTGTGATGTGATGTCACCTGAGTCAGTGTTGCTCAGGTCTGTGCACTACAAGAATTAAACTGAAAAAATTAGTTCTGTAGCCCATTCCTCATCCATGTTAGAGGCTAGCATTTCCAAGCTACATTAGCTGCTAGTAGCATAACACTGAACTGCCAGGGCTTGAGTTGAGAATATGTGGACTAAAACAGCCGCTACAGCTGGTTCCTGTGCAATGGTAGATAGGTGAAATACCATTTTTTTAAACAAATGAGATACAACATGTTTAGTTTTAGAGGTGCTGACAGTAAGACTACTAGTTAGGCTAGTTGATTCTTACTGTCTTTATGCTAAGCTAAGTTCACTGGCAGCAAGGTGTGGTGTCATATTTACAATATTTATTAAACAGGCAGACAATACAGTGGTATGAATATTTTCCTTAAACTCTCAGCAAGAACACAAATAAGGATAATTCCTAAGATAGCAAACTATTAAAGACTCACATACTGAAGTCTCTATTTAGTAAGTTTCTTTACTTGATTCAAGTTATTTTGGAATTCTTTTCTTGCCAAAATATTTTTTTATGTAAAATTGTACATGATTGCACCACAAGCCAGAATCAAGTTGTCTCTACAGCGTTAAAAAGGGCACTGAATAACTGGCATCAAGTGATTATACACCCCCCACCCCCAAACACATAACTTCAAGGAGAAAAAACACAGGCACTCTTTGACTTAATGGCATGTTTTCAGTCAAATGTCTGTCATCTGAATCTCTGGCGTGCTTTAACCCCACTATTACCCCACTAAAAAGAAGACTCTGTGATTGGTGGATTACTCAACCTACTGTAGGGCTGTGCTGCATGACCCTATTATCAAAATATACAAGAATACTTGCCACATTCAAAGGCTGGTATATGAGTGGATGTGGAGCTTTTTTTTTTTTATAAGTCCATCTATGTTCAAATAAAATTTGGTTCACTTGGTTGGACAAGAGTGAAAAGAAAGTAGCCATTTATGTGACTGCAGTATAGAGTCTGTCTGTGTGTCTATGAGTTGGCTGGTGAGAGAGAGAGAGGGAGAGAGAGAGAGAGAGAGAGAGAGAGAGAGAGAGAGAGAGAGAGAGATGAAGGGAGGGGGTGGGGGTGTGTCTGAATCTGTGTGCATGCTTGTATACAGTATGTTCCCTGGAACTTGACACCAATTAATCTGACTGACAGCCTTATAATTATTACCAAATGTAGGTGTGGTGAGCTAAATCTTGAGTCGCTGTGACTTCCTGTCATATGACGGGTAATTTTCTGGTTAGAGAGGTGGTGGCCTCACTTTGATATTTTTTTCTTTTTCAT
Organism: Rachycentron canadum; assembly: GCA_038496675.1. NCBI lineage: Eukaryota > Metazoa > Chordata > Actinopteri > Carangiformes > Rachycentridae > Rachycentron > Rachycentron canadum. The sequence goes on along the minus strand of CM076649.1, from coordinate 5,032,885 downwards.
CACCATAATTGATAGCTTCAGAGAGATAAACAGCACTGAGATCAATCTGGAGTCTGGGGTGAAAAAATGATAGATAGGAAGGATAAATACAAGATTATTCTAAAAGATAAATAACATTTTTCTCCAGATGTTATTATCTGCTGTCCTGGGCCCCCCCCCCCCCAATTAACATACGCAAAGTTTATCACTGCAACCAGACAAAGGTGTGGAGGTCCACCATCGGTCAGGATATCCCAGTTTCTTCAGGTCTGGTTGTGCAGCTGTTGCTCTGAAAAGAGGGGGAGGGACCGGGCAGAGTTTCTTCTCCACGGGCTCCTGAGGGCAAGAATGTGGACTGGAGAAACGGAGCACAGCGATGCTGCTGAGTTCAGCACAAGACTGCAGCTGCTATGTTCTCTGTCTCTACCTGGGCACCGAACTTCAGAATTGTCACTCAGTTCAGCTTTGTTGTCTTTGTTGCCATCTTAGAGATGGAGAATATTCACCATTTTTTAAGATTTTATCATTTTAACAATCAAAATAATCGTCCAGTCAGTAGGTTAATAGGCAATTCTGCTTTAAGTAATTTTTGGCACACATTGCTCTTAGCTCATGCTTTTTCATTCTGCCACTAGAGGTCACATGAGTAAGACATTTTCCTCTTCAATCTTAACCGCACAACCATATCTTTATTTTTTGCATTGTGAGGTACCTGAAACTGAATAGTCTATGTGGGCAAAATAAAATAGCAAGAGGTGCTAAAATCGGCTCCTTCAAATTAGATTTGGATCCTCTCTCCTAATTGGCTGTGGCTACCCAAACACAGTGTGAAACACAGAGCTGTGTTGAGATATGGACTGTTGATCTCCATCGGTTACACCATTTGAACAGTATGTGGAGAAGGGGAGAGAAGTGAATAAATTTAAGCACCACTGACGTTTTTGCCACTAAGATCCAAACACAGAGCTTTTTTTTCGCATATATTCAACATATAGAATAAGATAAATGCAGGGTTAATTGTGTGTAATTTTCTTTTTATTGTATTAAAGAAGCAATGATCTCCCAGTTTTGTATTGTATATGAATGTATATTTGTTTTGGCATAATGTTCATAATCAACATCCACAGTTTGACATTATCCTCAGTTATCAAACTATAAACACTTGATCTGCACATCGAACCACACAAACAGCTTCTACTCAAGTCAAATTTTTGCCACCTACAATATTTCACCAGCTGGTTTTATCTGCAGGACCACTCAGCTCCTATAAATAGGCCTATTCATGGGCCTAACCTGCACTGATCTGCTGCAGGAAATGAGCTCCATACGTGCAGGCCACCGAGACTCCACAATACAGTACCCCCTCACAAATATGGCCTCCAGTGTTTTGACTGTGTCACAGCCATCAATTATGAGATGCATATCAACCAAGACATGTTTTTGATGTGCTAAACTGTTTCTTGTTAGACTGCCATAGCAACATATCATCTGAACAATGAATAATAGAAGTAGAAGGTTGGATTCACATATGACATGTCCTATTTTTTAGTATGCATTTATTTTACTTTAATATAATTTCATAATCTAACTTTGCCAGTCATGGAATCCATCCATTAAGTTTGAGTGGTTCTCTGAGATCATGAATACCTTTGATTATTAGTTGTGTAAAACCAACTTTACATTTGCAATGTTTGGACAGAATGTGAGGAAAGTTTACATCTGACTCAGAGAACCCTTTTCTGAAGTCCAATGATGACACAGTATTAGCATTTAACAGCACTGACTGAGGTTTTCAGAATAAAGGGTGAAAAGTATTTGTTCCCCCAGGGAAAAAACATCCACGAGGACAATAAATTCACTGCCAGCATCTCTTTAAATCAGAGCAAGTGAATCATTCCCAGATGGATCTGTATGGATCACATGCAGGCAGTTTGTCCATCCCTCACCCTCTCTGTCTTTGCTCTGTTTGTTTGGCATGCTATAATGGGAATTACACATCTTGGCACAGCCGCCATTGATTAGCCTTAAAACATACAATGTACTCATAGTAGTGATGGTGATCTTACACTAAGAACATCAGTGACAGGAAAGTTTTCCTCTTCTTTTCAATACCAGTACATTCATTCTGTAAGGTGAATCAAATAAACACTTCAGATAGAACACTTAGTGAAAGCGATGCTACACAGGTGGATCATGGTCATTCAAGTCGGTTCCTATATTGGTTTATTAATCATATATTTTCTACTGATACACCTAAGGTTTAGACACACACATTCCACAGAAGATTTGTTTTAATAGTGCTGCTTATTGGAGAGAAACACAATGACCCATCTATAGTGTTTACTAATAACTGAGTGTAAATGATGTCTGATTTACAATGACGAGGTTGTCGATTACGATGTTCTGTTATAATTCTTCTTCCAGATAGGCCACAATTCACAGTCCTCATTTAAAATAAAAACGTGTGTGTATATATATTCAAAATATATATTCAAAAGTTCATCAAACCCTTGTATGAAACTTCTGAAGTCTGTGTTTGACAAACTCAGTGGATCTCTATAACATTCTTCCAGCCTTTTAGTATCAAAATATCTCTTTTTTTTTACTAACCCTCCACTGCAGCTCAACTGGGAAAAAAACAGTGTAAATACATAGACACCTTGTGTGTAATCATCCAGTTTCCATCCCCAATATACTGCAAAGTTTAGCCACAGAAAGAAAAGAAAATGTTTTCTGTTCTGTATTATGAGTTGGGCACATGAACATAAACAGTTGGTGGCTCTAATTCCCCAGCCAGGTGCCATTAAACTGCTGCAGAGGAAGAGACAACATCAAGATGAAGTGGCTGATGAATGAGCAGCAGTTAAACCTGCAACAGATGCAAACATGGTGACTGATGTATGACACAATTGTTAGTTTTGTGTATTAATTTGAGGAAGCCTCCTCATCCGTCAACGTGTGGCTGATGTTTTTGTCTGCCATCATTTGACAAGTGATGTTCAAGATGCTTCATGTCTGTAATGATTTATTCTCCAAGTCTGTTTCTGTTGCACTGTGTCATATTTAGCTTGAACACATTAATATGCTCGATAGGTTAATGATTACAGGCACTGAATGGCATGTAGAACACGGAAAAGGCTTTGTTCAGCAGATTGCAACACATTTCAAGCTCGGCACTCTTCCTCAGCCAGCGTCTCATGGCTCTCTCCCCTTTTTCTGAGTACTTTGAGTGACCTGCTTGGGAAGACTTTTCCTCCACAGTTTCTTCATAGCTTTTACTGATACACTAACTTTCCACGCCCGCCAAATGTAAAAGCTGGTTGAAATATTTAAAACTTTCTTCTTCTTTTTTTTTCTCCAATATCTGGTCTTTCCACTCAGTTTTTTCAAAAAGCACAAATTGTAAAAGAAGATAAAAACAGGTGAATGGTAATGTACTTTTATGAGACAGTTAATTCCAAAAGTCTTGGTAAAACAAGTTGTTTGATTAACTGCATTTATATGTAAAATTTTACATCTGGAATGAAGGATGAGCGGGAAGAGAAAGGAAGAAAGCAGAGGCCATTTTACCACTAAATGGCAGCTCTTCAGGTTCTGTTGGAAATCTCAAGAGGCCATAGAGAGCAGATGTGAAACACTGGCACAGGCGTGAGTCCATGGGTGTTCACGGATGCTTTAACTGTCAAGTAGTCTTTCAGCAAGAACCTTTAATACCATTCACCACAGTGGTTACTAAACAAATTATCCCACAAAAGCTGTAAAAACATTTAGAAGGGGGGATGGGGGGTGGGGGGTGTAGCTTCCATTAAATTCAAGGCAATACACAAAATAAACCACCAAAGATCGTTCAAGCGAGGACTTTCCATTAACATATAAGAATATTAATTCAACTTATTTATTTAAATTTGTACTTCCTCCAGCATATCAGTTATCTTTGGCCAATGGCATCAGTGCTGAAAAAAAAATACAATGTTAAGAGAATGTGCAGATGAAAAGCAATGGATTTTTTGGATGTGTTTGATGTATTGAAAACAGCTAGGAGGAAACTCGACAGTGCTGCCGAAAGAAAAACCTTCCCAAGTCCCAAAGCTGGGCCCGTTAGAGAGGTGGGAACATTGATCACATTGATAGACAAACCAGACACATTCAGAGAAAAGGGGACAGAGAACTAGGAAACAGAAGAAAGAGAGGAGTTGAAGAGAAATACACACTGTGAAAAAAAAATAATCAAAGCTTCATGTTTCTCTTGCTGTTAAAACCGTATTTTTCTCATACCTGAAGTGTTTCCAATAGCTGTCAGCCAATGCTACCTTCCTGATAGGGAAACCCAGACACAAACAACACTGTAAGAGCATTTGTTTAAATGAAATACACATCTATACTATTGAGATCATTTGGCGGGATGTCTCACTCTTAAATTCTCCAAAAAAATACTTTATTTTAAAAAATATGTGAAGCAGTTCAATAATGTGTACGTCAGCATTCACAAATGCTCATAAAGTTTCCACTTCTTCCCCCCTCCTTCATCATCACTCCTCTCTCTCTCCCTCCCTCTCCCTCTCTTATACACATACGGTGGAGGAGTCTCAAAAACACATGCCCGGACCACTGAAACCAAGCTCTTCCAGAGATTTGGACTATTTCGAAGAGTTCCCCGCCCCCGACTCCGTGAAGAGATTTCCACAGACGCTGCCACATTCTACTGCTTTCCTCTATTTTCCTCTCATTTTCTGACTCTGCCTTTGTGACTTATCTGCTCTATTAATGTGGTCATTGTCCAAAATTTGTCTAATATTTCAAAAATATTTTTCCTCACTGATATAGTTGTGTCTTTTTAAAGCTTGTATGATAAGTACAGTATGGGTTTTCCTTTTTGTTCATGGCTTAATGTGAGCCTAACTCTCCCCCATTTCTTTTTACTTGGGCTCACACCTTGGTGTCAACTGCTGCTAATTCAAATAGTGAGGGCTTTGTGTGAGACAGTCATTGACTTATGCAAACATAATTGGGCTGTGTTATTGACTGGTGCGCACCGAGCCAGACAGAGGGGTGTCTCTGAGTCTGAATCATCCAGTACACAGAGGTGACCTCTCAAAAACACTCACAAATATGCACAAATGTCTGCATTCATGCACCAAATACACACACACATAATATGATGAAAGTGCAACTTCTTTTCAAAATCTGGAAATTTGCCAGTTTTTTTCCTCATTGCTGCACTGATGTAGTAGTGCATTTCCTATGATAAAGAAAAAAGGGAGACATTTCTGATAACTTCATCTGTTATAGCTCTTGAAGTTTTGATAAAATAAACTAATAACCATATCAAAGCAGGAGAAGGATTTTCTGCGCAAAGAAAATATTAAGTACACACAACAAAAACATATATGCTTACAAACATAATTAACCCATTTGATTTTAGGAACATAACTCTCAGGATGATGTTCGATATCAATAAACCACAGTTGCTGCAGTTTATTTAGCCAAGCTGGAAACACATCAAACTTCTGGTTCCCAGCCTTTTTTCAATCTCCATCAATAAACACTGAAGTTTATAATTGAGACTGCAGATTTATTGACAATAATTATGGGTTGCCGTCTGATTTAGACACACTTTTTGGTGCAAAATCGTATCAATTGTCATTTTAAAAAGAGCTCAAGAATATGTATAAAAGGTATTATTCTTATTGTCAACATCCCATGAAAACACCAAAACCTAAAATAAATTGTAATAAATAAATCGCTGATCCAACTAATTGGTTCCAAAAAAAAAAAAAAACTAAAAACACATCTGTGAGCCACAGAATTACACAGGTACCACTGCTTATTTTGATGTAATGCACATACATATTTAATGATGATATGAATGATAATTAATGAAACTAACATGTCAGTTTTGCTCTTTTCATGATTTGTTGACAAGAAAATCAATGATGGCATGATGATAGTCAGTCATTTTTAAAGTAACAAATATATAATAATGTATAAAATGTGAGAGTGGTTGATTGTAGAAATCTGAACCTACGTAGTAGCAGCATTGTGGAACTGTACTGTTAGATTCAGATCATTGTTCAGCTGTCAAACCCCTAATGTTAACTTAAATAGTGATGATATTTAAGAGTTGCATTCACAGCTTGTTTGTGTTGCCAAGTGGTCAAAATAATCTGTTATTGTGGGTTTAACAAAAAGTAATATTTGGAAATTTTGATTTTAATAATGAAAGTAGTGTAGGTAGTAAACTGACTATACCCATTTGGCCCTGTAGTGGAAACCAAGCTATGTGGAGTGGTGTTATTATGGCAGTAGGTAGTCTGACAGTGCCTTCTTTCACATCCAACCTAGCTGGTGATGTCATGGCTTTTGTTATTTCAGTGGCAATCTCACATGGCCTCAGTTAAAGCTAATCATGCTGTGTGCAGCCCTGTCTTTCTCCATCTCTCTCTCTCTCTTCATTATCCATCTACTTCCCACTGTCAGGGTCCCACCCTCTCCTCCTCTTTCAGCTGCCCCCTTTCTCACTCCTGCATTCCATCTATCCCACCCACCTTATCTCTCTCTCTCTCTCTCTCTCTCTCTCTCTCTCTCTCTGATTATCTTTCCAGACAGTCTTCCAGTCTTCATTCCTAAACAACTACAGACCTATAGTCACTGATTCTTCCCATAATTTTCTACCTCCTAAAAGCACAGGTTCTCAGTGGGAATCATAAGAGGCACAGCAGACTGAACTTCCTGCAGTTGTATTCATCATCCATCTCATCATAACTTTGCAAAAAGAAATATTTCAATACAGTACCTAGGAATTGCAAATTGTTGGAAGACAAGCAATGTTCTTTTTCTTGTTCTCATGTTGGCAGGAATTATTCCCAAAGCTTGAACACTCAAATGACACACATTTGATACCTCAAGTGTCAGTGTTTATTTTCTCATCCTTTCTGCAGCATCTGGGACTCTGTCACCCTTAACCCCTCACCCTGTTGGAGAGGGGGACACGCCTGTCAGTTCAGCACTGAGAGGCTCTGAAGAAGTCATCAAAATCCAGAAACAGGACACTGCAACCCGTCTCTTTTCCAGGCATAACTGGAAACAAAGCAATGTCCTGTAGACAGCACTCCTCAATACTTAAACCATGCAAGCATGCTGAAGATGAGAATCAGGAAATATCAAAACTACCAAAAACTGTGACAAACAGAGCACTATATTCAAGGAAGTCTCTTTAAAGTCAGCCATGGGCCGTTTACTATATATACAGAGCAACACCTCACACATCCAGGCACTCAGACCATGGAGCAGTACTCCTGTCAAGAAGCAGCATGTTATTGGTTTTACAACTGCTGAGAAATTTTGAATCCACAAAATATTGGCTGATTACAGTCACTCAATGCAATGACAAAATAAGAAGCTACAGCTGATTTTAGGTCTCCAGCCTATGAATAGATAATTGATGGTTGAGTGACCCAGGGTCTTTGATCCCGGGGTTGTACAGTGTTTATGGGCAAGCCGCAAGATCACAAAATGAAATTTGCTTGGAATTTTACTATACATAGTCAGACATAAGCTTTTCATGTGATACCAACTATGCAAATTACAAGTTGTTCAATTTCAATGTAAGAAGGGATGTGGAGCAGAGATTACAGGAAAAACACAACACTGATTTTACATTTAGGTTAAACGCATTCATTTGGTTTACAAATAAGTGAAAAGTTAAATATGACCTATTTGACCCACATAACTTAAATAGTGGAGTATTTCAATCAAATGATCGTCCATTCCACCCCTCACTGTGTTGTTAGATTGAAACTTGCAGGGGTCTACTTGCAAGTGTCAGCAATGAACCTGTTTGAACAGGTGTAAAACTGGATATGCCACTGATCTGTGATCAGTTTTATACTTAACTTGAACCTGGAGTAAAAGAACTTGAAAAACAAACTGAATTGCTGTATGCTTCTCTGACCCAACAAACAACCAGAGCTCTCCATAGACGGCCAAGAGCCAGAGAATGGTACTAATGCTGCACGCTCAGGACGCACCAGCTGCTCCAGTTTCCAATAAAGTGTGGAGGGTCAAAGGTGAAAGCTCACAGGTCACAACCTGCAGAGAGGTGAGGACCCTACATAAATGATGCAACCAAACTGCCCCTTGCCATTTATATATAGCTAAAGTTATAGCTACAGAATACAAGTGGCTCTTCATGGCATGAGCGCTCAGTTAGCTCCTGTGATTTATAACCTCAGCCACATGTGACAGGGTTGGACACCAGTGTCATTATAGCACAAGCTGTAGACTCTGTCCACAGGTCTGATGGGAAGATCAAGGGTGTTTGTTGGGCCATGTGTTATTTCTGTGAACATAAGTGATCCTGGAGATCGTCATATTAAAAAGAAAATTATAAAGGCTGCAGCCATTGTGGTTTAAATGTGGAGAAAGTGTTGTTTTATCAGGGAAAATAATGATAAGTAGTGGAATGTAACTTATTATATTAACTCAACTACTGCAGTTAAGTACAGCTTGAGGTGCTTGTACATTATTTGAGTATTTACATGTTCTGCTACTTTATGTTTCTACTACATAACAAAGGGAAATCTTGTAATTGTACATGTGCATCTCACCATATCAGAAAAATATGATGCTGCATTCCCTTAACCTCAGCCAGGGTCACCCCTTCTTTTCACACAGGCCTTTATACACACATGCCATTGTGTTTTTTCACAGGCACGAGAGTCACATATTAGCAAACAAACCAGGTGAGAGGCCTGGTCCTGCCCATTCTGGCATAAATATCTTCAGCTTTCAAGCCAATGAAAGAAGAAACATATCATTCTATTATTATTATATTATTATTCTGATTTTGTCAAAAAGTTTGGAGCACTGACTCATATCTTCAATGATATGTGTGTTGTGTAGCTGACAAGTGGACTCACCTATAAGCTGGTGCTGAAAATATAAAATGAACAAAGAAACACAAGTCATGCTTATTTCATTCATTTGCAATCAACTCCACTCAGATGGCACCCAACAATTATACTGTAGTATTGATTAATCTGTCAAATGTTTTCTCGATTATTAGATTAATCATTGAGTCTGTAAAACAACAAAAGTCCCCTCGGACATCTTCAAATTTCTTCGTTTGTCCAAACAAGATATTTTATTGACAATGATACAAAGTAAAAACCAGCAAAATCCCACAAAAAAGAAATTGGAGCATGCCAAGTATTTTGGCATTTTTGCTTGAAAAAATGTCTGACAGGATAAATCCATTATGAAAGTGGTGAGCAATTCCCCCCAACTGTCTGTTTGACCACAGCTTAACACATCCCAAATATGATTATGAGTCTCTTAAACACGCACTTCCACTGTTTATTGCAATGTCATAAACTGATCATTGACATTATTCTGTGAATTAGCATCCTTGCAAATATTACAGCCTGACTTGTTGGAGCCTAACGCAACAGCTGGAGGTGGAATTAGACTTTATCAGCCTGCACATGATGAAATACAGGAGACGCGCCTTCATTTGGCGGAACGAAACGACTCTGACATCGCTATGCTTTCTATGAACAAGGCGGGGGGAGGTTGAGGGAGGGCACCAAAGGGGAAAAAAAAAAAAAAAAGTTTCAGTTTTTTTGGGTTCAGTAGCAGCACGTGGAGAAAGGAGTGGTCTGGGACAGGAATAATGGAAACGGGTCTCAGATTTCAGCCTCACAGGGGGTAAGGGGCCGGGCTGATATTTGGGAATATACGAAGATTCATTGAAGGCAACGGGGACATAAAACTACAGCGTCTGGCCTGAAGCGGTCGGTGCTGAGTTTCTGCTGCAGGTCCGGGTCCTGCCGCTGGATTCCCCCATCGGTTTTTTTGGGAAGGGTGATTGTCGAATGGTTCGGCTTTTGTAACTGGGGACACACACTAAATACTGAGAGAAGCCTCCGCTCCCTTCTTTCTCCCTCAAGGGCCCTGCATGTCTAATATTTAGACATGTTCAGCTTTGTGGATTCCAGGACTGTACTGCTACTTGTAGCAACCCAAGTCTGTCTATTAGCCGTTGTGAGATGTCAGGTGGAGGACGACCGTAAGTGACAGTTTTATTTTTCTTAGAGCTTTACTGAAGAAAAGCTTAAGTTGTGATCAGGTGCATAACTTCTTCGACAAGTCACAATCTTCTGAAATATGTTTATTTTACGCATAGTACTTGGTTCTTGGAGTGGTTTTGTTATCTCCTTCGCAACTTTTACGCACAGAAAGTTCACCTTTATTTCAGCACTCTATTGCAGGTTAGGGTATTTTTTGATTGATGATAGATGTGGACCGTCTATCTACCAAAAGCACTGATACCACTGTAACTTGGAGCGGTGATAAAACTCCGAGATGTGGACGTGCGTAAAAGTGATGGGCTGGATGGAAGGATGTGGGATGTTAATGTGAAATAAGACGCACAAAGCTACTTTGATTTCTTGGTTCTGTAAAGTTAATCAGTTTCATATTTTGTCAACAGTATTTGTTCAGTGTTCTCAGTGTTTACATTCCCAGTTATATTTTGAAAAGCAAAAATCACAAAATTCAGATTTTGATCCACTAGAGTGGTTCCCACTGCCTTAGGATACCTCTCTTTCTAAGTTAAGCTGCCAGACACCTGTGGGTTCTTTAGGGGCCTTTAGCCTCTTTTTAACTGCAGATTCACTTAATATAGAGGGGGGGAGGGGTTGGGTGAAAAGTGAAAGGTGGTCAGGCTCAAGGGCCTTTGGTGAAAAGTGTTCACATTCCATTGCTGTCAGAGGGCATCCAGGCATACCCCGGCTTGTTGAGGCGGAAAGGTGGACTAAAAACCAAAATTTCCATAAAAACACCCCATTAAGAACCAAATGGCCCTTCTATCATTCTTAATACCTGAAAACTTTGTTCTGCCTGCAAATTTCTTAAATAATATTGGAGTGGGATTATTCATCATCGCTATTGATTTTAGTATCCTCAAGAGACAAGTGAGAGTTAAGGTATGCCAGCAGATTTGGGGCCAGAAATAATGTTCCATATGATTTCAGGGTTTCCATCTGCTTAAAAGATTACCCATAAGCTGTGACAGTCAGCCCAGAGAGAGACAGAGCCAGGGTACAAGAGAGGTGATTGGAAAAATATAAGACAGGGACTTTTTTATTGTAATTCTGAGAAGTGCAGTTTTCTTAGTATATGATAAGTCAGGCTTACCGAGCTTTTAAAGTCAAGAAAAGGTGTTTTTTTCAAGAGGAATAAGAAAAAAGGAGGAAAATGCTCATGCCAAAGCAATTGCAAGTCTCAGGTTACTCTTTCAGAGACACAGGCCCCAGGATATAATGAAAGCCCTTTCCTCTGCGTTAACTGGAGGCAGAATTTTTTCTGGGAGACACTCAAGTGGTAAAGAGGTCTGATTGTGACCTCAGCAGAGTAGGCGCAATGGCCCAAAGAAGATAGGGGTCAGTTCTTTAAATCTCAGTTTTGAGGCCACTGACTGGCCTGTTCATGCAGGCGAGTAGCTAATCAGATGGGGGTTAAAGTTGGATAGACGCCTAAAAGTTACTACACCTGGGTTCACTTTACAATTTTCTTTGTTCATTTCACCCCCCTGAAAAACAGTATGTCTGCCAACACATGGCAGAGGAGACAGAAAAATTTTCCTCAGTGACGAAAAGCTAGTTTTCTATCAGCTCTCCGGCAGATAGAGGACCCCTTGTCTCAAAATATCTGATGTCAGAAGAATCTTTCATACGTGAGTCAGTGAAAGGACAGGTGCAGGCCTTTGATAGTACATCCAGGCCTGTAAATCTAAATGTCAAAACCACAAGGTATGTGCATGAAAGCTGACCATTTTCTTTTTCCTGACGTGCTTGAACTGGCATCTGACACAGCTATGGCTTCCAGATGGGGTTTAAAATGTGCCCCGTGTTTATACAAGGCAATAGTTTGTGAATTGCCCACTCTGTCCCATTCCAGAAAGACCTCATTCATTGCTCCTGAGGTCCGTTAGGTTACCTAGACTTAAGCAGTCCTCAAAGGTAAATATAGCTACTGTACTTGGCCCTTCTCCTCTCAGCCACTCTGCTCTTTGTACCCTGAGGCCTTTCTTTTGATACATCAGATACTTTCTCCCCTTGGTGCAGTTCAGTGGCTCTAATCAGAGCATTTCTTTGAGCAAGTGTTTAGTCTTCTGTTGGCTATTGAGTAAGCTGCCAGGCTGTAAAATGAACTGGAATATGGCTAATTATGTCTATTGTTAACTTTTCTTGAGTGGTGTAATTTAGACCACATCCAGTACCCCTATTGAAACATTCCCCACCTCCATCACGTTACTCTATGCTCTATTTGCCAAGCTGTTGGCTGGGGGGGAAAAAAAAAAAAAAAAAAATTCAAAACATTTTTCATTTACTGAATGCAAAGTCTGTATGTTTTGCAGTAAATTAGGGTGTCTTCCGCAATGTAAACTAGCCCCATATTTAACTTGTTGAGGAATTCTGGCACATGGTCTCCAGCTCCTGTGAAGTTATTGGAGGTTTCCTGCTGGTATTACGCATCTTCATTGTGAAATGTAATGCTAGACTGCCACCATGTGGCTACTTTAATGGTTGCACGTACTGGTCCAATAACTGCACACGTAACTGCAATTGCTGAGATGTAATGATGCGATAATTTTTTTTTTGGTTACTTTTGGGACCGTGACAATGTACAAGATTTATTTGCTGAAATTGTTTTGATAATGATATAACTATTGATTAAATTGTTTATCAGTAGGTGGGAGTTTAGTTTTTTTTAAGATCAGATGAAAAGTGGTTTTGTTGCATCTGCCCTGCTGACATCCCGCTGAGTAATACAGTTCATCTTAACTAACATCAGTAACACTGGCCTGTAGTTGTTATTGTGAATTGCTAAGAAATGTTCTCACAAGGATCAATGAAATATCTAATCATGTTCTTATTAGCAAACAAATGTTTCAATGGTTAGTTTTGCAATTAGCTTAATGATTTTCAACAAGTTATTGTATTGTTATTGTTTCCCACCTGAACAAATCATTTGATTTCCTTTGTACCTCAAACATATCTTGTGACTTACAGTAAAAAATATACTTGTTTGTTTGTTAGTTACACATTGCAGTGACTGCTATTCACACCTGATGTATAATCTTCTTCTTCTTCCCGCCATCTACCTACCTATGCCTCTGTGTGTCCCCCGCTATGATCTCACACACAGAGGAGGATGCTTTTAGCTGTATACAGGATGGACAGCGCTATAGCGACAAGGACGTATGGAAACCAGAACCTTGTCGCATCTGTGTGTGTGACACTGGAACCGTCCTGTGTGATGAAATTGTCTGCGAGGAGCTAAAAGACTGCCCCAAACCTGAAATCCCATTTGGAGAGTGTTGCCCCATCTGCGCAGCTGACACAACTACGCCCATTGGTTGTAATTTATTTATCTCACACCTCTCATAAATAAATTACTTTAAAACATCATGCTGTTTATTTTGGGGAGAAAATGACACACGGACAGTTTAGTATCAATCAAAGGTTGGCGGGGTGCAGTTTAACCTCTACCAATTAGGCCTTTACTCTATGTCAACCTTTGATTTGAAAACTGTTTTCATTCCCTAAAGCAAACGAATGATATGAGATAAACGACAACAATGACACATCTGAGCAGAATTCAGTGAAATGCTTCCTCTGTCATTTTTCTATAGCTGGCTCACCTTGGCCCCATCTTGTTTGAATACTCTGTCCTTCCCAGAGTATCATGAAAACATGTGGGAGCCATTAAGGAAATACCTCAGTCAAGCAGACATGGCCTCGCATTTCTACTCTATATCCTCTCTGTGGATTTCTGCAGATCTGATGGCAAGAAAAAAAAACTGACATTCGACTGAGGGTTGAGCCGTTTTGAAGAAGTTATTCACCACATTTAAAATGGCCATTTGCTTCCTGTTGAGCGTGCTGGTCAGCCTTGGAAATGTTGACAATTTTGGTTGAGGAGCATGAATGAAATCAGAAGTGTCACTGTTTGTAATGCATGCTAATTGATTAAAATGCTTTATAAAATACTGATCTTTCATTCAAAGCAAAGCTAAGTGCTTAGTAAGAAGTATGTAACCTATAAACCATCATTTTAAATTATAAACCACCAAAAAAATAGGGCTGGCAAATCTCAATACAACAGAAATGTGTCAAGATCACAAATTATCAAAGAGTGTATGAAAGGTTGGCATTGATTTGTCAGGTCAAATTTGTAATCTTGTTTACTTAATCTTTAAACAGATTGTTCAAAGTTTAATCAAAATCTTGCAGTTTTTAGACTATTTTTTGGAGGCCTATATCTTCTGGCTACCTGTATTTAAATAACATTTATAATTTGAGAAGTTTGGCTTGTTTTTTGTTCCAAGTTTTGTTCCCTGTCTTGGAATCAGTATTTAAGAGTAGGTATTGCATTAGCACTAGCAGCAAATATTTTGAAAAATCAAAAAAATCCATGATTCCCAGCCCTACTTTCAAAGTGTGCAAACTCATACCTGCTCAAGTTTGCTAGTTGACAATACTCCTTAGAATGCTTTGAAATATAAGAAACAAAAATACAGCTCTGGCCTGATTCAATGTAATGAAAACATGTACTTTACCTAGGCTGTACCAAATGCTTTTGCTTACTACAAGTCTCTTTTACTTGCTGCTGCTTTGCTTTTGCTTTGAGCTCTAAAGATGGTGATTCAGCCAACACTTTTTCAATCCTGATGGGCTCTTTGGGTACCACAAGTATGATTTGGTGGTGGTCGTTAGAGTAGTTTAATTTCAGAAAATACAACTGGTTATAAGACTTTCAGGGCATCTGGGTAATATTGTGTAATCTTTAGTGATTGTTACTGTGTAAGCAAGTTACTAACCACAATCTATTTTTCCCCTCTACCCCTCCAAACCACACAACAGGAGTACCTGGAGCTAAGGTGAGACCATTGTAGGATATTAAGTTTGTGTATGGATTTGTATGTATGTGATCATGATACTTCCCAGGAACTACAATTAAATCTTTATCTGTCCTGGACTGATTTCAGTGCTGCTGGAGGGGACCTGTAGTTTGTGGCTTTAGATGAGACTTTGATGTGAAAACGTTTTGCCAGATGGAGAATAGTTATTTCCTGGCCCACACTGTGTGCCATATTTATGTGTCTGATGATACTGTAGAGGATACTTATTTTCGTCATTTGACTGTTGTCCAGTTTCCTGATAAAACTGCAATCCAATTGCAAATTTCAAAAGTAATCTTCAAATGATGTGGGTAAGAAATGGCCAAAAACAGGAAAAAAAAAAAAATCTTGTAGTCCTGATGCTAATTGGTGTTTTTATGCTTTATTCTCTCAATATCAGGGTCAGAAAGGTGAACCTGGAGACATTACAGATGTAAGTTGACGCCACCCAACCCCCTATACTGAAAATACATTGTAACCATGCTTTTCATTTGATCATGCTCATTAGTGAAATGTTTTGACGGAAATCTCCTTCAGCTTCACATGAAACAACCTACAATCCTTACTTGTAGCAAAAGTAACAATAATGAAATATAGAAATACACAAATATAAGTGAAAGCCTTGAATTGAAAGTAGCAGTATTAAAGTATTTTAACAAAAGTAAAAGTACAATGTCCAAAAAATGGCCCCTGTTAGTGTTACATTATCAATGTGTAAGTAGCCCTGAAAATGTATTTTATATACATATTTTTATGTAACCATTTTATATGCATCAAACTGGTTTGGTTTGTACCAAATAGAAACCAATAGAATCAAATGGACGTGCCCCAGATTGCTTGAATAAATGTACTTTTTACATTCCCTCGCTGTTGGTAGCGCAGATGTAAGTAATAGTTTGTCCTAATTACAGAGATAATAACATAAGTCATATCAGTGTTATGAAATAATGCAAGAATGAATTGAATTTATCAGATTTTATACTACCAGTCATAAAAGGAAAGGAAGAGAACGAGAGGAGGCAGGCCTGTTAGCACACTCATCAGGAAGACAGCCAAGCACAACAGGTCCTCCATACAATCCTCGATAAAGATCATCATAGGCCAGGAGGGGGAGAGAGAAAGAAAGAAAGAGAGAGGGTGGGGAAACTCTGCTGCTGCAGTGCTCCACCTGGAAATGTTTTAAGGGAATAGTTCATGGCAGGAAATAAGAAGGCATTGTTTATTGTATGTTTCTGATAATGCTTTGCCTGAAGAGATTTGCAATTAACAGGTCTGCTCTGACCGGAGCCAGATAATGTTTCCCCTCATGTCCAGGGAGATCTAGACCTGATCTAATCCTCACTTGTGCTGATTCATTTGCTTTTGTAATGAGTATACATTTTGAGAGTATTCAGTTTCTACACACCAACAAACAACATGCTTTCATATGCTACACTGACATCACTTCAAGGATTGATGGTAACATTTCATAAAAGATCAACATCATATAATACAGATATTTTTATTTCCTCTATTTTCTTCCTTGTGCAGGTTGTAGGACCAAGAGGACCACCTGGCCCAATGGTATGCTTCTATTTCGGCATTTGTACATATTTTCCTTACAGATATTTTAGAACTTGCTGTATGTTTGGAGCCTTCTGTACTATGTGTGTGCATGAAAGACAGAAAGAGCCTGCCTCTATGATCTGACATTAAGATTGGTAGAGTTCACAATCTGCATCTGTCTCTTCAACTCGAACGTACAAGGTCACACCTGAAGTTACTATTTCACTGTCTCCTGTTCATCCAGGGACCACCAGGAGAGCAAGGACCCCGTGGAGCAAGAGGAGACAAGGGAGAGAAGGTCAGTTTGAGAGGCTTTATTTCTAACAGTTTTCATAGTCTCACCCTGACCCTTAAAAAAAAAAAAAAAAAAAAAAACTAGACCCGCACTCCCTTAAGAAGTACAGTATGTCCTATTAAATCTGATAGCTTTTGGTCTTTGGGGGCAGAGGTGGGGGGGTTACCTGCTGTAGCTTGCAGGTTTGCAGAATGGTAGCCTTTCACTGAGCAGCTCAGTCTAACTAGTCATGTGTCGTTTCCATTAGGCTGTGTGGTCTGGGTTGTTTAACAGATGTGGGACTGTGGGAGTCTTATAATGTAAACCTCCGCTTCTCTCTGAGGCCTCACAGTGTGTCAGTCAGTGTGGGAAATCAGCGTCGCCGCGGTCGCCTTGCTTTGATCATCACATTAATGCAACAACACTTGCGTGTGATAATGGCTTCAGGCACCAAGTTTATTTCGTGTAGTCATCTTGTTTATGTAGATTTAAGCGCAAGGTGGACTGAGTTTTGGCCTGCAAAGGTTAAGTACACGTTCTTTGTTGAGGATCCCCTTGAAGGGTAATTTGTCGCTACATGCACAGAGGAATGCCAGGTGGTTTGATTTGAGCTGATAAATCATCAGCATGCACAACAACCCTAAAGGAAAAAGTCCTTGGATTGGAAAACTTAAACTTGCATAAAAGTTTTACCTATTTTTTCAACTTTTTTATGTTTAAATGTCCAGTGTAGTTAAGTTCATGAAGTTAACTTCAGTCCTGATGGATTTCTGCTACCAGTGTGTCAAATGTCAAAAGTTCCCTTGTGTAGACCTTCAGTGCAGTTTGGAGGAGGTTCAGCTAAACATTAGGCCTCTGTCATTAGTATCTGACAAATGTAGTCCAGTAGTGCATCGTCTGCCAGCAACTGTGTAATGACTTATCCAAAGTACTTCTGAGTTCAAGTGCTGGCAAACAGGCCCAAAATGAATCAATGCTTGTTGTAACAATTATCATTCAACACTTTTGCTGTACTCATATGCTTGGAAAGCCCATATTATTTGGCCTATATATCTATAGATATATAGAAAATAAAATCAAAAGTAAAACCATCAAAACCTCTATCTGGATACAGCTTCTCAAATGTAAATATATGCTTGTTTTCTTAGTTTTCTATATTATAGTTTCTCACATTTTATGGACCAAATTATTAATTAATTGATGTAGAAAACCACCTAAAGATGAATTGATAAGGAAAACAATCCTCAGCTTCAGTGGTTATCACTGATTGATTATTTGCTTCATTATGGCCCTACCTTAAGTTTTGTTCTTGTCCTTTTTATAGATTTTTTTTATTTATTTAATTTTTTTCAATCTATTTCAGGGAAGCCCTGGTCCCCGTGGCAGAGATGGTGAGCCTGGCACCCCCGGAAACCCTGGCCCCCCTGGACCTCCAGGACCTAATGGACCCCCTGGCCTTGGTGGAGTAAGTATCTCATGACAAGTAGGGGTGGTGGGCTGGCATTCACTGCCGATATAGGAGCTGACAGGTCAAACACTGATGCAGGGCCAAGAGCGGGTTCACTATGAATGGGTGGAATAAGCAGAGAGAATAGTAAAATAGAGCAGGGAGGAATTCAAGAGCACAAAAGATGTGGGAAACTGCTGGTGATGGGAGGAGGCCAAAAGACAACAGCGAGTGGATGCGGAGAGAGAGAATAGATCGAATGCCTCTCATTCTTTGCAAGAGAAAAGACGAGAGGAGGTGGACTGAGGGGAGGGGACGTGGAAGGGCAGGAGGTAGTGTGATAGGCTTGGGGAGGGTAAGGAGGAAAGCTTTTCTATGGGGGGGGGGGGGGGCAAGGGGAGTCTTTGTAAAGAAGAGAGATGAAAAATGTTCACATGCCCTCTGTCTCTCCTCTGTCTGCATCAGGATTCACATAATGAGCTCTGCTGCTGACAGCTTTTCTCCTGCCAAAGTGACACTGCATCATCCAAACTCCACAAATCAATAACAACTCATTTACAAAACACAAGATACTTGCATTTTGCATCATGGACACTGAAACAGCCAAAGCTCAGTTGATGCAATTAGATTTTTTTCTAATTTATTTTTGCTGGCCTTTTCTTTTCAGTTTATTTCAAACAGATGTTTTTTTACCCTGCAGTCAATATGACATTTTTTCATTTTGAACAGATGTAGATGGCTTTCAACAAATCTTGATTTCACTAAATGTAGATAAAGCAACCTTCATACACCATGACTGATTATAATAATTGAGATTTTTCTTTTTGTCTTTTTCAGAACTTTGCTGCTCAGATGACTAGTGGCTTTGATGAGAAGGCCGGTGGCGCACAGATGGGTGTGATGCAAGGACCAATGGTGAGCGAGTGATGAGAGCTGCTGCCACTCCAGTATTTTTTAAATTTTATTTATTTTATTTTTTTTCCCCAAGCAGTTGCTTACGAATCTTGGATATATCAATTTGAACGATCAGAAGCAAAGCTGAGTGCTTAGACAGACTTGTCTTTCCACGTGAAGACATGGGTTAAAATTCTGCATCAGCCAACATCTGAAACATCTCAGTGTTGGGGAAATGCTGAATGTCAACCAAGTCCAGTGGTGTTTTTTTTCTGTGGCTGATTCTGCACTTTGACCTTTGTGGAGGAGCACAAACAAACAACTTCCTTACATGAACCAGAGAAGGATCACAGTCATCAGATTCATAAACTACAAGATGGACACATCAGCACCATTATTCTTCAGCAGGAGAGGATTTAAAGTCATCGAGACTGTGAAGAAAATTATGCAACATACTGATTTAAGACTAGTCCAAGTAATATGTAGCAGTGGATATGTGGTGAACATAAAAGTGAAAAGTCTCCCCAAGTGTTGGAGAAATCAGACAAGAAAGCTCTGTATACGGAAGGAAAATAAACACCTCACATGGAGTACAGAGGGGTAATTTTATAAACTGAGGAAACAGCCATTGATTGTCATTATACTGCAAACCCAAGAAAAACCACTGCTGCCGTCAGTTAGCTGGCATGGCAGCCTGCCTGAGATGGAGTGAGGAGCATACTGGGAACTATTTTGGGTTAGAGAGCTGGAGAGAAGCTTGGCAGTGTTTCAGCCCAGCAGTGGTATGAGACACCAGCAGGGGTAGACGGAGGAGTCAGGGGGGGCCCATCAGCGGCTGGAGTCAATCAGATCCACACAGCTAGCAGCGGTGTGTGTGGCTTCTCTCCTACTGACTGTCCTTCCACATGTCTGACAGCACATAACAGTGCTGGGCCTTTCTGAAGCCAGCTCACATTTACTTTGGCATTTACCAGCTTGCTAGGGGAGAGAGCAGTGAATGAACAGACTGGACTGATGTTAATTTACAAGTCAAGCTTATAAACACACAATCTCAAATCATACCCATACCCATACACACACACACAGGATCTCAAATCATACCCATACACCTACATACCAAACACTCAAACAACACTCTTACTGAAATGTATGTACACACAAATAGGCACACATATGTGTGTCCCTCAAACACACCTTTAGAAGTTCCTGAAGATAGAGTCCCATTGATAAGTTTCTACCCACCGTGGTGAAGGGTACCCACACCCACTGAAAGGTGACTTTCATTCCCTTCTAAGGACCACTGTGCTGTGCCGTGCCGTTTTCTTTGGCTGCCATGCCTGATTATTTTAAGCATAACCATAATGCTTAAATGAGGGGTTATAAAAGCAAGCCTACTGAAAGGAATACATTTTCATCTAAGAGGAAAGCTGTCCTCAGTAATCTTTTTCTTAACTAAAATACATGGAATCTTGTGAAAATTGACAGCTACGGCTGATTTTCTCTGTGTATGTGAGTGTTTAATGAAGACTAAGCTTATCACCTCTACAGAATGTGATTTTCTCTTGTTGAGCACTGAGGCATGAAGCTAAAGTACAAATGACTTACTCACGTGACTCCAGCAAGAAGCACTTGCAGAGGGGATTAGCTTCAGTCAGAGGAAATTTAGTTTAAGAAACTTCAACCTCGTCCTGTTTTGGTGTCCGAAATCTCACATCTCTGGGACGAGGAATTTCTCTAAACCCGGACAGCTCAGTATTATGTTGTTTTTCATTCCATGTCAAAGTGTAAGAAGTCATGTAGAGTTCAAGCACTTCCCTTAAGAGTACAGCACTACTGCTAATGACCTTTAAACTACAGAAATACATAGGACTTAAGGAAAAGGAGCTGACAGAAGAAGAAAGGAGTGGGGGTGAAAACATGTGAAAAGAGAGGGATAGAGAGCAAGAGAAAGTCAGAATACCACAGAGGAATTTCAAACGATTTATGGATTTGACAAGTAGAGCTGTTGAGTTTTGTGTAGCTTTAGGGCAAAGCAGGTGAAATGTTTTTTTTGCCTTTTTTTTTTTTTATAGCTTTGACAAAATTTAAGTGGACAAGAGGGCAGTATTCCTTCATACATTGAATGAGCTTAGACAGAATTGCAAAATGTGTAAAATATTTGCACACCAGGCTGTTTTTATGTGTTTGTGTAGTTTAAACTGTGATTATATGTAGTTAGCCTGATGTTGTCTCTTGTCTGTTTTCTTCCCCTCAGGGCCCTATGGGACCCAGAGGACCACCTGGCCCCAGCGGAGCACCTGTAAGTACCCCCCCAAGCAACACACAAACTGAGCACACCTGTAGACCAGATCCCATGTTATGTTACAGACAGGATACTGAAGACTAAATCCTAGCAACATTGTCTACTCCCCCTGAGTGTATTTAAGATTTAAGTTAATAGTTATTTAAAATCTAGCATGATAAAAACAAATAATGACCACAAACTGACCAGAAAAGCACATACCACCATGCAGAGATAAATGTTTACACACAGCCCTATTTTAACTACGAGTGTCTGCTGTTTTATGAAGGAGGGTGGCACACGCAGAATACTTTCGTCTAGCAGCTGCAGGCTCTGGGGTTTTTTCATATGCCATGACCCAGACGCACTGCAGAACACCTGACAATTTACCTTTCACGGAGTCTATTGGGCTTTACCCTCCATCCCCAACCTCCCCACCTTTTTCTGTTCCTGCCCGCAACTGAGCTCTAACTTCCAGAGTAAAGCTATTAAGTTTTAGGCAGTGCCAGCTGACTTGCCTCAACTTGAAAGTTTTTTATCACCCTAAGCCCACATTTGGAGAGAACCATTTTCATCTTGGGCACCTACCACTGAGCTTAGATGGTTCAAACAGATGGCCTGACATGTAGAGAAGAGTGATTTTAAATAGCTGCAGTTTGTAACTGCTTGTGCATTTTCACTATGTGCTGCAGATGTCCATTTTGCTGAATGTATAGATATAAACTAATTAAATTAGGGTTAGGGTTGTGACCTCTGCAAAATGACTAGAGATGAATCAGCTAATTAAATGACTGTCAGAAAAATATTTGAACTGATAATCAATCTGAAAAAGTACTACACATTATTTGGTTTCAGGCTCTACACAGTGTCACGACTTTTTCCTAAACTGAACACCTGT
Organism: Rachycentron canadum; assembly: GCA_038496675.1. NCBI lineage: Eukaryota > Metazoa > Chordata > Actinopteri > Carangiformes > Rachycentridae > Rachycentron > Rachycentron canadum. The sequence goes on along the minus strand of CM076649.1, from coordinate 5,010,602 downwards.
TAGCTTTGGGCTATTGGTCAGACAAAACACAAGAATTGGTTTGGGGTCTTGGTAGGTTGCAAGTGGCATTTTTTACTATAGTTTAATAACTGAAAGTAAGTCTTACTTGCAGCCATACATACAAATAATTTATGAACAATTAATTTGTTATGCAGTTTTTTTTATTATGTAATTGGATGTTTGGTTAATAAATATCAGAAAATAGTGGAAAATGCTCTCATGATTTCCTGACATATGGAAACAGCTTGTTTTGAGTTGCATCTACAATCAAAGATTGACATTGATTTTTTTGTTCATTTAAAAATGACCTAAACTCAAATATTAAGGTAGCATCATTAATTTTCTCTTCAACTGATTTGTCCAACTCTAGGGACATCATCATCAAAGTCAGACGGTTTTTTTTCCACTTAGCCTCATCTTTGCATATAAAAATCTATATACAAATCTTTGTATATAAAACAGTCGCCTTTCATTTAAACGGTCTGTCTCTTCTTTCTGCATCTCAGGGCCCACAAGGTTTCCAAGGCAACCCAGGAGAGGCTGGAGAGCCCGGACAATCTGTAAGTGTCCCACAGAGTACTATTCCCTCCCCAGCCCACATCATATGCTTTATTATAATTTCTGCCTCAAGAGCCTTTTTCATAACCTCTTTAGATGCCCCCCCTCCACCCCTCCTCCTTCTCTCAAGGTGCCTATAAGCCTCTCTTTCCTTTTTCATCCATCTCCCTCTACTTACATCTTTTTACTTCACATCTTATTTTTAAAACTTAAAAGATGGCATTATCCACAAAATCACTATTAGCTTTAAAATTACTTCAACAGCTAAAGTTATCAAATATCGTTGATAGAGTATAGTGTCTGCAAATGAGACAGGAGGAAAAAGGTCCCCAGAAAAGAACCAAAACATCACTGAACTGGATAACAATCTTGTCCTATTCAATTTTACAACCCCATGTGGAAACTTCTGCCACAGATACTCCATTGAAGCTACACTTTATTTACATTAACACTCTCTAACCTTTCATTGCCAGCCACGAACTTCTATAGCCTGCATTTGAGTATCCACCTCGTTACATTTCAACATTTACAACCCTCACAGCCAGTCAGTCCTCACAGTCACAAACCCACATCTGTGTGAAGCCTGACATCTAATGGTGAAAGTCAGGGTACCACTCTTGTTTTTATATTTCTCCTCTGAAAATCCCCTAGCCCTCAAACAACTCCTCTCAGACAGAAGTTCCTAAGCCTCTCTATTAGTTTTTATTCTGTTTTTCTTGCAATTCCTCCTTTGAATTTTCTCTCTCCTCATCACGCCCTGTCTACCCTTTCTTACCCCTCCTGCACCCCCCTGTCCTTCCAGTTTCCTCAGCAGGTAGACAATGCAGGGTCTCCCCACTGCTGTGTTAATCTGCTCCTGTGGAGTTCAGTTAAGCAGGTGGAAGTGCCTTCCCTTTTAAATACATGCCAACACATCATTATGTGTGATTAAAATCAAGCTTCCTACCAGAAAATAACTTGACAGTTGTAGAGGGGTCACAGTGTTGGCTCAGTGCTTACGTCCAGAGATAATTTTAGCCTTTGAAATAATGATAAATCTGTTTTTTCCTCATCAGAATCAAAATTACCAACAGCATGTCATTAGCATATTTCTCTTAATTTGACATCCCTTTTGTTATTGCAGGTCAGTGTTTTATTCAATGAGAACTTCAGAGTTTGATTTTCTTAATAAAGACGTTAGTTCGTCTAGATGTAAAAATGATGATAGCACCAATAGGCCAATAGATGCATGATAAGGTTGAGAAAGAAAATGATTGGAAACAGCTGAACCGTGTAATGGATATTTGTTCCATCACTTTCAGCCCAATTTCCTCTATAAATCCTGCTGATTCTGACCTTTTCCCATTGACTAATCCTGTCATCAAGAATCATAATATTGTCATTACTATATAAATCTCTCTGTGTTTGTGTGGAAAGAGATACTTGCATTAATTAATTACAAAGCGATGTGCAATGTGTTTCTAACTATGGCACAACTTTTATAATGTGATAGTAAACTCCTAATTGATGGCAGCTTGACAGTGAATTTAACACTTCTATAGGTTGAATGCTTATTAAGTCAAGTGTTTTGTCTCATTTCTGTTTACTGTCAAGCAAAGTTGTCACCACATGCTGTGAATTTTGATCCAAGTTCAAAATACTGCCCTCTGTTGGTTATAAATGGTCATTAAGTCTCACCTTTTTTCTTGCCTGTTTTCTCTTCTGTCATAATAATAGGGCCCCATGGGTCCCCGTGGCCCCCCCGGACCTCCTGGAAAATCTGGAGATGATGTAAGTGTGTCACCAACTGTACATATACATTGATTTTATTGGTCTCTGTTCACGCTTAATTTTAGTACTTTTCAAAACTTAACTGAATTACTCTAAAACCTCTACCATTGTATATCAAATTTCTGGATGTTATTTTCAACATCTTGTGATATCGACCCAGACATTTTTAAGTTTGGGATTATTGCTGCTACATTACCACGGAAAATGCATGTTTAAAAATAAAGGTCCCAATTAAAAAAAAAAAAAAAAAAGTGTAATTCAGGTAACTAAATTACACGTTACAAGTGCTATCTTAACCCTGAATTGAATAGTAGCCTACTGCAAGACATAACGTGTTATTACTGAGACAACATGCCAAATAACCAGTGTCATTTGGAGTTGTTGCTGTGACCAGACAAAGAACATTCATGGAAATTATTTTCATTTGAGATCACATTCAATTATAATTTTTATAAGAAAGGAATCTTAGTCATCCAGTGTTATCTATTATGTGAAATAACACGAAAAGTTACTTTTCCTAATTTTCCTAAAAGTGTCGTAGTAAGTGCTCATCTACTTGACATAAGGAGTCAAAGTGTAATTTCTGGTCCGGCCACGTGATGGCAGCAGACATGACATATCACATTACATCCACTAGGAGTGCTCACTGGCATACAAACAACATTAACTATACTGTACAGTATTTGTACAGTACATTTTCTAAAAGTTTTACTTTTATACAACTTTTCCTGTTCGTTTCTGTTTTAGGGTGAGGCTGGCAAACCTGGCAAATCAGGCGAGCGTGGACCTACTGGACCTCAGGTGAGATTTCTCAGGCTGTTGATTCATTCTGACTCTTCATGAACTAGACATTTTACTTTTGGATTAGGGACTTAATATACTTAAAGGCTGTGTTTTTTTTTCTCTCTCTTTGGTGGCCATTAACCAGCATCATAGAGAGTTGCAAAAAAATTAGTTTCTTACATTATTAAACAGGTGCTTCATCTCTAATCTTGCATTATAGGGAGCTCGTGGATTCCCAGGAACTCCTGGTCTGCCCGGCATCAAGGGACACAGAGTGAGTGTGTTGACTTTTCATTTCCAGGAAAATTAGGTGATGGTTGTTTGTGATATTATTGGTTTTCTAACGATGCTCTCTCGATCTATTGTATCTTTTAGGGTTATCCAGGTCTTGATGGTACTAAGGGAGAGACTGGAGCTGTTGGTGCTAAGGTAGGTTTTTTGTGTATTGTGTACCAGTGTTGTGATTTGTTAAAACATGATTCAAGTGTTTGTTTCTGTCGGTGTTGATCGTGACCCTATTAAAAGAAGGACACAGCTGACACAACGCAAGAGGAATAACACTAGGCTTATGAGATGACTTTTCATTGACAGTATATAGCCACAGAAATAGATGTTGTCAAGGTAACAACTAATGGGAATTCAACTAAACCATAGACCATCTTTACTTAAGTTTCTCTTGTCATACTAACTGCTAAATCTTCCCTCTTTTTAGGGTGAGGCTGGTGCTCCCGGAGAGAATGGTGCTCCTGGACCAATGGTGTGAATTTCTGTACATCACAACAATCAAACATCAACAGAAAACACAAAACTGTACAAACCCAGTCTATTTATAATAGCAATCTGATTGTGAAGGTTTCTTTTCCCCTCTCTGTCATCTACATAGGGACCTCGTGGTTTGCCCGGTGAGAGAGGTCGTCCTGGACCCAGTGGAGCTGCTGTGAGTTTTTTTTTTTTTTTTTTTAACTATTAATTAAAAAAATAATTAATAAACAATCTGGTTCACGATACATAGTTAAGATGCTTCCCTTGGCTTTCTAGTGTGTACTACAAAGTTGGTTGCATATCCTTCCACCATAATTTGGAGGAGTTAGTCTCATCGTTCAAAGCATTACCCATTACATTACTCTCATGTACCAGTTTGTTATTTGAATAGGTAGTGTGCAGCTATTTTTAAGGAAACTTTTGTCCAACAGTTTTTGTGTTACTTGCTGATGATGCATTTCTTATGTTCAGGGAGCACGTGGAAACGATGGCTTGCCTGGACCTGCTGGTCCCCCAGTGAGTATCATCATGAGTGACTTCATTGTCATCATTTGGTTTAAGATTAACTGAGAAACGTGGTACATAAACACCAAACATCCCCATATAATCCTCAGCTCTACACACACTCGCATCAGTAGTACAAGAGTCATTTCTACATCTATACACCTAGAAATCTCTGAGATTAATAGTTGAGCTGAAAGCCTATGTTTTCCACTCTGTAGGGTCCTGTTGGTCCTTCTGGAGCTCCCGGCTTCCCTGGCTCTCCTGGTGCAAAGGTGAGTTGACTAGTGCCACCATTTCCTCTCTCTTTCTTCTTTCACCACTTTGAGAGAATGAGTGAGTGCGTCTGTGTCCTCCCCCTTCTGTCTGTGAGAAATCTAGCCAGCATAACTGAATTGACAGCCTGAACTGACTTTTTTTCAACCAAAACAAAACTGTGTGTGTATCAGGCAAAAAAAAAGGTTGTAAATTCTATGTAGTTAAAGTAAGACTTTCTTGAATCAAATCAAAAAGTTTAGAGCTCAGAAAACGGCAGCACACCGCTCAGGGAGGATTTGTGGAGACAAGTTGAAATGTTTTTGTGAAATTGGAGAAAGCTGCACAGCATTGAAAAGTGCTTTAAGCCTCCATCTGTGTGGAAAATTAGGGAGGAGGGGGTTCTAAAGCGTTATTCTCTCTCTCTCTCTCTCTCTCTCTCTCTCTCTCTCTCTCTCTCTCTCTCTCTCTCTCTCTCTCTCTCTCGGCAGACAGGCTCAGATCTGTGCTTGAGGGCCTAGTGCTGGTGGTTAGCTTTCTTCTCTGAGTCCCTGGATAGTTTGGGAAAACTTTTGGGAATTATAAATGGGGTATATCTTAGCAAAATCTAGGAGTTCCCCTTGAAGTAATAAAGGCAAACTAGGCTCAAGATGCAAAAACATCTGTATGTCTGGTTATACATTGTATAAAGTTATATCCATAAACACACAAAGTATAGTTTGTTTATCTGCAAGAGAGTTTGTTTGCTCCGTGTGAATGGGTGTTTTTTTGCCACTTTAACATCCAAGTAAGTTTCCCATGGTGACATGACTTTACTTTGCTGTACCTTTAGCAGCCCACACTGTTGTCTGTTTGGCTCAGTCCTGCCTGTTAACACATGTCAGCCTCATTTTACTTTTTTCCTCTCAGGGCCTTATGAGCAAGGCTTTGCACGTATAAAAGGGACCCAAGACTAACACAGTAAAAAAAAAAAAAAAAAAAAAAGAAAAAGAAAAGCTACCACAGTAGAAACAAAGGTATTTGAACTTCAACTGAATAAACCTCATCTTAAAAAAGGGACGAGCTCCAGATATCAATCTGAACAACATCTTGAATCGTGAAAAACGGCGTTAATTTTATTTAAAAAATAAAATGACAAATGTTCCTCTTTTTGTTTCTGAGGTTTCTTTCTCACGTAGAGTCAATAAAATACAGGCCTTGACAGGAGGCTTTGAAATAAGTAAATTCAAACTATTACATCACCAGTTTTGCAAACACTTAAACTCTATTATGTCATAACACTGAGTCTGTAAAGTGTACAAAGTTGCAGCAATGGCAAAGGAATTCCATTAACCACCATGAGGCGACCACCATGCAAAATATTGACTTTTTTTTTTTTTTTTTTTTTTTTTTTTTTTAAATATACTGACCCAGAAGGTCCATAAAAAGATTTACACACTTGGCTTAAGATGAGCCATGAGGAGGCACATAATTAGTCACTTTCTGTTAAAATCCAGGAGCAGGAAATATCTTTCAATGCAGCAGATGACAATGCATAAATGTTTAAGACAAGGCAATAAGTGCAGCAACAGCATAAAATATATGTTGATCAGGTCAAGGCTTCTTCTCTCATGTTTCTGTCTATAATGTAAGGCCTGACCCTACAAATTGCCATGATACAAGTTATGTTGTGATTTGGTAATATACAAATAAAACTGAATTTACTAATTTAAATGTAGTGTAATTAGAAACTGGGGAATAGCAAAGCATAGACATTAATTTGAGTGGGCTTTTTTACTCTGTTTGACTGACTATGAAGTGTGTAAAGAAAAATGTTGCAACTTAGGGACGTCTTGTGTTGTGTGCTTAAAAAGACAGCAACAAGGAGGAAATATGTCGTTGGATAAAGATCAGCGGCCAGCACTCATAATTATAATCAAGCACATTTTAACAGACAGAAGGAAAGATTTACAATATACACCAAGCAGCAATCAAAAGAAAAATTACTTTGGGAGGCACAAGAAGAACAAGAAATACTAAAACAAAAAAAGACACATAGACAGATGACAGCCACATACGGTTAGAAATTTACAGGAAGCAGCAGAAACTAAAGCAGAGGCAACAGAGCCTTCTCTTCTAAAACCTTAAAACTATGCTTTTCAAACACTTTGGGTAAATCTCACTCATCCAAGTGCAGAGGCCTAGTGCACAGGTAGTGGGGTTTTTTTCCCCCCTGTTTTTTCTCCCAAGAGACAACAATAATGCTTATTCCACACTGGATAACTAACAGAAACATGCGGCATGAGGAGGAGTTTTGTATTTTATCAGGTGTAATTCGTTTCGGTTTGTCTGAAAATTAAATGGTTGACTGACTGAACCGAGCTAAGGCACGAACATGATCCCAGGTGTGTCAGTAATGGAAATATTTACCTGGAAGAAGTGGAGCAGTGATGATTTCCGTGGACAATGGCCTAGAAATTTTGGTGAGAGTTGGAGCGGGTCAGGAAGCGGACTGTTTGAGGAGAGGGGGATAATAACCGGTCAAGGCCGACGACGAGCCTGGCCAGGTGAGCGCCTGTTTTAAAAACCTTCACAGATAAAACTGGACGTGATGCGACGCACAGGGCTGTCGCTGGACTGGCGGGACTTTAAATTATAATGTGAGCAGTAGTGGTGGTGATTTAAAACGACAATAAGGAAGCTGGATACAGAATCAAAACAGGGGACACCGTCTGTTCAAATAGCCCGCGTGCAGAGGGTGCGGTGATTAAGTGCGTCATCCAGGTGAATTGGAGGGGTCTACCAGGCACGCCCCCAGGGGTGCAAAGGGTCGGGGGGGGGGCCTAGTCTTCACAGTGAATAAACAAAAAGAAATTAAGTACAAAAAGACAAATAAATAAATAAAAATAAAGCAATGCAAAACCACTAGAAAGAGATGCAAAATACCTACAAGGGATGTAAAATGTTCTCATGTAAACCACAATGATATAAAACAACTACAAGGAGTTGAAGCAAAACAGAGGTCTATTATTACATACATTAGCTGTAATGTCATATATGTTTAGATTCATCTTTCAGTAAAGTTGGGATATTGATTTTAATCATACTTCTCTAACTCTACCTGCTGTCATTGAAGATCATTCAAACTATTGCCTTTCACAGATCGTACTGTGTTACATTATATGTGCGCCGGTTGTTAAATCTGTCAGATAAGCCTCCATTCTTATACCAATAGTACTTGGGATTACATTTTGAAGATTGTTATCTTCCCTTGTACTTTTCTAAGCTTTATATTGTAAAATAGATATTTATAGCCTCCAGTGTTGCTTCAGTTCTTTCTGTAGCTTGTTTTCTGTAGAGTTTGTCTGCCTTTTTTTTTTTTTTTTTTTTTTTTTTGCTGTTTGCCAGTTATATGTACTTAATGCCATCTTTTTTTTCCCTCTGTGTTGCTGAGCAGGGAGAAGCTGGTCCTACTGGTGCTCGTGGGCCTGAGGGTGCTCAGGGACCTCGTGGAGAGTCTGGCACTCCTGGATCACCTGGACCTTCTGGTGCTTCTGTAAGTGAACAGCTATAAACATAAATTATAAACATTTATTTATTACATTTAGAAGGAAAACTTAGCATATGAACCATCAGCCTATCACTCTCAGAGTAATATTGAATGAGGACCAACTGTATTGACAGAGTATTTATTCACTTTGCCACTTGTTCTTTACAGGGCAACCCCGGTACTGATGGTATCCCTGGAGCTAAAGGATCAGCTGTAAGCTTAAAGCTACTTTTTCTGTATTCTAACCTGCTTCCTTCTCATATGGATATTTTCCTGTTTAGCTGTTGTACAGTAGAAATGCCGGTGATGTTCTCACAGTCAGTTTCAGAACTGTTTTCCTGTACATAATCTATATGTATGATATTTGCAGTTGAAATATAGAAGACCAGGCCTATCGTAGTGTAAATAAATTGTAACATGTTTCACCAGTCTTGAGTAGTAGTTGTTCATCCGTCAACACATTAACAGAACAAACACACACTTAGCTTAATCTACATCCCGTTAGGTGGATAATTAATTGACCTGTCAGCTGACTGGCTTCATGTCTCCTTCTCTCTTTAAAGGGGGCTCCTGGTATCGCTGGTGCTCCTGGATTCCCAGGCCCTCGTGGGCCTCCCGGACCTCAGGGAGCAACTGGACCTCTTGGGCCCAAAGGAACATCTGTATGTACTCACTGAATCATTTGTGAACCACAGATAGTCCCTGTCATTGTTGTGTTGCTTGGTAACAGTTTAGGTCCAAGGTTATTCCCAGTTCGCAGACAATATCAGCTGCTGATTTCTTCTTCCAAATAATGGATCTGAAAAAATACAACCAGCTGCTTTCTCTCTCTCACTCTGCCTTTCTTTTGTCTGTCTGTCTGTTGCTGTTTAGGGAGACCCAGGTATTCCAGGATTAAAGGGAGAGGCTGGACCAAAAGGAGAAATTGTGAGTTTTGTTTTGTCATCTTTCAATTGTCCCTGTATTCCCTGATTCTTTATCTATTCCACAAAATCCAAATTGAGTGGTATAGTATGCATGGATAACAATAACTACCAAGGTCAACTAAATCTGAATTCAACAGTTAGAAATTCAGATGCTTTTTTGCACAGTTTTAATTATTTGATAAATCTTTTCCTGTATTAACACAATATGTTATGGATGTGTTTTCCAGGGACCAGCTGGTCCTCAGGGAGCACATGGCCCACAAGGAGAAGAGGGCAAGAGAGGACCTAGGGGTGAGCCTGGTGCTGCTGGACCACTTGGACCTCCCGGAGAGAGAGTATGTACTGTACTAAGTTTGAAAATTTTCTGCTATGCTGCACCACTCTATTACAGCACCTCATTGAATAATGGAATAACACCTTTTCTTTTGTACAGATTTGTAGATCAAAGGTTTTCATGTTTTTATTTTATAGATCTCTTAATACGCACACATCAGACTAAAAATATGATTGCAAAACTATGTCAATCAAATTAAAATGAAGTAAAGTCTTCCTAATTTTGTTGGGTACTACCAGGGAACCTCTTCAAGGACCATTATGAGATTCACTGATTTTCATTGTTATTGCATAGTTTATATTTTTGTTATTATCATAACCTTGGTTTCATGTTTTCTGTACAGGGAGCCCCTGGTAATCGTGGTTTCCCTGGTCAAGATGGTCTGGCTGGTCCTAAGGTGAGTGTCATCAATGCTTCTCCTGTTCCTGAGAGGAGATTGTATTGTTGCACTGAGAGCAGCGAATCAGCTGTAAAGGAGAAAATTAACTGAAATGCATTAAGAGAATATGGATCTGGACGAGAAAGGCTGGGGGCTGGAAATACAGCTGATGCGTCAGTAGTCACGGTTGTAAATCTGTGAAACTGACAATTAGCATATTCCATCTGCTCCAAATTGGATTTGAAAATTGCTGTTAGCAATGACTTTGTTGTTTTCAAACTGACATTTCTGAATCATCTAATCACAATGTTGTCACATACAGATGGATGCATATTGATTAAAAATCACATCACCATAAGCTAAATTCAATTTCACTCATTGTGATTCAGTAACCCTCAAATCCAACCATAAAAAGATGAGGCTCTTGCTTTTCCACAGTTGTAGTGTTGTGTCATCTGTCATTGTATGAGAAGTGACGTTATTTTGCTGTGGCATCTTTGGAGAGCAGAGGCTCTGAGCTTCAAACAGGACCGTATACAATCTATCTGTTGCCAGAAAATAAATCCACCTCCATACAACTGTCATTCACAATGGATGACATGTTTCTGCAGAAACCTAGCACAAGCTGGGCAAAAACCTCCCCACAACAGGGCCTGCTCCTCAAAAAATGTCTTAAGTTACAAAGCTTTGATTCATCTGCAACCAAAACTTTCCTTCAGTTTTATTTTTAGGCTTGACAAACCTTTACATTCGATTGGTTGTTCGCTAAATATGGTTCCTTAATTATTCTGTTTATCAGATAATGTATTAGAGTTTCTTCTTGCGCTTTTATTTGCACATTCTTTTTATACTTATTTGTTTATTAAAAGTGATCAGCCCCTTGCAAACCTTCAATTTGACTCTAATTTAGAAGTCTAATTCAACTGCTTCAGTGCACAGTTACAAATAACTGTGAAATATGTTTCAATTGATGCTCTCTATTAACAATCAGAAATTTAGTTAATATCTGGTGTTAGTTGTTAAAATACTAAAACAATCACTATTATACATGTTTAAACATGAAATGCCTTGTGTGGCAACAGAGAAGAAATTGCATAGCAAGATACAATTTTATGTGAGCATGCCTGTTCTGTATAATCTACTGTATTATTTGATAAAATAGCTTTATATTTTTAATAACCAAGGAGTCAAAACTAAAACATATGTTTCTCTAACAGCAGTGTCTCGTGTTGTTACATCCCTTTTTCTTCCAAAAAGTCCAAAAACATCTTCAACTCATTACAAAATCAAAGACCAGAGGATGCATGTTTTCATACTGTAGCTATACCTTAATGGAGCTACTGTATTTGCATACATAGATAGCAATTAAAAGCAGGAAAATTGAATTATAGATCTAACTTAAACCTGGGAATAAAGAATTTAGAACTAATCATTTTGGAATTAATAAAAAGCATTTGTCATTTGTTATAGTTGACTGTGCTCTGGTAAGAGCAAGAAGGAAAAAAAATGGATAAAGCTCTCAACATCTTTTGAATATTTTATTGACCCAGTTGTCCCTGATGGCATCTCTCAAAGATAATTATTCACTTCATTAAGTCAGACTAAATCTCAAATCGGGTTAAATTGCACAAAGGGGCTTATAGTCTTGAAATAATGTAGTCGATGAGGCGCCTAAAATGCGAAACGCCTCCTCTTGGTTCACATTTAACTCGGATCAGCACCTTAACTGATTGAGTTAATGAAGAACATAATAAATCATTTTTTTTCTCTGTTAGAAGCAAAGAGTGAAATTTTTCAGCATGTGTGATTTTCTATGACTGTGAGGCTCACCTCAGAGGCAGCAGTGATACCTGTAACTTCACCATGTGGCCTCCAGATGGCAGCATAGCTCATAAACCTGCCATGGACTAGTGACCTACATGTCTCAGATCAGCAAATCCAGCAACTCATTTAACATTATCTTCCACCACCACCCCACCCCCCCACCCCCACCCCCGAGCGCAATTTCATTTATATCAAAATTAGTCTGTCAAAACATAATCCTCTCCTCTCCAGCTGGTCAATGAGTGACCAACCTCTATTTTATATTCTTTCTCCTGACATAGGGAGCCCCCGGTGAGCGTGGACCCTCTGGTGCCAGTGGTCCCAAGGGTGCTAACGGTGACCCTGGCCGTCCTGGAGAGTCTGGTCTGCCTGGTGCCCGGGTAAGTTTGTCCATAACCTACAGTGTGTTTATCACGGATTCGGATATTGGTGAACTGCTTTAAAACCTGCAAGAAGAATGATTGTTGTAATTATAGTTATAAGAGTCAATATCAATAAAATACACACAGTGTCAGATGTCATCCATTCTTTAGAGGATACCACACAGCAACTGAAAATAATGTGCAAGTAGTCCTATTATCTAGCTGTAAATCTGGGTCAGAGCTAATTTGTTGTTGTATTTTAATTCTCAGCACCCCAAACTCTTTGCTGTTCTGTGAAATCCATGTATCTTTGATAAGTACATTTCTATACCATTAGAAAAACCGCCACATTTTCAGCTTTGTGACAAATCGGTTTTATGGTTAATTTAACTAAAGAAGTGGGAGATTTCTCTGAACTCATGAATGAACAATTGAACATTTGCTCCAGTGATTTAGCATTGCACTTCCATAAATTTAGGACACTCAAAGAGATGGACTGAAAACCAATACCAAATCTGTTAATGTTGCAATATCAGTTTTAGCCCCTCTATTAGTATGAGTTATATACAAATGTATATTACTATCCCATAATGAACCAAATTGCACTTTAAAACATTTTATTGATGGATAGAATAAAAATGGATTAAAAACCATTCTACAGAACAGGCTTTTCTAACTCCAGGCATCTTCCTTATCAAAACACGGCGCCACCCTCAGATTTGTGTAGTTTGCAGTCCCCATCCTCAGCCAATGCTGACTCAAATGACATCATTCAAGGCAATTTATCAGCTATTGCATAGCTCCCACGGGAGCCACAACATGTTTTATACAACTTTTTAGCATATGCTGTAGTCCTTCCCAAGAACTATAAACACATTTTGATGTAAATAGGCGGCATTCCGCTTTAGTTTACTTAGAAAATCTCTAAACCAAGCTGACGTTAACCCTGATGCTCATCTGCACCCACACAACTGATTTCACAGAGTGTAATATTTCCCAAGAAGAGTAATTGGACCATGAAGCATAAAATAGGTGGAGTTGCACTTCATCCTTCAGTTCATCTTGGAGTTATGTGGTTTTTACTGGATAGAATTTATGCTTCCTCCTGGAGTGATTTTATCTCCCAAACAGTGACACAAATGTTTTTTTAATGTCTGTCCACAATAACTACAGAGGAAGTATGGAAAAGGCACCTGTAGTGAACCAAGCTCACTCATGTTTCAGTTTTCATCAGCAGGTGTTGAACTGTCTCTTCTTGCACACAGGGTCAATCAGAGGTGTAAACCCAGTTTCCCACAGTGCCCCATGTTCCCACTTAAATTTAACACATGTCTGCATAGAGATGTGTGATGATTCATCTGGATTTCAACTGTGTTTCCTCTTCCTTTAGGGCCTGACTGGACGCCCTGGTGACGCTGGTCCTCAAGGCAAAGTTGGACCTTCTGTAAGTGTTTTTTTATATTGTAACAACAATAGTGTAGTTGTTGTGTCTTTGTGAATCACTGAAAAATAGTCACACATAATGTATAATGGGCTGAATGTTTCTTTTTATATAACAACTGTGACGACACTAGTAATTTCATCAAATGTGCTCTCATCACCTAATGACTCATAAGTAGTTTCATCAAATTGAATTGTTGGAGATTCATCCACCAGTGTCATCCCTAGTGGTGTTTATTTTGCTCAACTGTCCTGGTTTTTAGAGCAAAGTCTGAAAAACTGCAGCTTGTATCAACTTTCACATCAAACTCTGACGCTCCGTCTTTCTCAACTTCGGCACCATTTGCTAAAACAGCCTCCTGGTTTTCATGATAACACCTAATCCTGAAATGTATGGACTTTAATTTCAATCCAGTCTGTTTCCTAATTTTTTCATGTGGGCTAAATAAATATATAGTATATAAATATATTATGTTGACTTTATTTTAATTAAGTATATAACACATTGTTTTCTGTCTGGGGACTGTATCTTGTTAAAACATTGTAGTTCAATGACAGATTGAGCAGGTTTTTAGCTTTTTCACTGGCTAACTGAGGGACTGACATATGGACAGATTGATAATGACTGAGGGATCATTTGATCTGTTGTCGCTGGACATTTTTCTGATCTCATTCCAAACCTACACCACCAATTCTGGTCAGATCCTCTAAGAAATATCTTTCCTCTTCTCCACAAAACAACTCTCCTGTCAAAACAGAATTGTGATTCAGCATTTTCCACCGTTGACCCCAGATGTTGAAAGTTTACCCCTCATTACCACACCCAAGTTTTCGCAACTGCTTTTTCTTTAGGACAAATGTGAATATTACTACGTGTGCTATTTAGATTTTTATTTTCTCTGTGAAGCACTTTTGTCATCATTTATTATTTGCAAATGTGCTCTGTTACTAAATTGACTTCACTTCACCAGGGAGCTCCTGGTGAGGATGGACGTCCAGGACCCCCTGGCCCACAGGGAGCCCGTGGACAACCTGGTGTCATGGGATTCCCCGGACCCAAGGGAGCAACTGTAAGTTCAATATTTAGACAAAGCTAAAGGTATCTGTTTTGATATATTAGATATGGGCCTGTAGACCTTCTAAATGTGAAATACACACCACAGTTCTTCACCTGGATTATCATCATATGTACCCTCTCGGCTCTCAAAATAGGTACAGGACCAAGCTGTGTACTTTTGACTAACTGCTGCATTTTGTTTGTGTTGTGATTAGGGTGAGCCTGGCAAGTCTGGTGAGAAAGGACTGGCTGGAGCTCCTGGTCTGAGAGTAAGTTACTTCACCTATTCTGCATTCAATAGCTCACCAGTGTGTCCCACTATCATCGAACATGTTGTAATTTCAAAATACTTAGATTGTATCACCATATTTCCATTTTATGACATTTATACTCAACCATCCTTTCACAGATTTAACAGAATATAGTGGAATATTTATTCAAACAGATCAGATTGAAATTTTTTGTTTTAATACACGATAGTCTGTATCTACTGTGACGCACCATTGATCTGCTGCTGTCTGCAGCTCAGCTTCCATATGAGAAGCAGGTTGAAAAGCTCAATTATAGCTATCAGATGTCTGTCTAGTTAATAGCATCACCTTTGGCTTAACTGCTGATATCTATCTATTTGTTCCCCCCTCCTTCTCCCTCCTCTCACTCTTTCTTCCTCTCCTCAGGGTCTGCCTGGCAAAGATGGAGAAACCGGACCTGCTGGACCCCCCGGCCCTGCTGTACGTATCTCACATCTCCTCCTATCCCACTCCAATAGCTTCAACACTGATATTATCTTTCCTTCTTCTCAGTCTGCGCTTAGAAGCTACCTTTAGTATCTCCATTTCCTAGACTGCCTCGATCATAGCTCTGTCTGGGGGGAAAATAAAGTCTTCGACACATACAGTCAGATTATATCACTGACTCACAGACTTTCAGACTTTGTTTTGAAGTTTTTGTTTAAATAATAAGCCAATTTGACCTAACTCAATCTGACATGTAAAAACTGTAAAAAGAAAATGTAAAGGTTATTCATATGACAACCGTCAAAGCTGTGTTAATGGCAAGTTCAGCAATATTTTCCCACTATATCAACCATGAATGTCATTTGTGAAATCTCCCATGTTTAGTTAATATGTGAAGTTGGCTGTGATCACGAATTATGGATTATCTATTTAGGGTCCTGCTGGAGAGAGAGGAGAGCAAGGACAGCCCGGTCCCTCTGGCTTCCAGGTGAGTCTGTATGCTCAAACCTCGAACTGTTTCTCTAACTGTGTTTGTAAGTGTGGTAGTAAATGTACTGCTCTATTTATTTATAAGACTTACAAATCAAAACATCAGTAATTCAGTTTATCTCTGGTGGTCTGTGGAGCAGTCCACACATTAGTACTCTCTGATTGGATTAAAAATGACTCTATTGTAACATATTTCTTTGCAGAACTTACTTTACTTTTTAATGTTAGATAAATATTCTCATCACCAGCATGTGCTGTTTTATTGTTGTACATGAACACTTTTTTTGTTTCCCTCTCATACACAGGGTCTGCCTGGACCTCCTGGCCCCCCAGGTGAGGGAGGCAAGCCCGGAGACCAGGTGGGTGCACTTTTTTGGTCAAGCATAGCTTGTAAAGTCTCAAAATCACAGTGGAAAAACTGTGTCAATCAGTGTGTGATAGGGTTAGGGTGCGTAAGTGATTTAGTGGATGCTGTAATTAGATGCACTTAAATCCCAGTCCTGGCAGCATTAGAACTAGAATTAAAATCTAGTAGTATCTAGTAGTAGTAGCACTGGCTGTAATAGTTCCTCTTTTTAAGTATATATGGCTTGATTGATCCCACATTTTGTCATTTCAGGGTGTTCCTGGAGAGGCTGGAGCTGCTGGTGCCACTGGCCCCAGAGTAAGTTGACAGTCTTGATTTAACTTCACTACTCTCCAGTCGGATTGTCAGATGTGCCCGCTGATTGCCGTTTTGTCACTGTTCAGGGAGAGCGCGGTTTCCCCGGAGAGAGAGGAGCTGCTGGTCCTCAGGGTCTGCAGGGACCCAGAGGTCTGCCTGGAACTCCTGGAACTGACGGACCCAAGGTGAGTCCAGCATTTGGAAAAAAATTAAATGTCATTCCCTGAGATGTACTCATACCACTGGCAAATAATATTCTGTGTTACTTAAGCCAGATTTGATTTAATCTTATTGCACACAGCAGCAGAAACACAGCAATCGGAGCATGTGATTGAATAATAATTTCCTCTGGTTTTTGTGAGGTGAGCTGTGCACACTCAGTGTTTTCTCTGTGGGAAGAACTCAACCAGACTCTAACACATCTTATGATCCATTTCATTTGTAGATGACAGTCTAATGGTGGTCTATGTGCTACTTGCTATATGAAATAGCACCTCTGTTCTGCTTAGTATTAAATTTACTTATCGAACGCTCAAAGTGCCTGATACTCCAAGCCTTTATTTCTACACATGGAGCACTAGACTGATGAGAGAACCATCAGAGGCTATTTGGGGCTCAGTGTCTTGCCCAAGGACACTTTGACATGCGGAATGGAGGAACCAGGGATCGAATCACCAACCTTATGTTTAGGGCACAACCC